>OX155684.1:12629033-13869462 GCA_944547425.1 Eupithecia centaureata | reverse complement strand
ACTTATACTGAGTTTTAAGTGAATTAAGGAATAATAATCTTCCATAGGCTGGTGATGATGATGATGATGATGATGAATCTTCCATAGAAACTTGACCATATATTATTAACGATTAACATTATTAACCGTAAAGTTAATTTTTCAAAAAAAGAATAACCTACTTATGTGTTTATTTTAGATCGTAAACTATCAAGGTACCAAATTTCAAATCAATAAATTTTTATTTATTAATTAAATAAATAATTAAAACCTTACGGAGTTACGTTATAACAGACATTCACACCGACATTTATTATATTAGTAGGATTACATTCACGAGATAATGTAACAAGTTTTGTTATGTTGGGGCCACACTAGCGTTTAACGTCAATGCCCATTATCGTGTTAATTATTGCAACAATTTTTACCGCATTAAAGTGGGTGGCTACACTTCAACGGTCAACGTGAATGCCCATTATTGGCGATAAAAACGGCGTTGAATTTACTTCAATTCAAGCAAGATGGACGTCGACAGAGCTCTATATTTCATGAGTGTAAATTTATATTATTTGACTTTATTGAATCATTACCGAATAAAGAGAATCTCGAATCAATCAGAATCTCGAGAAAAGTAAGAAGTTTCTCGTTTCTCCACTCCGCTCCGTCGCCATAGTAAACCCGTCCGCTCCCCTTGCGCTCTCGACGCACACTGACAATACGTAGTGTGGCCACTTCATCGCATCAATTCTCGCGTTAATCTCTTTGATGTACCGCCACTTGAGCTATCGCCTAACGCCAAACGGCATTGTTAATGCCATTGTTAAATTATCGCGTTAAATTGTGGCTACACCTATGGTAAACGTCCATTATCGCGTTAATTAATGGCATTTCCCGTTAGTGTGGCCCCAACATTATAGTTTCTATATTTTTCTACACAGAAGTTACAAATTACAACTTATAGTGTTGGCAACAAGAGAAATGCCAAAACAAATTGGTTGTTTATTACTATTTTCTGATCGCGGCTTCTGTATCGCTGGGGGAAAAATCCGCATAAGGAATAGAAATAAAGTAAAACTAGACTCCTTAATTAAGCTGACAGCAAAGCAGGCTACGTTTCATGTCAGTCAATACCAGTTGTCGCGTCCCCAAGAAACTGGCTGCATTACCACGCTGTTTGGCAATGCTGATGCGCTTCAATGCCAAGCATAGTGATTAGGTGATTATGACCAGAAAGTGGAAAGAACTTCTTGCGTCTTATACAAATTTTATGTCTGTTTAGAGTAAAACCGCTTACGTAGTTATAATAAAAGACTCATTTTAACATCTATGATAGAAGTCTTCCATTAGTGCAATCGGTAAAACAGCCATGCTTTTCTGAAAATCCTTGCTCCTTTTGCTATAGACGTAAGCAAAGGCACCTATTCACGCTGGGCTGGGGTCGGATTTTATATAGCTGCCTAATTTATTACTTGAAAATATCTATACTTATAATAAAACTGTAACAGGTCCAATTCTGTACATTGAAGATATTCTGAAAATTTTTTTTGGAGGGCACTCTATTATCGATTCTCAAGCCAAAACTGTAATTTTTTTCATTCATGTCTGTCTGTCTGTCTGTCTGTCTGTCTGTCTGTATCGTAAACGCGCATCACGCCGAAACTACTTGATGGATTGAAATGAAACTCGGCATGATTATAGGTCATACTACGAGGAAGGACATAGAATACTTTTTATCCCGGAATTCAGTAATGTTCCCCTGGGAGAGAGGGTGAAAGAAAAATTCTTTAACCACGCATCACGCCGAAACTGCTGAATGAGTTGGAATGAAACTCGGGACGATTTGAGTTCATAGTACAAGGAAGGACATGGGATACTTTTTATCCCGGAATTCAGTAAGGTTCCCCTGGGAGAGATGGTGAAAGAAAAATTCTTTAACCACGCATCACGACGGAATTGAATGAATTCGAATGGAACTCGGGACGATTGGACATGGGAGACATTTTATCCCGGAATTCAGGCGTCGTTCAGATGCTGTGAGAAATTTTTGAAAACCCGTATAGCTCAGGGGAATCAAACTGAATTGAACTGATAAACGCCAAAGTTTGTAAGTATGAATGGATAGATGGATGGATAGATTGATAGATGGATGGATGTTTGTTACTCTTTCACGCAAAAACTGCTGAACGGATCTGGATGAAATTTGGCACAGAGATAGATTATAAGGTGGAATAAGAAATAGGCTTTATTTTATCCCGAAAATCGCACGGGAAAGAGAATTACGTAAGTAAAATCGCGAGTACTCCAACTACTAATCATGCGCAGACGAAGTCGCGGGCACCAGCTAGTAATAATAATAATTGTTTATTTTCAGATAACAAAGATCCATAATATAGTTAGTAGGTACATTCTTAGACTAGGTTAGTAGGAATTTAATTATATGGTCTATTTAATTAATAAAGAGATGGAGTGACAGTACATTACTCCATCTAATTTATCAGCTATTGCTGCCAGGATGGTGTTGGTACTCCCGCGTATTCTACTAAGCAGCGAGGCTGCCTTCTTCCTCATGCAGGCAGCGAAGCCGTCTACGCGGGCCTCCGCAAACATGCCGGAGGCGCTGCAGAATCGCGGGAGCCCCAGCAGCATCCTGAAAGCATTGTTGTACTGGACGCGAAGAGTATTGACGGATTTTTTCGTATATGTGAACCACAGGCCGCTCGTGTAAAAAGTTTGACAAAAAGATTTAAATAGAAATTTTTTTACTTCTGTGGAGCAACGAGCAAACCTGCGGACAAGCATATCCGCTCTGACCGTCAACGCTCTTCGCTCCCTTTCCATGTCCTCTTCATCTCTTAGGTGATCAGTAATCAGATGACCCAGATACCTAAACTTAAACACTCTAGTGAGTTCCTTCCCACTTAACACAATAAATTCACTTTTTTTGGCATTATACTGCATGCCGTGGCTAGCAGCGTAAGCCCCCCAATAACACAATAAGTCTCTAAGTGCCCTGATAGATGGCACCAGCAGCACCATGTCGTCTGCGTAGCATAAGTTATTGACCGTAACGCCGTCGATGGTGCAGCCGACTGGTAGGCTGCTAAGGCCCTCTATCAGGCCATTTAGGTACAAATTAAAGAGCTTCGGAGAAGTTATCCCCCCCTGCCTCACTACGCACTCCAGTCCATAGGCGTCTGAAAGAGCACCAGCCCATTTAACATGGTTCACTTGATGTGCATACCAATACTCAAAAATAGAACTTAACTCCTCCGGGAATTTTGTGTCTCTAAGCTTCTTCCACAGTATGTCATAACATACTGTGTCAAATGCTTTAAATAAGTGAAATAAGTGCTATAAAAAAGTGAATATGTATTAAATCCGCAAGTGGCGGCAAAGCGTCCAAAGTTCAAAATATCATCGCGAAATTGGTCCTTCATAAAATCTTAAAAAAGCTACGTGAACATGGTATCACACCACCGACAATTGATTTTAGCTAGGGAATTGTATTTTTAAAAAGTCGATACGTTGATATAGCGGGAAGTCGATACGCAGGGAATCGAAACCATGGTAACAAATCCACTTCAAGAGGTTCATCATTAGAGCTCTAACCTCTCGAAAAGCCGATAAGCTACTTATTCTAAATGTACAATAAATCTTGCCATGGAGCTCGCGGGCGTAGAATCAAACGTACCAAAAAAGAGTATCACCTTCTTTTAGTGTTATCACGTTCACTCCATCAATTGACGCACCAAGCGTGATGATTTTGGAAACCTTCGTGTATTTAATAAATGCTGCGGATAAGAGTGAGTATCTTTTTGTATATCATTATAATTGATTTAACAGGACTAAGAGAACACTGTGACAAAAATAGCATAGTATAAATAGCCAGGAAAGGAAAGGAGCCTTTGAATGAGCCCTATTCAGCAATTTACAGAAAACAGCATAATATGGTAACCCCGCTAACACTTCTACCACTCCAGGCTTACCAGTTTATGATGCCTATACGTATAAAGGTCGGGTCAGACCAAGCGAACGTGAGCGAGGGAAGGCTAACGAACGAACCATTGTAGACGTCATGGCGAAAGCGAGGGCCTTCGTTCGCTTTTGGCCATGCTCCGTCGTCAGCTTCCGCTGATGTTCATATTCGTTTGTTGAGTGTAGACACAACAGCGACACTTACTCTAAAAAAAGAAGAAGTAAACAACTACAGCAAAAAGTACCAAGAAAGACTAAACAACCACAGCAACACACTAGCTCAAGTCCTACTTCAAGAGGAAGATAACAAAGCGTCTCAAGAGATGGCATATAATTATACTCGAACTCCACAGAACATTAAGATGGTGCTATTCACTGGCAATAGCAACTGAATTTTTCACCCAAGACCACATTAATTATGGCTGAACAGCCGATAAAGAGGAACAGTCGCTTTGTAATTTACACTCATTCGCTTTCGGTCACTTTCGTTAGATTGGTCAGAACCCACCATCAAAAGGATGAACGAGGCTATAAAAGAATGCGTTTTTGGGCGGAACGCTGGGAAATAGCCCTAAACTCGCCAGGTGCGTGACAAACCTCTGTCTGCACATAGTCTATAGGTCTATACCGAGGGTCTAGTCTACACCGCACAGGTTATTCGGATTATTCACAAAAGTAGTATTCTATCAAGTATTTAAAAAAATCGTTTATCTTTGGCTCCTTAGTTCGTATAGTTTAATCTAAATTCCGTTTTTTATGGTTTTTTATATGAGGCAAGTACTTTAAAGTAAAAAATAAATAACCTACTGAAACGATTTTGCTCCTTAATCTTAATCAATTATTGTTCGGGTAAACCGACCACGCAGCAAATATGCATTTCAGCTGCGCTTGCATTGAATGCGTATTTGCTCGCGATTACCCAAATTTACTCAGTTCGCGATCGACCGCCATCGTCGCGGGTTCAATACCATTTCAACCATTAAAACCATAACTTAACTACAATAGTTTAGTTTATATATACAATTGTGTGTCAAGTGAATATAGTCCGTACCAAACCATACCAGTGACTTTCCTTGACCACCTACCATACCACTAACAAAGGGCAGTTCGGGGTTCAACCAGTTACACCTACCACACAACCCCGAGCTAACCACAACCCTTTTCAATTATTATATGTTCTAACACTCTCAATAAAATGAAATTAAATATTATTCATAATAAGGTTGCCCGAAAGAAAATTACTTTCAGCTGTAAGGCCGCCTGTTGTACTGTTTTTTTCTTATATAAGATTAAGATATTATTTATTTTAATTTTTTAATTAATTTCAATAAGGTATTCATAAATTTCTGGGTTTTTAATTTTTATCCTTCCTAAACAGTTTATTTATAAAAAAACACGTAACCAATTTCTTAAAACAAGTGTTACTTGAAAGAACAAATGTCGCATCGTTCCATAAATAAATCAAAACTAAATACAAAGACATAGGGCACCAGTAAGAATAGTCCTACTCTAGGAATACCCGTGTATGTTGGGGCGAACACACACCATGCGTTTGAAGACAGTTGACAGCCACCGTGATTGTCATGCGGCAGTCATTACAGGGCCTTCTGTTGTAGCCTCTCTAGACATACCTGTAATGAAAAGGCATGCCTAGAGAGACTAAGGGCTTGTTTCACCTTCGAAAAGTAATTTCCTATTAATTTATTTGATAGATAACAATATTGTCGTCGCCTATTGATAACTTTAATACGAAAGAGACAGCACCATAGATACCTGTCAGTTAATTTACCGGAAACTTACTTGACTATTGTGAAACAGGCCCGTAGTCTAAGTAGGTACCAAGGTACTTAAATTGATGTGAGGAATTTTGGTGGTTTAATAGTACCTACGTAGCGGCATAATGATGAGATAGGGACATTTTGGTCCCCTAAGTAAATAGTTTCGTTTTCTTTTATTCCTAACTAGCTGCGCCCCGCGACTTTGCCCGCGTGTAAATTTATTTATCAAATGGATAACAATGTGACTGTTAAAGACTGAGAATTAAGAGTTTGATTCAGTGATGTGGAGGGTAAATTATATTGCGAAATTATATTCTGCATTTTAGAGGCTCAGGGAGTGAACGCGTGCGCTGTTATCTTTTTGTGCGTGATTATTTGTTTGCTTCAATCAAGTTAGGTATATTAATACAAATTTAAATAAAATTTATTATTTACATTTTTTTTTATCATATATTCAGTGAATGTGCTTGTGTTAAAATTAACTATATAAAATGGACCAGATAGGTATAAGGTTTTTCGATCTTTTTTTCTAGTTCATTCGTTTTTCTGTTTCAGTTCTATAAAGTTAAGGTGGTACCTATAAATGAGATTTTGTTTCTATAGTCTCCTTTTCGAAGTTTACAAGTTTTCAAATTGTATAAGCTGCCATTTGCAAGGCCAGAACTGCAATTACGAAAATTGTTCAGACAAAGCGAATCAGAACGAAATTGTTAAATGAAATCAAATCATCTACAATTCTCTCAGCCGAAGTCAAGTTCGATGAATATCAAAGCTTCGACATGACAATCCAATTGGACAAAAGATATTTTGACGTTCCATTTGGATCAAAGTGAATGTAAATGGGAATTGTATAATAGCGCCTGTTCATTTCGTACAGTCGCCTTGGCGTTTGCTTTTCAATTTACATTAGGAGTTTTAGTTTAACGATTTAATCACATTTCTGAAGTCTGAAATCACTACATCGTATAAAACAAAGTCGCTTTCTCTGTCCCTATGTCCCTATATATGCTTAAATCTTTAAAACTACGCAACGGATTTTGACGCGGTTTTTTCAATAGATAGAGTGATTAAAGAGAAAGGTTTATACGTATAATAGTACGAAGCCGGGGCGGGTCGCTGGTATTTTACAAAAATTTTGCTTTATTCTATCCATTCACATAAAAATACACTTAATAATAAAGATTAAACAGATTCATCATTTCCTGAATGGTGAATACAGCTCTGCTTATCTTGGGGCTAGATGATGCTGTGTGGATTGTCCAGCATTATACATTGTTTTTATATTATTTATTAAGTATGTGTATGACTGTACAAAAGCTGTATATAAGAGCTCGAGCTAACGAACTCCTGTCAGTTGTCAAGATGAAGTTACTAATGCTGCTCTTCCCTGTAACTGTTTTAGGGATCAGTGATACTTCGGTTTTCTCTGTCGAATATTTGAAGACACGACGGGTTCCGTACGTCTGTGTTGTGAACTGCGGAGTCAATGCACTATGTTTGTTATTTATCTTCTCTTTAATCACCATAAATAAGGTAGTCCAGGGTTTAAATCCCGGGTCAGACCAAAAAATGTCACTGTGGTTTTTCTAGCAAGAGTAATTCACAGCGTTGGTGGTGGCATACACCTTGAAAAGTATGGTCAGCCATTGGACTGCACTGACGTCTCCCCGGGGCCGTGTCTGATTGTTGACACTATTTTTTTCTATATTCACTATATAGAAGAATATAGTACACTATACTATATTCTCTAAAAAAAATATAGTACACTATACCTACTATATTTTCTGTATTCACTATATAGAAAAATAGAGTCTCCGTGATCCGTTTATTAGTTTACAATGTTATTTTAGTAAGGATAAGGACATAATGGACCTTTTCAAATTTTAAATCCATTGTTTATATTTTTAATTTGAAAATAATAATAAATGTTTAAATATATCAATTTAAATTATTCTCGCACTTTGTTCATGCTGTGTGCTGTGTATATTTAAGGTTACAGTCTAAACCTTTTTATTTTGATTATTTTTGAAAATTTAAACTGTTTTGAGAGTCATAAAAAAATACTTATTAGAAAACAAACGACCATTTATGATACACACATTGCTCTTCAGGGATTAAAGAGTTTACGAAGTTATCTTCAAAGCATTCCATAGCCGTGTCCAGTTTTACCCCTTATGATGGAAGGGTGAACAAGATGGAAGCCTGCGTGGTGAACTGGAACTTTCCGGTGGGTGTTATTGTTGATGCTGCTTGCGAGGTCTCTACTCTCGAAGATATCTTGATGACTGTAAGTGAAAACGAAATGTTAATGTTAAGGTATCTTGGAATAAGAGTGATATTCGCTACAATTAAGATAAGATTAAGACGACCGATGTGGCACGGTGGGCGAAGGTCCGCCTACCACGCTGGAGGTTATTAAGTATATCAGTCATCTAGTACCCATAACACAAGCTCTGCTTAGCTTGGAGCTAGATGATGATGTGTGGACTGTCCGGAATTATTTTATTTATTTAAGAATATTTATGTATATTTAGTTTGAAAATGTCAATGTAGTATAGACATTCTAAAAATGTAGAGTTTGGTGGCCACCAAGAGCAACTTCGTATCTCTTCCTCAACTAGACAAAATAAAACTATAGATGCATTAAAAAAAGCTATTGATAGGTTTAACAAACTGTACGAGTCAATTTTGGAAATTCCTTTGTTTAACGTAATAACTAACATGATAAAATAAGATGGTGGCGCTAGTTTAGCTCCTGTTTGTAAATGTATTTGGTACAAATTATTTACGGACCGTTGACGGACTATCAATAATTCACTGATAATTATTGAAATGTGACGTCACTGATATATGTGTATTGACCTTTAAAACTATCATTGTTATTAAAACTAAAGTCATGTAAAAAGGGATATTTACCATTTTGATCATAGCGCATGAAAATGTGCCGGAATATCGTAAAACAAACAAGTCAAATCATGGTAAATATGTTTTTGAATGACTATTTAATATCAAAAGTATTTCACATTTATTTGAAGGCATCGAAGAACATGTGGTTTGATTCCCTGCACATGTGGCTGTTCCTAGATGACATCTATAAAAACAAACATAACAATAAAACGGAGCGATGCAATAATGATACTTACGCTGGTGGAAACAGAGACGATATTCTAGAGATCTTGTCGAGGATGAATATAAGCGTCGATGCTGATATCAAACTTGCTACTTCTATAAGTAAGGTATTCGTTACTGCAAAGTGCATAATTTTGAATGAAATGGTCTAGAATTCTATAGTAACATAGCACAAATGGGTAGGTGTATTATACATTACCCTGTGATACAGATAAAAATACAATATAAACGAAAATATTTATTGTAAGTACATCAATAGAAATCCATTTAAATCAGTCAAGATAAAAGTTTTATTAGATAGTTAGGCAGTTAAAATTTTCAACGATGATGTATTTTTGTTGCTATATAGAAAAATACATTAAATCAAAAACATATCTGAGGGGCTCCCATAGGCATGTTTTTTTTTCTTTGGTAGTACTGTACCCTTCGTGCGTGAATTGACTAGCAATTGGCCTGTTTTATTGGTGAACTGTACTTATATGAAGACTACTTTTTTACAGGACACCTAAAGTTCACAATCGCTGATATCTTTAACTTCGGGAAAATACAAGGAGGCATGTTGAAAGTCAGTGATATGGGCGAATGGTCTCCATCAGGGTTCAGCGCGAATTTAAATCTTTACAAGTACTACAGAAGGTGGAATTTTGAACAGTTGCCAATGAGGGTGGTATCTGTGGTGCGTAGAAATATTTGCATTTTATTTAATACTAGCGACCCGCCCCGGCTTCGCACGGTTTTATTATAAGTATAAACCTTCTTCTTGAATCACTCTTTCTATTAAAAAAATCCGCTTCAACCGTTGCATAGTTTTAAAGATTTAGGCATACAAAGGGACACAGGTATGTAGGGACAGAGAAAGCGACTTTGTTTTACTATGTAGTGATTTCCCAGGCGACAGTGCCAGAGTCCAGCTTCGACCCATCTCTCCTCATCAGCGAGGAGCCAGTCTCCGCCGTCAACACCGTCACCAGGACCACCAGCATCATCCTCCACGACGTGGCTCAACTGCACAACATCAAGTAAAATGCCACCTTATGATCTTATGACGTGTCCCCTTATGATCTTATGACGTGTCCCTTAATCATCTTATGACGTGCCACCTTATCATCTTATGACGTGTCCCCTTATCATCTTATGACGTGTCCCCTTATGATCTTATGACGTGTCCAAGTGTCGTGTAAATTCTTAAGGAAATAAAACTCTAACTTTGACTTTGACCGATGTGATACGCGCGTTGGTCGGCTTGCTACGTAGGAGGTTGCGGGTTCGAATCCTGCCTGGGACAAATTTTTGTATGATCTACTAAAAATATTTTTCTTTGGGCTCTGGGTGTTTTCTATGCATAAAAAAATCAATATCTATGTAATGTATTTTATAAAGTACTAGATGCGCCCCGCGGCTTCGCCCGCGAATATGAACTTTATACCATAGCAATAAAGCTCAAATTGACTACGTTTTAGTTACAAATCATTTGTATGGGAAAAAGAAAAGGGCTATTTTTAGGGTTTTTCCAGCAATAATTCTAATTTTTCTCGCCGTAAAAACCATCCTTGAACTTCAACGAACATTTTAAAAAAAGATTTGGCCAAATTGGTCCAGGCGTTGTTGAGTTATGCGCTTACCAACACATTTTGCGATTCATTTTTATATTATAGAAGATGTCAGTAATCCCTATGGGAGTGACATAGTCAAATTGTCAAAACTCCTTTCAAATAAATATCAATTCAGGATCCTTAACACAAGCTCTGTTTACCTTGGGGCTAGATGATACTGTATGGATTATCCAGCAATATTTATTTATTCGTGCACTGCTGGACATAGGCGCATCGTAGAGCTTGCCGCATCCAGCATTTGCCTATACCACAGATCACAGAAAAAATTCTATGGCATATTCGTACGTAAATTGCCTAAACTACCGGTGTATTTCTGTTTCAGATTCGTGCACTCAATCACTGACAGATGGATCGGTTCTTTCGAAAGGAACAATACAAAAGTTAGTTTCTGTCTTCTCAGCTGCATAATAATCATATAAGTACTTAATTATACATAGTGACAGCTGTTTTATCGAATGTACCCGGAATTTTCTGTAGATTTGTAAAATTATGATTAAGGCGCAAACAGGAGGTACAATAGCGCCATCACTTATTTTATCATTGTAATTACGTTAAACAAAATAATTTCCAAAATTCACACGATCAGTTTGTTAACCCTACCATAAGCTATTTTATTAATGCATTTGTAGTAGTTTCATTTTGTCTAGTTTAAGAAGAGATATGAAGTTGCCTTTGGTGGCCACCAAACTCTGTTTTCGTACCTCTTCCTAAAATAGATAAAGTGAAACTACTAGAGATGCATTAAAAAAAGCTTATGATAGGTTTTACCAACTGTACGAGTGAATTTTGGAAATTCCTTTGTTTCACGTAATTGTATGTTAAAATAGGTGGTGGCGCTAGTGTACCTTCTGTTAAGTTATGACCACGTCCACAGATTGTCGGCAATGCTTTGTACTACCGCACACAAGATCTCAGCTCGGTCTTACGGCTCAATGGAAACTACTTGTACAAGTTTGGATTCCTCTGTACTTCGTTGACCTCTTTGGAGTAAGTATTCCACTTATCTTTCCTACCATCCTTCTTCTTTTTCTTATCCCGGACCTTCACGCTAAGTGGGCTCGGCACAACATTGTATTTTAGTTACATCCTATCACAGGAAAATAAAATTAAATACTTTCGATGATATGGCGCAGCGCATCAACATTGCCATACAGTGGGTGATCCATGTCAATATCAGTCGTCGCGTCCCCAAGACACGGGTGCATTTCCACGTTGTATGGCAATGCTGATGAATATCAATTACATCAGAAGTGGCATTATGATCTTCTAGAACCCGCTACTATTACCGCATCCCCTCTTCTGGGCCTGGAAAGTTCGAGAACCAGTTCCTCAGACCGCTCAGTACAGACGTCTGGTCGTCTACCGTCGGCATATGCTTACTCTGCGGCGTCATCCTTATGGCGGCCGCAAGGCTCGAGCGAAGACCATCGGCGGCGCAGTATGCCCTGTTCTCTGTTGCCGCTAATGTTTGCCAGCAATGTACGTTCTTCCTTACTATTTTTGGTTTAATTTATTTACCGACTTAAATATATTACAAAGAAGTCATAGTAACACAAAGTATGCCACAGAGGCTTGTAAAGGAGTGTTAAATCATTTATATAACACTAAACCTTACTAAGTTTGTATCGATGAATGGATGTTAGTTCTTCTGTCACGCAAAAACAATACAAGTGAATAAAAAAATATCTAAAAAATAAAAAAAGAAGATATACAAATAGCTTTGAGACGTTTCCATAGAAACAACGCGTGCGAAACCGTAAGCAGATACTAGTTCTACTAGTTCAGCCATCTCTAGACTGTTAGCAGCTGTTATAACATTAAGTGCACAACCAAAATATTTATAATTCTGGAACCCAAGCTAAGCAGGGCTTGTGACTGATATACTTGATACATAGATTTTTATTTTTATTGTTCACAGAAAAATCTCATAACCTCAGAACAAATATTTGTAGGTCGTAACATTTATCTCAATGCGGGAATCGAATCAGTAACCTCCGGAGTCGTAGGTCGGTCTTCTCCCGACCACATTAGTAGTTCATCTTATTCCATCATCAGTAATTTAATGTTTTTATATTTTTTCTAGTTTTTGAAGACGAAGCGCCTACAACAAGACCGTCAACTGGTAAAAATGCACAAAATATTACCATAAATCAGTTAATATTCTCGAATAATTAGAGTTATATTATTTCGTTATGAAGTCAATGGGTTTACGAATCTAAATAACAATTTACATAATTTTTACAATGTGTCCGCATGGTAGACAGACAATACTCTGACATAGTTTTTAAGATATACTGTTGTGACTGGCCTTTATCCATCTCATCAGATATGCTGTTTACTTCCAAATTTTGGTTTCACACCATCAGTTCGATGAGCAAACATCTATAGCACTACAAAAATGGGGGAGGTTCAAATTTATTTATTATCAGTAAGCCCTTAATTGGGGCAGGTCTTTAAACTGTTACCGTGTTCTGTGTTTTTTTTTTCCTTTTTTTCTTTTATTATGACACTAGCAACCCGCCCCGGCTTTGCACGGCTTTATTATACGTATAAACCTTCCTCTTGAATCACTCTTTTAAAAAAAACTGCATCAAAATCTGTTGCGTAGTTTTAAAGATTTAAGCAGTCAAGGGACATAGGGAAATAGGGACAGAAAAGCGACTTTGTTTTATACTATGTAGTGAAAATAAAAGAAAATATACACATTGTGTTATTTTTGTATTTGTATTGTGTTAGATACCTACCTGTTCTCTTTTCTACTGTACTGACTTTCCATTTAATTTTGTTTGTTCTCTATTTTCCTGTGCTGTTTGTTGTGTGTTTCCAATAAAAAGTCTATCTATCTAAATACGAGTCATTTGAGACTCCCTCGTTTTGTTTGTATCCAGCCAGGAAGCTGACAATCTTCATCACGGGTCTATCATGCGTGCTAATCTACAACTACTACACCAGCAGCGTGGTGAGTTGGCTGCTGAACGGACCACCACCTTCCATCAACAGTCTGCAGGAGTTGCTGGAGAGTCCACTGGAACTGTCCTACCAGGATGTTGGGTACACCAGGTCTTGGCTCACGGTAATACACTTCATTTATCTAGAACCTAAAACACAAGCTCTGCTTTGCTTGGAGCAAGCGAGCATATTACATATGTACACTGTTGCCATGCCACCCCAGACGAAAGGTTTTGCTACTTTTGGAAATCAAACATACTAAACTAAACTAACAACCTATGAAACCAAAGGTTTCTTGTTCGAACTTTACCTTAAAAAGATTGAATTGAACAAAAATCAAAGTGATCACACTGATCACTTTATGTCCTGGTTTTAATATAATGTACCTTTATCTGAACTTTCTGACGTTTCCAAGAGTCTTGGTCAAGGTGTAAAGCTACGGAACGTAGTACTTGATCTTAGGTGTAAAGGAAATAAAGCACAAGCACTGTGAGTTTGAACTCTTGGAACACTCTCTCTAAGAATCAGCTAGCTGAAGTAGCAGTGGGCCATCCATAGCTAAACAACCGACAACCGCTGGGTTAAACGTGTTCGGAGACCGCTGGTTTCTTCTTCGCGTTCAACGTAGTGTTGGACGCCCCCGGACAGATGGGATGACGACCTGCGAAAGACTGTATTACAGGTAGTAAGGGCATGCTGAAGACAGGGCGCTAGTTGTATGCTATTGAATTATATGAAAGCCCACACACACATCGCAGGCGGTGGCGGCGCGGTGCCATAGGGAAAAACCGGCACGCCTTCGCCTCCGGCTTCAGTGAGTGGAGACATTAAGGGAGAAATTTATCGTACACCGGACTAATAAGGTTGAAGATGTTTTTTTTTTTTTAAATACGGTCTCTTTCTGTTTTTTTCCAATCAATCAATGGTGCAAACCTAACCAACCAGTTATGTCTGCATATTGGGGAAAATTGGTGCTATCGTAAACGCGAGTGTTCATAATAATATAGTCCACAGCAAGGATCATAATACTCTCTACGTCCACAGTAAAGTTTTCTTCTGCATTCTAAGTTTCGTACAAAGCTTGTGTGTCCTTTACAGAATCCAAGCTACTATTATAATAAAAGGAACATGGAAGTGGAAGACAAAATACGCCGTAAAATTCTCAAAAAGAAACAAGAAACCATTTTGAAACCGTTGGACGAAGGCATTGCTTTAGTCAGAGCTGGAGGTTGGTTAACTGCATATTCTACATAGGAATATATTATAACATAGGAATATTACAACACGGGAATGTATAAATACGTTTATAGTCCCTACATAGTCCTTCCAAACATTTAGCACGCTACAGCGCCTTACCAAATAATGAGAGGAACTATTTAGTTTATCAGCGATTCGAAATCGATTACACATTTGGAATTTTTAGTTATATCTTTCATTTCGGCTGTGACAGCATACTTATGCAAAATTAATTAGAACCAATTAAGAATAACTATAAATAGATAATTACATAAATAATAATTAATATTTATTTTACTATTTATAGCATTCACAACTAAGCCAGTTACTTAATCAAGTAGAAACTTTTGACCGTCCTTTGGTTAAAAATATTCTTTGTATATGTATGTAGTCTTTGTCTATCTGTAAGTTTTTCTAAGTTTCTAAAAACAAAATAAAAACACCGATCATTTATGAACATAACTTCTAAATTATAATATAAACTTTTCTGTTCGGTATTCTGAGACCACAATAGTAGCTACTCGGATAAGTTTTTCAGGTACCTACATGTACAACAATTTTTCAGGGTACGCCTATCACATAGAAACGGACGAAGCCAACCGTCGAATATCAAGAACGTTCACGCAAAGCGAGTTATGTGAACTAGGGTCCCTCCCATCGCTTGAGAAAACGCCTTTATACCCTGGCGTCCAAAAAGACAGCCCTTACAAGGAAATACTTACTTGGAGGTAAAAATATACTTCTAATATTATAAACGCGAAAGTTTGTAAGTATGGATGGATGAATGTTTGTTACTATTTCACGCAAAAACTACTGAACGGATATTAATGAAATTTGGCACAGAGATAGACTATTATAAATAACAGCAACTCGCTTTCACACGGGTGTATTACACATAATATAAATCTTTCATTAGTAGAATATAACCGCATCAAAATCCATTGCGTAGTTTTAAAGATATGTTTAAAAGATATACGTAGGTAATTATATTAAAATACTAGCTGCACCCCGCAGCGTCGCCCGCGTGGAAATTAATTTATTTGTCAAATATCATTTTATACTTACCTATTCCCGACTCTTCGTCGTCAAATCCAAAAACACGAAAATCATAAAAATCGGTCTAGCCGTTCTCGAGTTATAAATGGTGTAACTAACACGACTTTCTTTTCTACATAACTAGCGACCCGCCCCGGCTTCGCACGGTTTTATTATACGTATAAACCTTCCTCTTGAATCGCTCTATCTATTAAAAAAACCGCATCAAAATCCGTTGCGTAGTTTTAAAGATTTAAGCATTCAAAGGGATATAGGGAAATAGGGACAGAAAAAGCGACTTTGTTTTATACTATGTAGTGATGATGATAAGAATCCTCCCTTCCAGCTTGATGCGCTTGCTAGAGCGCGGCGTGGTGTCCAACGCGCAGCGACGCACGATCGCACGCGACGTGGCCTGTCAGGGCAGCTCCCCGCGCGCGCTCGCACTGGGCGGCGCCGCGCCCGCCTTCATCATGCTAGCCTTGGGCTGCTTCATCAGCACGCTCATAATGCTGCTTGAAAGAGCTATCAAACGACGTGCTTGTAGAATCCGACTGCCAAGAAATGCAATGTTTAAAATAAATAAATGAAGCTGGATTCTAGCAATGTAATCTAGCCTTTAATTTTATATTATCATACACTTTTTTTCGTTCTCCTTAAAAAATACATTTTTTACTGTAGAAAAAACAAAAATGTTATGAAATTATTCTACAGTAAAAAATATATCAAAACCTTAGATCACCGGCCGTGAAGCTAGGCTCAAGCAGCAGGTGACTATATTATCATCTTTATTATCAACGAAAACTACAATCAAGGAATAGAAAAAAAAACTAGTACTTTTATCAAAATTGAGCTAACTGCAGACGGTTGCTAATAGTCCAAAGTTAGCTTAGTTGATCCATGTCAATACCAGTCGGAAGCGTCCAAAAGACACTGGTTGCATTACCTACCACGCTGATGCGCTGAGCCAGATACTCAACAGCTCTCGGATCATGTATCTGTTCCACATTGGTTGTTTTGTAAATGAGCACGCAACATTCATTCAGACGTTCACAAAGCGCAACAGCATTGCTACAAAAATTCGCCGTGTTGGCGTACGCTTTTAGGTAGGTATTAATAATGAAGCCTATCTTCAACCTTACCACCACTAGTTCACTGCTGGATATGGCCTCCCCTAACGCCCTTTGAAGCCTAAAGTCATACACTTTTACTAGTTTAAGCCCATGACTTCGCAAGCGCTATTCTTGGATGCTGGTGGGAAGCGCTAGTGTCTCAATATAAGCAGCGTCCATCAAAATTGGCCTAAGTACCTCTCTGTTATTATCTTAAATTTTTGACTGACAAATCACAAAATATCACACCAAACTGATGTGTTTCTTAACTTTACTCAACTGCGGATCAAATGGCGCGTCGCCAAGCCACGTATCCACTGCAGCAATACGGTAACTATGTATATAGGTCGTATGGCAGTTTCAGTCTGTGGAACAGAAATCTGTACTTATATAAGTATTATAAAGGTACTAGCGACCTGCCCCGGCTTCGCTTGGTTTTATTATACGTATAAACCTTCCTCTTGAGTCACTTTATCTATTAAAAAAAACCGCATCGAAATCCGTTGCTTAGTTTTAAAGATTTAAGCAGTCAAAGGGACATAGGGAAATATGGACAGAAAAAGCGACTTTGGTATAGACTATGTAGTGATACTCCATTTTTTGAAAGCAAGCAACTCCCTACCTCTACGCGCTACGTCTAGCCATATCGCAGAAGTGCGCTTATATACTTATATACTAGCGACCCGCCCCGGCTTCGCACGGTATTATTAAACGTATAAACCTTCCTCTTGTATCAGTCTATCTATTAAAAAAACCACATCAAAATCCTTTGCGTAGTTTTAAAGATTTAAGCATACAAAGGGACAGGGATATAGCGACATAAGGACAGAGAAAGCGACTTTGTTTTATACTACATACTACTCTGTCAAGAAAGTACCGGGAAAAGATCAATAATACACAAAATGTTTGTTATTGATCCAAATTTATTTTATCACCTTCAAAGTATGCTCCTTCAGAAACGATACACTTACGCCAACGAATTATCCAATCATCAAAACATTTTTTAAACGCTGTTTCCGGAATTGAGTTCAGTTCTCGCCGCGAATTCTCCTTTATGTCTTGTACCGATTGAAAACGGGTGCCACGAAGTGGTAATTTGAGTTTAGGAAAAAGAAAGAAGTCGGCCAGAGCCATATCTGGTGAATATGGTGGTTGCTCGATGGTATTTGTTGAGTGTTTGGTCAAAAATTCGGTCACAATGATGGCCTTGTGCGATTGAGTTTTTGGAGAAAATTCAGGTCTTTTGGGACTAGTCGAGCGGCAACATGTTTCATACCCAAGTGATTATTTAAAATGGTACGGATCGACTCGTGAGATACAGAAAGTTCGGCGGCTATCTCTCGCATAGTTGAATGAGGATTTTCAGTCACTGTTTCCTTCACTTTTGCGATGTTAACTTCAATTGCAGACGTTGATGGCCTACCAGAGCGAGGCAAATCTTCCATCACATCTCGACCGCTTTTGAACGCTTTGTACCACTCATAAGCACGTGTTTTTGATAAAGTCGATTCACCGAAAGCCTTCTGTAACATTTTCAGTGACTCCGAACACGAAATTCTATTGGCGATGCAAAACTTAAGACAAACTCTTTGTTCGATGTTTTTGTCCATTGTGAAATTCGCAATACACACTAGATATGATAACTAAAAACAGCACTGGATTTAATATAAATAACAGATGCAACTCAAACTCCGCGCCAAAATGGCAAACAGTTGTGCCAACCTAACAACAACAAAAAAAAACAAAAATTTGAATTTGGAACCATAAACAAATCATCCATTCCCGATACTTTTTTGACTGAATGTATATCCGCTCGTCAAAAACGCGGGACGCAATGCAGGAACGTCAACAGCTCGAAAATTTTCTCTAAAAAGTTCTCATGTCTCAGGGGTGTAATTGTGCAAATCGCCACATCAAACTCTGAAGCGCGGGTCAGGTTTCTGCTTGGTGGATAAACCAATACTCCTGTGTATTTGACGCGCAGGTTTAACCGAAGCTGAATAACTAACCACGCATTTGAGGAAATAGGGAAATTACTAAAAATCAGAAACAAAATTGCAATTTGCGACGATATATGCAACTTTTGACACGAATTGACTTCAGCCAAACCTCAGCACAGATTTAAATGAGATTAACACTGTATTTCCATTAGATTTGCTACTGATTTTAGGTATTATTATGAGTGTATTATTATTATTGATTTCAGTAAAACCTGAGTAAAATTTGCCTGTAAGTAATAAAATATATCGACCGTAATATTAAATCCTAGACGAAAAAATTGTGCCTCTTTAAAATCTGGGAATTTTTATTTTGCGTGAAAGAGTAGTAACAAACTTCCTTACAACCAAATATACAAATTTCGTGTTTATAATATTAGAAAGGATGGAAAGTTCAATACTCAATGCTAAAAAAAAAAAAAAACTATATAATTTCCTTCTTCCGACATATTTTCAGCTTTCAACTGCTCTGTTAAAATCCCGCCCAGGTCCGGATTTGGATCGCACGGCTCCCAAGAGTGGCTGATTTATAAGCTCACTCGACGGTAACTGCCGACCAATTCTCAGGTGCTTTAAAACTGCCTCAAAAAAGAAAAATGGAGGAATCGTGTGATCGCGAGTTCTAGCCGGTATAATTTGGCCAAATGTAAAGGACATATGACTGGGGTTGCTAACAGGCAGGCCTTGATAAAATGCCTAGTTTTGGAGAAAGGAATAAGTCCATAAGCTCCAGTTTCATAGAATAGAATTCTGAGAAAAACATTTAAATATGTATTTATTGATTAGTATTAGTAAGTAGTCTTTTCAGTGAATCTAACCAGGGAATAACAATACATAGAAACTATACCACCCTGTTTTACTTCCACCAAGGGTGATTTCCAAAAATATATATTTTTATGTCCTATTCCAGACCATCCACATTCTAAGTTTTATCAAAAACGGTTTAGAATTTACAGATATGTTACTCAACGTAAACCATTTATAATATTGGTTGGATAAGATGCACTTTTCTAGTGTCATGATCATTTTCTGATTTTTTTACTTATCACAAATATGGAAAAATAAATAGGCAAATTTCTATTAAAATTAGAACGATACAGAGAAGATAGCTTGGCCCCTACGCAAGGATATAGCTGTCCACAAATCAATAAATACTCCGATTTAGAATCATAGTTATGTAACTACTAACTACCTAAACGAAGAAAAACATGCAAAGATATGTGACCAATGAGTCAACAGTTGACTCATGTATTTATCAAATGTTTATCGATATTATCTACCGGTG
Source organism: Eupithecia centaureata (assembly GCA_944547425.1). Lineage (NCBI taxonomy): Eukaryota > Metazoa > Arthropoda > Insecta > Lepidoptera > Geometridae > Eupithecia > Eupithecia centaureata. The sequence goes on along the minus strand of OX155684.1, from coordinate 13,849,374 downwards.
AGGGTCGTCGATTATTTCCTTGTCACTGGCTGTCAGTCAACTAAACTATATCGAAATACTCGTCATGGGTGTCGTGTGTCAGATTCTAATAAACAAAACAAAAGAAGGAGTCTTCAAACCGGGTGCAAGTGTTACAGGAATCGTAAAATACGTCATCGACAAGCCGACTGAGTACAAAACAGTGACGCTGTCATTTCTTGGGACTGGAAACTGCAGCTGGACAGAGAGCAGTAACAATAAGTCTACGACTTATGAAGGAACTGAAGAATACATAAACACGAAAATAGACCTCCTGCAAACAAAAGCGGATACTGAAATCCTTGAAGGTATCTATGAGTTTCCATTCGAGTTTGTATTACCAGAAAAAATACCATCATCACATAAAGACATAGTCTGCACTATATGCTATCGCATCGAACTGAAGTTTAAGAGACCGAAAGTGTTCAGCTTCAATAAACTGTTTAGCACTGAAATCCCTGTGAAGGGATACATAGAACCAACAACAGAAGGTACTGTTATATTCGGCCTCGATAAGACACTAACAGATCTATTCGCGCTTATCAAACCTGTAATAAAAATAAAAGCAGAAGTAGAAAAGACTTATTGTAAGCCTGGAGAAAATATCAATACTTCGCTTCTTATAACAAACAAGACTGACCTCACAACAAATGTACGAACAAGCCTCTACTGTTATAAAGTCTACACAGCCAATTGCGGAGGAACTGATACATCAATAGAGAAAATCAGGGAATGCAGCTTAGATATAACCAGTATTCCACCGCAAGGCACAGCCAACCTATCACAGAGTATCCCTACGACCATTGACCTATACTCTATCGACTCTAAAGTTATGCGTAAGGAGTACAAACTGAGGGTTTCAGTAAAGCTACCTATGCCACATAGAAATGAATTTGTCGAAATGCCAGTGCTTATAGGAGAAAGAATGATACATGAACAGAAGGTAGTTGCAGAGTCATCATCAGTGATAGAAGATGCACCGCCGCCTTATTGGGAAGTGATGGGAGAGGAAAAAGTAGAAGATAATGAGTGTGAGAAAGACGCTGGGGTTTGAATAAGGTTGTGAGTTTCAAAGTGAGAGTTGTTTAACAACCTAAGCTAATCGGGTTGCACATAAAATAATGGAAAGAAATAAAATAATTACACCATTTGACCAACTTAAAATTAACAATGTTCCTATATTAGAAAAAAAAAGTGAAACATATCTGGGCTTAAGAATGGATAACTGCTTGACGTGGAATGCACATATCGAACACATCAAAAGCAAACTCTCGGCTCTTACTGGTTCGCTCCGTAACATCGCTCGATGTATTCCACGCCAAGTACGTTACACTATTTATAACTGCCTAGTAAAACCACATCTCATGTACTTAATTGAAATCTGGGGTAGTGCAACGAAAACAAAATTAGCCGAACTTCAAATATTACAAAACAAAATCATTAAAATCCTATTTCGATATCCATACTTAACATCAACAACTACAATTTACAAAGAAACTAAATTATTAAACATAAATCAGTTATTTATTTACAACACTTGTATTCTTGTACGTAAAATTCTAAAAAACTCCATCCATACTAACTTATCCTTTGTCAAACAGCGCGAAATAACGAAGCGAAACACTCGTAGAGCAAGTTTTTTAGTCCTACCCAAGCCGCGTACTAATAATTACGGAAAAAAGATGTTTACATACCAAGGTGCACAGTATTACAATAAAATACCTACCATTATAAAAAATGAAAACTCATTCAATGCATTCAAAACAAAACTATCAAAATATGTATCAGACAATTATCTTTGAATACATTGGATGGGTATTATCTATACCTACGAAGACGAACTACCTTAATTTAAATTTACACCTATTTTATACTTAACCTACATTTAATATTAATATTTTTTATATTAACCTAAATTTTAAATTAAACTACTTTATATTAGGTAACTTAGTTCTCATGTAAGTGACATTGTGTCTTTTTGAGAATAAATGTCTTTAAACCGAACTTTAAAACTGTTTTTTTTAATTTGAGACTAATAAATCTTATCTAATTTTTAAAATTAGTCTTGCTGATATTGGCTATATTTATTTTAATATTTCAAAAGATAATGTACATCTAGTAAAAAAGTATCATTTAAAATGTAAAGTAAGTATTATTTATTGCGTTATATACACTTAGGTACTTACAAAATTATTTGATGTACGAATAATCATACGCAAATCAAATAAGAAAACCACAAATACAGATTTTTGACAGATTATCGTTTAAATGTGTCAAACTTCAGCAACTTGAGATGTGCTTTAATGTGAGTTGCCTTTAAGAATTCAGGAGTTAGTGTACATGAATTTCTAATAATGTGTAGGCAAGGTCTGATTTACATTACAATGTCATGGCATGTCATGGTGATACAAAGCTTTATTAACAACGAAAATTACAAGCAAAGGAATAGAAAAATTTCAAATAGTATTTACAATTGAAACCATTGAGCTAACTGCAGACGGTTGCAAACAGTCTAAAGGTAGCTCAATTGATCCATGTCAATACCAGTCGGAAGCGTCCCCAAGACACTGGCTGCATTACCACGCTGTATGGCAATGCTGATGCGCTGAGCCAGATATTCACCAGCTCTTGGGTCACGCGTCGCATCGACCAGACGCTCAGATAATTTTTTAAAAACCCGGAGAGCCTCGGTACCCCACGGACCTAGGGTCTCGAATCCAAGTGGAGCAAATGCGTTGGTTCTGTCGAGACCTGCATATTTGCGCCTCTTGAGATCCTCGGCCAGATCTGCCGCCGCACCAGCCCTAGTGGATGTCCTTGAAAGATGGGAAGGTGCAAGTGTGTCGACGCATGTAGCGTCCCACACAATGGGCCTCCCCAACTCCCATGGGACTAGTGTCATACCGTCGGGCCTCTTGCCATCGTCACGGAACAGACCATTCGGTTCGAGAATAGCTGGTACGTTAGCGCTGACAAAGGCCCGCCGGATGATGTCATTAAGGCTGGCATGACGAGATATCCGACCAGCAGCCCTAGTACACGATAATCCGTGATGACCAAGCTGTTCGACTGCAGTACCGCACTGGCATTGATGAGGCGCACAACACCTTGCACCCAACCGAATACATGTTGCGATACGGAAAGTAGCGGGATCCAATAAAGTGCCAGTGTTATAAGAAGGAAGTGCTTGCAGCCAATGTCCTGACTCCCATTTAGAAACGGCTAGGAGACGGGCACGATCTGCCGAGCTGGAGCACGTTTGTAACAAACAATTCCGTGTCAACTCACACAAAGGCCCGTCCCATTGCCGTTGGGACGAAAGAGATTTTGGAGGAGCAGCATCGGGGCAAGCACTATGCCAAGCCGTTCTAGCTTCGTCTAAATATGAAATTTTGAAAGTCATTTGTGATTAAAATTAAGGTGAAAGATAATTAATATAACTTCCTTGTATAGAAAGGATTCTAGATAGGTTAGGATTAAAATATGTACCGTACCTTTAGGTACTCTATAAACATGTTCAACATTTTCATGCGAAACAAATTGTGTTATTTAAAGTAATATGTATATTGAGTGAAATTTCGCAACATATCTATGAACATTAAAAGTAATAAAGTTTTTAATTAGAAAATGTACCTAAACATAAAAACAGGAGCAACTTTTTGAAAAAAGGTGAAGATCACAATAGAAATACAAGAAAAAGAACAAGTTACACATCCCATCATAAAGATAACGAAAGATGGCTACATCATTAATGCAGTAATTATTTATAAAACTAACATAATTGTTTAGTAACACATGAATTGAAACAGGGAATAACAATATTCATAGACACTTTACCACACTGTTTTATCCAGGGTGATTTTCTAAAATAAAATAATTTTATGTCCCACTCCAAAAACATCTAAATTCTAAGTTTATTGATTATATCAAATCGGTTAAGTAGTTACAGAGTAACATTGTAACAAAAATTTACACAAACTTTCACATGTATTTTAAATTAGTAGAACAGACTACGTTTTTCTGGTGGGCTGAACATTTATTGCATTTTTTAATTGTCAGAAATATTGACGCTTTTTTCATGAGCCTCTACATAATGCCCTACTTTACGCTGATTTAGAAACCATAAGTTATCAAAGATATGACAAAACATGCAAAGATAATGACCACTATGGCCAGTGACTGACAGAGAATGAATCAACGATCCTTATCGGTAGATAATATATCGATAACCATTTATAACCACATGACTCAACTATGAGCCAACCAAACTGTATCGAAATACTCGTCATGGGAGTCGTGTGTCAGATTCTAATAAACAAAACAAAAGAAGGAGTCTTCAAACCAGGTGCAAGTGTTACAGGAATCGTGAAATACGACGTCGACAAGCCGACGGAGTACAAATCAGTGACGCTGTCATTTCTTGGGACTGGAATATGCAGATGGACTGAAAGCAGTAAAAATAAGTCCAGAGTGTACACAGGAACTGAAGAATACGTAAACACCAAACTTGACCTACTGCAAACAAAAGCTGATACTGAAATCCTTGAAGGTATCTATGAGTTTCCATTCGAGTTTGTATTACCAGAAAAAATACCATCATCACATAAAGACATTGTCTGCACTATATGCTATCGCATCGAACTGAAGTTTAAGAGACCGAAAGTGTTCAGCTTCAATAAACTGTTCAGCACTGAAATCCCTGTGAAGGGATACATAGAACCAACAACTGATGGACCAGTTATATTCGGCGTCGATAAGACACTAACAAATCTATTCGCGCTTATCAAACCTGTAATAAATATAAAAGCAGAAGTAGAAAAGACTTATTGTGAGCCTGGAGAAAATATCAATACATCGCTATTTATAACAAATAACACTGAGCTCACAACAAATGTACGAACAAGCTTTTACTGTTATAAAGTCTACACAGCCAATTGTGGAAGAACTAAAACATCAATAGAGAAAATCAGGGAATGCAGCTTAGATATAACCAGTATTCCACCGCAAGGCATAGCCAACATATCACAGAGTATCCCTACGACCATTGCCCTATACTCGATCGACTCTAAAGTTATGCGTAAGGAGTACAAGCTGAGGGTTTCAGTAAAGCTACCTATGCCACATAGAAATGAATTTGTAGAAATGCCAGTGCTCATAGGAGAAAGAATGATACATGAACAAAAGGTAGTTGCAGAGTCATCATCATTGATAGAAGATGCACCGCCGTCTTACTGGGAAGTGATGGGAGAGGAAAAAGTAGAAGATAATGAGTGTGAGAAAGACGTTTTCCTTTGAACAAGGTTGTGAGTGTAAAAGTGGTCGTTGTTAGTGGTCGGCTTAGACTAAAAATTAGGTTCAAAAAACATACTGTGAAAAGATTATGAATAAGATGTTAATAGGAACCTTTGGAACTAATGTGTTATTTTGTGACTAATAAATCGAATCTAATCTTCAAATTAGGCTTCCACACATTTTGGGTATGAATTTCACAAAGGTTTCAAGAGATGACTTCCATCATCTAGTATCATCATCATTATCATGAGATTGAAAACAGTACATACAGACGAATTATGCTTTTTTATTCATATAAAAATGTTTTGATCGATTTAGGTATGTTTGTTTTTTTTTCAAGCCAGATATACTGAACGGATCACCACGTTTTACACAAATGTATTTAGAACTATTCCTGGAATAAAACAGATTATCCCATAAATTAGTTTCCTTTTCATCCCATATCTTAATTCCCATGAGCAAACGCAAAATGGTTTCTATAACTAACTTTACCTGGAAACAATGTAGCATTCTTCAGATATCTTAATAATTTTCTTATATAAAAATATTACTGAAGCAGAATTTCTACATTATTTTTGTATGTCGTACACACGTCTGCCTATCCTTCGAGAGCTGTGTGATTTCCCAGCGGAGAAGGTGACGGACGCCATCATAATTTTGTGACTGAAAGAATATTTTATAGACAAGCTCGAGACAGTGGTTTTGCTCGGAATCATAATCATTTTATTGCGTAAACAATGATTTGTCTCACCTCACTAGTGTAGTGTGATCACATCACTAGTATCAGCCGCCCACTTTGAACACTTTGTTTCCGTGGTTGCCAAGTCAATAAACATTTTTTTTGCGTAGCTACCTACCTAAGCATGTGTGAAAAGATTTAATAAACGAATAATTACTATCCTATAGGAATTTATGAAACTTTAAAAAGTGCGTTATAATTCCAGATGCGTTATTTTGTAAGCCAAAAGAAGTAAAGTAATTGATTTCATATTTGTGGTCAACAAATAAGCAGCTCTAAAATTTCTGTTAATTTTGATTTTAACGGGAGAACCTACTACTAAAAACTACTACTCCGTAAAACCTTTTTTGTATTTTTAAATAAGAATATAGGTATTTATTTTCGTAGGTTGTTAACTTGAATGTGCCAAAACCGTATGTTGTAAGGCTGTGAGCTAACAAAGCCACGTAGGTTAGGTATCCGCGGACGTGTAATATATCCCAAGATTCCATAAGCCGAGGTAAACTGAAGCTCCACATATATTATGATTATCCTAGCTCGGGCTATAAGAACAGCGTTTTATGTGTCCATTTCATACGTTAATGGTTTTACTATATCTATTATACTAGTATTTTATATGCTAAAGTTTGGACGGATGTTTGTTACGCCAAAACTACTAAGCGGATTGGGCCGTTATTTTAAATAAATAAGTTCTAGGCCTGGTTTAATACATAGATTGTTCATTAATTTTCACGGTGTGAAGTCACAGATAGTTCAATATGAAACAGAAATAAATATCTGACCAAAATTCTCATAGAGTACGCAGGTGATCGGAATGCTGGCTTCAATTTCAATGTAACTCAACGAATTGGGATTGCCATTTACTGTGTCAATGCGCCAGCATTTTGCCACATTTCGAATCTTCTGCCTTCAGGTGACGGCAAATAATTTACAAAATTGATCAGTTTAAATACTTGTCATGATTCGTTGTGGTATTGTATTTGCTTTAATAATTAAAATAGATACAAACTTGACTTTATGTGTTTCTTTTTATAAAAAGTGATGCAAATTTGTACACAAACAAAATCGGGGCTAGCGAGAGCTTCGATATTTAATTATTGACCTGGCTGATTTCATGACTCTGAAATATTTTTTTATGATCCTGGTATTTTTGTTAAATATCTTGGATCCTAAAACATTTGTATTTTATTTTAATTTAACCGTAGAACCTACGTGCAACAAGGAATTTCTGGACCCCTAGTTCATTCTTATTTTTTTTATTTTAGGTATTTTAAACAACAAGTCCAGAAATCCCTTGCGTGTTGGATAATGTCTGGGAATTAAATGCATAAGCCCTAATAGCCCCCCTAATAGGCTACAATTTTAGTAATCTTTTTTAATTAATTTCATCAATCTTGTTTTGCGGCCACACCCCAAGCAAAGCTTGCAGCTTTATGCTTGACCGGACTAGAGTGAAAAATGAGCCCAGCGTGGATGTCTTTACTGATTTCAGACCTGGGCTTTAAGCCGCTAATCGACTCCGGTGCACGTACTCTTCATACTTAACTGATTAAGACTGACTAGATGATGGTGAATGTCCCGCATTATTTATTTATTTAGTAGCAGCGGCTCGCGGTTGCATCCGCGTAATTCCCGTTCCCGTGGAAATTCCGGGATAAAATATAGCCTATGTGTTATTCCATTTCTATCTCTGTGCCAAATTTCATCCATCCATCCATCCATACTTATAAACTTTTGCGTTTATAACATTAGTAGGATTTAGGACTAAGGCAGATAATAATACTAACAAAGAATACGAGATAGAAAAAAAGCACTAGGTACCTATATATTTAAGGCCCTGTGTGTCGACAATTGGTCAGTTTTAAGCAGAAACAGATAATACTTCTGAGCAAGCTACATTTCAAATTTGTATATCTATATTACTTCATGTTCATACCTAGATCAATAGCTAATCCGAAAACCAGTGTGACCAGATTATTTTTTGCGAAAATACCGAGGCACCTCCAGAAAATACGGAAATATACTGACCTATGCAGGGCAAATATACCTATAAAAATACTGATTTTCCTAACATATTTATTGTAATAATCGTCATCAATCTTCGCTATAAATGTTATTATTAGACAAATTTATTTGTTACTGAAAACATTTATCAATTTTAATTCTTCGAAATGAATGCGATATAGTTATATCTATTAAAATTGATAAATGTTTTCAGTAACAAATAAATTTGTCTAATAATTTCATGAGATTTAAATGACAAAAGTTAACGAAAAAAAAATTACATAATTCCCAGTATTTTTTTCTTACACTGTAAAAAAATTTCTTTCACAGGTGTTTTCTCTTTAGTTTGTCCAAAATAATAAAACATCTTACTCCGACTACTGTGATCAGTGTCATCTAGTGAAAAATAGTTTAAAAAAAAAATAGGTTTCAATTTTAATTTTTATACAGTTTTAACATCCATAACGACCTCTGTGGCGCGACGGGCGGAGGTCCGCCTGCGAAGCAGGTGCCTTAGGGTTTGATTCCCGCCTCGGGACTGTGAATGTGCCTACGATATACAGATATTTGTTCAGGTTGTTCTGGATGTTATCTATGTATAATAAAAAATATCTATCCATGTAGTGTATTATATTAATTATATCAGTTATCTATTATCTAGTACCCATAACACAAGCTCTGCTTAGCTTGGGGCTAGATAATGCTGTGTGAATTGTTCAACATTATTTATTTATGTATGTGTGGGAATATCGAATTCGATGATATCAATGTCAAAACATCGATGTTTTCTAACTACTAACATATCGATGTTAATTCACCATTGATGAATGTCGATCATCTCTAAGGTAGACTGAATCCGGGGTTTGTATAGATAGTTGATGTTCACGGGATTCCCCGAACATTGATTCGTGAAGACCAACGTTCGCGAGGACCATTGCTTATGGTGCTACCAACTTCATTACCAAAATATACCCAAAAATACCGACTTCCGGCAATATACCTACAAAAATACTCATATTCAAAATAATCGACAAAATATACTGAAAAAGTATTAAAATACTGAATCTGGTCACACTGCCGAAAACATAACAGCAGAAACCTTTCTTAATAAATATATGTTTTCAAAATGATACGTTTCAGAATTTAAAATCAAAATATATTGATAGCAACGATAAACATCAACTAGGGAGTTATTGTTAAAGTTAGTTAACATTTTTATCTAGAATCCGGTTAGCTTAGTCTTTTGATGAAGATTCTCATTAAATTTAAATATTAACTTATTCGATTAACAGCAGGCGCTGAGCCCGCCGCCCATGCATCAGTACCGCCGTGACCTCTGTCAAGGCTGGACGTGTGCTTGATGTCGTCTCAGATATGAATGACAATCCATACGTAATATTTATCGTGAATATTCTGTTAGAGCCTGTCCAGATGGGGCGTTTTACGTGCGCTCCTATGCGCGGTGCGTTAGGGAGGGACTCGGGGACAGTTATTATAAACATATAACATCATATAACACAAATAAAATAGTTCTGAAAACGTCGGAGGCAAAAAGCACTACAAAGATTTAACAAACATCAAATTCTACTAATTCTTCCGTTATTAGTTAATTGTAACGTTTCATGGTTCTATTGGATTATCTCTGATTGATTCAATTTTTCCATACTGCAACTCTTTTTTCAATTGCGTCTATGAAAAGTACGGTAATATATGTACGGTATAAGAAATACGTCCACTCGCGTCGCGCGTACCACTGGCTGGACGAGGAATCGCGCACCAGCATCTGGACGGGATGTAGGTATAGTGCTCTAGTATCTGGAGAACGGGAATGTTTAAACGCGAGAACACTCGCGAGTAAAACGCTCCACCTGGACAGGCTCTTAGCTAGCGTTCCCTGACAGATTGACTATGTTTCATTTCGATTGACAATTAGGATTTAGGCAAATCAAATTTTTGAATATAGAATACCAGTACGCTACACAAATTTTCAAAACTTAATTTCATTTAGCATCCAGAGATATGATATCGTTTTGCATAGAGTGGAACTGGAACGTAATAGAGATAGCACAAAAAAATATTATGATGGAAATCTAGAAATTAGGATTTGCTCCCGGGAATTCCAGGTTCTAAATTTCCCGGGATTTCCCGAAATTTCTGGACGATTTCAAAACCTGGTAATTGTACATTATTTCTCAAACAAAACTTTATCTATTCCATCATCTTGTAGCATTTCGGATATATTCATACCTTAGCGGTATAAGGTATGTTAGTTAGCATTTTTATTTTGCAGCAGACAGTTAGCTTTCATCAAATTTGAAAATAAGGAATAAACGAATTTGGATTTTGATTTTTTTTTCTTTTTATTAAAAATAGAGGATCACGGGATTTTATACCTCATATTTGTTATATTTCCCAATGTGTTTTATTTTACTTGAAATAACCTAAAGTGCAAATGAAATTTCCTTATTTTATATCTTTATCTATTATCTGCAGACTCAATCTGTAAAATCTCGAATTTGAACTCGAATCCACTCTAGTGACCGAGCTACGTCATTATTTAGCATAAGCTCTATGCTAAAGAATGACGGGCATAGGGGAACGTAGGCTAATGAAAGCGGCCGGGCAATGAGTGATATGGTAAAATTGAAAAAGAAAATAAAAAAAGAAGATAAATTATTATGCAATTTGTTTAGATAGAAGTAGTAGATAAAGTAGAGATAATTATGTGGTACCGATGATGTAGAAACTGAAAAAGTGTTCTGGCAGTAATAGTCCAGATTCTTATTTTGTACATTTTGTTTGGATCCATAAAGTCTGGATCTTTTATTTTCCATCAATAATTTCATATTTATTTCTTCTTTTTGTTTGCAAAATTAATTGTTTAATTTTGATTACCAAAATTTTATGTTTTGTGTTACTGTTAGTTTTGCCATTTTTTTATTAAAAATTAAATATATTTGCTCTAGCTCTCATTAGCCGCATTTGACGGATAAAAGGAGCGATTGATTTGTAAAACTTTAAATTGTAACTATATATATATAGTAGATTATAACTGTTATTTAAGTACTATTTAATAATATAGAAAAGTTATTATATTCTTAATATTTAGGGACTTTTATGTTTAATAGACTATGCCAGTCCCGTATTTTAACTACTATACTAAATTATGTATTTTATACTACACAAATATCAATAATTGAATAAAAAAAAAGAAGAAGAATTTTGACACGATTGTCAAATTTTTATAATGAACTTAAAAAAATATCAACATATTATTATGACTTTATCATCGTGTTCACTAGCGGGTAATGGGGGTCACCCGATTCTCATTACCCACAAGTATTTTACGAAGAAAAAAATTTCTAAACGTTTCTATTAGTTGTACATTTGGAGATAGGAGGGTGACCACCATTACCCGCTGATTCCTATAACCCGGTCTTCCCCTACCTACACAGGTACCAGAAACGCGATCTTCTAAAAACTATTTTATATTTATTAACGGTAGGCTTGCGCCATCTATTAGGCTGCCCATGTCAATTTTGCTGGTAGTTTCTGCCGCGATTTTGGCCAATGAGCGCCCCTTAAGTCACAAGTCTGAGACTAACTAATAGCATTATCATCAAAGAATCACTCGATCATAACGTCTGAGAAATGGGTGCGATTACGTCGAGGATCTTATTAGACAAGTTTGGATTAGTTTGGGAGAGTCCATTATTCAACTTCCTATCCTATTGACCGACGATATGTTAACAGATAACTTGCTTCCATAGATAGTTACGGGGAAAGCGAGTTTATTAGAAACAAACACGTCAGTGGTGATTAATCCCTACTAGTCCCTGCCATCCTATTAATATTATAAACGCGAAAGTTTGATGGATGGATGGATGTTTGTTACTCTTTCACGCAAAAACTACTGAACGGATATGGATGAAATTTGGCACCGAGATAGATTATAGTCTAGAATAACATAATATGCTATATTTTATTCCAAATTCCCATGGGAACGGGAAGTACGCGGGTGAAACCGCGAGGCGCTGCTAGTATACGTATAATATTATTAATGCGAAAGTAACTGTCTGTCTGTTACGCTTTCAGGTCTAAACTACTGGACCGATTTAAATGAAATTTGGTTCAGAAATAGTCCAGAGCTTGAGAAAGGACAAAAGTGAAAAGGTTGTAAAGGGTTGTATAGGGGTTGAAAGTTTGTATGGAACTTTCGACATTTTTAAGCTAGAAACTAATTTTAGGGCTTCTAATTAGGTGACGGATTCCTTTCTTGCCGTCGGACAAACATTTGACCGACTCACAAATAGGGGAAGGGCGGGTAGCCCCGGACAAAAAATTAAATGATTTTTATAGGTACAATTAACGAACTCTTAACGATGTTTTTTTTCATTTCATTTGAGAAATATTACAATTAATCATAATTTCTATGAATTAGTAAGTTAAATTCGTAATTCATTAACAAAAATCTTCAAAATCTAAACCTCTAATAAATGGCATGTCGTAAAAATGGCGGGTAGCCCCGGACACAACCTTAGCGCTGACCCAGTCGCTTTTCAGCTTGGCAGACATCACAATAATAATATGCAGAACACTCATTAAGGTCTAAGCAAGGTTCATGGGCCAAGTATTTATCATTTTAATACATTTACACTATCATTTTAATTTTCTGGTTCAGCCCGTCATTTCTGAACAAGTCTTTGAAATTTTCTTTTTATTTTCGGGGTTTTTCACATGAGGAGCGTTTTTGTTTCTCCAAATCCTCTGCTCGCTGTATTTTTTAGATATTCTCCTGAGAGCAAGTTTACCCTTATAAACTTTACTGACTGCTCTCTTGTGTAAAGCTCTTTCCAGTTTCCTCTATCCGTGGTTTTTTCATTACTTTGACCATGTTATTATAGTCTACCTGAATTAAATAGGCGGGTAAATCAACAAAATAACACTATCAAATTACTAAAGCTCGTATAAAAATTACAAAACATACATTGATAAGTGTCCGGGGGTACCCGCCAAAAGTTTGTCCGGGGGTACCCGACCTCCCAAAATCTATGTTTTTAACCACCACATCAAAAGTATCAAACTGATTTCAAAATAACTTTTAAAATCTGATTGACTCATCATTTATCTATGGGAACATAATTATATTAAGTCAAAATACTAACGTTTAGTAACAGATTTTTGAATTCAAACTTTCTAAGGAGCAGCGTAAATAGATTGATCCGAGATAAAATCTGTCCTCACGTGAGAACCGTTGGCCGGACACGCCACCACTGAATGGATTCTTTGTTCATATTCCACGCGTCATCTTAAACTGTATTTAATTGTGTTCTAAGTGAGCTTAATCACCTTGTATTTGAAGTGTCCGGGGGTACCCGCCGTCCGGGGCTACCCGCCCTTCCCCTATTTGTAAATCGTGGCTTTGCACGCGTTGTTTCTATCATGATTTAACAGGACTAAGGCTGTGTCCCCAGTAGGCAAACTGTGAGCGGCCGACTGAGTGAGCCGCAAATTTGTGGCGAACAGCTACAAACTCAAATTAGTTTGCGTGCGTATCGCAAGTACTGGAACCTGCGAGTCGGTCGCTGACTGAGACAGTCGGCGCACATCGCGCTGCAAACTGCGTACAAACTGCGTACAGTGAGCGCAAACTGTGGACACTCAATTTAAAATATATGGAAGGGCGTACTGAACTGATACGCCGCAAACTCAGCCGGCTGCTCACAGTTTGCCTACTGGGGACACAGCCTAAGACAAAACTGTGACAAAATGGCGAACAGCACTGGAAGATCGTGTGTGGTGAGTCTAGATGTTTTTAGAATTCAGCAAATCTTTGTGCATCATGTATGGATTCTGATGCACGGTGTTTCTATGGAAACGTCTCAAGACCATTTCTATCCCATGGGATAGAAATTTCCATTTATGGGATTAAAAGCTTACATGTTATTCCAGGGCTAGAACTACATCTATTCAAAATTTCGATACAATTCGTTCATTAGTTTTTGCGTGAATGAGAACAAACATTCATCCATACAAGCTTTTGCGTTTATAATATTAGTAAAGATTTGTGTAGGTGGATAATTTACAACGGACCCTTTGCAAGGGTTTTCCATAAAGTCATAGAGTTGAAAATTAGGTCAATAAATGATTTGATTTCACGTGTAGTCCATAGTAACGTCTAGAAAAATATCCAAAATATAAATCAATAAATAATTCCAAACAGTCCACACAGCATCATCTAGCCCCAAGCTAAGCAGAGCTTGTGTTATGGGCACTAGATGACTGATATACTTAATACAATACTAATATAATAATATAGATAGATATTTTTTATTATACATAGAAAACACCCAGACCAACGGAACAAATTTCTGCAGAACGTACACAAATTTGTTCCGAGACGGGGATCGAACCCGCAACCTCCTGCGTCGCAGGCGGACCTTCGCCCACCGCGCCACATCGGTCGTCACATATGGTACGGTAGTAACCATAGTTTGGATATGGACCTATTATGTTGTATACTGTACTGTGGATGTGGATAGTACAGGATAGTACTGATAAAGATCAGTTGAGCTACCTCTATATCTCTTGTTTGCACCAGTCTGTCAATTGTTTCGATTTTAAATACCTACTAGTTTTAATATCAATCTATTCTTTGATTATACTTTGTAAATTGTTATAGTAAACAAAATCATCATCACTACATAGTATAAAACAAAGTCGCTTTCTCTGTCCCTATGTCTCTATGTCCCTTTGTTGCTTAAATCTTTAAAACTACGCATCGGATTAAGATGCGGTTTTTTTTATAAACAATAGACCTAAAAACATAATAGTTAAGTTTATTATGAAATAGGTTATATAAAGTCTGTGATTAATGGGTAGCGTGATTCAAGAGGAAGGCATATACGTTTAATAAAACCATGCGAAGCCGGGACGGGTCGCTTGTTTTCTATAAATTATAATACACCACTACATTAATTTATAACGTACAGAACAGTCGAGTGAATATCTACCAATAATATAGAGTGGCGGAGATGTTCCTATTTCCAGGGCCACGTATCTTAAGCGACATAAATCGTGCCACGACAGCTGAAACATAAATTTATGACCCTTTTCTTGCCAGTAACCGTTTGAGACTGCTAGTTTTGGTAAACTCCTAAGTTATTGGTGAAGTTTTGATGAAAAATTGACAGTTCAGGTTTTAATACATCATTCAGGTGCATCTGAATGTATTTTCATGAGTGTATTTCGCACTCTATTTTCAGATGGATAGAAAACAAACGAAAAAGACCAGATTCGAAATATACGAAAATAAAAAGCGAGATTCGCGACTACATCAGTTTGCATTGTTTATTCACGAAATAACTAGAAATAACTAGACGAGATAAAATATCTAGACGAAGCCACTTTTGTAAAATACTAAAAGAAACAAAAAAGTTTAAGATAAATTATCACAAAATTATAAACTAAGTTTGCTTTCAATAAGGAAAGTTACACTAATATTGTAAAAGCGAAAGTTTGGATGGATGAATGACAATTTCAATGTAGTCAAATGTAGTTCTAGAACTGAAATAAAGTAGTTTTAGACTACATTTCATCAATTTTCATGTAGGTAAGCTTAGTTTGCCAAAGAGGAACTAATAAACCATCCAATAGACAAAAAAGCTTCCCCAGCGATTACTCCAACCAAGCAAAATTCATCCAAAAAGCCTCGACCCCCATTAACATCATCGGCAATAAATCAAGGGTAGTAAGCAGAATCGTTTTAATTCTGCCTTCGATTGGCTCGTAAATCGTAGGGGTAGCAGGGGGTTGTCCCTTGTCGTCGTGACTTTTTACCCCTATCTCCTGTGTTTACTTTCAAATGGGTGTTTAGTAGTCGTCACAAAAAGGTTAGGTCCTTTAAACGTTTGTTTGCTTTATGGGCTGGTAAAAAGACCAATTAAACTTTAAGACTCAGACGAACATAGAATTTAAACATACTTAGGCTCTTTTGTACGGTTCTTTGTTCAACTTCAGACTTTTGTAATTGGTACCTTGGTGAGTACCTGCGAAAGATAAAAAGATAGATAGTGACATCCCACACAGCATCATCTAGCCTCAAGCTAAGCAGAACTTGTGTTATGAGTACATGACTTATCACTACATAGCATAAAACAAAGTCGCTTTTTCTGTCCCTATTTCCCTTTGACTGCTTAAATCTTTAAAACTACGCAACGGATATTGATGCGGTTTTTTAACAGATAGAGGGATTCAAGAGGAAGGTTTATACGTAGTATAATAAAACCGTGCGAAGCCTGGGCGGGTCGCTAGTACTTAATACAATTAATTACATAGGTATTTTATAATTTACATAGATAACATCTAGAACCCCGTAACAAATACTTGCAGATCGTACAAACATTTCTCCCAAGGCGGGAATCGAACCCGCAGCCTCCTGCATCGCAGGCAGACCTTCGCCCACTGCTAACTGCAGACGGTTATAAACAGTCTAAAGGCTGCTCAACTGATCTATGTCAATACCAGTCGTCGCGTCCTCAAGACACTGGCTGCATTACCACGCTGTACGGCAATGCTGATGCGCTGAGCCAGATACTCACCAGCTCTCGGGTCACGCGTTGCATCGACCAGACGCTCCTATATTTTTTTTAAATGCGTAGGTTCTGTCCAGACCTGCATATTTGCGCCTCTTGAGATTCTCAGCTAAATCAGCCGCCGCACAATCCCTCGTGGATATCCTTGGAAGATAGGAAGGCGCAGTGTGTCGTGTCGTAGCTGGTACGTTAGCGCTGACAAAGGCCCGCCGGATGATGTCGTTAAGGCTGGTATGATGAGATATCCGACCAGCGGCCTTAGTACAACATCATTACATTACATAAGAGGCCTAGAGCGGGTTCGAATCTCGCCTCGGGTCAAATATATTTGTACGACCTGCAAAAATTTGTGCGGGAGGTATGTTATGTATTATATATATTAAGTATATCAGTTATACATAGTACCTATAATACAAGCACTACTTACATAAAGTACATATTTATTATGAAAGTACTGTAAGTTATCTAGTACTAGCGACCCGCTCCGGCTTCGCACTTATGTACCTATTGATAATAGAATAATGCACTTTTCACACGCACAAATTAAATAAGTTAGTCAAATTATTTTAACCCATACTCTTGATCTTGATCCTATTTATTAAAAAAGCGCATCAAAATCCGTTTCGTAGTTTTAAAGATCTAAGCATACATAGGGACAGACAGACATACAGACAGCGGGAAGCGACTTTGTTTTATACTATACTAGCGACCCGCCCCGGCTTCGCACGGTTTTTATTATACGTATAAACCTTCCTCTTGGATTACTATATCTATTAAAAAAAACCGCATCAACTCCGTTGCGTAGTTTTAAAGATCTAAGCATACATAGGGACAGAGATAGTGACTTTGTTTCATACTATGTAGTGATAGTATGACTAGGGATAGTGTCAGGAAATTCATTATCATCTAACCCACGTCCCGAGACAAACTACCACTACGCCATTCCAGCGACATTAGTTACGCAATCCACTTTAACAGCATCGCAATGGATTCAATAATGGCTAATGGAATGGTAATGGAATTGGAGCGCCACGCTTATAAATGGATCATCCCATTGTTATTGGACATTCAAACATTCATGAAGTTATATAAATATAATTAACTGACTAGTTATTCAACGCGACTACGCACGCGTTTTTCCACGTCGAAATACAAAATATAGTGACCGTATTCAGAAAAACTTATTTTGCAATCAAACAAATCACCATCATCATCATCATTAGCCTATATAAGTCCACAGCTGGACATAGGCCTCCCCTAATGAGCGCCATAGCGCCTTGTCTTCAGCCTGACGCACCCGCATTTGCCAGCAGTCTTTCGCAGATCAAACAAATATCTCCCCAAAATTAGTAACTTATAAGATACTTATACTCAGATCTGGGCGAGGATCTCAAGAGGCGCAAATATGCAGGTCTCGACAGAACCTACGCATTTGCTCCCCTTGGATTCGAGACCCTAGGTCCGTGGGGTACTCTCCGGGTTTTTAAAAAATTATCTGAGCGTCTGGTCGATGCGACGCGTGACCCGAGAGCTGGTGAATATCTGGCTCAGCGCATCAGCATTGCCATACAGCGTGGTAATGCAGCCAGTGTCTTGGGGACGCTTCCGACTGGTATTGACATGGATCAATTGAGCTACCTTTAGACTGTTTGCAACCGTCTGCAGTTAGCTCAATGGTTTCAATTGTAAATACTGGTTGTAATTTTTCTATTCCTTTGCTTGTAATTTTCGTTGTTAATAAAGTAACTTATAATCATCATACTTAATAATAAAATGTGTGAATGCTTGTTAAGACGTATCTCTGTAACCACATAACTTATTTAGATGAAATTTGGTATGTTTATAGTTTAGGACTTACAAATCTCAAAGGCGAGTTTGAAATAATAACCTCTGAGAGATTAAAAAGGTTGGTAAAGTTTGTTTGTTAAATTTTTACTCCTTGGTTAGATTCACTCAAAACTTGGTAGGTATAAAAATAACGAAATAAATAATTAAACACGTTGTTTTATTACAATACTACTTCTAAGATGTGCTCTAAAATAGACTTTCGTCATCCAAAACGTGCCCTCCCTGCCTCAAAACGTCTTATTATCAATCTTCAATAAAATAAAAAATAAAATAAATTTTTATTTAGCAGCAAAATAAAATACATATAAATAGCTTAACCAAAACATACGGTTAGATATATCGATTTAGATCTAGGTAAGTTCCTAAATTGTAAACCAAATTACATTGGATCTCTAGGTGTTTAGGTACTATAGTTACTAAAAAGTGGAATACAACACTAGTTGTATTCCAACAAACCATTCCAAAATATCATGGATATTTTTCTCCATTTCACAAATAAATTGGCTCCTCCCTAAACTTTGTCCACAATCAGGCTAAAGTGAAATACATTTTCTCATAGGACGCTTCTACAACATAATGAGGTGCAACCACTATCAGTAAATATATTCAAATATTAACTCTATGAGAACTTTTGTCAAGAGTTTTTCTTGAAAAACTGTTAATTGACGTATCAACGACCTCATTCCTTTGTGAATCCCGATTATTCGTAAGTGACTACATTCATGGCCATTACAAAAAGGGTTTTGCTATAAAATATGATCTCTCCATGTAACAAAAACCGTTATTTTTCCAAGACATGAAAAATGAACGCTGCGTTATCACGATAAGGCATAGAATGGTGAATAATGTGAGGAAAAAGTTGAAAGGAAAAGCAAGAAACATTCATGTGAAAAACGATTCTTAAGTAGGTATTACGTTTCACCACTTTCTGGCTCCTTTTTGAATCGCGCTGTACTTGGATTAAAATCAGAATATATTTTACATGCATCTCACATAGTATGTTGGTACCTACGTATATGCTCGATGTGTGCATGCCTTTCATTTCGATCTGAGTCCTTTTTGAGTGTCCTTCAGTAGAATTAATAAGAACCCTTCTTCTTCCACATTTGACAGAAAACTTAAGTGAACACTTTATTTCTTTTTCATTACTCATACTCGGAAAGTAGGTCTGAACATGCCTGAAGAGCGGGTTGAAAGTGATACTTTTCCGCCCTAGCCAGAATCGTTTTCAACTGACAGCTATAACGTTACTATTGAACCATGATAATGGCAGAATAAATGCAGAAGCTAAAAAAAAAATCACCCTAGCGACAATTCACTAAATTCAAAAAATACGAATGACAAGGCAGTATGGCTTTATGGCTTTCGCCTGTCCTAGATGGATAAATAAAAATTAGCGGCAATTTGATTAATTTGTTTTCTCATGTTTTTTATTTATATTTCCGTGTATTCGTAATGAAAAGCACAGTGTTTACCTCGGGTGAAAGTAACTTATTTAGTCCCGAGTCTCGGGACTAAATAAGTTACTTTCAACCCTTGGGTAACAATGTACTATTATTATTGAATGAATGAATGAATGAATGAATGAATGAATGAATGAATGAACACTTTATTGTACTAAAAAGAAAATACATATAAAAAGCTTACTTATATCTAATAAAAACAAAATAAACTTAGTACAAAAGGCGGCCTTATCGCTGAGAGCGATTTCTCCCAGGCAACCTCATAGTGAGTGAAACATAGATATAAGAATTGGGTAGGTAGTGCACAGATAGTAAAAATAATAATAATAAAACAATTAACAGATAAATGAAGAACATACAATACATAACTTTCTAACAAAACAAAATAAAACTAACGAATAAGAAGAACATGCAATTAATGATTTATTATTGTACTTACATATTTAAAAAAACTACCTACTTGTCTGAGTGCTTGTTTTGTAAGCCTAATAAGGCTCTGCTAACCAAATAATAATACATATACAAAATTAAATATTGGCTTTGTTAACACATATAAAGTGCGAATAACTCGCATGTCTCATCTATCTGTATAAATGCTGTATTTGAAGCTGGACAGTGAATGTGTTAAATGCTAACCTAACCAAACCTAATACATGCAGAGGATGAATGGAAATGCATGCTATAGAATGAATGCAGGCGCATTATGTAAGGCAGGAATTCAACCGATGCGACGTTGGTCATGGAATGCGGAGAACGTTCATAACATAGGTAACCAAACGACGACGCATCTATTATTAATATGTACAGATAATTTGTTAGTTTGTTAGATATTAATTGATTTTAATAGTAAAATGATAATTAAATAATTTTACAATAATTCAGACTTCGAAGACCTAAGACATTTAAAAGTCTAGGTTCATTATTTCCTCAGTAAATTAAATCACATTCTTTGAAAAGTTAATAATAAGTTGTTAGATAGACAAGGGCTCAATTTTGCTAAGTAACCACTTCACTATGACAATGTTTAAAGAGCAAACTTTAATAACCCATTTTACCCCATTTTCCATGGTTCGAACAATCCTGAAACATCTTAACTTAAGGTACCTACGTACCTACTTTCCATTGACATTTTACTCGTATGTGTAACTTACTCGTAAGACAATGAATATAATATAATAATAATCTTCTTTATTTATAAGAATAATAATCTTTATTTTCAAAAACAGTGCAAAGGTAGCACCGTTTTTGAAAATAAAGATTATTATTGTTAAATAAAAGATTATTACTATTATTATTATATTATCTGAAATATGTAATACTATACATATAATACTAGCGACCCGCCCCGGCTTCGCACGGTTTTATTCTACGTATAAACCTTCCTCTCTAAATCACTCTTTCTATTAAAAAAACCGCATCAAAATCCGTTGCGTAGTATTAAAGATTTAAGCAGTCAAAGGGATATAGGGACAGAAAAAGCGACTTTGTTTTATACTATGTAGTGATTCTGTATTTATCCTGTATAAGTTTCAAACAAATCGGGCTACTGGTTAAAGTTTACTTACAACCTAAATAAAGTCAATCCCCATATACCTGGTTTTTTTGAAAATTCCTGACACGTATTATATCAGTTCATTTCAGGTCATAGACATCCGGTACAGACAGTACATTCAAAATGGGCCAAACTACGAACTTTAAACTTTAATTAGTAACCCATTTTTAGAAGTTTTTGAAAAACTCATAAACAGGTTTTAATTTATTTTATATTTTTTGTATTATCTGCGAGTTTCAAGTAATCTGATTAAAGAGTTACAAAATACACCAAAAAAAATCAGCCCCTTAAAATAGGTACCTACTATACAAATTTCAGCTATCTAACTTTAGCAATTTGAGCTGGGGAGATAACGTAAAAAAATTGCTTGATTCTTTATGTGATGTGTTATAATTTCTAGTTAGACAATTTCTATGCAAAATCCTAATGAAATGTCAATAAATGTCAAGCTGAAGACAGGGCGCTATGGCGCTCATTGGGGGAGGCCTATGTCCAGCAGTGGACTAATATAGGTTGATGATGATGATGGTGATGATGATGCAAAATCCGATCGATTCAGTAGTTTTGACGTGAAAAAGTAACAAACAGGTTTATTTAAACATTCGCATTTTTAAATTAATTTGACTAAATTCATAGCAGCAAACAAAGCCACGGGCAGAACCTTATATAATGTATACCCATTACGGCATGATTTAGCTTCGGTGCTGTTTTGTATGAACAATGGGATTCGGTAGGTATTACGCTGCACAGCCATTTATCAATTCAATCCACTTTTAGAATTTACCAGCTTCTGCCCGCGGAATTATTCTATTTTAAACCGACTTCCAAAACCAGAGATTCTGTTGAACTGTAATTTTTTAAGACTTTAAATAAAATTGTTTTTTTTAATAGATGAACAGATCCCATTCGCTTATTCTTTTTTATTTGAAAACTAGTGCTTCTCATGTGACTACAATAATTTATTTATTGATTAATGCTGGACAATCGACACGACATTATAGTATAGCCCCAAGCTAAGCTTGTGTTAGGGTTACCTACTACATGACTGCAACTCATTACATAAATAACGACATAGTTTTTTTTTTATTCGTAATCACCTAGAACCCCAAACAAAATGATATTTGTAGATAGTACAAACATTTTTCAACAACAACAACGTTGCAACCATATGCGTAGTGAAAAAATTGCGGTTGGTGAAATGGTTGCGAAACAGAAGTAAGGAAATAATATAATAGGTGATAAATACAACGGAATTCAACCAAATCCTAAACGATATTCTTAAGTTTTACAGTGTGGCAAACAAATATACTGTTATAGTTACTAAAGTTATCTTACTATGCCAAACCCGGAATAGATACATCTTAGAGTGCCAAAGGTGACAGCAACATGGCAATACCAAACGACAACACGCAGTATTTCGTGTTCTGCCGAAATCCTTTGGAATTTAAAGCGAATCAGTTTTGGCAACAACACAGGGGACATGGCTGCCAACCGGCGGGTTGTGGGCGAAACTTAGAAAGTACACGAAGGAGAAAGCTTCATGGCATACTGCATGAAATAATGAGAGCTCATAAGAAGCTACTGTACCTATGAGGCGGCATCTGAACTAGACTCCATACATAAGCCTCAATCAGTAAATTCATTTTATATTTTGACCATAAAGTTAATTACCTTCATTGGCGTGTCACTTACTAAAAAAAACATTTTCGTAAATACCAAAATAATAAACGAATTTCTAAATACATTGGTAAATCTTTGGGTATGTAGCAGAAGTTATAAGAAGTTCTTAAGACGAGGCATACTGCGCACACGAGCGCCGCCCTATACTTGAATTTTTCAAAATGTCAAACGCTTAGTTTGTTATGCCTATAGCTTTTTAATGCCTTTGTTATAGTTTTTCTGTCTATTTTCGAAAGAGATGCGGTGTTGCTCTTGGTGGCCATCGAACTCTGTTTTCGTATCTCGTCGGCCATGTTCGTCGTTGGTAAAGATAATCGACTTCAATAAATAGAGGAAATTATCTAGAAGAAATTTAAATGCAAGAAATGAAAATATTATAAAGTTCCAGTTGCGTTTGAAAGAACCTATTCGTGAGAGACACAAAATGTCTGGCATTTTGTATTTTCGGTTTTGTATTGCAGCAGTGGTTAGCGGTTAAAAACTATTTTCTTTCATGGTGGGTTTTCTCTCGACATTTTTACTTTAAACTAGTTACAATATGGTATGAGGCCTTTATAAAATTAACATGAAATTTTCGACACTTCTTAGAAGTTTTCTTGATAAAATTATTATATAATTAAAATGAATGATATAAATGAGGTTTG
Source organism: Eupithecia centaureata (assembly GCA_944547425.1). Lineage (NCBI taxonomy): Eukaryota > Metazoa > Arthropoda > Insecta > Lepidoptera > Geometridae > Eupithecia > Eupithecia centaureata. The sequence continues at coordinate 13,825,540 of OX155684.1, read as the reverse complement.
ATTAATTGCCTTGATTCACCCTTCATCGTGGATCGCATCAAATTGAGACAAAAGTTTTTGCGCAAGGGCATGCAACGCAAGAAGTTGCGGGTTTTAATCCCGTTATGAGACACAATTTTGGACGATCTGTAGTTATTTGTTCCGGGACTTTGGGTGTTTATTTGCTTAGTAAAATATATATCTATGTAGTATTAAGTAAATGAGACTACAATAACAATCGAGTTAGAGTTTAGAACTGTAAGAGTAAGCATCCAATAGCATCTAAGTCACGTATCAGTAACGAGAAAGGGCTTTCACAACTACTTCTCACAAATTCAATTCACCCTTCGCTCCGAAGAATACAACTTATGGGTCGCATTACCCTGACTCAAGACTATTTTGGGGCTTGTGAGTATCTTGGAATTGTATAGGCTACCAAAGTTAAAATAAATAAATAAATAATGCTGGACAATCCACACAATACCATCTAGCCCTAAAGTAAACTACTCAAAGCTTGTGTTATGTGTACTAAATGTCTGATCGTACACAAAATTGTTCCGAGGCGGGAATCGAACCCACGTCGCAGGCGGACCTTCGCCCTCCGCGCCACATCGGTCGTCAAAGTTATCGACATAGCTAAAACAATTAGCAAGCTGAAGTGGCGGCAGTGGGCCGGCCATACCTTGGGAAGAACCGACAACTGTAGGGGTGAACGTGTTCTTGAGTGGAGACCGCGACTTGACAACGTAGTGTAGGACGCCCTCCGGGCAGGTGGGATGACGATCTCCGAAAGATTGCTGGCAGATGCTGGATGGATGCGGCAAGCTGAAGACGTATGCATTTAATCCTGAAACATTTCTAAAACTCCCAAACATAGGATCACCAGAGTAGGTGGATATAAATCCGAGCACTCCATTAGTAGTTTTGCAAAAACAGCCTCCATTCGACCGTACAATGGGACGCCATGCGCCAGTCACACTGATTCTGGATTTTTCCAAACGTTTTTGTATATTTTAGGCTGAGGCCAAACGAGTGTAATTTTGTGAGTCGCAGAATTTCGTTCGCGGAAATTCTGCCTGGCAGAAATTCTGTTGGGATGCCAGACGAGCGCATTTTATTCAGTTACTATCACTTAACGCCTTCTCCGCTAAGTTCCTTAGACATGGCCGTTGTTCAATTTCAATTATCATTTTTTCTGTGTCCAGCATTTTGTGAGTAAAAATACGTGTCCACTCTCACGCAAAATGTACCTGACTGACGCTTTGCCCGGCCCGCGTCGGACCCCTTGCCCCCCGCAAACTCAATTCGGTCCGAATAATGCGTGTGAGTCGGCAGAAAACTCATTTTGAGTCGCCGTGTGAGTGAAACAGGACTTTTGTATGAAACCGAATGCAGTAGAATTTCTGCGAACGAAATTCTGAGACTCACGACTCACAAAATTACGCTCGTTTGGCCTCAGCCTTAGACGATTTTAATTCACCGTTGAATAATCAGAATAATTATAATAGAAATAATCAATGTTTTGGTACGTCACTGAATTACTGGTCTGACAATTATCGTGATTATTACCTCTATAATAAAACATAATACAATAATTTTACAAATAACTTCGTTTATATTCCTTGACAAACCTAACAAAACTATTCCTGAGATAAATGACGAAATTTGTAAAACATGTATTTTTTCAAAGATACGATATCGAGAAAAGTTTAACCAATCGTGTTTTCCAAACCCACAATCCAAGGTAAAATTTCGTCCAAGTATCATTTACCCACTTATGATAAAATTGCATATGGCTAAGTAAGACGCACCTAGTCGTTTCTCCTAGTTTCACTGCCCTTAACCTTTTCTAAATTCATCATAATCATCAGCCCATATTAGTCCATAGCTTTACATAGGCCTCCCCTCATGAGCGCCATAGCTCCCTGTCTTCAGCTTGCCGCATCCAGCATTTCTAGATTGCTTTATTTAATAATCCGTCGTCGTCGAAAACCGTCGCTTGCAGTTAGTTTCCAATAGTCAGGCTCAAGTAAGTGTACACGAAGTAACCTACTCCACGTTCCTAGCTCTACAAAAGTAGTCACGATCAATGTCCAACAGAGCGGAAGTGGAAATACGCTAGAGGTTTGATGCACCAAGCAACAAACCGAAACAGACGAGCCACTTGTCTTAAAAATCATCAAGAGCTGTAGTAAGCCGGAATCGGAGAGAACGAGAGCTAAGGAAGCTTTGTTACTGGTTTTATAGAGATTGGTATGGTCCCAGAAGATCATTAGCCTTGTGTCTTTTTTTCGAGGATATTTTATCGTGAAAAGTTAAACCAATCGTATTTCTAAAACACAATCCAAGATAAAAGTCATTATGTTACAAGAAGGTCTTGTGACTTTTAGAAGAGCTAATCCACATTGTCGTGTTGGAAGTATGATGTTGCTGTTTCATAGGACCAAGCCGTGGAGCTATATGTATAGAGCTAAAGCCGCGTATAGACTGCTGTAACGTAACACACAAATACCAACATTTTAATAGAAAGTGGAAAGAAAGTGGGTGATACTGTAGCAAATAATCCCGTGTCTGCTTGATGCAGGTACAGGTCTACTCGAGGTAGACTGTGAATTTGTATCGTGAAAGCCGGAATTGTGTGACACTCTGCATTTGAAAACTTTACATTTTGCCAAATGCAAACACAAAGCTCAATTTGCATTGGTTCAGACAGACATGGTGGTGACGAAGTAAAGAATTCTGAACACTTTACGAATGATTTATTACTCTACTCTTTGTGTTTTAATACGTTTTTCATGTCTAACTTGTCTGAATTAAAGATGTGCTCTATAGCTGCGATGACATACGTGCACACCACTATTTTGTACCTTTTACTTTTGTGCTTAGCGGTCGTTACAATCTGGTTTTTTACACATTTTGGTTTAATTTTGGGATAAACGTAGAGATAATGCTTTCCTCCTCCCCGCGTTGCAACTTGCGTTGCCTGAGGTTACACTCGTCTGTGATAATATTTTATGTAAAACTAGCTGGTACCCGCGACTTCGTCTGCGCATGATTAGTATTTGGAGTACTCGCGATTTTACTTGCGTGGGTACCCTTTCCCGTGGGATTTTCGAGATAAAATAAAGCCTATTTCTTATTCCAGCTTATAATCTATCTCTGTGCCATTTCATCCAGATCCGTTCAGCAGTTTTTGCGTGAAAGAGTAACAAACATCCATCCATCTATCCATTCATACTTACAATCTTTCGCGTTTATCAGTTCAATTCAGTTTCGTTCCCCTGGGCTATACCAAACTGAATTCCGGGATAAAATGTATCCCATGTCCAATCGTTCCGAGTTCCATTCGAATTCATTCACTTCCGTCGTGATGCATGGTTAAAGAAATTTTCTTTCACCCTCTCTCCCAGGGGAACCTTACCGAATTCCGGGATAAAAAGTATTCTATGTCCTTCCTTGTAGTATGAACTCAAATCGTCCCGAGTTTCATTCCAACTCATTCAGCAGTTTGGGCGTGATGCGCGGTAAAGGAATTTTACTTTCATACCCTCTCCCATGAGAACCTTACTGGATTCTGGGATAAAAAGTATCCTATGTCCTTCCTCGTAGTATGACCTATAATCATGCCGAGTTTCATTTCAATCCATCAAGTAGTTTCGGCGTGATGCGCGTTTACGATACAGACAGACAGACAGACAGACAGACAGACATGAATGAAAAAAATTACAGTTTTGGCTTGAGTATCGATAATAGAGTGCCCTCCAAAAAAAATTTTCAAAATATCTTCAATGTACAGAATTGGACCTGTTACAGTTTTATTATAAGTATAGATATGAGGTGAGGGTTTTTATGCCTTATCACTAAATTGTGCGAAGCATCAACTAATAAACTTAAAATGTATGACTGAAACACGTTTCAGGCGTACATTTCACCATAAAATATAATTATGTATTTACTTACAATAATGGAACCTTAAAAATATTTAAATGTATCTAAGAATGTTTTCTATTCCATTTATCAGTTATCAACTATCTTAGTTTGGGGTTAGGCGATGCTGTTCGAATTTGTCCAGCATATATTATTATCAACAAGAAATGAGATCATTTTTGTTGTAAAAACTGCAAAGTACTTAGAATAATATCAATTCTACTGATATGAAGGTTAAAGACCAAAAACCAAATTAATATCTCGTACTTTGTGATTTTGTTACAAACAGTCTATACTAAATACTGTCAACATGTGGTTAAAAATAACGCTGTTCTCAATTTTTGGATTTACTGGATCTGTAAGTAGCTTAAATATTTTTAAAATAACTCTTTATTAACAACGAAAATTACAATCAAGGAAAATAAAAAATTATAACTATGTAGTATTTACAATTGAAATCAATGAGCTAACTGCAGACGGTTGCAAACAGTCTAAAGGTAGCTTAATTGATCCATGTCAATAGCCAGTAGTAAGTAGCTTAGTTATTGCTTATCTCAACGATTAATTAAGTTTTTTACCTACTTCGACTATAACTGAAATTTTATTAGTGCGTTATAGCGCGTCATTCTAGGGAATCGGCTCCTAGCAACCCCCTCCGCGCTCGCGCACCTTCCCCGCAAACGCCCAGCGAAACAACGCGACGCTCGGAAAGGCTACAGCAGCGCCTCGCGCGCCAGTCCTAATCGTGCCAACAAGCCGTCCGCACGCCGCGTTGCGTCGCGCTTTACTTAAATATTCTTGTTTCCTTATACCTAGTCAATGTTGAGCGTGTTTATGTTAATATACGGGTGTTAAAATCATAACTAGACTTTATCTCAAACACCCTACCCTGCGTCTTAATTATAGAAAAGGGTTTTTCCCAGTTTCTATTCTAAAAGTAATAGTAGGTCGCGCAGGGTTTGTCATTGTGACGAACGTGATATTTTCTAGCTAAAATCTAGCGACTGGGATGATAAATGCTCATTAGTTCCTACGCACAAATACATACCTACTTAATACTATCGCAATAAGAGGTCACTTAAATAGTAAGAGATTTAAAGTCATCTAAGGAGTACAAGTACTTTTCCAACAAAAGCTTTTTCAATTTAGTTTTAAAAATATTCGGACTATCAATGCACTTTAAGCCAATAGGCAGGCAAGTTGAATAACTTAACTGTTTGGTACCTATACTCTAATTTAGAAATCTATACAAATATTATAAAGAGGAAAGGTTTGATTTTTTGTTTGTTTGTTTGTTTGTATGAATTGAATAGGCTCCGAAACTACTTGGCAGATTTGAAAAATTCTTTCACTGTTGGAAAGCTACATCATTTCTGAGTGACATAGGCTATATTTCATTTTCAAAAAAAATAGGCATACTTACTAAAATTACGATAACGTAATCCAAGGTGTGAAAAAAATATCAAAAAACTACCTTACATCGCGTGCGCTGCGAAAACTATTGATGATAGAACAAAATGATATACTACATTTTTTTAGAACACACAATTATCTACAAAAAATCAGCGGCAGCATATCTCTAACTATTACAGTCATGTCACAATAAGCGTTTTTTTATTGAAAAAAAGAAATTAAAATACCACCGCTACAAAAAGCTCTTTATTTGTACCTTGGTATTAACCCTTATCAAAATAAATGATGTATTATTTAAGACTGCTTCAATATCTTTATATTACTTTTTGAATTATTCGATTCTGACAATCCATTCAAAAGATATCACGAGTTAAAAAAAATTAAAAAATAAACTGTATTCGGCTAGCTATGCGTTGTAGGCGTCACTCGGGCAGGGGTACGGGAGGGGGGTTAAGATCACGAAATAAACTGGTCGGCTCCCTACGTGATGGACGTGTGCGGAATTTACGCTTGATAATAATTCGTTTAGTAAGTAACTAAACCGATTTAAAAAGTTCTTTTCAGAACTAAACCCATTTATATAAAATATTGTTCACTTAGTTATTAACCTAATAAATTAGTTTAATGCCCGTGCGAAGCCGGGACGGGCCGCTAGTATATTATATTTTTTGTAAATAATGACATTTATGAATGAAAACTTAAAAAAACTGATAACAATAACAGACAATAGCAGGGTAACAGCAAGCTAACAACTAAAAACCAAAAAAAAAACCTTCATCTACGCATAATCGCTCAAAAGATGCAAGTTAGAGTTCGATAATGAATGAAAAACCAATGGAATGATGAATGAAAACGGTCAAAACCACGAATTATTTGGGGCTTAGGCAGCTTGCTCTGATGAAACCAGTTTCGTTAAATAGGTTCCACCGATATTTCTATGCTTTTAAAAAAGTAAAAGTAAGTAAAAAATATATTTATTCAAGCAAATATTACAAGAACTTAACCTAATACAAACTTTCACAAAAAAGACGAAATTGTCAATCTGCTGAGCGAAATTTAGTAGAAATTTACGTTGGCTTCCTCACAAGGCTGAGCCTGTACCTATGTACCTCATTTGTTTACAAAGTTGAATCGCGGTATATACTAGTAGCTATGTTTCACAATGTTTAACTTAGGCTGAAAAGGAGTGTCGAGATCCTCTCTTGTAGTACTTATCCGTATTGCTCTTTGTTCAATTTTTTCCCAGTTGACCACCTCCTTGGATCTGGGAGGCGTGATCCATGGGGACCGCATGGGAGGAGTTCCCCTCGGCTCGACTCTCGGCGCGGGCGAGGTGGATGTGGAAGGCATCTGTCACACCACCGGCATGGCTTGCCAGAACTGCAGCCTGGCAGTCACTTGCATACCGCTGCCGGTGGGCTGGCTCAAGGTATAGTAATAATAATAATAATAACCAACAGGGGGGTCCAACATATAAAACACCCAGACCAACGGAACAAATTTCTAAAGATCGTATACAAAGGAGATCACCCAGCTCCCATACATTTTTGGGCTAATTTTGAAAGTGCCGGCCACCTGAATTAAACTTAATATTATAATAGAGTGTAACAAAATGAACACTTTTTATTACTAGACTAAAGCTGTAAGTCAAGTCTGTGAGATAATATTCTAACTCAAAACATCCATTATATTTGTGTAGTAAAACCTAATTTTTATTATATTTCTTGTAATAATGTGCAAGTTACATATAAAAAAGGCCCGACCCGGCCGCCTCGCTATTCCAGGCTATGGTAGTGGCCATGGTAACGGCGGGGCAGGGGGTGCTAAGAATCACCGGCCTGCGGGCTACCACACAATTCCTAAACTGACCCTGGTAACGTACAACGGACACACTCTGAGGCTTGACAATCATCTAGCGCAGTTGGAAGTGGAGTTAGAGAACATTAAATGGCATGTTCTTGGGTTGTGTGAAGTCCGTAGAGAAGGGGAGGACACCGTAACCCTAGACTCGGGCCATCTTGTCTACTTTCGCGAGGGTGATAAAACATCCCAGGGTGGCGTAGGTTTCCTCGTCAATAAGGCCCTCTCTAGCAACGTTCAAGAAATCTCCAGTGTGTCGACCAGGGTAGCGTGCCTGATCCTTTGGCTATCTCAGCGGTATAGCATGAAGGTAATTCAGGTCTACGCACCGACCTCGGCACACCCGGATGATGAAGTGGAGGATATGTACGAAGACATATCCAAAGCCTTTCACAACACCACTAAGGCTCACTTCAACGTTGTTATGGGGGACTTTAACGGCAAGGTGGGAATCCAGACTGGCAACGTATCCCGAATAGGCCCGCATGGTTATGGAGTTAGGAATCACAGGGGGCAAATGCTTGTCAACTTCCTTGAGAAAGAGGGGCTGTTCTTAATGAACTCCTTCTTTAAGAAACAGCCCCAGCGGAAGTGGACATGGTAAAGCCCCGACACCGTGACAAAAAATTAGATCGACTTTATCATGACGGATAGCAAGCACATATTCAGAGATGTCTCAGTGATCAATACCGGATCTGATCACTGAATGCTCCGAGGCACTCTGAATATCAACTGAAAGCTTGAAAGAAACCATCTGATGAAGTCCACGCTTCGACCTAATCCAATCCAAATCATGGCGGGCACCGAGAAGTTTTAGTTTTTTTTTTTAAGACGGTATTACTTCAGAGCTTCTGAAGGCAGGAGGAGCCCCCGTTATACAGAAGCTACAGAACCTCTTTAATACCGTCCTTCACAGTGGGAGAACTCCTAAGGCGTGGAGCGGGAGTTTGGTGGTGCTCTTTTTTAAGAAGGGCGATAAAACCCTCCTTAAAAACTATAGACCCATCACACTCCTGAGCCACGTTTATAAGCTATTCTCGCGAGTGATCACGAATCCTCTCGCCAGGAGACTCGACGAGTTTCAGCCACCGGAACAGGCCGGGTTCCGCGGAGGATATGACACCATACACCACATTCACACAGTGCGGCAGATTATACAGAAGTCCGAAGAGTATAATCAGCCCCTGTGTCTCGCTTTTGTGGACTATGAAAAGGCCTTTGACTCCGTCGAAACCTGGGCTGTTCTAGAATCCTTACAGCCAGCGATGCCAAGTAGACTATCGATATATAGAGGTGATGAGGTGTCTCTACAAAGCCGCCACTATGAGTGTCCAAGTACAGGGCCAGCAGTCTAAACCCATCCAATTGCGCAAAGGAGTGAGGCAGGGGGATGTCATATCCCCGAAACTGTTCACGAGCGCATTGGAAGATATGCTTAAGACTCTGGACTGGAAAGGTAAGGGCATAAACATAAACGGCAATTACATTTCACACCTACGATTCGCTGATGACATAGTCTTAATGGCGGAGTCGCTAGAGGAGCTGACCCACATGCTGGACGGCCTAGCATCAACCTCGCGACGCATCGGTCTTGGCATGAATTTGGAAAAAACCAAAGTCATGACCAATTCCCAAATTGATCCGGGACCGGTAGTCGTAGAAGGCCACCTTCTCGAAATCGTTTCCGAGTACTTACCTTGGGCAGATTATGCAGTTGGGTAAAAACAATTTCGAGAAGGAGGCCAAGAGGAGGATCCGTTTGGAAAACTACGTCGAGTCTTCTCGTTATCCATATCGCAATGTTTTACCGCAAAGACTGCTGGCAGATGCTGGATGCGTCAAGCTGAAGACAGGGCGCTATGGCGCTCATTAGGGGAGGCCTATGTCCAGCAGTGGACTAATATAGGCTGATGATGATGATGATGATGTTAACGGAAGAAGAACTTATTTTATTTGCCCTTGGTATATACCAACTCAAACAGGCACTTAGTTATTATGCAGAACATTTACAGGCAACTGGTAGGTTCATCATTGAACTCGGAGGACAATATCAGGGAATGGACTTAGAACTTTGGTGTAATAATAAAAAATGTTTGTGATGCTGAGTTCTATTCAAATCAACCTTTTTTTTTTGTTGGCCGGCAAAATAAATATTAGCCCAACCTGGGTGATCTCCTTTGTTCCGAAGCGGGAATCTAACCCGCACACTCCTGCGTCGCAGGCGGACCTACGCCCACCGCGCCACATCGGTCAAATTTGTGTACGATCTGCATAAATTTGTTCCGTTGGTCTGGGTGTTTTCTATGTATAATAAAATATATCTATCTATGTATATACTTAATGTATTAAATATAACAATTATCTAGTACCCGTAACACAAGCTTTGAGTAGCTTTCCCTACTCCCCTTCCCTTCCCTGGGTGGGCGGTGTTATAAAGGCGAGTGTAGGTACTGTAGGTACTAAATTAATGCCTAGCATAAGTACCTATTATTATTATTAGCTCTAATTTAGTTTTAGGTACTTATAATAATGTGTACTTTGTGTTTTACTTTTTCTTTATTGTGTTAGATGTTAGTTGTTACTTGTCTTCTTTTCTACTGTAAGTACCTACTTATTCTTTGTAATTTTGTTGTGCTGTCTGTCTGTGATAACAATAAATATATTCTATTCTATAGCTTACTTTGGGGCTAGATGGTGCTGTGTAGATTGTCCATCATATTTATTATTATTATATACAAAATACAAAATATTTTATTCTAATAAATTTCAGTGGTATGGGCATTTTAAGTAATAAATATTAAGTAAACCTGTGCTAGAGGGTCTCGCTCTGCAGCGCGACTATCTTAAAAAATAGATTAATTGAAATTGAAACTTATTTTAATTCCAGGTTCCATTAGAGAAGTGCGCGGAGAACCAGTCCTGCAACGCTCACCTCGGAGGCTGCTCCTCAACTCCAGTCCCCGAGTGCGACGGCACACCCTCGTATGAACACAGCTGCGAACAGGTTGGTACTTGATCCCATTTGGTATCTGATTAAGGATGTGTCCCCAGTAGGCAAACTGTGAGCGGTTGACTGAGTGAGCCGCAAATTTGTAGCGAACAGCAACAAACATTAGTTAGCGTGCGTACCGCAAGCATTGGAACCTGCGAGTCGGCCGCTAACTGAGACAGTCGGCGCACGTATCGCTCCAAACTGCGTAAAGTTAGCGCAAACTAGCAAACTGTGAACACTCAATTTAAAATATATGGAAGGGCGTACTGAACTGATACGCCGCATACTCATTCGCCTGCCCACCGTTTGCCTACTGGGGACACAGCCCTCAAATATTTGGTACCGTACTTAATCAAAGTCAAAATGCTTTATTTCCTTTAGACCTTGCAGGACTCCTGAACACGTCGCAAAACTCATGTTACTTACAAAATAATTATAACTAGGAAATAAAGTGGTCACTTTGATTTTTGTTCACTTCAATCTTTTTTGTTTGGTGGGTACTTGATCCCATCTGTCATCTGATTAAAGTCTTTATTGGTGGGTAGGTGCTTGATGCCATCTGGTATCTGACTAAAAATTATCAAACGTTTGGTACTTGATCCCTTTGGGTATCTTATTAAACGTCTTAAATTGCGGTATCTTGATCCCATTTGATATATGATTAAAAGTCTCAAATGTTTGGTACTTGATCCCATCTGGTTTCTGATAAAAGTCTCAATTGGATTTCAATATGGATTTATTTTTCTTTAATCTATTCATACATTTAGTTGTCACTGTTCCATTTTCAATATAATGTCCATCCAAAGGAAAAGATCGCCTCCGCAACAAACAACAACTTAAATTATACTTGTTGTACTTTTTTCTATTCCTTGATTGTAATTGAACTTCAGTAAATAAAATTATCTTATTAGTAATAATAATTCATAGCAGACTTTTCTGATTGGCATTCAAATCCTTCAGGCGCTCAAAATTCATATCAACTTCAATAGAATTTGGTTCAAAAAAGCTAAAGCAGCAGCTTTTTTTGAAAAAATTCTAGACAGACCTGGGCCAAATTCCACTAATGTCAAAACAACGGTCTCAATAGTACCATTCAATCACGATGACTAAAATAACGTTTGTGCATTTGGTATTTTACTATTTTTTGCGCTTGAAGAAACTTTCATAATTAGAATGCCCAGTGGGTAGTTATAAAGGTAATCGTCACAGCTATGAATGAACCTCAAAAAGATTGTGTTAGTAGAATGCCAAAAAGAGTTTAACACTGACATTTTGACACAATACTATTTAAATGGTGAAGCGATTTATTTAGTGGAATGTGGAATGCGGGCCCTCGGAGAATGTACTTAGGTAATCACGCTTATCAGTCTCATCATTTACCAACAGGTGGGTATCTTCCCGGATGCTCACGATTGCAGGCGGTTCCACCTCTGTTCTCCGCCGCAGAACCTACCTGATGGAAGACCAGCGCATCATGGCGTGGCTCTGTGTCCCAGGAACTACGGGTATAACCCTCAGACTGCACAGTGCTCGGTGAGATTCTAGAACAAATAATAAATAAATAATGCTGGAAAATCCACACAGCATCATCTAGCCCCAAAGTAAGCTTCAAAGTTTGTGTTATGGGTACTAAATAACTGATATATTTAATATACATTATATACATAGATAGTTTTTTTTTATTATACATAGAAAACACCCAGACCAACGGAACAAATTTCTGCAGATCGTACACAAATTTGTTCCGAGGCGGGAATCGAACCCGCAACCGAATAATAAATAAATAATGCTGGAAAATCCACATAGCACCAACTACCAAGCCAAGCAGAGCTTGTGTTATGTGTACTAGATGACTGATATAAATTACATAGATAAAATATTTTGATTATACATGGAAAACACCCAAAACCCACACCACAAATATTTAGCCCAAGGCCAAGGCGGGAATCGAACCTTCAACCTAGAAAACGCAAAGCTGGAAGATATGGGTGTTAAAAACTTTTTCAATTTGAACGCCGCAATTTGGACTTAATAAATGTATTTTTTTATTTTAATCTAGACAGGCGCACGTTTTTTAATATATTTCAAATTTAAAAATTCAGTAGTTGAACCGTTTCGAACATGATCGAAACCCTGCAGAGTTACGTAATAATCCCAATCTAACACAGCCATTTCCTTCTCTTTTACAACGAATAAATATACCACAGAATATTTATTATAAGTACAAAAGCGTGGTTGTTTAAGGCTACTTTGTATCCCATAAATCAGTTCCCATATGATAGAAAAATCTATTAACAGTCTTCATAGAAACAATGCGTGCGAAGCTGCGGACAAAGATGTTTAAAATAAATAATATTCCAGATTCCACTTCCTCGAGGACAATGCAAAGAAACTCCTGTGCCTCCATGCCTGAAGGTCGGTGACTCAGGGTCTGTCAGGTCCTCTCTCAACCACTACTACGTGTGTCTGATGAAGGAAGGGAGCCTCCGCCCACAGATCTTTATGTGCCCTCACGGCTGGTTCTTCTGGGGCGGGTTCTGCCGCCCTGAAGCACCTATGGTAGAAACTGAAGATCATAACAAAGAGGGAATAACCACAACAGTTAAGACGTCAACGGAAGCTACCACAGAAGTTTCTACTTCAGCCAAAAATTTTAATAAGGACTTTTTTAACAGTTTATTTGCAACGGAAAAGGCGCAGACGTACGCGCCCGACACCTTCTTGGCTGATAAAATAGACCTATCTAATTATGAGACGGTCGATGATGTGGTTCAAAATAATGATGATTACTTTAGTTTTAATTCTCTTGAAAATTAATTAAGGAAATTAATTTATTTATTTTTGGTTGCTTGTAAGTGAGAAAGCAATAAATGCATGACATGTGTTAAATCTGATTTGTTTTTACTCAAAACTGTACCTAGGTATTCTTACGCACGCTGTATGCTTTTAGTAACTGTACTAGCTGGTGCTCGTGCTTCGTCTGCGCATGATTAGTATTTCGAGTACTCGCGATTTTACTTGCGTAATTCCCTTTCCCGTGGGATTTTCGGGATAAAATAAAGCCTATGTGTTATTCCAGCTTATAATCTAAGTCTGTGCCAAATTTCATCCAGATTCGTTCAGCAGTTTTTGCGTGAAAGAGTAACAAACATCCATCCATCCATCAATCTATCCATCCATCTATGCATTCATGCTTACAAACTTTCGCGTTTATCAGTTCAATTCAGTTTGGTTCCCCTGGGCTATACGGGTTTTCAAAAAATTCTCACAGCATCTGAACAACGCGTACACACGCGTACACACGCGTCGTTCAGATGCTGTGAGAAATTTTTGAAAACCCGTATAGCCCAGGGGAACCAAACTGAATTCCGGGATAAAATGTATCCCATGTCCAATCGTCCCGAGTTCCATTCGAATTCATTCACTTCCGTCGTGATGCGTAGTTAAATAATTTTTCTTTCACCCTCTCTCCCAGGGGAACCTTACCGAATTCCGGGATAAAAAATATCCCATGTCCTTTCTTGTAGTATGAACTCAAATCGTCCCGAGTTTCATTCCAACTCATTCAGCAGTTTCGGCGTAATGCGCGGTAAAGGAATTTTACTTTCATACCCTCTCCCATGAGAACCTTACTGAATTCCGGGATAATAAGTATCCTATGTCCTTCCTCGTAGTATGATCAATAATCATGCCGAGTTTCATTTAAATCCATCAAGTAGTTTCGGCGTGATGCGCGTTTACGATACAGACAGACAGACAGACAGACAGACAGACATGAATGAAAAAAATTACAGTTTTGGCTTGAGTATCTATGTGCCCTCCAAAAAAAATTTTCAAAATATCTTCAATGTACAGAATTGGACCTGTTAGAGTTTTATTATAAGTATAGATTCTGTCAAATAACTACGAACCCAAACAAAAGATCTCGATACTTCGCCTCCAAAAAGTACGTCATTAAAAAATTTTTCATTTCTTTCAGAGAGTTTTATGCCTATCGTCCAAACTGCTTTAGCCGCTATTATTTTTGTTTCACTTCTCTAATTGCTCGCAATAGGTATTAACTTGCCTCTGGCTATTAAAATACGGGCGTAATAATGAAATCGGGTTTAAGATAACCCCTTAAAACCCCCACTGGAAAGTCCGCTGCTAGTTTCGAGAATAGATTGCCGCTCGAGAATTTAGCGTTTCCAATCGCACGGCCCATCCTCGCGACTGCGACCTTTGTCCTGAAGACACAAAGGACTTATCGCTGCTATCTCATCCAAGCTTCGCTCTTGGTGTGTGGTGTAAGGTATGGGCGAAACTCGCCATTTATTCCACCTCCCTACTGTACTGTGTGAACCTCCTCAATAACAGTGTAATGTAGACCGGTGCGGGGCGGGGTGCGGGCCGCGGGGCGAGACACCTGTTGGCCGACCCAGCTGAGGCTGAGGACAGTGAGGTTTATTAGGAATGGGAAAATGTGTACAAACTGCAAACTGTATTATACAGTATATTATTAGATTCTTCCCGCTGATTCACACGCATTTTCCTGGGGATAAATAAAAGACCATAAGTACTTTGACGACCGATGTGGCGCGGTGGGCGAAGGTCCACCTGCGACGCAGGAGGTTGCGGGTTTAATTCCCGCCTAGGAACAAATTTGTGTACGATCTGCAGAAATGTGTTCCGTTGGTCTGGTTGTTTTCTTTGTCTAATAAAAAATATCTATCTATTTACTAAATTGTATTAAGTATATCAGTCATCTAGTACCCATAACACAAGCTTTGCTTAGCTTGGGGCTAGATGATGCTGTGTGGACTGTCCGGAAATATTTATTATTTACTTATAGTCTTTTTTTTATCCCGACAACTATAAATTTACCTATAAATTTAAAAAACAACTATAACTATAAACAACTATAAATTTAAACCTCAGATACATTATCTGAAGTTTAAATTTATATTTGTTTTTGAATTCCACTATAATACAATAAACCTCCGCTTTTCTACAAGCTCTCTTGTTAAAAAGTGTCCATGTGGCCGACGGTATCACGAAGGCCAAGACAACAACACCAGCTCATCGTCGATGCAATCCTTTAAACTTAAGCTTAAATATTGGCTCATTGACATGTGTTTTATAATGTGAATGAGTTTATAAACGAAAATTAATTGACTTATGACATTCCACTTATAATAAATTATAAATTTTCTTACTTATTGATTTTTTTATTTATTGCTGTTGTTGTGTTATTTAAACTGCTTAATTGTTAATACTTTGTTTTTTAAACGAATTCAGATAATTAATATTTTGTAATACTTCAAGTAATAAATATAGTACCTTAATAGACCTGTAAAAATGTTGCCAACAAAGAATCTGAATCTGATATCCATTGTGGCTTCTAATCGCTGCCTCCTATCCCTGATCCCACACAGTAAAGAGCCTAACGGTGTAAAAAACCTACACCTCTGACATTAGATACTGGAATTGCATCAGAGCTGGTGTGATCCGTGGGAAGCTTACCTATGGTGCTATAGACTATAGACGCACAGAACTGCTGCTATATTAGCGTGGAAACGGCTTTTGAACTAAAATTCCTGAGATTTTTTTATTATAATCCGTAAGCCCTCAAGTTCAGTTACTTAAATGAAATAGTCATAACGAACCAAATTTAACTTTAAAACTTTTTAAACTTTCGCGATTTCTTAACATTATAACGATTTTATTTATCGAATAATTATCGCGTATGTTTAGTTTTTGTTTAGTTTCTACGTTTCCATCGCGTTATCGCGATGACGTGGTCACAGGGTGTTTGGTGTATAAATATTTTCGACTTATCGGTTACTTGACGTCATAACGCAATGGTAGCGCATTCTGGTAGTGTAGGAAACTATTGGGTTCAAGTCCCAAGAAATTTGGGGATATTATTTAATTTCTCAGAATACCTAGTTTGTACATTTTCCCACCGCACCTCTAGCCTCATAGAAGGTTGAGGCTTACATTCAGTCCATATTAAATACTTATGCGTTTTCATGGTTTAAATTATATTTCTTCAAATTATGTAGGTACATCCGCTTAGAGATAAATACAGGTTTACCTCAAAGTACTTATGAGATTGTTTTTTTTATTGATTAAGTCTTTGTTTTTTTCTGCATAGTTTAGAGAAATAGGTAGATACTGAATAATATTACTGATCTTTATCTGAATTTCAATACGCCTATTTTCCTACTGCTGACATATATTTTCTTTGGTCCATCCACATAATTCATTCTTTTTTCGTTTTTTTTTAGTTTTCATTCTTATTAATTAAATAATTTTCATTCTTTAATTTTCAAATTAATTCATTCTTAATTATTTATAGAGAAAATCACTTCATTATAGATTTTTATTCAAAAAAGGCGGTGCTAGGTCTCGGTAGGTACTTACATAATTTATTTAAGGTATTTAGAAGTAAACACTTATCTAAAATACATAATATTTATTTATCGAGCTTTGCAATTTCTATGACTTTCAGTAAATTTTAATTAAAATTTCTTTGTAAAAAAACAGTAAGTAGTGATTAAAATGCTTATAAAAATATGTTATGCGATAATGTATGTCTTAACAACAAACAGCAGTCAAATTAAAAGGTCAAAGCTATGCTGAATGAATTATGTCAAATCTATATTAATAGACTTGTTTCATTGAAATGCAAAGTTTATTCATCCGCTTTGCATTTATTATTTTAATTATTTTCGAAATAGTTTTCATCCATCGAGTCAAGGACATTGCCATAACAGCTCAGCTAGTATTATCTTTATTGGTGCATTATAATCGCACACAAATTATGTGATTGTAGGTTTAAGTAAGTTTTTTTTTAACATTTAAGTGATTTGGAAGGAGCTTTAAAAGAGGACACGTGATATTTTTTTTGCATTTTTCATTCAAATACACATTCAAAATGTAGAGTAGGTAAACAACATGTTGTGGGATTGTACTTTAAGGGCCTAATCTTTGTTTAGTAAAAACTGAAAAAGACTTATTGCATTCAATGATAGAATTAGATAAGAGAAACAATTTCTGAATTAAAATGTTGTAAATATTATAATTTTTGATAATTTAAGTTTTTTTATTTAATTTTTTTATTTCTCCTTTAGACCTTTCAATTTTATACCTTTTAATGACAGAATTATGAGAAATATTTTCTGTCATTACTAAAAATAGAAGTAGAAAAAACAAAAAAGCCTACTCCACACAATGCAGCATCCGCGAGTATTTTGTCAGCCGAAATGCCAGGTCGACGCGGTGCGAATCTACTACGGACCGCTATGCTGTACCGGGAAACAACATCTTGATACTTGGAAACAGAGTTAGAGAAAACGTTTTACTGTTAACTCGCTACTAGAAGTGTGGTTTTCACGTGATAATATTATTACATTTGAAAGTTAAGGAGCTTTTTCTACAGATTAGTTATAAAAATAATATTCTTTAATTAATCAGTTACTAAGAATATACCGGCTTTAAAACACGAGTCACTTGGTAACTATTGCAGTGAGTGCGAGAGTGCAATCCCAAGTATCTAGCAGCATACGACCTCCTACATTTTGAAGGCACACATTTACCGACAAAGCCGTCCACCGAGCACCTCACTACGGCCATTCATTACACCGGCATCGGCGATGCACTCGGTACGACACTAGCCGTTCCAAATTTGAAATTCATTTATTTCTCTAACCCGAGCTCCCGAGTTTCCGGCGCGGAATTTTCTTTGTCACTTTGACAAGCTGTCAGTTTGCCATTTTCCTAATTTGTTTTGTTGTTTTTTCGGCCAGTGCTTTGTTTTTACGTGAACCAAGGTTGATTTGCTGTTTTTTCCGGGCTTAATAAAGGTGAGTCTTTTTTTATTGGATTGTAAACAAACACAATGGATAGGTAGGTACTGTTGATTTTTTTTTTTCACATCTATTAAAAACTAGGAAGATAAAAAACTATTCTAGGCTCTCATCTAAGCCTTTTTTATTATTTGGTAGTATAAAGGAGAGAATTACTTTTTAGTACTATAGATATTTTATTTCCTTAGAAAATATCATATTGCAGTTTCAGTTTATTAGAAACGAAATAATAATAACAAATAATGCTGGACAATCCATAAAGCATCATCTAGCCCTAAGATAAGCAGCTTTGTACCAGGGTGACTAGATAACTGATATACATTAGTACTGTACTGTAGTATTAGTAATCTAGTACCCGTAACACAAAACTCTGTTTGGGGCTAGATGATGCTGTGTGGATACTGGATTGTCAGACATTATTTATTATTAACTAGCGACCCGCCCCGGCTTCTCACGGTTTTATTATACGTAAAAACCTTCCTCTTGAATCACTCTATCTATTAAAAAAACCGCATCAAAATCCGTTGCGTATTTTTTAAGATTGAAGCGTTCAAAGGGACATAATGACATAGGGACAGAGAAAGCGACTTTATTTTATACTATGTAGTAATATTTCGTTTCCAATAAACTGAAATTGTAATGGAACAGGTGAGCTAAATCTAAATAGTTTGCAAAAGTCAGCAGTAAGGTCAACTGTTTATATTACATAAATTACATTACTGTTTTAAATGCTTATTTCTTATTTGTTTCTATTTTTTGTTTCTATTATTTGAAAATGGCAAAAATACAAATGTGCTCTATATCCATACTTTAATCATTAAAAACTCGTTCGGAATTTACACGAATAAATTATTAAAATAAGTAATATACCTAATCTTCTCGATTTTTATTAGGTATATTTTAGAAAAGATTCGTGTAATACGTTCAACACTAGATACAAACCAATCGATTCAATGGAATACTATCCTACTAATATTATAAACGCGAAAGTTTATAAGTATGGTTGGATGGATGTTTGTTACTCTTTCACACAAAAACTACTTAGCGGATATGGTTGAAATTTGGCACACAGATAGATTATATTCTGGAATAATACATAGGCTATATTTAAACGCGGTATTCCCACGGGAACGGGAATTACCGCGGGTGAAACCGCGAGGCACTGCTAGTTTGATTTATAATTAAAAGTAAAGCAGTTTCGATAATGTTCGATTTTCTCAGAGTATGATTGGTGAAAAATTATAGCTTAGTATCTTTTTTATTTGTTTAAAAAAATCCGTATTATTTATTCTGTTCGACCTCTCTTAGTGCTTATTTTATTAGCCTCAGTAAATATACTTTTGATTTCTGATACAACTATAGCTAAGTAAGTATGTTAATAAACTTTTCCAAGTTTTCCAGTTTATCTCCACAATACAATGTTTCTATTTGCAAGCCATTTAGTTTTGATACTTTTGATTGACTATAATTAAAAAGTATAAATTAAAATATCACCTACACTAAATCTACACTGGATGACGGTAGGTAGGTAACTGAATAACCTTGGGTTGCGCAAATAAAATAAACATTCGGATCTGGATAAAATATTTGACATTTCTGAAAACATGACGTTTTACGAGTCTGCCTCACAGATAACTTTTAGAGAGATAGGTAATTTAAGGGTTCCTTGGGCGAGAAGTGCAAACGGAACCTTTTTACTAAGACTAGCTTATCTACCGGAAAGAGAGGTGAGAGAACCAGGTCAAACTTCCACAATTTGTCTATTCATGAATAATAATTACATATACATGTGCTAAAGAGATAGTTTTTTTTTACAATTGAATCAATATGATAAGTAATGCTGAACAATTCACATAGCATCATCGAGCCCCAAACTAAGTAGAGCTTGTGTAGATAGAAACCTCCTGCGCCACATCGGTAATGGAAATCAATTCTAATTTTGACAGAACTTTTTATATCGTAGACCGATTTAAAAAGTTACCGTTTTTGAGTTAATTCGTTAAAAACCATCGAAAATCCAAATAAGGGATGGTCTGTCCCACTCCTATAAACGCAAAATCATATTCCTACCCTGTTCGCACGATCGCACGAATAGCTGCAACGCACCATTCGTGCGATCGCGTAAGTACTAGCTGGGCCCCGCGGCTTCGCCCGCATGGAAATTTATTTGTCAATTTTAGAAATTTATTGCACGCCACCTAGGGGTAGTTTCGTAAAAATAAAAAATGGGTTTAATTATTTACTTTGTAGTTTATTTATACCGATTTTTGAGTGAATCAAACTAAGGAATAATAACGTTCCATACAAACTTTACCACCCTACTTAACGACCTCGGAGGTTAAAATTTCCAAATTTTAACATTTATGTGTCCTACCTACCTGACCTATTCTAGGTCCTAAACTATCTACGTACCAAACTTCATTTAAATAACTTAAGTAGTTACGAAGATTACTTATAACAAACATTCACACAGACTTTCCCGTTTATATAGTAAGATAAGATAGTAAGATTGTAAGTGCATCCACAGCACACTAGAGAAAGTCTAGACCGTGGTCTTTGATCCAAGAAAGTTGCGGTGTCTGGTACCTACTGATTGTGATTATTACCCTTGGTTTATGTTCTGTTTAATGCGTCTTCCTAGAAAATAATAATAAGTTATTTTATTTCATACTAGTCTTTGCCCGCGGCTTCGCACGGATTGTTTCTATGAAACATTTCAAGGCTATTTCTATCCTATGGGAACTAATTTATGGGATGAAAAGTAGCCTTTGTGTTATTTCTGGGCTAGAACTACGTATATTTAAAATTTCAACCTAATTCTTTCAGTCGTTTTTGCGTGAAAGAGTAAAAAACATCCACACAAACTTTCGCGTTTATAATATTAGTAAGGCATACTATTACTGGACATAAAGCCAGACTGCATTGTGTGGGCATTATAAATTTAGTCTGCCCCAAGAACTTAGGGTTTCCAACTCAAACTGGTAACTTCGGTCAAGATTAGCGAGGGACTCCGCTGATGTTTCCGCAAAGTCCCTGCCAGATGTGAAGGCGCTAGAGAAGGTATCTACACACGTGGCATCCCTAACTAAAGGCCGACCCATCCTTCAGAGTCGTATCGTCATGCGTCAGGTCTTTTACAGAGGCTTCCGTCATTTGGGACCACTAGAAAAGGGACCGCGGTCCCTTTCGCCGGATTGATTTAATTTTATTATTTTTCTTCCGTCAAAAGGGACCACAAACCACCTGACGTAAATTGTACAGTCGTCGTCAGATAGGTACAGATCTTTATTAGATCATTATTTGAAATTTGAAATTGTTAAGTAGTAGGTACCTTGTTAGTTCATAATTATGAGAAGTAGGTATATCCTCCATATATACTTGAGGAATCATCACGCATAAGGCCAGGGCACAGTTCACCATACCAATAGTACCTATCGAGTCAAATTGACAGTGTGAAACCTTTTTTTCGTATTGCACGAGCAAAAACTTTTTGAGGTTCATTCATAGCTGTGACGATTACGTTTAGAACTACCAATTTGACATTGTAATTATGAAAGTCTCTTCAAGCTCAAAAAATAGTAGAATACCAAATGCACAAACGTCATTTCAGCCATCCAGATTGTATGACGCTATTGAGATCTTTGTTTTTAAATACGTGGAATCCGGCCCAAGGGTTTGAGGGTAGCTGGTACACTGACGCTGGTAAAAGCCCGACGTATGATGTCTTATAATAGGGCTCCCACACAAAACTGCGATGCGATGCGATGTGATACCGCATCGTAGGAACTTGCGATGCTAATTTCTGTGATACGATTTTGTGCGGCAAACAGTTTGGTAGGCACCCATACCTTCAGTTTAGTCAGCCGTATTGGACGTGTTTTTAGGAAGCGTAAGATGGATCGCAAAAATATTATTACACTGCTGTTATTTTAAAATAGATATAAAAGAAAAAGAATATACTGGGTTCATTTATTTATTATGATTATGAACTCTGATGGGAACTATTTTACTCGAAAGTACTATGGGTTGAAATGTCACCAAGTATGACGTAATATCGCAAGAATGCGCGATGCGAATGAGATCGGACGTTCTTGCGATGCATCGTGCGAGTTCGCAGTTTTATGTGGGAGCCCTAAGTCCTACACTAGAGACACATGCCAGGCAATAATATTAATAATTTTATTACTTATAATATTAGTATCATACCTATTCGCCTTATGATAATCCTTTGAGCTCTAGAAGCCATTGAATAAGTAATTATCTTCTATAATATTCTATAATAGCCAGTACATAAAAATGTGTAATTAAGGTTAGCTATCAAAGATTATTATCTTAAATATTTTTTATGCGGCTAAGCCATTTAACTACAGGATTTGAGGCAAATTCCATTCAAATTATCAGATAGTTGTTAAACCTTATTAAGTATTACTTTAATAAGAACGAAAATTTAAAACAAGGAATAGAAAAATTAAAACTAATATACAATTGAAACCATTGAGCTAACTGCAGACGGTTGTAAACAGTTTAAAGGGAGCTCAACTGATCCAAGACACTCCACAAGACAGCGCATCAGTATTGCTATACAGCATGGTAAATGCAGCCAGTGTCTTGAGGATGCTTCCGACTGGTATTGACGTGGATCAGTTCAGCTCCCTTTAGAATTTTTGCAGCCGTCTGCAGTTAGCTCAATGGTTTCAATTGTATATACTAGTTTTAATTTTTTCTATTCCTTGATTTTTTCGATTCCGTTGTTAATAAGGATTATAAATCTTATCAAGTAAATCGACAGAGAGGATAAGAAAAACATTTCGCGTGATAGTAATAGCTACTCTATTTCCAGTGTAACTAATCTATCTAAAAATATGATAAAACTAAAAGGCAGATAACCTATTCCATGTATAGGCGTCTTCCAAAGACATTCACGAGGACTGGTACTGCAGCAGATTTGGCTGAGGTTCACAAGTATACCAAACCAGAAACATTTTGCAATCAATTAGTGGCAACACTAAGCTAATTATCTGTATTCAATTATTCTCCGTAAAACCTCAGATTGCATTCAAGTGTAAAACATGACTAATCTTATTATATTGCTTTCTTTGTCATACCAAACTGAAGGTCAATGCTTAACATTCGTAACCTACCAACAATTTACCAGTTTACTCGTGTTTATGAGTAAACCTAATTAATTTACTGACCAAACCCAGAATAAAATAATGACGAATTCAGGAAAAGTCGAAAAAAATAAAATCATTTGACATTGTGATACCATGAATAATAGGGTGGGTCTTTAACATAAAATCTGCTTATCAGAACTAGGTGATGATTTAAGAGCGTTTCGGCATATTTTATTACGAAAATAAATAAAAATAAGTATCAACAAAATTGAACACGCGTCTCCTTGTTTCTATCTCACCACGATGCTAAAGAAGTCGTAGTAAAATCGCAACTTTTACCTTTACAAGCTCACGCTCGCGTTATTAAATTCAAAGCTCGTAGAAAAACATATTAAAGTTAAGGTATAAGTTAGACCACAAAGTACAGTCGGCTTAGAATTGTATAAGTTGTGGACTTCAATGTTAGTCGGTTCTTAAAATTCTTGCGTATCTAAGTATAAACTAGCGGGAAAGTAAATTGCCACAAGTCGTAACAACACTTTGCTTATAATGACTTCGAACTTCTTAAATTGATTTTTGAGTAATTAGCAGACATTTGAAACCGATAAATCCTATAAAGAAAGTAAAATACGAACATTCAGAAATTTTTAGTACTATCAATAAACGTCATTAAAAACGTATTATTACGGATTTAACTCTAAACTCTACTGCTCAGATCTTGATGATTTTGACATGAGAGGCAACAGCTATCAAATTATCTCCAAAATATATTCAGACGAAATAAAGCCGAATCGAGATAATCTTTTTTTAATTCTAAACGAGGTACCTAAACAGTAGACCAACCGTATCCCCACCGTACGTCATCGCCCACCTAGGAAATTATTCAAAATCATCCATAAAGACTTCCAATTATTGTAGGTACTTTTTATGTGTGAATTTTTGACACCAACTAACAAAGTATATTGTCACCAACATTCACATGAAAAAATTCTTAAAGTTTTTTAAACTTACGCGATCAGAACACATTATTGTGTGTTCTTACTTTTACTTATTTATTTGTCAATTTTAAATACCCGTAGAAATTACAAAAACAAGTTCGTTTCATAATTCTGACTACGACAAGCGGTTACATTAATCTAACGCTGACTGTACCGCTGTAAGAGACGTTGGTATTTTTAATTAAAACTGACAAGAGTGAGTCTTAACCAGGGTTGTAGAGACTAATACTAGTCTGCTATTTTATATGGTCACTAGCTTTTGTCCGCGATTTCGCATTCGATTTGTAGACGAACTCTGAGGACGAAAATGTGATTATAGTTCAACATTTTTTTTTTGCCACTTAGAAAAAGAACAGAATAAACTTTCTGGATTAAAACATTAGTACGGAAAACAATCAGGAAAAAATCACGAAGCCAGAAATGGCCTAGTACGAACATATCTATTAAAATCTGAACCAGTAGTAGCAAGGCCTTTAAATACATTGTGGGTAAGTAAATAATTACGTTACCTTTAACAGAATGTGGAAATTTCAATATTAAAAATATCGACACTTAATTTAACTCGAATGCATATCAAAATAAGGTTTAAGAAAAACGAATACCTACTTGTGTAATTGGTCTTATTGCCCTTCAAGGTGACAGTTAAAAATATACCTACTAAATATAAGTCATTACCATCAGACGGTAAAAGAAGTCCAATTTGTTAAGCTTGGTAATACAGATATCCGTGTAAAATTAATTATCTATAAAGAAAGTGTCTTCGTGATCAATTCTACCTACCTTATTAAGATGATATATGTTGTATACGCTCCTAGCTAAATTTCGGCAACAAGCGGGCAGTTTTAATCTAAATTTTACGAGAATTCATTCACACAGACACTCAAAGACGTGGATGAAATTACATGGTGGTCATAATCAGGCCGGGCTCATATGGATACGAATTTGTTCGTACGTAAACGTATGGCATCTGTTTGCACGTACGTATGTATAGTACGACTAATCACACGCAGTCTGAGCGCTCCCATGCATAGTCCTTGGTAGTTCGACATCATTCGTGCGTTATCGTACGTTTCCGCACGAATGAAAATCGTACGAAAACGTATCCAAAGTCAACACGGCCTCATTCTTTAAATTTTCAAACAAAACTTGTTACTTATTTTTGGAAAATAGAGTCAATTGAGGCTTGTTTTGTTTTTACTTAACGTCGTTTTCTCGGCACAGTTTTTTTTTCAACGCAGAAATAGAGTTCTTTTTCAAAAAAAAAAAACGAATGATTTTCATCGAGATCCTTCTAAATTCGAAACGGTAGGGTAGCTACCCTGTAGTATTTTTCAGTGTATTGTTGCCATGTTTTCTGCCCCATCCTGTCGCCAACGCAATTCGATCTAATCTTAGTTCAAATCTCACCGTTCTCAATTTAAAATTGAATTTTAAGGAAAACTGTTTTCGCGGTTTTCGCGTGGTTCTATAGAATCGTTTAAAAGCTATTTCTAACTCCATAGGAACTGATTTATGGGATACCTGCCTACGTATGAAGCCTATGTTTTATTCCTTGTATAAAACTACACCAACACAAAATATCAGCCCGATCTATTCAGTAGTTTTGGCGTGGAGAAGTAACTAACATCCGTACATGCATTCCATCCATCCATCTAAGCTTTTATACTACAACCCATGCCCGCGGCTCAGTTATTTCTATAGAAACGATTATAAGACTATTTCTACCCCATACCTAGGATCTGATTTAAGCGATGAAAAACAGCCTATGTTATGATAATAATAAATATTTTATAATTATATTATAATAATCAGACTGAAATAGTTTTTGCTTGTAAGAGTAATAAAATTCCAAAAATATAAACTTTCGCGTTTATATTATACTAAAGACGTGAGAAGTTAGGACATGTTTGACCTCCAACCGCGATCGCTATCAAATCTAGTGCCGATAGCCCAACAGGATAGGACAATTAGCTAAGACCTAAGTCCTGTTGAGTCAGTGGACATAAATCTAAATTCTTGTCTAATTTATTCGCGGTGACCGAGACACAGACATCCTACGGCATGCCAGACCAGTCATCATCATCCGCTGTGCTTATAAGGTCATAGAGCTTTGGGTTTATATCAGAACTAGCTGGTGCCCGCGACTTCGTCTTCGCATGATTAGTATTTGGAGTACTCGCGTTTTTACTTGCGTAATTCCCTTTCCCGTGGGATTTTCGCGATAAAATAATTTCTAATTCCAGCTTATAATCTATGTCTGTGCCAAATTTCATCCAGATCCGTTCAGCAGTTTTTGCGTGAAAGAGTAACAAACATCCATCCATCTATCAATCTATTCATCCATCTATCCACTCATACTTACAAACTTTCGCGTTTATCAGTTCAATTCAGTTTGGTTCCCCTGGGCTATACGGGTTTTCAAAAATTTTTCACTGCATCACTGAACGACGCGTGTGTACGCGTCGTTCAGATGCTGTGAGACATTTTCGTGAGAATTCCGGGATAAAATGTATCCCATGTCCAATCGTCCCGAGTTTCATTCGAATTCATTCAATTCCGTCGTGATGCGTTGTTAAAGAATTTTTCTTTCACCCTCTCTCCCAGGGGAACCTTACCGAATTCCGGGATAAAAAGTATCCCATGTCCTTCCTTGTACTATGAACTCAAATCGTCCCGAGTTTCATTCCAACTCATTCAGCAGTTTCGGCGTGATGCGCGGTAAAGGAATTTTACTTTCATACCCTCTCCCATGAGAACCTTACTGAATTCCGGGATAAAAAGTATCCTATGTCCTTCCTCGTAGTATGACCGATAATCATGCCGAGTTTCATTTCAATCCATCAAGTAGTTTCGGCGTGATGCGCGTTTACGAAACAGACAGACAGACAGACAGACAGACAGACAGACAGACGGACAGACAGACAGACATGAATGAAAAAAAATACAGTTTTGGCTTCAGAATCGATAATAGAGTGCCCTCCAAAAAAAAATTTCAAAATATCTTCAATGTACAGAATTGGACCTGTTACAGTTTTATTATAAGTACTAGCTGGTGCCCGCGACTTCGTCTGCGCATGATTAGTATTTGGAGTACTCGCGATTTTACTTGCGTAATTCCCTTTCCCGTGGGATTTTCGGGATAAAATAAAACCTATTTCTTATTCCAGCTTATAATCTATCTCTGTGCCAAATTTCATCGAGATCCGTTCAGCAGTTTTTGCGTGAAAGAGTAACAAACATCCATCCATCTATCAATCTATCCATCTATCCATTCATACTTACAAACTTTCGCGCTTATCAGTTCAATTCAGTTTGGTTTCCCTGGGCTATACGGGTTTTCAAAAATTTCTCACAGCATTGTACGCGTCGTTCAGTGATGCTGTGAGAAATTTTTGAAAACCCGTATACCCCAGGGGAACCTAACTGAATTCCGGGATAAAATGTATCCCATGTCCAATCGTCCCGAGCTCCATTCGAATTCATTCAATTCCGTCGTGATGCGTGGTTAAAGAATTTTTCTTTCACCCTCTCTCCCAGGGGAACCTTACCGAATTCCGGGATAAAAAGTATCCCATGTCCTTCCTTGTACTATGAACTCAAATCGTCCCGAGTTTCATTCCAACTCATTAAGCAGTTTCGGCGTGATGCGCGGTAAAGGAATTTTACTTTCATACCCTCTCCCATGAGAACCTTACTGAATTCCGGGATAAAAAGTATCCTAGGTCCTTCCTCGTAGTATGACCTATAATCATGCCGAGTTTCATTTCAATCCATCAAGTAGTTTCGGCGTGATGCGCGGTTACGATACAGACAGACAGACAGACAGACAGACAGACAGACAGACAGACAGACAGACATGAATGAAAAAAATTACAGTTTAGGCTTCAGTATCGATAATAGAGTGCCCTCCAAAAAAAATTTTCAAAATATCTTCAATGTACAGAATTGGACCTGTTACAGTTTTATTATAAGTATAGATAGATATGATGACCCACTGCAAAGCTAAGTCCTTTTCTTCTTAAATATAAAGGAACGAAGTATTCCCGTTTCAGCACCTATTTTTTGGGCACCTATGCATTGAGCACCAAAGGAATCCCATTTGAGCACCAATCAATTTATTAACGTGGTGCGCAGTTTTAGTTTTGCGCCCAAACTTCTAAAGCTAGAATTCTGAAATTTATTTATTTACCTGTTACTACACAGACATCCGATAAGAAGAGATTTTTGGAAATTGCTAAAGAATCCCCTAAAGAAGTGTTTAAGTTTTTTTTTTGAATTTTTTGTTACTCTTTATATTTCCGCCCGATTTGCTTGAAACTTGATATTTTCTCTGTTTCAACAGAGAATACTAAATATATAAAATAAATAGTGTTCCAGAATTTTTCAAAAAACTCCTGAATATGGGGTTAACAGGTTACTATAGTTTGAGTTTCATAGTTTGGCTTCATATTAAATAAATAAATAAAACATATTCTATTCTATTCTATTCTATATTGAAAAGGTAAGTTGGGAAAATTGAACTGAAGAAAGTTAGTCTCTTTATACGCGATGGTATGACACTAGTTCCATGGGAGTTGGGGAGGCCCATTGTGTGGGACGCAACTTCGTCGACACACTTGCACCTTCCCATCTTCCAAAGACATCCACTAGGGCTGGTGCGGCGGCAGATCTACCTGAGGATCTCAAGAGGCGCAAATATGCAGATCTCGATAGAAGGAAGCTTAGAAATAGGTTTCACAGTTGCCGGCAGCACAGCTAACTGCAGCTAGTTGTTACTGTTGCTAATAACCTAGAGGTAACTCAAATATCAAAATAACTTTAGCATTTCAACGAAAGTATTTTTTTTTGTAAATACGTCACTACCGGAGTGTGTATCCTGCTTTAGAGGAAAAGCCTTGGAATAAAAATTTATGACGCCGTAAATGAAAGTTAGCTTTTTCATTACGTAGGTAGAGTCCAAATGCGTGTTATTAGCCGGGTGACGCTTATTAACGGTCTCTTTGGCTTACGGGATAAGTTACTGGGATACGTTTGTGTTCCTTGTATAAACGAATCGTTTCCATGGTATTGAAATATACATGTTACACATATTTTTTTATTCATACATACGTACATTACACAACCTACTACATAAATTCAATTCCAGCGCGTTAAATATTATTTATATTATATAAATATTTATTTATTTATATGTGGGTATTAGAAACAGGTACAATACAAAATAATACATAAAAAATATGAAAATAATGCGGGATAATCCACATAATCGGTATAATTTAATCAAACCTGAGTACACGTACAAATACAGTACCTGAGTACAAAATTATTCGCTAATTATGAAGTTCTGTGGTAGAGATAGTTTTAAATCTAGATACAAATTATATTATGTATTTATTAATAAACCCTTTTGACATAAGAATTTTTACTTTTCTTATAGTAGTAACTCAATAATTGCATTCTATTATGGAAGCTATGTAAAGCGAAGGTCTTATATTATTTTGAAAGCCCTGGAAAAATGTTATAGATTTCTGATTTCTGAATGAACATCTTTTCCATTCAAATGCCCGGACTAAAGGACAAGCTACGACTAGAAATCAAAACCTTGTTATAAAATAGACTCAAATAGACCAGTTGGCAGTAGTCTAGTAATAGCTAACGGCAGTAGTTCCGGAGTCGCGATGACCCATTGCTCTGAATGCGACCGGTCTATTGCTACTACATACATATTATATGCATTCTACATTGCCTGACCGTTCATTATCATCAACCTATAGTAACTTATCCAGCTGTGGACTACTATAGGTTGATTTGATACTATAGGCCTCCCCTAATGACCGCCGCATTCTGATCTCCTGTGGACTCTATGAGAAGTTTCGTAAGAACTACTTCTCATAGAGTCCACAGGAGATCAGAATGCTGGCTGAAAGAGTAACAAACATCCACCCATCTATCCATCCATCCATCTATCTATCCATACTTACAATCTTTCGCGTTTATAATATTAGTAGGTAGATTTTGCTCAGAAATGCGATAAAATGCGCAACTTTCTTGCATTGGATATCAGTCAGGAGTTCCCCTTGCCGATTCCATTATCTGAGCGTCTAGTCGATGCGACGCGTGACCCGAAAGCCGGTGAGTATCTGGCTCAGCGCATCAGCATTGCCATACAGCGTGGTAATGCAACCAGTGTCTTGGGGACGCGACGATTGGTATTGACATGTATCGAGCTACCTCAATTATTTGCAACCGTCTGAAGTTAGCCTACTTATTTCAAATGTAAAAACTTATTAATATTTAATTTAAATTGTTTCTATTTTCTCTGGTGTATATAAAAATATTTAGATCAAATTCGACTCAGAGCAAAAGATATATATTATGAATGAAAGAAACGAGAATGATTAGTAATTTTTTTTGGCTAGCCTAAGCTAGAAACAATTTATTGTACATTGCGTAAATTAAATAGTTGAAGCATTAATTTTTAATAGTTTACGAATTATATTATAAAGATATATGTATAATTTATTAATTTATAATTTCTTATAATGCGTAAATATTTAAAAAATGCGTCAACGCATAATGATTCGTGAACCAGTTTTAGCTTAATCACTACATAGTATAAAACAAAGTCGCTTTCTCTGTCCCTTTGTCCCTGTGTCCTGTGTTGTGATGTATGCTTAAAGTTGAAAACACACAGAAGCCAGAGGCGGAGGGGAGGCGAAGGAGTGCCGGTTTTTCCTATGGCACCGCGCTGCCACCGCCTGCGGTGTGTGTAGGCTTTCATATGATTCAATAGAATACAACCCGCCACGCCTTCGCCTCCGCTCCGCCTCCGGCTTCTGTGTGTTTTCAACTTTAATCTTTCAAACTACGCAACGGATTTTGATGCGTTTTTAATAGATAGAGTGATTCAAGAGGAAGGTTTATACGTATAATAAAAACGTGCGAAGCCGGGGCGGGTCGCTAGTATTTAATGAAAATGTTACATGTGGTAAACAAATGTTACCAAAAACAAATTTTACCTAAAAGCGTATCGTAAACCTTTTCTTCGTAGACTCGTCTAGCAAAGTGTTTGACGTCATAAAAACGGTGATGTTGTAACGGTGATTGATCACAGCCACTTCCGGGTTCATGGAACGTATTCAGAGCATCGGGGAAACCCTCAAATTAACGGCTAGAACTCATCAAGACTAACCGTTATGCCGAATAATTATTGGTTTCTTTTACACGAAATGATGCTGTGAAGATCCAGCGTTACTTATTTACTGAGTACTTTTTCTGTAACGCAAATGTATTACATAATTTTAATATATTCTGGCTATTTTCTATCCATAATAAAAAACTATCTATCTGTGTACCTATACAATGCATAGATTTATATAAATTATGTAGGATATCAGTCATCAAAAACCCAAAACACAAGGTCTGCTTAGCTTGTGGCTAGATTAGATAATTACAATTACAAGTAGCCTGTTGTGTTGTGTCCCACAGCTGGGCAAAGGCCTCCCCCTGGAGCCAGCTGGATCCAAGCTTCGTCGTAGATGTCCAGTTAGTCACGCCATCGCTTCCTCAGTCTACCAGCAACTTACACTGTTGGGGCTCCACTGGATTGTTATCTTGGCCCACAAGTCTTCAGACATGCGGCAGACGCTTTGCGACCTTTTGAGCTACATCAGCAATCTGTGTTTGGGAGCGCAATATTGTGTTCCGGATTCGGTCTGTTCGTTTTACACCAAGTATGCTGCGCTCCATTGCTCGTTGGCAAACCCCAAGTTTGGACTTTTGGATGTTTGTTAGTGACCAAGTCTGTGCGCCATAAGTTAATATGGGAAGGATGCACTTGCACATATCTATTAGCTTCCTTTTTAGAAATAATGGAAAAATACCCTTCATGAGATTTTTCATAGACCAATAGCTACTCCAGGCGTTCTCTGTGCGCCTGGCAATTTCCTGTTCTTGTCTGCACTGAAAAGAGACTATTGGCCTTGGTAAAGGTACTCCCTGACATATTTCATATCCTCCCCATGGTTGCAGATTTTTCGCTTGGTTGTATTGGTCATAACTTTGATCTTCGGCATGTTCATTTTAAGTCCAATCTCGAGGCTTGTTGAGCTCAGATCTTTGAGCATTCTTTGTAGTTCTAGAGCAGATGAAGAAAACAGTTTTTGATGTTTCTAATTTATTTATTTGTTTAAAATTCTATGTTACAAATCTGTTTTGTGTTGGCACACAAAACATAATAAAACCTTATAATATAGTTCTTTAACGCACCCCAAAAAACTGAACTTGAGACAAACTGAATTGTAAGAAATGCTTAGAATATTTTTTTTGCAATGTAAACAGTAGGTATCTTAGCGTGGCATGGTAATCCAAGTTGATGGACAAAAGATATTAAAATCCCACAAAGTGAAGTGCCTCTCGTCTTCTGCGAGCTTTGAGAAAAGCTCCTATTATGTTTGTCTATCATGCTTACAAATATTTATATTGCAGAAAAGATAAACCTACGAAAAAATTTATTATAACAAGAGAACCCATGAGTATAAGATGAGTGGAGTTTTAGCCCAAAATGTTAACATTATTTGTATGTTAAAAATGATATGTTAACATTATATGTATACTTAACTTTGTCAACCTATTATAGCTAGTCAATTATTTATAATAAATACATAAAATTAAAAATAATTTATTCCTTTAACTAAAGTAAACTAATAATTCTACTAATTTTTTTACACCATGGCTACGAAAACCACCAAATGTTTGAAATTTTGTCCTTCAGGATGTGGTTCAAACTCCCGTTTAGCGGTTTTTCGTGGTTGGGACTCGGACGAGTTGTACCCCAATCTAAAACTGAAGAGGACATCTCGTCCTCGGACAAGTTTTCATTCGGACGAGATGTACCCTAACCCATATCAAAACCAGAGACAAAATCAGTACTAAACAATCCTTATCGTGGTCGGTCCCAGAGCTCTTATGCCCAAGTAACACAAACAAAAATATCAAAAAACTGCAAGCAATTCTGAAACATCTACCAACATAACCTCAATTTTTATCACAAAATCGTCTCACCTCATTACCCAGACCATCTCTGATCTCTTTAATTGTAAGATTCTGTTACTAACTGTACCTTCCTGCTGCTACAGATTCAGACAGGTCGAATTTTTAATTACCTCGTTTGCGTTGTGCTTGTTTTTATTTTTTTATCGACGTTGGAGCTTCGTACACAGTTTAAATTGTAAGTGCGGTGGCCAGATTGTTGACTGATCTGGATTTCTTATCGGAACGGACGGACGTTTTGGGAGGTAGCATGGATTTATTTTATCAACGTTTAAAATTGTATCTTTTGATAATACGGTTTGTTGATTTGATAAAGTAGCTTTATGTTCCTCCCTATACGATTACCTTTAGTAAGTTTATCAGGGATTAAAATATTGTTATTATTAACAATCGCAATGAAATTCATGTGTGGTAGAGTTTAAATACAGACGTTCTGTTTTAATTACTTGAACCAAATTTATATATTTCTATTGCATTTGAATTTTCAATTATATTGCATTCGATGATCAACTCTACATAAAAAATAGCTTATTTATTAAAACGAGCTATCGAAAATTATTAAGATATTTGATTTCATCCCAAGAAATTAAATAGATATATGCAACAAAAGCAAATAGATTTTGATTTATATCAGCCTTTATGACTATTTTACATAACTACATACAAACATCGCCAGTAAATCAAATGTCTGTTCGTTTTCAGATCTACAGGATGTCCCAAAACTGCAAGTCGACGACATACACAGCGGCGACCACGAGGGACGCCAACAACAACACCCTGTATCACGGGGGGCCGGCGCCAGGGTACGGGGGCAGGTTACCCCCCGCTGCTGTAGCTACGAACGGAAATTACCAGGTAACTTACCGGGTTTATACTTTCACTAATATTTTGTCCACTGGCAAAGAAGGGAGGTATTAAGGCGCTTATCGGGGACTATAAAATAAAATAACGCTGGACAATCCACACAGCATCGTCTAGCCCCAAGCTATGGGTACTAGATGACCGATATCCATAAAACAATACATTACATAGATGGATTTTTATATAAATAGAATTCCATTATTATTGTTACTATAGAACCGAAAATAACCCACCAAATGTTTTTCAATGGAGTTCAAAAAAAGGAGATTTTCAATTCGACTGTTTTTATGTATGTTACTTAAAAACTTTTTTCTAGGGGAATCGATTATGATGATTGAGATGCTTATTCTTTTTTTCTTTCTTTACGTATTTTATTGTCTTCGACTACATTGATTTTTTTCTCATTTTTGATTAAGAATTTGAAGGTTTAAAGTTTTTTGAATCACGCCTTAGTTTACTCAAAGCTGGTAAAAACTTAAAACTCTTTACAGATAGATCTTTTCAGGGAAATAAGCTAAGTGCAATTCTGACAGGCACACTATGGTTTCATGGGTCTGAATGGCATTGTTAGAAACTCGACCAGAACCTAGACTGCGATATTTTAGCAGATGAATGGAAGAATTTTATTTTGGTGTGCTTGAGGTTTTGCGACAGTGATGAATGAAAGGATGCTTTTTTAATTTGTTAGTTTTGTTTCAAATTGTGTTAATAATTATCATTCCAATAATAGGAATATCTTAGTTATTATTTCGATTAATTTTGCCCTATTCTGTTTTTTTTAATAGTTTTTTACAAATTACTTTTCTAATCTCGCTCGAACAAGTAATTATAGTATTGTGTGTTAGTTACAAAAAAAATCAATTAGCTTACTGGTACGGAATCCAAAAATTATTAAATGGCTACTAATTAAACAAGCTTCTTTTTAATAGCATTATTAGCCTCAGAAAATATAAGTTACCTTCTAAATTACTAAGTCGGCCACAACCAACGCGCGTCTGAATAACAGTATCTCAGCCACTAGTTATCTTCTATGTAAGCCACTGTAAATATAACTCAGCACGGTGGTTATTTTTTAGCATCTTAATTTGTGGAATGCATTCAAATAGCAAACTTCTAAAGTATTAATATATGACACCAAAATAGTCATTCTATTAGCTTCTAATTTTATAATTTAGTATGTTTAAAATGTAAGTCATCCTACATTTATCGATGGATAAATTTACCTAAAATTGTCATCACATAAAATATTAAAGCCACTATTATTACATAATGAACTATTGTTTTATAGTTTTTTTTTGGTCAATGTCATTGATCTTTGACCTAAAGTTCAATGACCTTAACAAAAGTGACCTTGAGGTCATTATACTCAAGGTCTCTTACCTTTTTTTGTGAAAACGTTGGTTTTTGCTAGAGCCGATGCCGAAAAGTTAAATTAATCATTTTCGGTCATTAGGTCAGTGACCTTTGAGGTCAAGGTCACAGACCTTTTTTGTAAAAACTTTAGTTTTAGCTGGAGTCGATGCCCGATAGTTGAATTCTATGCGCCAACGCATATGCATAGCTATGGCGAATTTCGATGGAACCAAAAAAAGTTTTTTTGGTTCCATCGCGATTCGCCATAGCTCCGGCGCTTCGGGATGTGCAGCCTCTCCGCCATTGCGTAACAAGGGTCAGGCACCACTGCTCACCTCCGCAGCTTCGGCTTTTTGGTCGCCTTCGGCGACCAGCCTCAGCCGCTACGGCACGCGCGGTGCCTGTCCCTTGTTACGGCTGGCGGAGGCTGCACTCCCTTCACGCCTCCGGCTTATTAAATACACTCTAGGGGCGCCACGCACAAGACCACGTGGAGTCGGGGTACTCTGTGTCGGATCCGTCACTCGAATTGAACCTAATCAACTCATATCGGAATGCTCTGAATCGGGGTAATTCTTCATGTTTTTTTTGAGTTCATTGACCTCTAACGCTGAGGTCATTTAACTTTGGAGTCAATCACCTGAACCAAAGTTAGACCCCTAGTGATTCTCTTCACGATGTCATAAACAAATATAAATGAAATACAGATGAAACTATTGCAATACGAACGCACGAACAAACACAATAAACAAACACGGGCGGGTCGGTAAAAGAATCGAATGGCGCTCTCTGATTGGTGCAAATGGCCGGTTGTCGTCATGTCGCTAACTCGCGCCAAATCGTACAGAGGCTATTTTCACGTTATTAGAATATGAAGTATTATTTTACATGTTAAGTAATAATTATATGATGTTGTCTATTGAAGCTTGAATATATAATATTTGAGGAGCTTGTATTGAAGCTTTAAAACGTAAAATGGTGATGAGTTGCAAATTCTGTGGCCGACTTAGTAAATTAGTGGGCAATGTATAATCAGAAGGACAAGTTAGAATAATTGTTGATATTGACTTGACGCTTTCTTTGAAATTTTTAGTTGGCGTTGTAAAGAAGATGAATTAGTTTATTAGAGGCTATGTCAATTTCTCGATGCTTAGTTATTAAATGAGAAGTTTGGCCACGTGGCCAAAAAAAAATTCTGTGGCCGTAATTATTATTTCTCTTATTAAATCAGTTCACTCCTGGTAGCCAGGTGTAGTAAAACCCTTAAATAAGGAATGATTTCAAAGGAATTTCCAGACACCGAGCTTACGTGGATTATCTCACCCTCTTCACTAAATTCATTATTTAATGAGTAGGTAGGTACCTACCTAGTGGTGAGTACGAAGCTAGAAACATGTAAAGGGCGGGTAGACACAGATTCACAGTAATTAAGATTTTTTCATTCAAAATTCGTAAATTCTTTATCATACCTATATTTGCAGATAATTTAAAAAATAAGCAAATTGATGTGACAATTTGAAACATTTTTTTAAAGTTTCAGTATTTTAGATTCCCTTTAAAATAAAGAATATACTTTTGTTACGGATTCTCGTTTTTCCAAAATAAATTAGTCAAGAAGATTAAGTTATTTTTAAGTACTTATTAAGTACTAATTTCCTAATTATTTAGTTTCCTAACTATGGTAAGTACACTAAATTGGCGATTTTATCGCTCAAGAACGATCTCTACCATACACGAAAGATAGCAAACATATGATACGTTTGTTATCTCTCGACCCTAAGTACTGAACGGAAAAGGGTTGAGTTTTCACACAGAAGTAGTTCTAGACCTGGAAAAAAGCATAGCTCTTTTTATCCTGAAAATCGCGTGTGGAAGAGTGTCATTTATAATATGTATAAACGAGTCTGTCGATATGAGACTGTAAATGTAATAAAATCAATGGACCTGCCTAAAATAGAAGCCAAGTCATTTCCGCGAACGAGGAAATGTAGCGAAATCGGTTTTTACCAAAAAAGGATTCCCTGTGCATGCAGAAATTCGACCTTAAGATGTTAAGATAGAGTCCTCCAAAACACACTCTATATTAAAGTATTCATACAGTAGCGGAGCTAGGTCGATAACATGGGGTAAATCGAAGTTTCGTTGAAAGATTTAAATTTTACATGAGATTTTTTTGAATGGTATGAATCCGAATGATATTTTCATTCAAAAAGCTTAATTGTTAGTTCGTTATTTATTGATGGGCATGATTTTACCTTAATTTAGAACATACGCCAAAACTTAACTATTTTCATAGGTCGCGTCGCGTCGCTTAGAAACTATTAGTACAGTTGAATAAAAAATCTATATGTATTTACAAAAAATACATAAGACATTGAACACTTTTTATAATACTCTAGAATTCACGATTTCAATACCATAAATTCATCAATAAAAGATTTTAACTTTCGTGTTTTTCCAAAACAAACAACCCACTAACAGTCCTAATAAATAACAGGCGATTCTTTTTAATTCTGCGCTTTCCTCCGCCATTTTCCCTTGCCCCCGGCCTTCATTGTTTCTTACCCTGAGTCCGTCCCTGCTGTGAAACGACCTTATTCAAGTGGTTCGGTGAGTTTTGCCTCGATTCTGTCACTCTTGCCGATGTCCTGAGATTATAATTATAAAATGTAGAGCAGTCGAGTACCACCATATAAAATGACAGTTAAGGGGCAGTCTGTATTTAAATACGTTGCGTAATATTTAGGAGCCACTGCTTTAATTAGTAAATAAATAATGCTCTTTGAAACAGCATCATCTAGCCCTAGCTGTGCAGACCGTGTGACCTAGTGCTAGATAAATAAATAATGCTGGACAATTTACACCCAAGCTAATATATAATATTCTAGTCCCAAGCTAAGCAGAGCTTGTGTTATGGGTACTAGATGACTTTACTTACTTGACTAGATACTTAATACATTACACACAGATACATATTTTTTTAAATTAAACATAGAAAACACCAGGAACCCCGGAAAGAGAATCGAATAGATTACTGATTTTTTACTTTACTCACAATTTTTGGTTGCCTGAAAGAAATCGGTTTAAGCGATAAGATCTATTCCATTGCTTCTCTCTATCATAAAGTTCTTCATGTTTATGTGGACTTTCCAAAATTTCTTTCATAAATAGTCCAAATAACAAACTTCTTCTTCTTTTGGTTTAAGGCACAAGCAGGAGCTTAATTAGCGCCACCACAAATTATATCATATGATTAGGTTAAAAAAAAGAATTTCCAAAATTCACACGTCAGATGTATAGCGGGTGAAGGTCCAACTGCGACGCAGGTAGTTGCGGATTTTATTCCCGACTCGGGACAAACGGCCATCAGATTTTTTCATCGTTTTGTATTTCCTATGCATAAATTAAGCTATCTATGTAGTATTAATGTATTAAAATAAATCAGTTATCTAATAACCATAACACAAGCTCTGCTTAGCTTGCGACTAGATGATGCTGTGTGCATTTTCCAGTATTATTTATATATGTATACGAACACCAGTTTATACACCTTAACCAAATCACAAAAGATCTTCCAATATACCCAAACCCTATCACATCTTACCAAATAAAGATGCAAACATTAAAAAGCTTAAAAACACAATTATTTCGCTCCACATTCTGGGCCTTAAAGAGCCTTTCTCCTTAAACAGTAATGGCCCACCTAATTGGAGCAACTCGTTAATTTCGTCAGGGCTGCCGATCCAATTTCTACGACAGGTTGGCCAACGTATCGAATTATCGAGGATTTTGCAATGACATGCATCTGTTTACTCTGCGACCCTATTCTGCTAAACATATCGCTTTACTATGACACTGGTATCGTCTTAGAATGACACGTTTTAGCGTACATCCGTAGATCAAAGAATACAGATAGGGAAGCGCGTCAAAAGTTACCTACAAGACTAGAAAATAGAAAGAAAGAAAGAAAATCAGATTATTCGGCCTAGTTACCGTAGATGATAAATAATATAACTCATTTAACATGAAAACAAAAACATAAAAATAATACGAATAAAATTATTTACATAGGGGGCCAAAAATATCCCTATCTACCTCAGCATTATGCCACTACAAAGGTACAGCTATTTAATCCCATTGTATCAATTTCTTCATGCAAATAGCACGCACGGATAATCTAGAGTTTATTTTTATCTGAAGATTCTATGTGATGGTTTTGAGACGGTGTCATTGTCATGGTAAAGCGATTAGATGGCAGAATCGAGCTTCTGATCGTCAGTGGACGGTGATCAAGTGTATTTAGTTATTTCAATCTGACGTTCGACGACTAACGTTTGGCTCTTTGGTTAACTGATCCCGCTCTAAATTTATCCTACGGGATGAGTTGACCAATTAATAAATTTAATTATTTTTGATAGGTCAACTGATCCCGCTTTTAAAAATGTTAAAAAGTAGTGTATTATTTGAACTTTAAGTACACTCATGAACAAAATTCATGTGGAAAAAAATGTGGCACTGTTGTTCGGTTATACTGATATATTATAAAACCACAATCGTTTGATAATTTAACATAAAAGTAGAACTAAACAAGTAATCAGTCTAAAAAATTTAAGCATCTAAACAGGGAACGGCTACTTAAAATTTTTACCCAACAGTATCGAACTTTCTATATAGATAGTCTAACAGACAGACAGACAGTCTAACAGACAGACAGTCTAACCAACAGACAGACAGTCTAACAGTCGGACAGACAGTCTAACAGTCAGACAGACAGTCTAACAGACATACAGACAGTCTAACAGACAGACAGTCTAACCAACAGACAGACAGTCTAACAGATAGACAGTCTTATAGACAGACAGACTAATAGACAGACAGTCTAACAGACTAATAGACAGCCAGTCTAACAGACAGTCTTACAGACAGTCTTACAGACAGTCTAACAGACAGACAGTCTTATAGACAGACAGACTAATAGACAGACATTCTAACAGACAGTCTTACAGACAGTCTAACAGTCAGACAGACAGACTAACAGTCAGACAGACAGTCTAACAGACAGACAGACTAATACAGTCAGACAGACAGTCAAACATACAGACAGTCTAACAGACATACAGACAGTCTAACAGACATACAGACAGTCTAACAGACAGACAGTCTAAACGACAGACAGACAGTCAAACAGACAGACAGACAGTCTAACAGATAGACAGTCTAACAGACAGACTGACAGACAGTCTAACAGACAGACAGTCTAACAGACAGACAGTCTAACAGACAGACAGACAGTCTGACAGACAGACAGTCTAGTAGACAGTCTTACAGACAGTCTAGTAGACAGTCTAACAGACATTCTTACAGACAGTCTAACAAACAGTCTTACAGACAGTCTTACAGACAGTCTAACAGTCAGACAGACAGTCTAACAGACAGACAGACTAATAGACAGACAGTCTAACAGACAGTCTTACAGACAGTCTAACAGTCGGACAGACAGTCTAACAGACATACAGACAGTCTAACAGACATACAGACAGTCTAACAGACATACAGACAATCTAACAGACAGTCTTACAGACAGTCTAACAGACAGACAGACTAATAGACAGACAGTCTTACAGACAGTCTAACAGACAGACAGTCTTATAGACAGACCGACTAATAGACAGACAGTCTAACAGTCAGACAGACAGTCTAACAGACAGACAGACTAATAGACAGACAGTCTAACAGTCAGACAGACAGTCTAACAGTCAGACAGACAGTCAAACAGACAGACAGACTAACAGACAGACAGTCTAACCAACAGACAGACAGTCTTACAGACAGTCTAACAGACAGTCTTACAGACAGTCTAACAGTCATACAGACAGTCTAACAGACATACAGACAGTCTAACAGACATACAGACAGTCTAACAGACATACAGACAGACAGTCTAACAGATAGACAGTCTAACCAACAGACAGACAGTCTAACAGATAGACAGTCTTATAGACAGACAGACTAATAGACAGACAGTCTAGTAGACAGTCTTACAGACAGTCTAGTAGACAGTCTAACAGACATTCTTACAGACAGTCTAACAAACAGTCTTACAGACAGTCTAACAGTCAGACAGACAGTCTAACAGACAGACAGACTAATAGACAGACAGTCTAACAGACAGTCTTACAGACAGTCTAACAGTCGGACAGACAGTCTAACAGACATACAGACAGTCTAACAGACATACAGACAAGCTAACAGACAGTCTTACAGACAGTCTAACAGACAGACTAATAGACAGACAGTCTAACAGACAGTCTTACAGACAGTCTAACAGTCGGACAGACAGTCTAACAGACATACAGACAGTCTAACAGACATACAGACAGTCTAACAGACATACAGACAGTCTAACAGACAGACAGTCTAACCGACAGACAGACAGTCAAACAGACAGACAGTCTAACAGATAGACAGTCTAACAGACAGACAGACTGACAGACAGTCTAACAGACAGACAGTCTAACAGACAGACAGTCTAACAGACAGACAGTCTCATAGACAGACAGACTAATAGACATACAGACAGTCTAACAGACATACAGACAGTCTTACAGACAGTCTAACAGACAGTCTTACAGACAGTCTACCAGTCGGACAGACAGTCTAACAGTCAGACAGACAGTCTAACAGACATACAGTCTAACCGACAGACAGACAGTCAAACAGACAGACAGACAGTCTAACAGACAGACAGACTGACAGACAGTCTAACAGACAGACAGTCTAACAGACAGACAGTCTAACCAACAGACAGTCTAACAGACAGACAGACTAACAGACAGACAGTCTAACCAACAGACAGACAGTCTAACAGACAGACAGTCTTATAGACAGACAGACTAATAGACAGACTGTCTGTCTGTTGGTTAGACTGTCTGTCTGTTAGACTGTCTGTCTGTTAGACTGTCTGTCTGTTAGACTGTCTGTCTGTTAGACTGTCTGTCAGTCTGTCTGTCTGTTAGACTGTCTATCTGTTAGACTGTCTGTCTGTTAGACTGTCTATCTGTTAGACTATCTGTCTGTTTGACTGTCTGTCTGTCGGTTAGACTGTCTGTCTGTTAGACTGTCTGTATGTCTGTTAGACTGTCTGTCCGTTAGACTGTCTGTATGTCTGTTACACTGTCTGTATGTCTGTTAGACTGTCTGTATGTCTGTTAGACTGTCTGTCTGACTGTTAGACTGTCTGTAAGACTGTCTGTTAGACTGTCTGTTAGACTGTCTATCTATAAGACTGTCTGTCTGTTAGACTATCTGTTAGACTGTCTGTCTGTTGGTTAGACTGTCTGTCTGTTAGACTGTCTGTCTGTCTGTTAGACTGTCTGTCTGTCTGTTAGGCTATCTATATAGAAAGTTCGATACTGTTGGGTAAAAATTTTAAGTAGCCGTTCCCTGTTTAGATGCTTAAATTTTTTAGACTGATTACTTGTTTAGTTCTACTTTTATGTTAAATTATCAAACGATTGTGGTTTTGTAATATATCAGTATAACCGAACAACAGTGCCACATTTTTTTCCCAATGAATTTTGTTTATGAGTGTACTTAAAGTTCAAATAATACACTACTTTTTAACATTTTTAAAAGCGGGATCAGTTGACCTATCAAAAATAATTAAATTTATTAATTGGTCAACTCATCCCGTAGGATGAGTTTAGAGCGGGATCAGTTAACCAAAGAGCCATATTTTTTCAGTTCATTTCCTACGACATATAGTCCGGCGCTAAGGCGCTCAATAAGGGAGATCTTTGTCCAGCTGTGGACTAATATAGGCTGATGATGATAGTCCGACAGCTACATTACGTAGTTACGAAACCAGGCCGCCTTCAAATATTCAGAAGAGACGCAAAATAAAAGATTTATAGAAAAGGGATCGCCATTTTCAAAATAGGAGTCCTTTTTTCATAAATCTCTTGAAGGATTCTATTGAAATATCTAAGAACTGAGGTTTAATATTCAGCATTAAATCGCCCGCGATGAAATATAGTTCTTGGACGAAAACAGCGTATTTACAACCTTTTTAAGATGCTATTGGTGTGGTAACATCCTTCTATAAATAATGTTTAAAAGTAGAAAAGGAGTAGTATCCATAATTTACACTTCACTACATAGTATAAAATAAAGTTTTCTCTGTCCCTATTTATGCTTAAATCTTTAAAACTACGCAACGGATTTTGATGTTTTTATAGAGTGATTCAAGAGGAAGGTTTATACGTACCTATATTAAAACCGTACGAAGCCGGGACGGGTCACTAGTATATTATAATTGCGAAAGTTTGGATAGATGGATGTTTGTAACCTCTTCACGACAAAACTACTGAACTTATCGGGCTAAAATTTTGAATAAATGTATTACTGGAACTGGAATTTGACATAGACTTATTTTCACTGCTGAAGCCGCGGGATGCAGCTAATTATTTATTTAATAACATATTTATTTAATAAAAAATTAAGTCTTTATCATTGACATGCTTCTACCCGAAGCTTGACTTACATGCTGTCTGGGCGTAATTAAGTTGCCTCGAAGATATTTCTACAAAGTAATAAAAGTTGAAAGAAAAGTTCCGGAGATTACCCGGAGATTGCAGAAGCTAGTGATGTTGATAAGGAGTGTATTTAAAGGAAAATACTTACCGATCTCAACTATTTCTATAATCTATACTTTGTGTACCTACTTAGGTATAATGTTATGTACTTAGTCAATATAAAATTTACATTTGGTGCAAAAATTCTTAATTAAATTTTTTATGATCGCGGCTTCGCGCGCAAGCAGCCCAATTCTTTCAGTACAAACTTAGTAGTTTGAAGTAATGAGATAACAAAAATCCATCCACTTAGTATTATTATATTTTAGTATAATAATACTAAGTGTTTTATTTG
Organism: Eupithecia centaureata; assembly: GCA_944547425.1. Classification (NCBI taxonomy): domain Eukaryota; kingdom Metazoa; phylum Arthropoda; class Insecta; order Lepidoptera; family Geometridae; genus Eupithecia; species Eupithecia centaureata. The sequence continues at coordinate 13,781,214 of OX155684.1, read as the reverse complement.
TTTTTTAAGTTTTATCGCATATTTCTAAGGACTGTAATGTCTGTCATGAACCTATAACTTATTATAGGTTCATGACAGACATTACAGTCCTTAGAAATATGCGATAAGCAGCAAAATTGTATCGATCTGCGGTGTGAAACGGTCTAATCTAAATAGGATCAAGAAATCAACGAGGCTATGTAGAAAGCCCGTGTCAGGTTGTACCGCCATAACCTATAAGCATTGATGCGCGAGTTATTGCCAATCAGGCGGCTATTCATCAGCTAACGACCAATCAACGTTTGTTGCAGCAAGTGACGGCGAAAGTTCTATTTGGCAGCGTCACCACGATCAATGACCTCAAGAGGCAGGACAAAGTCGAACGCGAAGCGCGGCGGACGCACTAGCGACATCTATCGGTGTACAAGTGAGTCTTCAGTTCTCTATTTAAACGCTTTATTGTTTAGTGTGTGATGATTTGCATAGATGGCACTTTACAGCTGTCAGTACTTAGTGTATGTTGTTTTACAAAGATGGCTCTGAAAGGCTGCGACCAATAGAAAACAGCCTTGAGGGGATTGGTGGTTGCCCGCTGGCTGAATACATACTGTGAAAGTAATTTAGTTCCGTTTGTAGCCGCAAGATGGATTAAAAACTAATAATTGTTTTTTATTATTTTCAGGAAATGAAGGAACGAAAGAGTATGGAAGCTATGGTGTGATCTCCAAAAGAGTGAAATATCCAGAATAATAATTATTAAGCTTTATAAAGTTGTACCTAATAAGTTCTTAGTTAGTTACCTACATTATAAAAGAGATTTATAAATATAAAATAGAAATAGGTGTAACCCGTTTATTAAGTTTTAAAAATTCAACTGAATTACATTTCTTAAAAATATTTTCCAGAAAACTAGATTTGATATGAATGATGGCTTTCGTGCTATACTTACTTATAAAGTACCAAATAGGTAACATCGAGCGGGGCAATTTCGACTATGGGGTTATTCCAACTAATGACAATAACTTTTATTTTACTTATATTTACTCAAAACGCCATCTAGATCCAAGTAGCTGAACAGCTAAATTCCACAATACTTCATAGATGGCCCTTCTAAGGCACAAACTGTCTTACTTATAGGCGCTTTTTGTCAGACGTCATTTTGCGCAACAGTGACAGCCAAGACGCTCGTTACATTTTTCGTCAAAAGTTGTGTTTTGAACGCTTGTTTTCTAGATATTACATTGCGAGTGAAGAAAATTTAAACTATTAGTTGTTATTCATTTATTTGTTCTAAGAAAAGGTACGTTTTTGAAGAGATTATTGAACAGTTGAAATTACCCCGCCAAAATAGTTAAGTGGGGTAATTCCAACTAACGTCAAGTTGTAATTACCCCGCTCAGTTTTGTATGGTGTCGAAAAACACTAGTGATGTCCCATATATCGACACTTTTTTATAAATAGCTGCGCCCCGCGGCTTCGCCCTCGTAGTAAATTATTTGTCAAATGCAGAACAATAGGTATAGAAGACCTAAACATTTCAGAGATTTATTTCACGCCTCTTTGAGGTAGGTAAATAAAAATAAAAACATTTTTAACTATTTGTCTATACTTACTTATTTTTTTAGTTTTATTATTTGTATAAATTTAAATTAAATATCGTCGTCAGGCATTCAATACCGCGAATGCGACATTTTTGACGAAAACCTTTTTTTTTGTTTATTCGATTCTACTCGTTCAAATACACATTCCTACATTAAAATTTTTCCCTAAAGTTGCACCGATCCCTATGTTTTCGAGTCATGCCAAAACCGCGAACGTGATTTAGAGTCAAAAAAAACCGCGAATATGACAGTTCCTTAGCACTGCCGCGCTATTCCTAGCGCAAGTGCAACATTTGACGCTGTCATATCTGGGCAAGTTTTTTATTTTCAATAACTTTTCCTCATGTTTTCTTTGCAAAATATGTTGATGAATCTGCACTAAGTTAAATGAACGTCATGTGTGAGCCTATTTCATGTACTTTATACCTACATAAATAGGTACATAAGAACAAATGATTTTAGTAAAGTTATAGCATTATTTGGATAATATTTTAAACAGTTGTTATTTTTACAGCGTTTTGGACAACTCATAAGATGAAAATTTTGTAAATGACATGGCATTCAAAATTTTACACAATAATAGGACGAATTTAAAAGAAATCGCGCTTAAACAGAGAACATTTTCTCTTCGCTACCGTCATGCAAATTATTTTCATGACGATAGCGAAGAGAAACGTCTCAAAGTAGATACTTAGTCAGAGCCTGGAAGTTTTTGCTCAGCTTTCCTGTATGGATTTAAGTCTTCATCCTCACTCAAACTGTGTTGTCACTCAAGTAGAAGCAGTCTGTGAATCCTCCACCAACAGATCGACTTCTACCTACACTCCAGATCGCTCTGAAATAGAGTCTCAGTCACAACCTGGACCTTTCGTCTCCTCCGCATGTCATCAGCCTCAGCAGAATTTGCTGACACTAATAGAGCAACAGTCTCAGATCACTCCCCACCGTCAGTGCAAACTCTACCTAGCACTCCAGATCGCCCTGAAATAGAGCCTCTGCCTCTTCAAAATAACAAGAAAGTCTTATAGCAAAATAATGTACCTAAACAATACACTCAAATGCTTACTCCATCACAGCCAGTAGTTTCTTCTTCTGTAGACTTAACGGGATTACATCTTCATCTAACCTCGTAGCGGTCTAAATAAAACATTGTGAAGGTGGTGGTTCATTGGAAGAATGAATACTGAATAGCAAATCCCTTTAGGATATCAAAAAATGGAAAGTGGATTCAATATATTCAACGATGTAAAAGAGAGAGGACCGTGGTGAATATCAGTTGCAAGCTTAAAAGGAGGACTTAATTGCCGGGATATAACAGAAGAAGATGGGAAGAAATTTTTGTATGATTTTGGACTGGAATGGATTGGATCAAAAGATTAAATGTACTTTAAAATTATAAAATAAAATACCTTTTGACTATATTTTTTTTAAAGATTATTATTAATTCTTAAATGCTTAAATAACATTATTAGTTAAGTAAAATAAAAACTATTAACAGAAAATTGTTGTTCTAAATCTAGAACATAACCGCGAATATAAAAAGATTTTACCAAAATATTTAGGTAAAAACCGCGAACGTGATTTTTTCTTGACATACTACCATAATATTTAAAAAAACATGTATTTATACTATCATAACACATATGTATAGTTCTAAATATTTTAATTTAAAAGAATGGGACGTGTGCAGTATCATTTATACGTTTTTTTCGTTTCCTGTAAATTTTGACGAATGTCTCATTCGCGGTATTGACTGCCGAACGACGATATGTAAGAAACTTCTTTTCAGTAGGTAAGGGCTAGCAAATGTTTATATTTAGTTATTTTAGTTTGATCCAATTTATCGACTACGTTGATCGACATAATGCGGCGCACCGCGCAGCCCTATATCTATGAAAAATAGTTGAAATTACCCCTCCAAAACGGTTAAAGTGTTTTTTTGCAACACTGAGCCTTCTTACGCAGTTGTAACATACACATTTGATTGAAAGATGCCATTATTATAGTCCAACAGAAAATGTTATCGCAATATGCGCATAAGCAGGATATATATGTGCCATAGTTGGAATTACCCCACCGAGGGGTAATTTCAACTATTTCTGCCTTGTTTGAGAAACTTCGTTCTTTTGAACATATAAAATGGGTATTTTGTCTAAGTGATAGGTGAAAAATGTTCTCAATTCAAGCCTTTTGATAATACATTCATCCAATCTACCTTATCGTTATCACAAACGAGAGTGCTAACTTTTGAAGTTTAAGTCAGTGTATTTTTAGTCGGAATAGCCCCGCTCGACCTTAATTACTACTTACTACCAAATAGGTACCTAGTTAAGTAGGTACTACTTACCTATTTGGTTTGGTTTCTGTTTAGATAACTTGCATAAAGTTGATTCTGATGCGAAATCTGAGAGTTAATCTACCTACTCTGTAAATTATCTAATTTATGTCTGACCTCCTGAATTTCATAGATTAAGGGCAACACTTTGTGATTCATTGTTGGATATACTTATAAGGAACTAAAATTTACAAGAAGAGAATATACACTGATAATATTATAATAGACTTATTTTTAACTCAATGAGAATATAATAATAAATATTAACACAAAAAAGACTATTTTCTATCAAAATAATTATTTCAGGCTGAAATTTACATAGAATCCAATAAATTGGTTCACATGGAAAAAAAGCCCTAAGTCGTGCCAAGCTGCGTAAGTGTACCTACTGAGGGTTAGAAAGTAAGTATATTAAACTTATCTAGGTACTTATAATGTATTTACCAAGTGAAAAGACTTTTGTGGTCAGGTTTTGAGATTTGTATAAGTATATTTTTTGCGTTAATATTAAAATAAAACTTTTTACGACATTATGCCTTGTCTGTATTTTTTAAACCTTTTAAAATTTCTCTACTATAATTATAGTATATTATATTTACCGTCCAAGCGAATCTATTTTTTTCTACGGAAGATTAGAATCAGACAAAGTAAGATATTCATCGTATACGATTTAATATTTTTGCCTTCAACTTTATCACTATACGTAATTTAATGATGATGCATCCGAAATAAACCCTTCCAAAAACAGAGCAAAATCTATCTAAAAATTTCAAATGTGACCAATCATGCTAACTGTAGTTTTAAAGTGGTTTGAGACAAATTTTAACCCCTAAGAATCCACGCATGAATCCATTTCAAAATCATCATCATCATCAGCCCATATTAGTCCACAGCTGGACAAAGGCCTCCCCTAATGAGCGCCATAGCGCCCTGTCTTCAGCTTGACCAACCAGCATCCGCCAGCAGTCTTTCGCAGATCGTCATCCCACCTAGCCAGAGGGCGTCCTTCACTACGTTTGTCAAGTCGCGGTCTCCACTCAAGAACAAGTTTACCCCAATGGTTGTCGGTTCTTCGCGAGATATGGCCGGCTCACTGCCACTTCAGCTTGCTAATTCTTTGAGCTATAACTTTGGTTCTCTGTCGGATGTATTCATTACGAATCCTATCCTTCAGAAAAACTCCGAGCATAGCTCTTTCCATAGCTCGCTGAGCGACATTGAACTGGTGGACCAGCCCTACCGTGAGTGTCCACGTCTCAGCTGCCATATACTCCTCGGAACCCGGCCTGTTCTGGTGGCTGAAACTCACAGAGCATTTAAAAATATTTGGATGAAAATACCTAGTATAAAATAGTAAATATCTGAGAACTCTATCAAAGTACTTAAGTTATCAACTAGTTTCGTCTCTCCTATGTCCTGCCTGAGAGATGTTCATGTAGTTGATAAGGACTTACTTCGATACAGATATACATTATAAAATCTGATATAAGAAAATATTGCATTGAATAATTATAAATATATTCTCCCTCCTGATGAAAAAATTAATACAGTGTTATAGATTTAACTTCGTCCATATATTCGTCTAAGGGTGACAAAACTAAATCGAGCTGTGCTGCGCTGTACTGCGCTGTGTCAACTCGCTCGTCTAATGTTTTAATGAGGATACAAACTAACCATGCTGTGCTTCGCTGTGCTGTACTGCGTTAATCTGTTGACCAAACATAGCACAGCGCAGTACAGCACAGCACAGCTCGATTTAGTTTTGTTACCCTAATAGTCTATCTGTGACCTCAAAGCTCCCAAACCGTTGCAGTGTTGAACCGATTACTAAAAATTACTAAAAAATCCCTCTTTCATGTGACTAGTTTGTCAAGCACCCTGTACTGAAGAAGGATACAATTCAAAAGCACTCAGCAATGCGCGTGGCGTGCTCATTGATAGCTCAAGGCGCGTTGTGAAACGCATTATGCAGTACGTGACATGAAAGAACAACTGTTGACCGTCACCCCAATCACAACGTACTTAGATTTATGATGGCTTGGTAATGTGACACAAATGAAAATCTAAAGAAAGGCTTCATTTGGGTAGTTCTATGGAACATTACGTCATCGAACCCAAAGACACATTTTCTTCCCTATTTTTTCCATGGAACTACATAATAGCTTTTCAAGTTTCATTCTAAAACAAAATGAGAATTAGATTTTCACAAAATCTTCCATTTGAATCAATCGACCCACCATTACTGCCAATAAAATTTAAAAAAGAAAATTATCAGTGCGTCAATCGAGTAAATCAAATCAATCACTTTACAAGTGCAAAGACCCAAAAATACAAGAGTCCAGTATGATTGAAAAGTTAATCTTGTAGAGGTCTTATTTACCTTGTCATTTATATTCTATAAAAACTGTAAAAATCATGTTAAATTGTGATTTTTTTTAATAAATAAACTACTTACTAAAAAAATTATTCTGTTTTTTTCGGTTTTTGTTGTAATAGCGGCAACAGAAATACATTCGATTCTGTTGCATAGAAAATTTTAAGTGTCTAATCATCAGGGTTCATGATAAAGCCTGGTGACAGACGGACAGAAAGACGAACAGACAGCGGACTCTTAATAATAGGGCCCTCTTTTACCTTTCTGGTACGGAACCCTATAAACTCTATTTACTTTGAAACTCAATAAATGGCTGTGATCTCTTTCATGGAATAATAAAAAATCTTTTTGTGTCAGATCTCATCATCATCATCAGCTTATATTAGTCCACAGCTGGACATAGGCCTCCCGTAATGAGCGCCATAGCGCCCTGTCTTCAGCTTGCCGCATCCAGCATCTGCCAGCAGTCGTTCGCAGACCGTCATCCCACGTGGCCGGGGGGCGTCCTACACTACGTTTGCCAAGTCGCGGTCTCCATTCAAGAACACGTTTAGCCCAACGGTTGTCGGTTCTTCGCGGGATCGCCGGCCCATTGCCACTTCAACTTGCTAATTCTTTGAGCTTTGTCGATAACTTTGGTTCTCAGTCGGATGTATTCATCATTCATGTGTCAAGTCTAGACAAATTGAATTTCCGAAAACCGCCATTTTTCAGTCCAGTTAGGAAAACGCCTCATTCTATACGAATGAATCAATAATCAAGACTCTTGTCGATAAGTTCTCTCTTGCTGAATTGATGTTGACAGTAGATTTGACAGTCAATGCAGAGCACCTACCAACCGTTTAAAATGTCCAGCATCATTTCTTTAATCGTTATAACCAATGTAAGGTCATAATAGTCCTTCCACTTGAGGTGTCAACGACCTCTTCATGTCTAAGATCAGATTGTTTCTCTTCTTCCGTGGGATCCAAGAATCCATTACAAACAAACAGTTCTACCTTTTATTGTTGGTTCAGAACCATTGTCACCGGGGTCTATAACCTGGTACGTGACCAGAACACGCCCATTACTACTTTTAATTTATATTTTTTATACGTGTTTTTGATTGCTTAACTTGCAAAAAGTCTATCTGATGTAAATCAGTACGTAATAGCAATAAAAAAGCTATTTACGCACTAATATATCGACGAAACTAACTCCATAATGAAGGATGCATTTGTTAATTTGTTTGCTAAAGCCGTTAGAATTTTGAAGTTTCATTTCATTTCATTTTTTTTTGTTAGAATTTTGAAGTTCTGGGAAGGTAAATCGTAAATTGGTGAAAATTGCAAATTCACGCGGCCTGAGAAATCAGGAAAGCACTGGAATCAATACACCATAATTATTTCAGACCAATCAACCCTTATTCAACATCTAGAAATGCAACTATCAGTTATCCTTATATTAGGTAGGTATCTACTTAGTCGTAGTTAACAGAAATATCTTCTTATACAAGTACTTTGCGCTTGGTCAACGCAGGCCCAAGAAAAGTAGGGAAAATGCCCATATCCAAAACTGAACTGGTTTTTACGACGATGATGGAGTAAGTACCTACTGAATGAACTATCTACACATTTCAATATAAGCAGCCAAACGATACAATTTATTAGACAACACTTCTATTCGAATAACGGGCCAATTATAAACGCAAAACAACATTCGACTCTGCAAAGGAATTTTTCACGCGCGACGAATACCTACCTATCCAACATGGAGGCGTCAAAAAAGCTCATTTTCTCAACAAAACAACGAAGATCATCGCTCCACAGCCACAGAATACGCACAAGCTGCTAACATCCCTGCAGAATCTCTGTCCACAACCAACTGTTCCAATACCTCATAGGAAAAAGAAACCTAAACTGAGGACAAACAGTTCTTTTTAAAACGATGAATGCCAATATCAGCGTCTTCATTTCAAGCTTTTGGTCAAAGATTCTACCAACACCCCGATCTAATTTGAATCTAACAACGATGGATTAGAGTGTAAAATACGATGAGTAATAGGTTGCTGTGGTCAAGATACCGTGGGTCTTGTAACAGTACTTTAATCACAGCCTCCAGACATTATGTAAGAGCTAGTCCTACCGTGGATGCCATCATACCATCACGCCGGGAGTGCCAACGAACCCTTCAGAAAATAAAAATAGATTCCCGCGAATAGAGCCTTTATGAGCGGGGAAATTATATCGGCTTTTCCGTTAATTCGAATTTATTCCGAAATCAAAATTTATTGTGATTGTGAATGACAGTTTTCAATTGTTTCTAATAACATTCTTGTTTTAAAATGTTCTAATTGTATGAATATTTCTGACTTGCATTGATCGGCTACTAATAATATCGAAAAGTTATCATTTGTGAATTTGTGGAAATCCCTTAAAGTGGGATGATATTGTTTTTATAATGGAAATCATCAGGTTTGTTCAACGTTAATTTGCTTTCAAAAGAGAGACCAAATAGTTTACATTAAACACTCGTTGCAATTCATAATCTTAGAAGTATTTACTTACCTATGCAGTTTCTTAACATTTATAGATTGATATTTCACATCTTGTAGGAACTTATTAACCAGATAGAAAGGTCAAGGTACTCTGACAATATTTGCATGTGGGATAAATACTAAATTGTGTGTGTACCGGTTTAACTGGATTAAAAGCGATTTGTTATCCAAATAACTGTTAATTACCATAATTATTTGCATACTATTTAAGACGCATCCTATAGATAAATCTCTAATTATCTTAAAACAGGCTAATTAGGGTGTATGGTAGGAAAGAATTCTTATTTTTTCATACAAATAATTAGATAAATGAACTACCATTTCAGATATAAATACATTTTTATAACACTGTTATTGATGATAACAGCTGTGAGCAATGAAAAGCTAAACAAATCGACACATAGAGAAACCTGCCCCATTACTAAAATACTTGAAGACATATTCAGAGTCAACAAAAGTTCTGGACAAGTGACTAGCAGTGAAAGAGCAAAACTTTTCCTACATTCAATAGCCAATATCACAAGCAAGAAAGATGATGTTAGCCAAGAAAAGCTTGTCGATGATATAATAGCAGCTATCAACAGAATTAAAAACAACATGACGATAGAAAGCGATACTGAAATGAAATTGAATGAAGCTATCATTTTAAATACCGAGAACAGTAAAATCGTAACTCAAATCAAAAGCGGTATGGATGAGAAATTGGACGTGATAAAGAAGAATAATACTGCTTCTGAAACAATGTTTCCTAGACATAATGCAACGTCAACTGAAAGAACTAATTACGTTGAAATACTAACTATAGAACCAAACAATACTCGAAAGACGAATGTGTCATCGAACAATATCATTGAAGTGTTAAAACATCTAATGCCAATGTTGAACACAACAACAACAAAAACACTACACAACATAACAATAATAGAGAAGAATATTAACAGAAACCACACATACTCGACAACAAGAAATGTATCGACAATCATTGTAACATACTGCGACCACGATAACAAAACAAAATCTAACATTACTTTGAAGAATGACAAAGTTACAGAGAATAATGATGATTATGATTACTATGCGGATATAGACGATTCGGACGATGAAGAAGAGGAAGATGTGGTTTCAGAAGGAGATAAGAGGGAGATTCTCGAAGCAGCTGAATACGGAATGAAGAAGATGCATGAACTGTACAGTGTAGTAGAACCCAAGCTATATTCAATGGGTAAGTTTATCCTTCATGGATATTTTATTCTTGTTTTGTACAATCCAGTGTGTAGCTCTACAAAGAATTACTATAGACGTAGTACTTCATTTGTTTATTATCTGATTTCTGCCCGTGACTTCGCAAACTTTATCCTGAGGAAAAATTCATCTAAGTTAAATAAAACTTTGTCTAGACTACACCTGCGCATAATTCCTATAATATCCCTACAGTAGTATGGGAATGAAAATGTAAGAACCACCCAAACTTCCAACCTTAGGCTATTAAGAGAGTGCTGTGAACTGCGGTGTGTGTGTAGGCTTTCATAGGATTCCATATAATACAACTCGTACGCCTCCGCCTCCGGCACTCTCGCTTCTGTGTGTTTCGAACTATACTGTAGCATAAATGTCACTGTTTATAAGTCATCTACAACTGAGGAAACATTCATAATACAGACCTTACAGTGATAATGTTTTTTTCTGAAAAAGCGTGCATCTTCACCTACAATGAAATCTTCGATTCATATTGTGGAAGCCAATCGCATGATAAGTGTGATATATGTCCAGGTTTCTGGCTGGACAGTGACAACCCAGCCCGATACGTAGCGGCCTTCAACGCGCCCTCGGAAGACGCGGCCAACTTCACGAAATACGGCTACGCCTCGCTCCAGGCTGCTGCTAAGCTGAAGGAACTCATCAGGTAAGTCGCTAGGTCCGATTTGCTCCTACGCTGCCAAAACTAGAACTAACAGAAAAAGTTATGCTTAATCGAGTTGAAAAGTTGATTTTGATCTCGATTTATTTCACACTAGGTGCACTCCGCGGCTTCGCCCGCGAATTAGAGTTTTTTTACGTACAAATTTTAGAAATTTGTTGCACACATGGGTTATTGTGTAAAAATAAAAAAATACGTGTTTAATTATTCACTCCATAGTTTATTTATACCGAGTTTTGAGTGAATCGAACCAAGGAAAAAATATTTTCCATACAAACTGAGGGGGTTAAAAATTTTTCATTAGCTCAATCATTGATCATTCATTTATTTGCTCGCTCAACGCTAAAAATCGAGCGTCGAAATATTTTAAGGTTTTGTTAGATGCGGATCCACTTTAGATCGGTAAATGCGCTATCTATTGGTTGGTATTGCTCACGTTCAATACAAAGGTGACCTTACGTAAGTCAGTAGGTACTCCACAATTGTAAGTTATGTCAAATAATTATCACAAGCATTTAAACAGTCATCAAAGAAACGCTATGTCCACCTGAGATTAATCAAGTGATTTGAAACAATATTTAAATGTACATATGTCCTCTAAGGACTAAAAAACGCAGTAAGTATACCTATTTACATTGAGTGCTATGACAAATGGCTGATTCCTGAAATGAAAATGAAATGAACTGAAATGTTGAATTATGAACACAGTTTTCCAAAAGTGGTTTGTCGTTTATTTTGGTAATTCCTCCGGAATAACCAAACCCTGAACAAACCATCACTTATCATTTCATAACTATTTCCAGTTTAAAGGGTAATTCAACCAATTAAACTCTTAGTACAGGATGTTACAAAATCTAAGCTCATAAAAATATCTAAGTAATATGTTTTCTGCGAACATGATGTTCGTGTCCACCCTTGTAAGGAACTCTAGAAATGGCGGCGGTTCAACTGGTTTCTGAGGATTATAGGATAATTACAAGGAGCCGTTACATAGGAAGCTAATTAAGCACTCCGTTTAGAACGAGACCTCCAGTTTTTGATAAAGTTTTAATATAAAGTGCTAGGTATATAAATAAATAAATTATGCTGGACAATTAACACAACATAATCTAGCACCAAGCTAGATAGATATATTTTATTACCTATACATAGAAAACACCCAGACCACCGTAACAAATTTCTGCAGATCGTACACAAATGTGTTCCCGCAACCGCGTCGCAGGCGGACCATCGCCCGACGCGCCACATCGGTCGTCAATGTGAGAGTAAAATTATTATTATTGGATCGCATCGAACAATCTACATTGTACTCCTAGACCCATATGAAGTCTACCAAACTGTAGTGGAACTGGGTTGGACAAGAATGTCCTATGCCGGAAACACTCAGGGCAAAAGCTATACAGTGATTTTCCCATTTCGAAACCCAGTTATAATGGGTTCCAAATAGGCGAATTCTACGTTGAAGGCCCAGGCCAGAAGATGAAAAGATCAACCGGACGATTACAGAGGATGGTCAACTCGCCGTCAATAGATAGGATTGCGTGGAGAGGATTTTGTTCTCCACTGTGACAGTCTCGTGATCTGTCTTACCAGTAAATTAATATCTTTATTTCTTTAGGCTTACAAAATAAGAACTTAGACAAGTAAACATTTTAACTTTAGGTACCTACATAATTTTCAAAGCAATATAAGAAATAAAGTATTAATATAAGAAACAAACAAATATAAACATTTACAACAAAAAAAATGTGGAAATAGCATTTATAAATCAAATGACGTTTTTAACCACACTTTGGCAGAACGTAACTAAGCCCGGTTCTAAAATATACGAACCAAAGAAGGTCCAACCAGACAGAGATGAGAAAAGACCATGCCTGCTGGTCAATTCCGGGAGTAATGTTTGTACGATCTGCAGATATTAGATCCAAGTGTTCTGGGGTGTTTCTGAGAGCCGGTGAGTATCTACTAGCTCATCGCATCAGCAGCAGACATGGATCAGTTGAGCTACCTCTAAACTCATCTAAACTGCTTGCAGCCGTCTGTAGTTAGCTTAATTGTTTCACCTGAAAATACCTGTGTTATTTTGTTATTTATGTCAAAGATAAAAATAAGGTATGAAATATATGAGTTTTAAATAAGTTTTTTTCAATTTTCAGAATTATTAAGCTTTACACACTTTGCGAATCGAGTCGTACCTACTCTATCACTCACGTAGGGTATATCACAGTATGTTTGAATCGATTCAAGTTTACTGTGATTTACCCTTTCTTTTGGATCCAAAGCTCAGTGTGCCAAATCCAGTAACGGGATTCCTGAAACCAGCTTGCCTTCGGCTCGCTTACCGTTATTATTTAATTGTGCTGTATCATAACGGCGGTGTCAGCAACACCTATTATCGAATTACATCGCATGCGCCGTGGAGTACCGCGGCGGTAGAGTCTGCGTCCCACTTGAGGTTGTCTGGAAGAGATCTCTCGAATAGCCTGCCATGATCAACCTTTACAAAGCCTCTTTTAATAGAAAGCAAGTGCCAGTAGAGATGGTTGGTACGATGATATATGACACGATTAGCTAGCTGGTGCCCGCGACTTCGTCTGCAGAGGATTAGTATTTCAAGTAAACTCGCGGTTTCACCCGCGTAATACCCGTTCCCGTGGGAATTCCGGGATAAAATATAGCCTATGTGTTATTCTAGACTATAATCTATCTCTGTGCCAAATTTCATCCAGATCTGTTCAGTAGTTTTTGCGTGAAAGAGTAACAAACATCCATCTCATTTTTGTATGGCATTTTCGTAGTAAGCAAAATATAGTTTTGTTGTACCTACCAAATATGTAATGTAAGTACATATAAAAAAGAGACAACACAATCACATTTCGATACTATCGTCAATCGTACTCACCCTTGTGGACAGCACCACTTACGCAAAGCGCAAAAATATGTATTCATAATAACTCTTTTCAAAATATCATAGTTATTAGCACAAGTCATATATCGGAACACTCAAAACAACTCAAATGATCGTAAATATCCCGTTCTAAATACACTTTGTCAAAAATATAGAACAAAATGCATTTTACATTGACGGTAACAGATAATAAACCTACCAGTTCGCGGGCCAACCCTTTGAAGCTTGTGGTAAGCCATTATGATGTATCGTATAATTACGAGTTTAATTTTATTTAAATGCTTATTTTGTGCTTAGACTTTCTCGAATTAATAATATTTCAAAGCTTACATCTGAAATCAAATTTAACGTTGGGTTTATTAAAAACTAGCGACCCGCACCGGCTTCGCACGTTTTTTTTTTATTATGAGTATAAACCTTGCTCTTGAATCACTCTATCTATTAAAAAAAACCGCATCAAAATCCGTTGCGTATTTTTAAAGATTTAAGCATTCAAAAGGACATAAGGACATAGGGACAGAAAAAGCTACTTTATTTTATACTATGTAGTGATAACTAAAAAACACTTATCAGATCCTGATAAAATTTATATGGGACCAAACGAGAAGCAGCTTTCAAATAAAAAAAAACATCATCAAAATTGGTTCACCAAGAAAAAAGTTATGTTATGACGCACATAAAAAAACACTATCAAATGCGTTGAAATAACTTGCCATATAAGGTTAATAAATCGGCTTGCAGTACCTACCTTTTTAGATCTATCTTGGGTTAGAAGTTTTTCTATCTTATGAATTTGGTAATTTCTTCATTCCATTACATACAGGTCATGGTGTTCACCGTTGACCATCAGGTACCTCGCTCATAATTATTTATTAGATTCGTAGGCTGGTGTTCACAGATCTAAATCGGACTATTAGGCAACTTTGTTGGGAAAATAATTGAACCAATAACAACACAACTAATTACAGCTAGTATTTACTTTTATATCAAACTACTTAAAATCAAAGCCGTCACCAGAAGACTGAGTGCCCAGAAAACTCGCAGCATTGCATTGAATGGTAATGCTATTGATCGAAAAAGAAGCCCGCATTCTGATCTTCTGTGGACTATGATGGCTAGAGAAGGAATTCCTAGAAGTTGATTGGTTAACTTTGAAGTTTAAAGTATGATAATCTATGTCAAAAAAAACCATACTGTTTAAATATAACCATCTCTTGGTGAACTCTGGTCTTGGTTGTCCAAGGATGTGGTTACGGTGAGTGGAAGGGGCAGCGTTTTTTTTTTGAACATAATTATGTCTGATGCTATGGTTTTCGACAGATTTCAACAAGTACTTTACCCTACACACCAAAGTCACCGACTGGTCGCATTGCTCTATGTATTCTAGCAACTAAGTATCTATTCTGACAGAAAAATAAATATAGGTATTTGTATTTGAATACATACTTCATTTGTTTTTGAATGTGTTCAAGTTCGTTTGTTTTAATATATTATGTAGGTAGGTAGGTGGTAGGTTTATGTTATGTAATGTATTTATTTTGTTTCCTTTTTCTTTATTTAGATCTTGTGCGACTACCACCATCTATATTGTTCTTTTATGTCCACTCCATCCCAAGGTTGTCAAGGAGAAATCGCTTATAGAGACCAGGCCTCCCTTTATACGTTATGTATTGTATGCAGAATTGTATTTATTATTTTATTTCTTTTTATGGTATAAGACGGTATTATACAGAATATTCTATTATATTTGCCTGCTAGTGAAGATTTAGGCATTATTTAATAGCTGCCCAAAATCAGTTTTGTCTTTCTTTCCCCTATCTACGAAAGATCAGCATCATAGTAGATTAAAAAATTACTAACGCTTTCTCAGTTTTAATTAATTACGTAAGGTAATGTGATTGTACCGAAGTGTCAGATAGCTCACTGGTTTCCTTAAATGAGTTTGACTAACTTGCTAATTAATAAAGTTTTTTACAAAACTGGGTAAGTGAGAAATCCATATCTGATTATGTAGTCGCGAAAGCCGTAGAAAGCTCAAACCTGTTGCGTTCAGCAAAAACTAATGTTCACATCACACAAACCTGTGAGATCTGCACTCTCGTCAATGACTTTGTATTTGACACCAATATCTCCATTTTATTATTTGACCGATGTGGCACGGCGACGCACGGCCTGCGAAACAGGTTTCGAGTTCGAATCCCGCCTTCGGATGAAATGTTTATACGATCTGCAGGTACCTACTTGTTCTGAGTGTTTTGGATACAATAAAAATAATTTGCAGTAGTTTATTTAGTACCCATATCACAAGCATTGCTTAGCTTGGGGCTAGTTGTTGGATTGTCCAGTTTTTCTTATTTTTTACAATCTACGATAAATTAGTAACTAAGATCAAAAGATCACAATTTTCTAAGACACCTTATAAGGTTTAAATCCTGAAATCACGTTATTAATTTAGAAAATTATCTACCTCGCTATACAGGCTTTACCTACAACACTAATAACGATGACACATCTTGTTAGATAAATCCTTAAACAAAACAGAAAACAAAATTAAATATGTATTATTAGAGATCAGATATTACCAATTGTTGTTTACTTTACCTACCTATAAACGTCTTTGTTGATAATAATAATTGATTCTTTTATTTGTGTGCAATAATATATTTATATTCTGTTCTAACTCTCTTACATCAACGCGAACACCTCATCAGGAAAACCTGTCATATCTATGTAACTGTTCAACCACATTTTACCCATGTTATGTTATGCCACCGGAATTACTTGTCTCTTTCAGGAAGTGAAGCTCCGTTGACTCCACTTCCATGCTTCACGTAATAATAGATTTATCTATGTCTTGTCTATGTTCTAAGCCAAGATGGCGGTTATTGCCTACACGCAAATTGCCGAGCCAACTTCCGCTTGGGATGTACCTACCTATTTTACAGTATAGGTTTTTATAGGAAGTAAGAAAATTGATCTTGCCTAGATAATAATAATTCTGGACAAATCACACATTACTGCTAGCCCCATGCAAAGCTACACTATTTTTATGGGTAAAAAAAATTTAGATAAATTAAATAATGTTCGACAATCCACACAGCATCATCAGCCACAAGCTAAGCAGAGCTTGTGTTCTGGGTACTAAATGAATGACTTTATACAATACATAGATTAAGTAGATAGTTTTTATACCCCTACACAGTAAACACCCACAACCCGACACAAATATTTGTAGATCATACAGTTGACCCGAGGCGAGAATCGAACCCTCCTTCGTCACAGGTGGGCCCTCCCTCACCCGCCGTCCAAAATAAGATTGGATTTTCTTTTATCATCATGTCTCTTTATTCATATGCTCGAACAGAGTAAACATTCACCAATCACCATAGACATAATTTTCACCTAAAATCCAAAAAATCAACCACGAAACATATTATTTAAGATGGATAGAAGTTAGAGTGTTTAGTTTTTAAATTTATTTAGAAAGTAGCATGCATATTCTAAATTATTATGAAACGTTCATGTAACGTCTAGTTTATTTTTAGAAAAACTCTACTTAAGTCTAAACTAAGTATTTAAATAATTCGTCTCTTTCTGCTCCTTAAACAATGGCTGCCATAACAATAGTTTTTATAAAGGTTACCTCCACAGGCGAGGGTGTCGCGCGTTATTTCAATAATTTAAATGTTCATTATCTCATCAGAAAATTATATATTCACGAGGGGAGATATGCAGCACAACTGTGTTATTGCAACAACCTATACTGTATCTTGTGCAAATAAATATTACTGAATGAATTGACATTTTTGTCCAAAATTTAAATCTATTTTACATCAGAGTTGACCGACGGACAATTGCCACACTCATCCGTTTTGCGTACTGTTTTCAAATAAAGACAGATGTAAAAACCGCTTTAATAAATTATCTATAGAAGTACAGTTTGCATTTTTAAATTTATAAAACAGAGTTTGTACTGTAATCAAGTCTGTTTGTATTCATAAAATTCTTATAATAAAGAAAACTACATTTGAACTATAGGAAAAATTCGGAGCTCAAACGCTGAACCCATTTTCAATAAAAAATACGGCGTTCAGATTCAAACGGTACTCTCACCTGTCGAGGTTGTCCTTTATCAAGTAATCAAGAACAATGTATCATTCATCTACAACCTTAGGCTGCAATCAACTTTCAAAGTGCAACAACCTCTATTATTTACTACTTAACTTGGTACAGGATGATTCATTATAATAGGATCAAATGATGTAATTATTCATAAATATGACAGGATAATTCACTCAGAGACATCTTTCCCTAAGCTAAACCGAGCTTATGTTTTGGATACTATTATAATCAGGTACTTAATATACTGAAATGAAATACTGAATTTATTAGAATGTATGCAAAGTAAAAACAACTCGTATTTACTTAAATCAAACTCCTAAAAATCTAAGCCGTCATCAGAAGGAAGAGTACTTAGAATATTATACTATATAAAGATATTTTTTTAGCAAACCTACATAGAAAACATCTAGAACACCCGCTGCCTCACTCAGATTGTCAAACTAATAGCTTCAATACTAAGATGCTGTGGGTCGAATGTGCATTAAATTGTGTGATTTGTTATTATTAGTTAGTTAGATTCCAATGAAACTCTTGAAAAATCAATTATTATCCTCTGTTAGAAACACGACAATAAAAATTTTAGGGCTTACATCAAGCGACTACGTACTTTTTGTACAATTCATACTTATTAATTGATAATGTATTAATGAGTAAGCACATTAAAACAAGAACGTTACCTTCGTTATTTATATAATTCATGTTCGAACTCGAGAGTGGAGCCCCCTTCAATAGGTCCAACGAGTTAGGAACACCCTGTATGCGCGATATATTATGTTTCCTTTCGCTTTCATGACCAAGGTCCGACTTTCTCTGCGCTTGCGTCGATGCGTGCACTTTCCATTTCACCTTTATGTTTGACGTATTGTATTCATGGAAATAAGTAGATACCTATTTGTTTTAGCAATTTTATTTTTTTGCATTGCCAATATTACTGCAGTGTCTTGGGTAGATACGGAAAAAAATATTCCTATATTTTTTTGCAAACATAGGTATGTTCCGAGGCGGACTTCGAACCCGCAACCTCTTGCGTCTAAGGCGGATCTACAGAGGTATACGACGACGTATTATATTTTTAGAACATCGTTATTTTTTCTTTTTTTGAATACCTATCATGAGTAAAATATTATGTTTACCTTCTGCGACTGCAAGATGCTGGAAACAGGGTGCTATGTCGCTCATAAGGGGAGGCCTATGTCCAGCAGTGGACTAATATAGATCTGAGCGTCTGGTCGATGCGACGCGTGACCCGAGAGCTGGTGAATATCTGGCTCAGCGCATCAGCATTGCCATACAGCGTGGTAATGCAGCCAGTGTCTTGGGGACGCTTCCGACTGGTATTGACATGGATCAAATGAGCTACCTTTAGACTGATTGCAACCGTCTGCAATTAGCTCAATGGTTTCAATTGTAAATACTAGTTGTAATTTTTCTATTCCTTTGCTTGTAATTTTCGTTGTTAATAAAGATTCTAAACTAATATAGATTCAAGATGATGATGATTTATTTTTTCATAACTTAACGATCTATTATTATCCTCTGACTTGACCAACGCGTTAGATAACGGATGTCCCATAATATTTCCTCAACGCTTGCCTAACTGACCACAACCAAAGCGCAATGGCGACTCAAACACCAATAAAACTTTGGTAAATCTATAAAACAATCATCCGACCGTTACGATAGACAATTTGATTGACTCAACACTTCTTGAGCAATCTAGAAGTGTTGACATGACAAAGTACAAATTACCGTTACCTAATTGAAACTGTTCCCATGTTTCGATTTGCAGTAAAACACCAAATAGTTGGAGGCAAAAAGTATTCATAATTAATTTCGCTTGAGCTGCTTGTGTTTGGTACTAGTATCAAGCCTTTTACATTGTTTTATGTAATAATTATATTTTACAATTTAGTAACTAACGACCTCAATGGGATAATGACATCAAGTGTGTAAATGTACTATAAAAATAATAACTATAATAAGTAATACTAATCGATTATTAATCAAAGGTATATTCCACCAAGACGTGTAAAATTCCTACCCACCCATGGTGGATAGGTAGGAAAAAAAAACAAATGAAAATGAAACAGATTTAAAATTTCACGCCTTGTTAGGCATAACCACGGAGCAAAAACGAAGGGCATAACTCATAGGTCTAGTCAGTATCTACTATATAGTCAGGTCTTGATCAAATTAATAATGTGAATACACGAGCTTTCAATAAAAAACAAATCATCCAAATCAGTTCACCCAGAGAAACGTTAAGGTATAATTAAAAAAAAACAGTCCAATTGAGTACTTCTTCCTTCTAAGTCAGTTAAAAAGTATCGTTTATTTGGTGGCTGAAGCAAGCCCCTAGTTTAGCTAAATATTGAAATAAACTAGAGAGTTACAGAATGGTTACAGATAAAAGATGCTCCACTTCCATAATAATTGTCATTTCAATGGCTCCAGCTCGAAACAATACGATCATTTTCTAATATTTTCCAAGAGAAACGTTCGTATGCATACAAAGGTTACAAAAACGTATGTCTGTATGTTTTGCGCTAACAATAGTGGGATTGGAAATCG
The DNA here is from genome assembly GCA_944547425.1 of Eupithecia centaureata. Taxonomy (NCBI): domain Eukaryota; kingdom Metazoa; phylum Arthropoda; class Insecta; order Lepidoptera; family Geometridae; genus Eupithecia; species Eupithecia centaureata. Next base: position 13,760,870 of record OX155684.1, on the reverse strand, counting down.
ATGGAAGCTACGGGGAAAGCAAATTGTACACATTGATTTGATACGGAGTTTGATAACAATATCTACCACCTACAACTACAGACTTTTTTATTTAAAGCCTTAACTAGGCCGCAGCAGAGACGCCGCCAAATATTATATACTAGTTTATGCCCGCTGCTTTACACGCGTTGTTCTATAGAAACGTTTCAAGGCTATTTCTATCCTATGGGATCTGATTTATGGGATAAAAAGTAGCCTATGTGTTATTCCAGGGCTAGGACTACGTCTTCAAATTTCAGTTCCATCCTAATATACGTGCGAAGCTACGGGCAGACTAGTATATACATAAAATGCTGGGTGAAATTAAACTTTGTCTTGATGAGAGACGAGTAAACTACTTTAAAAATAAACGAAATAAGCTATTACGTAAAACCCATCAAACAAAAGCTCTGTCAAATATTCGGCAAACTGTCAAGTGTTCTTCTTCGGTGAGCACTTCGAAAGTTTTGTCATTACTAACTAACGTAGACTTAAACACAGTACTTCCTTGCGTAATTATTGACTTGCCAATTTGTCTCTACGGAAACGATTGTGGTCGTAGATGGTAGAATTAAGCTAGTACACAGCAAGAGAATTAGTACGAGTTGAACCACCGACGTTTCCATTAGAACCGATTGGTTATAATGGAATTAGAAGCGATTGGTTCTAATGGAAAAAATTGGGACCGATGTCTGGCAGTTCCCAATGCCTTCACTGGTTTAAAAAAAATGCCCATTCTTGGAAAAATTTAATAAACCACACTTGATTCCACCGCTATCGAAGACTTATCTTTGCTTAGTTTAGTTTTCTTTCTTTTTGAACCTTTTTATTAAATACTTAATTATTATTATTTTATATTTATTACCTTTTGTATTATTTGCACTTTATATACTATTCTATTGCTATACGACAGTGTGTAAGCTGCCTATAATTTCGCCAGCAACGGCGCAGTGAAAGTGTTCATTAGTCAGTAATTACGTCCGATGTGTTATGTAGAGTTATGATTTGTCATGTCAACAGCAGAGTGTGATATGTATTAGTTAAGATCTCGGAGTTGGAAAAAAGGGTTTGCTCTGTGGTTACCATTGTTTCTACGACAGGTGGCGAATGGTGCCAAATAGAGGTGGCGAATTGTGACGAATACAGGTAGCGAATGGTGACGCATTGAGGCGGGCAATGGTTTACGAGTATACCCTCGATAAATCAATAAACATGTAGGTAGTACTTAAGTCTGAGTATGACACTACATTTCCAAGTGTTTTGTCCTGTTAGTGGCGGTAGTGGAAAGAATACCTACTTACAAAGAAAGTTAATGCAGTACCAACAAGGTGTATCAATCCCGCCTTACTGGTTACGCAGTTGAACGAGTCAAACAACAGGGCTTTCACGTGAGCTTTCAGACGAGTTTCTCTACACATGTTTCTCCAAATATGTGCATACTGGGCTGGGTTCCCCTTAGTAGGGTAAGGTACCCCAAGATCGTCAATATCATCAGCAGTATATTAGTCTACTGCTGGACATAGGTCTCCCCCAATGAGCGCCATAGCGCCCTGTCTTCAGATTTCCGCATCCAGGGTCTGCCAACCCCAGGATATCTTACCACAATCAAACACCTTGGTTTTTAGTATTTTTTTTACTCACTGTAGGGTGTTGCGAAAACGTTTTTTTATAGATACTAGTGTTAATAAGTGTTAATAGACACTAAGATTTATCTGAAAGTTGCCCAGTAGGTATTTGGCAAATGCCTACTACCCCATCCTGAGGCGGGTGCTATTTTACAGTTGCCTGAACCACTTTATAATTGTTTTCTTGTTATAGTAAAGTAGGTATCTAGTTAATAACCATCTTCATTCGTTTCTATTTTGTTATTTTTTGTGCTACTGGTTTTCGGTTATACCTAACCGCTTTCTATCATGCGGGCTGTATACATATTATTATAATGCATGCCTGTTTACCTTGGAGGTTTAAAAATATTTTTTTAATGATGTGCATGTAATTTCTTTGTACAAAAATTTACGGATAATATCCAGAACGAATCTGTGGCAGACACGAATAAAATCAGGTTTATTTATGATAAAGTTTCTCCTTTACATTCTTTGCTAATTTAAAACCAATTTGTTGCATAAGAGATGTGAATTTATCAGATTTTGGGCGGTGAACTCGCTTTCACAAGATATTGCCTTCACTTTCTCTGTCGCGTGTGTAGTAGTATTTGGCTCTACCATATACAATATTGTGTTGCATATTTATAAGTCATAATAAAGCCTACTAGGTACTATTTAAGTGACCTAATGACAAAGATCTAGATAGACCTAAAAACTACAAGCCTCTAAGGACGCAAATGAAGCAATTTTTAGAAGATTATTATTTTGGTTTTTCAGAGAGTACTTATTTACATAATGAAGCTTGGTAATAAATTATCATTATTGATTTTAAGAACAATAATAAAATCCTGTTCTCCTGGACTCGACGCGTATCGTCAGGAAGGTAGGTAAGGTTCCTCTCTCTGCAAGTCTAGTCTATTCACCGGCTGCTTGAGCCTAGTTTCGCAGCCGATACACCGTTTTAATATATTGTATTACTGTTGATATTTTTTTGTTTTAGTTATTTTATATTTTCTTTTACTTAGTAAAAATGTATTTAAACCGTCTGCAGTTAGCTCACTGGTTTCAATTGTATATACTAGTTGTAATTTATTCTATTCCTTAATTGTTATTCTCGTTGTTAATAAAGATTTTATAATGAATTTAACTAAAAATAAAGTGAGTAATACTGATAGTAATTGGATTAAAAAACGAGCGAATCAAAATAATAATACCTACTACTTAATAAATTTATGATCAAAACAAGAAGTTGTTAATTACAGTATGAGAAACTAGGAAGAGTCGGTAGCACAAGTGCACGCAATCCAAGTCGCGAACATAAACAGTGTGAACACGACATGCATTACATTAAATTCCTTTATTCATTCACACAACACAAATATCCGTAAATAGTAGATAATGTTAGAAAAAACATACATACCTTGTCATAAAAATATATTTAATAGGTACTACATATAATTTAAAATATTTCTTATATCATACTATTTTTCGAATAAAAAAATAATATAGATGAAATTAGATATTCCTCCTTAGTCTATATTATGTGATAGCTTGTCCACTATGTAATAGGAGACTGTCATAATTAAACCACACGGTTCCTTCCACCTAATATTTTTTTTAAACTCTACCCTTCGCGGTGAATTATATATATAATAGCTTTCAGCGATAATGCCGCCTTTTTACTTTGTTTATTTTTTACTTAGATACAATTTTTATAAATTATAACTTTATGTTACGTTCTAGTACAGTAAGGTGTTCATTCATTCATTCTATAAATATTCTTTGCATGTAGGTTTTTTCAAATGTCCGATATGTTTAACCTGTGCATCATAAATATCTGTTCTAATGAACAGTTTCTATCATGACTAGTTTTTATTGAATTTATTGCATCTCTACAAATAGCCGGATGCAATGCACTAAACTAAAGGTTACCTTCATTAACTATTTGCGTATTAATTTTATAAGCTGTTTATAATCGAGGGTTTCTATCCAGTTTCTAATGCCATCTGCATTATTCAAATTACTAGTTTGCTATTTCTACAACATTTCAGAGAACATCATCTTAATACGTTCGGTTCCATCATCAGTAATAATGTAGCAAGATTTAACCCTTTTATTTTAATTGTCTTCAACCCTTAACAGCTCTAACTTCATAATGTTCGAATAAAAAAATATATTACTAAAGCTTTTATTTAAGTTTAAAATTAAATTACCATCATAAAGGAAAGAACTTTTATTTTTAAAAGAAACAAATTAAAGTTTAAAACAAACAATATTAAATAATAAAAAAACAGCTTAGACGGGAATCGAACCAGCGACAAGGATCGGAGATATTATTAAATGTCTTAGAAATTTACTAGTGTAAGGGCTTACGCACTATAATTACATATACCTACCCGAACGAAAAAATTAATAAAAATAATTGATACCGGATAATTCACACAGCATCATCTAGCCCCAAGCTTAGCAGAGCTTGTGTTATGAGTACTTTCTATATAATATTATATTAAGAAAAATTTCATCTAATACAAAATTGAATAAAAAAAAACGTTGTCAATGGGCACTTCGCTAGATAACTGAACGGATGAGTGCACGAACGTAATTTTGCATCATCAGAATCAAGATCAGCAATCAACAATGATTCAGGTGGATTCGACGCGATTGCATTCAGGTCAATTATCTCGGGTTTTTATCGTTGAAATCTCAATGAAATAAAAAGTAAATTAAATATAGTGTCCCCAGATTATTGCTGACGTTGAACAAAATTTAGTCCACTAATTTAAAACTGCGAATAGATAAGTATACAGCGGTATACTATACGTATGGAGGTTCAAAATGATTGTAGAGGTTATTCTGATAAGCTTATACAGGGTGCTACTTTACATGTGAACCATCGAAAGGGGGTGATTCGAAAAGACAAATTTTACGATCTGTAAGACGAATTGTACGATCTGCAAATTTGTTTGGGATTCTGGATGTTTTCTATATACGGTACTAAAAAATATCTTACTTATATGAAATGTATCGTATGAAATATATCAGTCTTCTACTAGTACACAAGCTCTACTTAGCTTGGGACTAGATACTGTGTGAATACTGTGTGTCCAGCATTTTTATTTACTAATTTTATTTTTACTCCCCTTTCAGCTAAATAAACATGAGGCACCCTGTAGAATGATCTGTGTTGGCACAGAAATCTATTAGACACTGTAATCTCGCGTTAGCATAACTAAACATATAAAGTTGATGCTTTAAATTATTATTTAATGAGTGTATTTTGACACATGTGTGAAGAAGTTCACAAGTGCAGGATTACATAATGATCATCATTATTTTACATGACTTTATACAAAATCGTACGCAATGTAGGTAGCTAATTCAAACAAAAAAAAGGTTTCCTAATCAATTATCTTTGCTAATTTTTTGTTTCTCAAATCAAATCTTTTACTTTTTCAATCTTTTTCATACAATTTTCAGGAAAAAAGAATTCGCGAGAGAGCCTTTTGTGAATGAAGTTCCTTGGTTTTTTTTATACGTTTTAAAATGAATAAGAAGATCATCATAAACTAATAAAAAAGAAATTTCCTGTGAATTTGTCGAAATCACCTAGTGTCCGCAATGCAGAGGGACACCGAAATCAATCGGTTCCGAATGTAATTGCTGAGCGCTTAGCCTTCGATCACCATCCGTGGCAATGGTTTGTCAACGACCACCTTTGTTCATTAACTAACATTTGACCGTGAATTTACTCGTCATATCTCCCTGTATCCATTGGATACACGAGGAGTAGGTCAGTTGCTCCAAAGGATAGCTTGTTCCATAGGTGTTCCTATGTAATATGTTAATAGGGCGCAGTGCAGCCATCGTGCAATAATAAGGTAATAATAATAGGTTATTACCTATAGGATTTACCTAAATATAGGAATATGAGTTCACGTTTATAGGAGCGGACTAGAGCATGCCGTTCTGGAAAAGCTTGAGCACAGAAAATTGAATATCATTTATAATTACAAAACTACATAATTAATTGAGAAACTGGCCTTGAAGAACCAAATACCTACCTAATTAGTAACTAATAACCAAAGAATCAAAAATCCCTCCTCTCAAAAGTACCTACTATGATCTAACTAGGCCTAGTTTGATTATCAAATCGTCTAAGCCACCCTTTTGACACAAATTAATACAATCGTCAGACAAATCGTGATTAATTCTTACTAGGAAACACCTTCTAGAAGCCATATTTTTTTCCAACTAATTGTGGTATTAGTAAACAATCTCGGTAAAAGTAAAAAAGTACTTACCTACATAATTTGTAAACCATAATCCTTCACTTTTCTTCTTCAAATGATTGTATTATTATTTCATATCGTGGTCTTTTCAATAAAGTATTTAACTTAACAAACCAACAGAACTACCTAAACTTTTGTTTTATTTACCAGTCATTACGACACATCGACGAAGAGTAGTGGTAGTATTTGTAGGCAGGTCTTTCTCCTTGCTGCTTAGTACCGCGGCGTCGCTATGGCGGTCGACCGTGCGACTCGCGCCAAAAACACAACTCTAGTCATTCTATTTTTAAAAGACTGAAACTGGCGCCAAACTGACATGTGACTATAGTGACGTGACTTGTGACTTGACATGACTTGGATTGACTTTGACAGATTGACTGTTCGAGAGCGGGAGATGCAGGTGAATATGTTTTTTTTAATTGTCTCTAACTACCCCCTTGAAATTTAATAAACTTAATTACCTCAAACTAACCCCTTAATATTTCGAAATGTACTTATACTTGATACTTGATTCACGAAGTTTTATTTTTTTGCGCTCTACAAAGATAACGGGGCAATGTAATAAATTTAAAAAATAAATTTGAATTGTTATATGGCTTCATTTTATAGGAAACGGTTTACTGTTGAAGAACGCGAAAATATCGTAACCACTAAAATATACGAATTAAAAAAGAACGAAATTAAGGAACTTAAAAATAATTATTAAAATTGTTTATCTAGATAAGTATAGAATAAATTAAAGAAATATAGCAAGCACTAATCTTTTACAGATTTAATCTTTTATTAATGGAAGTACATAAGGTCGAGCGGGGCTATTCCGACTAAAAAAACACTGACTTAAACTTCAAAAGTTAGCACTCTCGTTTGTGATAACGATAAGGTAGATTGGATGAATGTATTATCAAAAGGCTTGATTTGAGATCATTTTTCACCTATCACTTAGACAAAATACCCATTTTGTATGTTCAAAAGAACGAAGTTTCTCAAACAAGGCAGAAATAGTTGAAATTACCCCTCGGTGGGGTAATTCCAACTATGGCACATATATATCTTGCTTATGCGAATATTGCGATAAAATTATCTGCTGGACTATAATAATGGCATCTTTCAATCAAATTCGTATGTTACAACTGCGTAAGAAGGCTCAGTGTTGCAAAAAAACACTTTAACCGTTTTGGAGGGGTAATTCCAACTATTTTTCATAGATATAGGGCTGCGCGGTGCGCCGCATATGTCGATCAACGAAGTCGATAAATTGGATCAAACTAAAATAACTAAATATAAACATTTTCTTGCCCTTACCTACTGAACAAGAAATGAAAATAAGTTTCTTACATATTTAAATTTATACAAATAATAAAACTAAAATAATAAGTATAGTAAATAGTTAAAAATGTTTTTCTTTTTATTTAACTTCCTCAAAGAGGCGTGCAATAAATTTCTGAAATTTTTAGGTCTTCGATACCTATTGTTCTGCATTTGACAAATAATTTACTACGAGGGCGAAGCCGCGTGGCGCAGCTATTTATAAAAAAAGTATCGATATATGGGACATCACTAGTGTTTTTCAACACCATACAAAACTAAGCGGGGTAATTACAACTTGAGGTTAGTTGGAATTACCCCACTTTACTATTTTGGCGGGGTAATTTCAACTATTCAAAAATCTCTTCAAAAACGTACCTTTTCTTAGAACAAATAAATGAATAACAACTAATAGTTTATATTTTCTTTAATCGCAATGTATTATCTAGAAAACAAGCGTTCAAAACACAACTTTTCACGAAAAATGTAACGAGCGTCTTGGCTGTCACTGTTGCGCAAAATGACGTCTGACAAAAAGTGCCTATAAGTAAGACAGTTTATGCCTTAGAAGAGCCATCTATGAAGCATTGTCGAATTTACCTGTTCACCTACTTGGATCTAGATGGTGTTTTGAGTAAATATAAGTAAAATAAAAGTTATTGTCATTAGTTGGAATAACCCCATAGTCGGAATTGCCCCGCTCGATGTTACCTAGGTTAACTACGAACCATTTTTATGTTTGTTGAACACCACGCACTATATACCTATTACATTTTACTCATAATAAATTCCTCAAACTGAGTTTTTTTATGATCCTATTATGTACTGTATGTAACCCTTCAGCAATAATTAAGGTCCCACAATCTGGGTCGACTGTCTTGCCATCTCTGCACTTTTAAATAAACAAGTGGTATTTCACGTGCTTTTAAAATTCTTACTTTTCCACTAGTGAACAAATCTCTATTTAAAGCAAAGAGAGAATCAATTAAAACAGTCTGGGCAATTTTCATTTGATAATAATTTAAAGTTTAAAATTTGATGCTCTCTTTGAGACAGAATTTTTTTTGAAAACTTTAGGAAATAAAATCTAGTGATTGCCTAGTGACATTTTTGACTAACTAATTATGTAACTAAGTTAGAAAATCCATTTAACCTTAGAAAGGAAACAAACTGGCAAAATCTACGAAAAAAAATAGGAATCGTCACACCGGTACTTTTACCAAACCTTAAAACTTTCAAAACAATAGCGCGTCCCTTGCGCAATTTATTTGCATCATGATTATGACACTCAGTATTATCCGAGGTGCCAATACGTGCGCATAACTATGTCACAACACTACGTAACAGCCAAATAGGTACGGCGCTAGTGATGTGCTACGCTGGTGAAAGCACTTTCTCTGGAGGCCGCGCGTTGGTGGCTGGACGTGTAATTTATTGAGTGAACTTGAAACGGTGAGAGTTAGGGTTAAATGTCAATTATGTGATGGTAAAAATGGACTTAATTATGGGTTCTTTAGAATATGAAGTTAGGTTTTTTTTCTGAACGTAGTTTTGCTCAGAGAAGGTAAGTAGTTAGGCTTATAACAAATAGCTACCTACTTAATTATCATTAGGTAAATTAATGTTATTTTCCGTGAATTACATACAATCAAGAAATAGAAAAAATTAAATCTGGGATATACAATTGAGCTTACTGCAGACGGTTGTTTTTAATTAATTATAAGATACATACCTACTTAAACAAAAGGTGAAACAAAAGCGCGTTTATGTCTTTTGTATCCACAGATTATTCCGCTCTACGGTCATTAAAAACAACTCTCTTTCGATTAATAATGCCTTTCAAATTCAAACAGTAGAAAGTTTTTCTAAAATATTTTTAGTTATAGGAGTTTTTATTTTCTTGTTAGGATATAAAACTCCAGCTATCACTTTGTAACATTTTTACTGTTATAGGTATATATAGGCAGATTTTCATTAATATTTTTTTAGGAGCTTCAGCCATTTTTTATATAGACACGATCGCAAAACCATCTTTTTTTAAATTATTTTATCTTAATAAAATAAGCACTTATTTTATTTAAAAAGACCAGTGTTTACCAAAGTACAGTCGAACAGTTATCACTTATCAGCTTCATCGATTTAGCTCTTAATAAATATTATTTATTTTAGTAATAATTTGAGTCTGACTGAACTCTGAATAACACTGATCCTAGTCTGTATTTGATATGAGAGGAACCTCTTTACCTATGTGAGTAGGTAGGTTAGTACTTAATTTACAGAATAGGGTATTACACCATTTTTTAAAAACTGTTTTAAATTAATCCTGAGATCGTAATGAACTAGTAGAAATTTTGTTAATTTTTTTTAAAACCGAAAATCGCCCTAAAATCTGTTTTTTATTTATGATTTTGAATTTTCGCGCGGAAACGCTAGCCGCCATGCTTTTTCATCTCGTGACGTCACTCGGTTAGTAAACAATACGACTGCGAAAGACCAAGTAATAAGATTCGTGAAAATAATGAGTTATCATTGGTGTCTTGTGCCTGAATGCAAAAATACAAGTGTAAAAACGCCACAAAAATTATGGATTCAAGTGCCAAGTGATGTAAAAATGAGAAATTCGCAAAAAATTTCGCCACCATTAAAGTATTAACCATTGGCCGATTTGTACTTTCTGCTTTCACAAAACCGTCTTCCATAGTGAAATAAAGGCTAGAAGTCTACAAACGTGTTAATAACTCGTAAATTTATCAAAATAACAGCGCACAACTTATTTTCAGTAGATTGTTTGCTATCGGAATGACGTCACGGCGGGATCCAATATGGCGAATGGCGTTTTAGACATTTGAAAAACAGATTAGAAAAGACGATTTTTAAAATGGAATTATAAAATTAAAATTGCAATTTTATGAATAATTATCGACGTTTCTTGTTTACTTTTTTCGAAATCTATTATGAACAAACATTTTTATATTTTTCCTTACATAGTGTAAAATACCCTATTGTTTGTGAAGATCCTTGCTAGGTATTCACATATTGGGTAATTTAAAACTATAATCTAATATAAAAATATATAAAATTAACTTTAACTAAACAGGTAGGTAAGCATCAACGTTAATCACTATACTTACTTACTATACTACTTGGGGTACTTACGGAAAATCCTTTTTTTGACAATTCTCACAGCATCATCTATCTAGCCCCAAGTTAAGCAGAGCTTGTGTTATGGTTTTGAGACTTTTGAGTACTAGATAACTGATTTACTTAATGCAATAGGTACATTTCATAGATTGTTTTCTTTATTACACATAGTTAATACCCAGAAAAAAACCCTGGAACAAATATTTGCAGATCGTAGAAACATTTGTCCCAAGGCGGGAATCGAACCAGCAATCTCCTTCGTCGCAGGCGTACCTTCGCTCACCCCGCCACATCGGTCTTCGTCGTTTCGTTTTGGGAGAAGCATGTTCACTTCGGCACTGAATAATTATGCTTGCTTGTGAAGAGCAATACTATAATAAAACCTTCTTATTTCAAAATGTGATTGCTTTATAATTAGAACGAATTAATGGAATGTTAATGCAAATAACGTTCGTTAAATAACAAAACGAAGGTCGGCAGCCGGTCGTGACATTACGAAGACGTTCCAATTTCACATTTAGTGATTGTTGATCGCAATTGGCAGCTTTAAGGATACAGATAAGGTCGTTTACTTTGCTAGTTAGGTATGAATTGGTTGAGATTAGCCTAGATAAGACCTAAGTTGATAGGTAGCTATTTTAATCAGCCTTCCTTAGGCCCACTTGCGCTAGGATGAGTTAAAGCGGTTTATTCAGAGTTAGATACTACTTTATTGTTTTGTTCTGGTAAGAGTTAGGATAAACTTGATCGAAAGAAAAAAAAATTAAATAAGTACTTAATAAAATTTGTCCATGAAACACGTGAAGAAAAAATAGACTTATTCAAAGTACTATGGAGCGAGAGAGAGCTCAAATCATTCAGCATTCATCGTACGATATCTAAACGGATGTAAAAGAATTATTGAAACTGGCAATAACCTCGGGTTATGAACTGTCAGATAAAATAAATAACCCAGACCTAGTAAACCTCGAGTTTTATTTAACTCAAAGCTTTGGTGCAAGTGAGCCCGTTTGATCAATGCGGTGTGTAATCAGACGAACTTATCCATAGACGTAAACATTTTTCACTGTAACTTAGCTTAAGCTCTAGGCGTATAGCGATATCCATATACAATCGAACCGACCATCTAGCGCGTTGTTTATTTATTTATTTTGGTCTACCAGTGGGTGATACAATCATTCTTACACATAATATACTAGCGGGTTCGATGCCCGCCTTGGAAAAAATATGTGTACAATCTGCAGAAATTTGTTGCGTTGATCTGGGTGTTTTCTATGTTTAATTAAAAAATATCTATGTACTTAAAATAATGTAGTATTAAATATATCAGTTATCTAGTACCCAAAATACAAGCTTCGAGTAGCTTACTTTGGGGCTAGATAGCTGTGTGGATTGTCCAACATTATTATTCTTATTATAACTAACTAGTTGCGCCCCGCTATATCTCTCTCAAACCTGAAATTTGAAATTTCAGGAATTTATTACACGCCTCCTAGGGGTAGTTTCGTAAAAAAAAAAAACTTGTTTAATTATTTACTTTGTAGTTTATTTATACCGAGGTTTGAGTAAATTTAACCAAGGATTTTTTTCCATACAAACTTTACCACCCTATTTAACCCCTTCAGAGGTTAAAATTTCCAAATTTTAATAGCTTACGTCCTAATCTAGGTCCTAAACTATCTACGTACCAAATTTAATCTAAAAAGTAGCTACGGAGATTACCTATAACTAACATTCACACAGACTTTTCCATCACTACATAGTATAAAACAAAGTCGCTTGTCTCTATTTCCCTATGTCCTTTTGAAAGCTTAAATCTTTAAAATTACGCAACAGATTTCGATGCAGTTTTTTTTTAATAGATAGAGTGATTCAAGAAGAAGTTTGTACGTATAATAAAACCGTGCGAAGCCGGGGCGGGTCGCTAGTTTATTATAATAGTAAGATAGTAAGATTGCACAACCATTGCAGTTATAGGTGGACACTGCTTGTTTCCCCGAGATGATACTGTGACTTTTTTGAGGATACCAATAAGACCTATCTCCTTTCCAGTGGCACAGATGGCCTCGAGAGCCGCACAGAGGACGTGCAGTTCCCGACCGCGAGCGTGCTCCGCCAGTCGGCGCTGATGCAGCACTGTCCCCTGCGCGGTGCTCCCAAATGTCCTCCCGCTTCTAAGAGGTATGAGCTATCTCCTTTCCAGTAGCACAGATGGCCTCGAGAGCCGCACAGAGGACGTGCAGTTCCCGACCGCGAGCGTGCTCCGCCAGTCGGCGCTGATGCAGCACTGTCCCCTGCGCGGTGCTCCCAAATGTCCTCCCGCTTCTAAGAGGTATGAGCTATCTGTCTTCTCAACATTAGATGATGATGTGCTAACCAACAGGCATGTGTAGCTGTGGACGTAGCGATGAGATCTGATCAGGAACTTCTATTTCGCAACCTCAACTGTGTATTGCTTATGATTGTTTTTTATGATTATAGAACTGTGAGTGGTAGTCATATTTGCCTTTGACTTAGCTGTGTACAGTATAAAGAAAATGTATGTATGTATGGCTTAGCAAAAATGTTCGTTTTGTGTAAAAATATTCAATAAAGACAAGTGACGATTACACGTAAAAGGGGTTTAGTGTCTGAGCACTACTGGTTTAAAGTAAGTAAGTAAGTTAAGTAAAAAATCATTTATTGCCTGATAACCTTAGATAATAACTTGACTAACTAAACCTAACTAAACTTACTACCTTACTAACTTACTAAACTTAAAGTACCTGTCTCATGTTTCTGGGTAGAATTCTGAAAAAATCTACATATCTAGGTACATGACATGGACACCGCTACATCGACTTTTTTTCAACAGCTGTTTTTTCTTCTGTCGATTATAGCATCATTACATAATTACAACTAATCACTTACAAGTCAAATTTTAAACAGTAGTACATAATTATGAACTCTATAGACTCTATAGACTTAAATAAAGTAAATACTTAATTAAGTAAAAACTTGTATGTAACTTTTTGTAAGATCGTGTCGTTTATTATTTTCACAATTTTTCTGACAGCGCAAAAAAAACAATTGACAATAGCAAATTGAAAAAGAAAAGTTCAAATTTCCTACAAAAGAGGTCATCGTCTACACTATTTAAAATTCTACCAAAGAGGCCGTCGTCTACAACTCTTTTAGATTACCCTAATGAGTGTACGTTGCCTCCAGATACCGCACCCACGACGGAACATGCAACAACCTGAACCGCCCCCGCTGGGGCTCCACCATGACTCCGGTCCAGCGCTACCTGCCCCCGTCCTACTCCGACGGACTACAAGCTCCGAGACGGTCTATCTTCGGCACTACGCTGCCTTCAGGTTGGTACTTATAACTACACTGGCCTGCGAGTGTATGTAAGACTTAATTTTTTTTTTTCAAATAGAGAATTTAGAGATTTAAAATAAAAAACGCATTAGTTATAGCAAATTATAATTTAATTTTTTTTTATATATTTATTTGAATTTATTTTGGTTTGATTTAAAGACCCCACCAGTATTTTCAATGACGACTTGGAGGTTCCCTTCATCAAATGACTAGAAAAACCTAGAAAGATGTTGTATTGTTGTGCAGAGATCAGCCATGAATCACTTAAAGAGGCATTAGTAGGTGCCTGCCTACCTATTATCAAAGAGTCTTCAGTATTATATTTTAAATTGAGTTAAGCCCTGCATTCTAGTTCGTTTAGTGTAGATATAGGATTATTCTTCCAGCTAGAGAAATCAGCGCCCTAATCCACGAGAGCAAGGACGTCGAAAGCCCCGGGATCACCCACCTGCTGATGCAATGGGGTCAGTTCGTGGACCACGATGTGACGTCATCCTCTCAGTCCAGGGGGTTCAACGGATCTGTGCCCAGGTGCTGCAAGGATGGCGGGAAGGACTTTGTTTCTAAGGAGTTTATGGTGAGGAGAGCTTGATAAACAGTCTGACTGTTTACGTTTAAAATGTACGAAAACAAACTAAATTGTTTCAACATAGTTTTAGCGCAAACATTTTTGCAGACACTGCAGATTTTTGGAGGCTGCGAAATCTGTAATAATAATAATAATTTATTTTATTGTTTTATTTGGTCTGCCAGTGGGTGTTTTCTTACAAGTAATATACCTACACACTTAATAGCTATAGGTAATTGCCCACTACGTTATAGGTATATCTGTATCCTATAAAACCAGCTAAGTCCAGCCAAAAGCTCAGTCAGCAGTTTCTTATAAGTTAACTAAATATTTTTCATCCCTTTGGCTAAAATAACCTGTATTTTTTTTTATAATTCCTCCACAATGGCGCAAAATAGACAATTGTGAAAGGAAGGAAGGGAGGACTTTGCTCAGCAGTGGGACATTACAGGCTAACAAAATAATAATAATTCCAGCACCCAGAATGCATGCCCATCGCCGTGCCAGCATCAGACCCATTCTACGGGCCCAAAGGAGTCCGCTGCCTGGACTTCGTGCGTTCGTCCCCCGCCCCCCGGGATGGCTGCGCTCTGGGCTGGAGGGAGCAGCTGAACCAGGTGTCAGGGTACATTGACGGGTCGCCGCTGTACGCCAGCTCGGCGCGCCAGTCGGACAAGCTCCGGCTGTTTCGAAATGGTGAGGTTTATCCAGGTGTAACTGCTTCCCTACACCTTTTTTTGGTCGATTGCTTTAGAGCTACATTGAACTGTGAATAAAGTCCAGCCCTTGTCTACTGGGTGTGGTGAATGAGACGTACCTGTACCTACACTCTTCATAACTTCTCTACATTGGACGACTTCGGTAACGCGGCGGGCGAAGGTGCGCCTTCGATACAGGAGGTTGCGGATTCAATTCCCGCCTTGAAACAAATGTATGATGCAAATATTTGTTCCAGGGTTCTGGGTGTTTTCGATCAATATAAAAAATCTTATTCTTATCTATGTGTTGATCAGTCAACTAGTAACCATAACACAAGCTCGCTTAGCTTGGGGCTAAATAATGCTGTGTGGATTATCCGGAATTATTATACTTAATTATTACTGTCATACCATCTGGATCGTGAAGTATATCATTTATCTAAGAGCACAAGCTTTACTTGATTTGAAGATACATAAAGACGTAGTTTCTACCCAACTATAACATTCTAATGATTCCTTGGTTTCCTGACGTTTGTAATCGACCACGGTCCTGTGGACATTTCACAGGCAACTTAAATAATTATGTTTTTGTCTCTCTCAGGTATGCTCCAATACGGACGAGTGCAACAACGGCGCCCGATCCTCCCACCAGAGCGCCGCGACGACCTCTGCCGAGGGGGAGCTGTCTCCACCGACTGCTTCAAGTCCGGAGACGCCAGGGTCAACGAGCATCCCGGGCTGGTGGCTGCGCATATCGTCTGGCTTAGGCAGCATAACAGGTGAAATCATCACATCCTAAATTTAGTCGGATATCCTACGCCATGTGAAGAAAGTCTACCTGTCCTTTGTCATGTGCCGCGTGGAGTCATAGTCACGCGTTCAGTAGATACCAACCCATTGTAGGACGCCTTGTGCCAACTTAGAGAACTTGAATGTCTTTCGAAGAAATTAAGATTTTTTTAATAATAGCTGCTGCATCGATGCAGCAGCTATTATTGAAAAAGTCTTAATTTCTTGATGAAAATCAAGTCAGAATATTATCATAATTATAAACATTCACCCGTCTGATAATCCTGATAGTATGGCGCTAATCACCAATTATTACACTATTAGATTGGCACTAATCACAAATTAAGGAGGCTTTCTGGACTCAAGCACTGGCTACGACGATGTTATCTTTCGCAGGATGGCACAGGAGCTGACCCATCTGAACCCTCATTGGAGCGACGAGAAGATCTACCAGGAAACGCGCAAGATCGTCGGAGCCATGATACAGCACATCACGTATCGGGAGTTCCTGCCTGTTGTATTAGGTATTTTGGCTTTAATAAGACTATAGAGTAGGTATCTATCTACCAACAACGTACAGAATGAAAGTTTAGAGAATTTTATCCTCAAAATATAACTATTTCACATACATATTCGAGAAAATATTTATTGAATTCTGAAATTTTGGTCAGCCCTATCTCGCGAAAAACCGACAACCGCTGCGCTGGGCTAAACGTATTCTTGAGTGGAGACCGCGACTCGGCAAAGTACATGTCATTGTAGGACGCCTTGCCGCCAGGTGGGATGACGATCTGCGAAAGACTGCGACGGGTACAAAGATGTTTCTGCGGATGCGGAACGCTGAAGACAGGGCGCTATATTTTATGCTATGGCACTTATTAGGGGAGACCTATGTCCAGGGGAATAATATAATTATGTACTTATACAATTATGTATGACGATATTCCAAATTCCATTTCAATTTCTAGGATCCGATGTAATGGAGATCTTCGAGCTGGACCCTCAAAAGAAGGGCTATTACAAGGGCTACAGCCCCAAGATCAATGCCAGTCCAGCCAGCTCCTTCGGCTCCGCTGCCTTCCGCTTCGGACACAGTCTGGTGCAGCCGTCCATGATGCGCTACGACCGATTCCATCGTCCCATACATAATAGTAAGTGCTGCACAGCTATTATCTTGTATAACTCATTAAACATAATCTAAGGGATGTCTACAGGTGACTGCCATTAGTCTATGGGCTAACTAGAGGAACCTAAACTACAGGATCGCGTTAAAGTTACGTAATTACTATGTAATTGGTCAGACAAAGGAATAATAATTTACACAAAAGTACATTTGCACCTACTTGTGAAATCCCTGTTGATTGCTCTATCTCGAGAGAGATTTCCGTACTGGTCAACTAAAAGCAGGTCTTAATTTAGATGTTCTTTTATGATTAAGGTAACAATTTAATCTCTTAACTTCATTTTAGCGGGACCTGTGTAAGCTTTTAGAAAACATCCTGCCTAATGCGATAATCAGATAATAAAGGTAATTAACCAAATAAAATAGTTGGTAGATAGTGACGTGACAAACTTGCTTGATCATCTCCTCAACCAATCTAACGTAGGTCATTTCATTTCTTCAAGCAATTTAATATACATGTAAAAATCTAATAACTTATATAATAATAATAATAATAATAATATAGTTTATTTTTCTTCACAAAGGTTCTCTTATTGTAGGTACAAAATGAAGTCTTGATGTTACTAGATTGAACCTGTATTGTGAAGACTGGTGCCTGATGTAGATTTAGTAAATCTGTATTACAGGTCACCAGGGCTTCACTCTACGGTCCCGTACAGTAGGTATCCGAGTTTTGATATACCTATCTATCATATACATATAGACTTAAATTATGCTAGAGACAGATGGAATGAAGATAATAAAAGTCTTATGAACTAATATGTAACTACTTGAAACATTACAGGATATACGTAATAACAAATAAAAAAAAGATAAAAATAAAAGATAAAGATAAGAACTGTATTTAAATTACTAAAATCTTGTAATTTCAGACGTTTCTCTCCACATGGAGTTAACCAACCCTTCCAACATCTGGAGTATGGGCGCCGTGGACCGACTGCTGCTCGGCATGGCCAACCAGCCAATCCAGCGCCGGGACGAGTTCATCACCCATGAACTGACCAATCACCTGTTCCAAGGCGCTAGCAACCACTTCGGCATGGATCTTGCTGCTATCAATATACAGGTGAGAAAACGAAACTGAATTCCCTTCCAAAACAGAAAAACAAAATGCCCCACCATTATATCAAAAAATAATATGAGTCAACAAGCAACTTTGAAAGACGGAATCTTTTTCCAGTGTTGAAGCAAGGCCTCCACACTAAGTTTATTCTCGGAGCCAATGTTAGGCCCCATAATTTGACATCCACTTCATTGAATATAATTGTTTCCTCAGAGAGGAAGAGACCATGGGGTGCCTCCTTACACATCCTGGCGAGAGCCTTGCGGACTCAGCGCCATATCCGGGTTCGAAGACCTGTTCAAAGTGATGCCAGCCAGAGTTGTAAGGAAACTGAAGGTGTTATACAGGTAGTTTTTCTTCGTTCGCTACTGGACCTTCTTTGATTTGACTGATTCCGCTATCATGCCTTTGCCATAGTAATATTTTAAGGCATTATAATACGGCATATAAGTATTAAAAAAAAAAGATTGTCTTATCAGATACCAAGACTCAATTCAGTTCGGGTCACTGAGTGAAACTAGGTAGGTACAGTACAAAACTCGTCTGCCATGTTTTCCAGACACGTAGAAGACGTGGACCTCTTCACGGGAGGCATGGCAGAGAGGCCGGTGGTGGGCGGTCTAGTCGGCCCGACCTTCGCTTGCATCATCGCGCAACAGTTCTCTAATCTACGAAAGGGTGACAGATTCTGGTAAGTAAAATGCTGAAAATCAAAATCGTATAATTTTTTTGCTACTCCTTGAGTCAGTTAGTATTACATAGGTACCTAACAAAAGAAGAGAGAAGAGAGCGAAGGTTGGAAAAAGTGGTAGTGGAACAATGTATGTCTTCTCTTGGTTTTGGTGAGATCCGGACTTAACAAACTGTTTGTGTAGGTATTCAAAAAAACTCTTTTTTTTCAGGTACGAGAACGGAGGCTTCGACTCATCATTGACACCCGCCCAGCTCCAGCAGATTCGACGAATATCC
Source organism: Eupithecia centaureata (assembly GCA_944547425.1). NCBI lineage: Eukaryota > Metazoa > Arthropoda > Insecta > Lepidoptera > Geometridae > Eupithecia > Eupithecia centaureata. The sequence goes on along the minus strand of OX155684.1, from coordinate 13,741,880 downwards.
TTCGCTCAGGTCCTCTGCCGCACCCTTGATACTATAGACGACATTCAACCCTTCGTCTTCCTTTCCCCCGAACACCCTGACAACGACAGGATTCCGTGCCAAAACGGACTTATGAACAACTTTGACCTTTCGCCGTGGGTCGAAATTGACTCTGAATTTGACAATGATATAAGAAAATCTGACCGTACTGAGATACCTCATAGATTGACGACTAACAAACCTGCGACGACTACCAAACCTGGAATGACTACCAAAATGGATAAAATAGCTAGTAGTAACTCAAAAAGACCCCACCATGATAGTGCTAAGACTATGAACATGACTAAAAACATTACTGACGATGACATAACAAGTAAAGACGGTAAAGATAGCCTCAATTTTAATTTTAATATTGGTAAAGAGGACGATAATCAGACTATACAGATTGACGATAAACTTGACTTCAAAAATAAAAGCAAACGCTTTGACGACACCGACTCTCGTAACAAGCCCAGTAAGCAATATGACTATGACTATGACGAAGATGATGATGACACGCAAGCAGAACAGTCTGTAGTAGTTAGCCAGGGACATCGAAAACGACCTTACCAGTATCAAAACTATAACAAAAAACCTATTCTGACTGTTACTGAAAATGTTAACAAATTTACCTATCTAATCAACTACGTTCCACGACCTACTGAGACTTATCGCAGAACGACAAGAAAGAGCTATGATTATGACAGAGACAGAGATAAAGATATAGTGAAAGTGACATATCAGACTTACGACGACACTTACAGACGACCTAACAAACCTTACTATTACAGACCTGACTATAACTATAATTACAGAAATAACAGACCAAATAGACGAACTACTGAAGGTACCTATTTACATTCATCCGCAAGATCTAATGACTACATTGAACAAACAACTAAACGCTCTATGACTTCGAAAGAGACAAAAAAAGATATGTCTGATTACAAAGCTGACTTTACTACCGAAAATCCGTTTAAACTAATGACTTTTAGTTACGTAGGTAGTTACAAAGGTGACATGAATGATAAACTCGCTGTAAAACCTGATAAGGTCGAAGCAAAACACGATACTATTAGTAAAGACTTTATTACTCACGATTTAAAATCAAAAACAGACGACTCAGACCAAAGTAACAAATTAAAACTGTCTACTTTTTACTTTTACGACTCTACTACTAAACCTTACAACTTAAGGTCAACAAGACGGAATGATGACCATGACAACATTGAAAAGGCCAGTAACATAAGAAATGTACTGAGATACCCTGACCCATTACTAACTAACAAAGAGGACATCGCGACTACACCAAACACACATTCGACAGACACAAGCAAACTATACAATGACATTTTGAAAGAAAACTATAACAACCCTGGTATCCCTAACCCAGACCCTGAAGAAAGAATGTCCTTAGATAATATGCCGGACTTAGAGAAAACAGAAACAAAAGCGGTGAACAAATTAAGGGTTAAAGTGAAGAAGCCCACGAGACCAGCAGAGACCCCTTCAGTGGCTTTCCAAGTTATACCCAGTGAAATAAGGTGAGATACAAAAATCGGTGAAGTGAACTAATATGCAAAATATGCAATCTTTTCTTTTTCAATGTTTATGCAGTATTTTCTTTATAATAATATTATAGCACGTTGCCATTTATTGAGAAAGAAAATTAACTATCAAAGAAATTAATACATCCAAATCAGTATTTACAATTGCAATCCATTGCAATTACTGAATCACCCTCCGCAAGGTTCACAGCCGATTCACAACAGTATGATATCTAAAAACTTGTAATTTGTTTCAGTCCGTCGCAATGGGCAGTTTACGACGAAGACTCGAGCCTCTCGGATCAGATACCTCACCGATCACCAGCAATTAAGACTGATCCGCACGCCCTCAAGGAGATCCCCAGACCCATAGCCACCATTAGTCTGAGGAGACGACGACCTGGACATTGACTGATAGACTAAACCATTGAAACTAGGAATTATAAGGACATGTAAAACGTTACTCACTGTTTACGACTTGACCTGACTGAAACACTTTGATAAACCGATTGATAAAATTAAATATTCTGACTGACTGAGACGTTTGATAGAAGGTAGGTAGTACGGCAACATATGTCATTTTACCAAATAACCGACTTGATTATGACGCAATTATCCAACTGACACATAATGACTTAATTCTGCCTAAGACATCTAATGCAGAAAAAGACAGACTTGCTTAATATTTCGAAAAAAATACTGATTTCATCTGACGAATCCCGGCAAAACATCTGAATAGTGAACCGATCCCGATAAACATCTGTGAACTATTTTTTTCATTGGGAGTTTTCTCGATCAAACAATCGACTTTATGAGAATTCAACAAATCGTGACCTACTGACTTTATTATCGACTAAACTGACTTGAACTGATTATTAAAAACACTGACTTGATCTGACCGATGTCTTGCGTGACCATCAATAGATCTGGTTCAATTATTGGCTGAAACTCTCGCTTGAACAAACCAGAAACCGACTTGATGAATCTGAATGAATCAAACTGAAATTAATCAGAAAAAAAACTTAGGTACACTGACTTCAATCTCGACCAAACACGTATTTGATCTGACCGATGAAAATCTCAATAAATCAACAAACATCAACGAAAAAAGTTTGTTGTCAAGCATATACAACCGACTCAAACTTGCAAAATTTTTAAAGAACAGCGTCTCAAATTTTTGTTTTGTTTGATAAAATAACTACCGTGGTCTGGTATTTGCTGTCACAACATACCTACCAACTGACAAACCTAACTAATTTCTGAAAGCAACTGACCCCCACTAACCCCACTAAAATTGTCTCGGTAGATACTTACTGATTCCTACTGACTGACCAATGCTGATTTGACGTATACTGACAAATGTAAACGACTTGTACCTACAGAGCGCTCTCTTCACAGATCAACTGTTACGAACTAAACTAATGAATGAATGACTCGACAAAACAACAGACTAATTCTTACCAATGCCTAGCTAGACCAAGCACCTGACTTGTTCTGATCAAAGATTCTATAAAAATAAAGGACTCTACTGCCCATTGCCTCAAAAAAAACTGACTTGTTAACTGACCAGTGTTGAAACGAAACAACTGACTTATTCTGATCGATGTCTAGACAAAACAACTGACTTATTCTGATCGATGTCTAGACAAAACAACTGACTTATTCTGATCGATGTCTAGACAAAACAACTGACTAATTTAGACTAATTTCTCGACTCCACTCAGAATTATTAGGTAGATAAAATATTTCAACAAATATCTTACCTACTTAATAATGTGTACTAACACAAACGAGATTCGTAGCTATCCCGCTTACATTCACAATAATTGTACTTACTCCCAAGGTTGCCTGGAAGAGATCGCTTTTAGCGATAAGGCCGCCCATTGTGCAACTTTTTTAAATCTGTTTTCCAGTATTTTGTCATTATTTCTTATGGTGTGCAATAAAGTGTATTGTATTGTACTTACTGGCTTACTTATATGAGAACAATAGGTACAACTGTAGGTAGGTACCTACTTGTCAATTGTTCTTTCGAGACATTTTGAATGAAGAAGTACCTACCTACTGGATATTGCCTCGGCAAAACAAGACTCCATCTGACATATCTCTAGACAAAACAACAGACATTTACATACTTTAAATAAAGGTATTTGGTATAAGGATAGGTACTTACACTTTTATTGATCATAATCTAAGTTTAAATTTTAGATTATCCAGTTGTGGACAAAAAATTACAAGTAAAAAGAATCAATTCTTTATTCGAATTTTTTACCTAAAAGTTAATTTAAATAGTTGACTTGTCTGTTTTGTAAGCCTAAAGCAATAAGTAAACGTAATTTGATATTGATACTGACTCTGACTGACTGTCCAACGTCTCAACAATGATTTGTGCTGACCACCAAAAACTGACCAATGACATAACTGATGCAAGCAAACTATAAAATCTACAGAACAACTGACTCATACTGACCAATGTCTTGACCAAACGACAGACTTGTATTTACTGATCAATTTCTCGACAGATCAACGCAAGCAAACTATAAAATCTACAGAACAACTGACTCATACTGACCAATGTCTTGACCAAACAACAGACTTGTATTTACTGATCAATTTCTCGACAGATCAACGCAAGCAAACTATAAAATCTACAGAACAACTGACTCATACTGACCAATGTCTTGACCAAACAACAGACTTGTATTTACTGATCATTTTCTCGACAGAACAACTGACTCATACTGTCCAATATCTTGGCAAAACAATTGACTGATACATATGTACCTAATGCCTCAACAGAACACAACCTCAACAACCAATGACTCAACAAAATAAAAGTGGGTAACTTAAAGTCTTAAAAGAAAACTGACTTAAATGGGACAATACCTCACTTGACAAAACAATAGGATGTGATTAAAATCAGATACAACATGACTTAATTTGACTACTTTCACTATGTAAAAACATCCTATCCCATAATTATACTCTGCTGGGCAAAACTATAGAGATGGCATCGTATGTAGTGAGTCTACAACCTTTACTGGTCCACTGCTGGACGCAGGCCTTCCCATGATAAGCGCCTCATTGGCATTCATCATATGGGAGTAATGCCCATAATCCCCACGCTGGGCATGCAGGTTGGGGATCGCAGTTCGGTGGTAGAATTGTTCTACAGGAGGCGCTGCTGCCCGCCCCCGGTGGATATCCCTTAGAGTCGCCTCTTACGACACCCACGGGAAGAGTTGGGGTAGTGCAAATTCTAAGCCGGCACCACACGGCAATGTATGTAGATTGTATGTATGTAGATGGCATCGTAGGTACTGACTGACTTAATTTATGTTATTAAACTATTATCTTGACAAAGATCAATTACCTACAACTTTATAGTGTTATGATTAAGACTAGATAGTGCATTATATTTAATCAGCATGACTGGGGAGAATGTATGATACTTGACACCATAATAACTGAAAAAACAATAATAAACTAAAGAAATAAACTTATAATTAAATTAATAGATCTCAGATTTGTATTTGTATACTCATAGTGCCAGAATTTTAGGAAAATTACCACCGATAAAATGTTTCAGATAAAAATTAAACAACCATGTAACATGCATCATACATTTATTATAAGTATATTTTAGACTATTATGAATAAATAATTAATAAATAAAATTATAAGTACTGCATTAAGTTTCATTATTATCCCTTAATAAAATAGGTGCATTTTCTGAGGTTATTTTGTAAGCCTAAAAAAGAAATAAGTGTTTTTTTCTTTGTGTATAATGATAATAATGTAATAAAGTTATAAGTAATATTACATTATTTAAAAATAATTATAAGTACATAGTGTACTGTTCAGTACAAATAAATAATTAAAGATAGAATTAAAAAATCTTTTCATCTGTCAATGAACACCTAGAGGTCTAGGTGGGTTCTAGATATTCATTAATTTTAAGGAATAATAAATTAATGTGTTTTAGAGTATTTGGTTGGAAAAGAAGGAACTATTACACAATTTAACACAAACATCATGTCAAGTTATTATTCTACATCATTCTACCCTTTGTAGACATTTAATCTTTTTGTAGATATACTGTAGTGCTATCTAAACATATGTTAATTAAAATATATAATAATATATTTGACCATGTACATCTCTCCATTAACTGAGATCATTTGCCAGGAACATTACATAACAATGAGGTAATAACTTTTAAATAAATCTTAGAACATTGATTTAAACATTTTATCTTAAGTAAATATTGGGACCACCAAATCAATCACGCACTGGATAAAACTGCGCTAGATAAGAGATGACTTCTAGACCCAGCTCTGGAGTCGCTGCACACAGCACTCTCCTAGCCAGCAAGTCTAACTTCCCTCCAGCTGGGTCTAAGCAGATCCCACCAGCCTCCCTCACCAATATATCCCCCGCTGCAATGTCCCAGGCATGAATTCCAAACTCAAAGTTGGCATCAGCTCCTCCTAAGGCCACCATGGCCATGTTCAATGCTGCAGAACCCAGGCACCTAACACCATGAGCTTTATTAACTACCATTTTGAAGTTTTCAAACACAACCTTGCATTTTTCTTCATCTCGGCTTGTGCCAGCTTCGAATGCGACCAAAGCCTTAGAGAGCTCTTTTATTTGGGAGACATGGATCCGCCGATCGTTGTAGTATGCGCCTTGGCCTTTCTTAGCCGTGAATAACTGTTGAAGTATGGGATTGTAGATGATACCCATAACAGCTTCTTTATTGATGGTCAGACCAAGTGAAATGCAGCTGTGAGGGAAGCCATGGACAAAATTCAAGGTGCCATCGACAGGGTCGATAATCCACGTCGGATCATCAGTCAGTTCACACTTACCTCCGCCTGCGACTGTCTCTTCGCCTATAAACTTGTGTGTGGGGAACTTAGCTTTTAAACCTCCGATCAAGGTATTCTCCACGTTCTTGTCTACTTCTGTGACGAGGTCAATGTCGCAGGATTTCACTACGAATGTCTTGCAGCCACTTACATGGTCAGATATAAGGTTTCCGGCCTTTTTCACAAGGGGTAGAGCAAATTCGAAGTATTCGTCGATTTCACTCATGTTTTTTCTCTGAACAGAAAGCCCTTGGACTAAAAAATTAGCACGTCCGATCGCAACGCTGCTGTGGACGATATACTTCAAGAAGAAAATCGGGATGAATCATCTAAAACTTCCTTTCTTCGTCGTATCGTATCGATCTCGCGGAAAAATTCTTGGAACTGACTGGGTTGGGCAGTGTGACCAGATTATTTTTTGCGAAAATACCGAGGCACCTCCAAAAAATACGGAAATATACTGACCCATAGAGTAACTTTTTATATTGGAGATACTGACCTATGCAGGGCAAATATACCAATAAAAATACTGATTTTCATAACATATTTACTGTAATAATCATCATCAATCATCGCTATAAATGTTGGAGTTATAAATATTTTATCGTTCTTATCGAAGGATTAAAATTGATACTTAAATGTTTTCAATTATCAATTAAATAAGTTTAATAAATTTATGAAATTGAAATGCAAAAAAATTACAAAATTCTTAGTTTTTTTTCTAACACTGTAAATTTAAATGGAAACCTATTTTTAAGATATTTTGCATGCCAATGTGTTTTGGTGAAGTATGTGACACTATTATATTGTATAAGACCTCTATATGACCATATTTCGTGCAATAAATGAAATGAAAAAAATTCTATGACAGGTGTTCTCTTTGTTCAAAATAACAAAAAAAACTTCATGACTATATAACTTGATAGTTAAACCTCGATAGTTCCAATGCTAGACGCTAGATGGCGATCAAAAGAATAATGACGTTTATTTAATATGTGTATTATTATTATTATTTTTTCAGTTTTAACATCCATGACGACCTCTGTTGCCCGACGGGCAAAGGTCCGCCTGCGACGCAGGAGGTTGCGGGTTCGATTCCCGCCTCGGTACTAATGTGTGCATGATCTGCAGATATTTGTATTATAGGTCGTTCTGGATGTTTGTTTACTGTGTGTGTACCTATAATAAAAAATCGATCTATGTAGGGTATTCCTTAAAGTATATCAGTTATCTAGTACCCATAACACACGCTATGCTTAGCTTGGGGCTAGATAATGCTGTGTGAATTGTCCAACATTGTTTAATTATTTATGTGTAATATTGAATCCAATGATATCGATATTTTCTAACTATCTACTAACTAACACATACATAGATGTTTATTCACCATCGATGAATATCGATCATCCATAAGGTTTACTTAATTCGGGGTTTATTTAGATAGTTGATATTCACGGGATTCCCCAAACATTGGTTCGCGAAGACCGACGTTCGCGAGGACCATTGCTTACGGTGCTACCAACTTCATTACCAAAATATACCCAAAAATACCGACTTCCGGCAATATACCTACAAAAATACTCAGATTCAAAATAATCGACAAAATATACTGAAAAAGTATTATAATAATGAATCTGGTCACACTGGTAGGGCATAAAGGGGGGGAGGGAACCACAGACAGAGGGAACTGACCAAGGAACTTAGAACCTAAGACCAAGTAGGTACTTACGTTCCGTAAGGTAGACAGAGCATAATGGTCACTGTCATCCTATAAGGCGATGTAGCCGATTTGATATTGTTTTGGTTTTGTTTGATACCGTACGGTGACACGTGAATGTCAGATTGAGAAAATCAAAATTTGTGTTTATGTTTTATTTGTAATTTTGTGTTTTATATATAATATTTAATCGAGAACTTAGTATATAATGACTTGTGTAGCTGTGGGTTGTAAAAGCCGTTTGGGATCTTTATGTGAAGATAAACGCAAGATATCTTTTCATCGGTAAGTCTATAATCGTGATAGACGCGGATATTACGCGGATATTACATGTATTTTCTTTGCAATATGTTGAATAGTTTTTTGTACATAGAATATAATAACTGTTTTACTACGTTATTTACAGCTCATTAGCAGTATAATTCTATAATTCACTAATATTAAAGTACAATACGAAAAACTGACATCTGATGTACCATTTTGATGCCACCTAGTAAAGTACTGGTAGTTGTCGATAATTTATTGTCGATGAATGTCTAATACTGGTTGACAAAATGATGATTCAAAAGTAAATTGTCGTAGTTTGAGAATTATACCTACCTACCGAGATAGTGCTACGGTACCTACATGGACCGACTAAGTTGGAGTTAGAAATCAAAACTTGATTATGGTGTCGCTAGTAAGATCTAGGAGGCTAAAGATTGCAATGTAGCTAGAAGTTCACAACTTATTCTTATCTTTCACTTCTAGATATACAAAATATCCAATAACAAAAGAAAAATGGAAACAAAACTTGAGAAGACATGTCTGGGAGCCATCATAGAATTCTCGTTGGTGTTTTTTACATTTCCATGTTTCGTGCCACAGAATTGGATATCAAAGGACTTACAAAAAAACTTTGAAAATAAAGGTTAAATGATAGCATCCAAGTGGTATCTAAGCACAAAATATTTCAGTTAAGTATAGTAGTATACGACGTGAAAATACTTTAAAAATAATTTCGTTTATGTTAATGTAACTAAGTACCTACCTAAGTTTTCTCACTGCTCATATCCTAAATAACGACGGCAAACAACCATCACCGCTTAACCCCATTTTAAATAAAAACATAATTATTATCAAGAAGATTTATCAAGTTTATGTAAGTTTTAACAAAATAACCTTAGTAGGTCTTTATTTATATACCTACAGGGTCAGGTACCGGTTAAGTCGATCTAGATCCTTGAGGGGGTTGTAGTTTCAATCATTACCAGCTGATTGATTTAATCATTATTGACTCACATACTCCAAACTTAATATAAAACCCCACAAACACCAAAAAAAATAGGTGATTAATGAATATTGGTATATCTTTTCAAGTAAAATTACAGCTTGCGGATTTTAAACATAACTGAATTTATTATACTCTTTTATAATAATATATAATAATGCTGGACAATCCACAAAGCACCATCTAGCCCCAAAGTAAGCTACTCAAAGCTCGTGGTATGGGTACTAGATAACTGATTTATTAAATACATATACATAGATATACATTATTATGCATAGATATACATTTTTTATAGTACATTTATACCCAGACCAACGGAACATAGGTATATCTGCAGATCGTTCACAAATTTGTTCTGAGGGGTTTGATTCCCGAACCCGTAACCTCCTGCGTTGCAGGCGCACCTTTGCCCACCGCGCTACATCGGTCGTCATGATCAACATACAATGCAGCGGTTACAACAAACCTGCTTACTGAAATCATAATTTAATCGATAAGTACAGAATTTCAGAAGTACAGAATACTAAATTGGTTTACCGCCAATAACCTCTTACTTAATGCTAAAAAAACAAAATGTATAAAATTCATGTTACCAAATGTTAGAGAACTCCCAACTCAAATCATGTTAAATAATGAGATTGTTCACTTCGTAGACTCTACTGTATTTTTGGGGTTGCATATTGATTCAACTCTTCAATGGCAACCGCAAATTGATGCTCTCGCGGGTAGGCTTAGTTCAGCAGCCTATGCAGTGAGAACAATTAGACATCTCACTGATCAGGACACAGCTAGGTTAGTTTATTATAGTTACTTCCATAGTATTATGTCCTATGGTATTTTGCTTTGGGGACAGGCAGCTGATATTCAGACTATCTTTGTTCTTCAAAAAAGGGCGGTGCGTGCAATTTATAAATTAAAGCCACGTGACTCACTGAGGGAATTATTTAAAGAAATAAATATTTTAACTGTAATTTCGCAATATATTTAAGAAAATTTAATGTATACACACAAAAACAAGAGTAATTTTTTGAAAAATTGTGATGTTCACAATAGAAATACACGAAACAAGAACAAATTACACATTCCTTCATTTAGATTACGAAAACTGGGGAAGTCATTTATGGGTAATTGTGTGCGCTTCTATAATAAGCTTCCATCTGAAGCAACTGAACTTTCTATTCGTAGATTTAAACAGTACATAAAACTAAATCTTATCAAGAAGGCATATTACTCCATAAATGATTACATCAATGACGTTAGTGCTTGGCCAGATGTCGCTCAGTTCCACATCGACAATAGTATGTAATTATTTATAAGGCAAACATGTATTAGACACATAAGTTATACACATGCTAGTGGTTTCTATTTCGCCTCTTCCACTAGTGGACAAAAAATTGAGGCGAATTAAATTTAAATTTGACTTGTCTAAGTGCTTATTTTGTAAGCCTAAAGAAATAAAGATATTGATTATTGATTATTGATTATTTCACATCACTATTCTCACATTTCAGTAGAATGTCAGACAAGAATCAGATTGACCACATACGTATTTGAATGTAACTGAAACTGAACTGAAAAATTATATCTATCTTTTTTTTTCATATGGCATACTCCCAAAGAGCAAGAAGTCAAAACAGTGTCCAATGTTCGTTTTTATAATGTTACATCTAGTTACTATAATATAATCTTTGCTTAGAACTGACTGATTTTGTTTTTCTTCTTTCATCTTCTTGTGTTATGGCTCATGGCTCGAGCGTCTGTGTTGCCACGTTATATATTAATAAGATCTATGATTATACCAAAGCGGGGCTAGCACGGCGTTTCTTCATTTTTCTCTAGTTAGAATGTACAAAATATGACAAAATATGTCTAAAAAAGTGGTAGAGTGAGTGGGGGCAAGATCGAACGGTTTTTTGATGAGATGATCAGTGTTGTTTTTGAATCTTTGTAGAATAGATATTGACTTTAGCTAAAAGTTAATTAGACATAATTAAAGGGTAAAGACTAGATTTTTATAATATGTCAATAACAGCCTAAAAAAGTTGTCCAAAAAGTAGAAAACTGTAATTAAAAATATATTTTTACTTAATCGAAACATGATGGAAGATGAAAAGGTGATGGGGTAAGATCGAAAAAAAATCTAAAATGGTTAAAACGTGTCGTAGGCATAGTTTATAGTCCTTAGTCTATAGTGTTAAGTAATTTAAAAAGTTGTAACTGACTGTAGTGCCAAAATACCTATTTTTAACAAAGATATAGCAAATTTAAAAAAATATATTTTATATTCCGAACTTACCACACTGGGGGAAGATTGAAGCAGAGATTCTCAAACTTTGCAGCCAATTGATTGATTTGCAGATTTGACTGAAGAAAATAATATTATCTAGTAATGAAAAATCAAATAAAAATGAAAACTTTTTTATTTCACATGAAACCTTATATGAATATTCTTTTTCATCACCATAAAATAATTGTTTGTTTTTTACTTTTGTAATTTTTAACGTATTTTCTTTTTCTATTGGTAGGTATTCTATTTTTATTTTACATTTCTTAGCGTACCTATTCTTGTTTTTTTTTGTTGTACTACTTTCAGCTTTTTTTTCTTATTTCTTATTTTTTTTTGCTGAAACCTACACAAAGATGCAGTTTGAGGACCTCTGGCTTTTAGTATGAAACCTGAAAAAGGGTCAAGAAGAAAACTTTGATATGTTCGTCTTACCCCATTAAATGTAAATGGGGAAAGATAAAAAGTTGAAATAAATTCTAAAATACGAGAAATAGATAGATTTAGAAGTAATTACATAAATGTCTACAAAAAATAATAGGCAGATGTTTCAATTAAACACTCGTACCTGCCTTGTAATTAAATTTACAAAACACAGGGCAAGATGAAATCACTTGAGTGGCTTCTGAAAAAAACACTGTGGTAGAAAATTGCACTTTACACACAACCTGGCGTTCTCATCGGCAACCGCTGATTGAGGTGTGTAACATATTGAATTTGTGGCCCTAACGATGTAGCCAGCACTCCAATAAGTATTATAAATCTGGTGTTATGGAAGACTTTTTGTCATACCCCTTTTTTCATCTTCCCCCCACTCACTCTATTTGGCTATTATGCATGGGGGTGGAATTATTATTATAAGGCTGTTCTACAAGAAGTTGACATTGAATTCTGAAACTCTTCCCTTTCCGAGTCACGGACACGCGACATAATCTGACACAGATTCGCGGGAAATTCAAATATTTTATCGGTTTTTAATATACCTTTTCTGCGTTTTGCAAGGAATACAAGTTATCCACAAAAAGTAAACAAATTTCATCATCCCATCAAAAAAAACATATGATTTTGGTAACACATAGGTACCTAATATGTTGATTACTAGTTAGACTATTATTAATTTCTCCGAAAGCACTAAATCGAAATAAATTAAAACATGGGTTCATAGAAAATGTTTTAGGTAGGTACTAATTAGATACGAGAAATTACTTTTCCGCTATATTCCTTGTAGAATGTAGGTATAATATATTATTAACCGCTGCAATGAAATATTTGAATTTTACGCGAATCTGTGTCAGATTCCGTGTCGAAGACTCGAAACTCGACTCGAAGATTAAACAAATGGTTTTATCATACAACCTCCATGAAGTGGCTTATCCTGTTGTCCATATTCCATTTGAAGTGCATCGCGTGAGACGAGATTCTCTTCAAAATCGCTGCAGTGGGATAGTATAGAGGCTTTTAAAACCAACTCCACCAGGTAAATGCTTGTTAACAACTTGTTAACAATTTCTGTCGCTGCCGATTAGCTAGCGCGAATACGCTACCGTTACCTACAACTTCGCTAAACACTTACGGATGCGGGTTCAAAAGCAGAGAAGAAATCGTTTCTTGATGAAACTCCGCACTTGAGGAGGCCTGTTACAACCCTAGTAACAATCCCTACCCGCCACCACTGTGGTGGCTGTACCTAATACACCAACCCTCCCACTCTACGTTTACTCGATAAACAACCCTAAGACTTAAACGCAACAGTTTATTATTGCTCGTTCAAATGACGCAGGGGTTGCCGTAGTACTTTGAAACGATTAAATTCAACCTTGTTTTATTGGTTGTTCGGTTCATTTTAGCTTGAGTATTTGCCGTAGCGCCGTTTCTGCCGCGCCGCTCGATACGCGCGTCCCGTACGTTGCCGCACCCCGCAACCCCACTAGTATTCTAGAAACATTCGGCAAGTGCGGCATCGCAAAAACGTTCAATAAACCAAATTAAAACCTCAATAAAAAAGATACCAACCTATACCAAATATAACAAACGATTAATTCCGTAATTCCGCGATTAGTTACGGTAAAGGGCCAAAATGAATGAACTAGATTTAATCAAAGAAGTCGAGAAAAGGCCGATTTTGTACAATAAATCTATAAAGGGCTTCAACAAGCCCAAGTTGCGGGATCATGCCTGGAAGTATGTTCGGGAAGCACTGAATTGCAACGGTAAGTCTGTACTACGTCGTATTTTTATCGTTACTACGTCGTCTCGTCACTATCAGCATTCTTATAAAAAAAAGTAGCATTGTTCAGAGATTGCACTTTTTATTCAGACAGGGGCCTTTTTATTAATATAAAATAATATCTATTATTTATTATTATACATATAATATATGTTATATTATATATTATTTTACTCTGCATATTTTTCATGTTTCTCTTTGCATGTTCTTAAATACCTATTATCTGTTTAGGATGAAATGATATAAGAACTTACCTATCTACTACAACTAAATTGGTAATGTACCTAAGTAATGTATTGGTCGTCTGTAGGTTGTGGTGATAGTAAGAATGTAGGTACCTATTGTTTTAATAATAATAATAAATTAATAATGCTGGAATCCACACAGCACCATCTAGCCCCAAAGTACCTAAGCTACTCTATGCTTGTGTTACGGGTACTAGATAACTGATATATTTCGAACATTATATAAGTAGGTACCTACTTAGATAGATATTTTTTATTATTTACACAGAAAACACTCAAACCAACGGAAGAAATTTCTGCAGATCGTACACAAATTTGTTCCGCGGCGTGAATCGAACCCGCGACCTCCTGCGTCGCAGGGGGACCTTCGCCCACCGCGCTACATCGGACGTTAATATTTTTTGAATAAGTTCATTGATAAAAAGTTTTCAATGTTTTCAGTTAGGATAATATTATCAGCGTATGTACCTTTATACAGGATTTTTCTTTTTCCATAATTGGTTCTAGGATTCCTTAGTTTTAACTTATTTTTTTTTCATAAATTGTACTTTTTTTTTAAGGTGCGCCTGGCTCTACCTTCGCTACAGAGGTAGAATGCAAGAAGCGCTGGCGGTCACTCCGAGACTCGTACATAAAGCTGCAGAGGACGCATGGCGGGAAAACACGGTGGCCATATGCAAACGCCATGAAGTTTCTTAGGCCCCATGTCATTGAAACTAAAGAAGAGTAAGTGAGGTCTTAGCTAAATAATAAACGTAGGAACTTATTATAAAGGCGAAAGTTAGAATGCATGGTTGTTTGTTAGGTATTATTCACGCAAAAACGTCTGAACTGCATCATCATCATTATAATAATAGGTAATTACTACATAGTATAAAACAAAGTACCTTTTTCTGTCCCCATTTCCGTTTTACTGCTTAAATCTTTAAAACTACGCAACGGATTTTGATGCTATTTTTTTTAATAGATAGAGTGATTCAAGAGGAAGGTTTATACGTATAATAAAACCATGCGAAGCCGGGACGGGTCGCTAGTAAATAATAAAATCATTTATTTCCGGCAACATAATAAAAGTATAACGACATGACAAATACTAATTCTAAGGCCCATAAAAATGAACACCTTAGAGTCATATAAAGGGTAGGTAAGTATATCAAAAGTAAATGAGAAGTAGGCACACTGTTATTTCGCAATCACGGTGTCAGTTGTCGACGAGATGCCCGGCGGTGTCTCCTTTCAGACGGTCAGTGAACCGATAGAACTTGACACTCTTCGGCCAAAACTCTTCGCTCTTGTACGTTGAAGAAGTCCGGTCTTCGATTTCAGGTAGTCCTCCACTGCTTTGGTCTGCAGAGAATAGTCGAGTCGTGAGATGAAACGTAGAGCTGGGCCCAAATTCCACTAAATAAATCGCTTCACCATTTAAATAGTATCGTGTCAAAGTGTCAGTGTTAAACTCTTTTTGGTTTTCTACTACCACAAACTTTTAGAGATTCATTCATTGCTGTGACGATTACGTTTCTGACTACCAATTTGACATTCTGATTATGAAAGTCTCTTGAAGCGCAAAAAATAGTAGAATACCAAATGCACAAACGTCATTTTAATCATCTTGATTGATTGACACTATTGAGACCTTTGTTTTGAATTTAATGGAATTCGGCCCCTGGGTAGTTGGTACTTCCGCTCGGAAACCAGAGTTAAGATCTTTCGGCCCTGTACTGCACCTATGTACCTATATCAGTCTTCCATCGCCATTCCATCTGGCTGGAGGGCGTTCTTCACTACGTTTGCCGTGTCGCGGTCTCCACTAAAGAACACGTTTACCCCAACAACGTTACGGTCGTCGCTTCCTCGCGAGATATGACCGGCTTATGCCACTTCAGCTATTTCGTTTATAATATTAGCAAGTAAATCTGTATTTGCCTTTTATTTTCCTGTTATTATTAATTACTGTGTAATCATTACTATCATTGCGTTTCCCTCTTTCCAGATGTAATGAGGAACCAATAGCCGCATCCGACTCTGACCACGAGGAGGCAAAGCCGCGCTCCATCCAGTGCCAGCCGGACCTGGTCTTCTTGTCTGAGAGCAACGAGGAGAAGGAGTCCCCGCAGACCTCGCCGGTGGGCCAGCGCACCAGTTCCACTGGCGAGGAGATCAGTAGCTGTCAATGCAACAGGTATATAAAGACAACTTTCCGCCGCCGCATCAGACTCTGACCACGAGGAGGCATTTTCCATTGCATAAAGAAGAAAGTAATAAATTTAATAATAAAGTAAATAGATAATGCTGTACAATCCACCCAGCGTTATCTAGCCCTACGGTTGCCAGATGGCCGGGATTTCCGGGAATGTCCGGAATTTTGCCCCTTGTCCCGTGTCCAGTAATTAGGACTTATTGTCCCGGATTCCCAAATCCTCCTAGAAATGTAAATTTTTTAGAGTTGCCTGCTCATAAAAGAATATAAGACCAGTCGTATTTGGCGAACGTTTTTTTAAGGCTTCCCCCTGAAATTAAACGCTGGTCTTCCAAGTAATTGTCTGATATCGTAAGTTTCGATCTGGCAATACTATCTAGCCCTAAGATAAATAAAGATATAGAGTCCTTTTCACGAAAGAAGTCCCCTAGACGCGGCGCTGTAGTAGTACGACCGAATGAAGCCAGCAAGCAAAATATGCTTGCTGGCTTCATGGCCATATTATGGCAATCTGTCAAATTTAGTTCCACCAGTTGCCGAGGGACTTTTTTCGTGAAAAGGACTCTACATGTTGTTACAATGGCGACGGATGTCGCGCGGGAAAAGGTCCGCTGCGACGCAGGAGGTTCGATTTCCACCTCGGGACAAGTGAACGATCTGCATATATTAATTGTATGGGGGTGTTTTATCTACCTATTTTATTTGTCAAATATACATCTTATATCAATCATCTAGTTCCTACACACAGCTTTGCATAGTTATTATTACTTATTATTATAATAAGTATAAAAACCTTAGGGCAGTCACAATTATGGCTGCTCTAAGGTTTGGGGATAAACGACGCTTTGTGGATTGTTAAATAACATTTACACGAATATAACCTACTCGCTAATGAAGAAAACCCCTTTTTTGTAAAATATGCAAGTACTAAACACCTAGATAGGTCATTTGTAATAGGATGCAGATGCAAGAACGTTATGATTAAAATGCATCACTCACTTTTTTTTCCTTGTTATTCTACCTATAGGTATCATAAATTGCATACAAAACTAGGTAGGTACTTATTTTTTTAGTTTATCAGCTTATTAGCGGAAAAAACCGGCTTTATCCAATCCGCATCCTCTAATTGTGTGATTCATTATGTTTTGATAAACAAAACATGTACCTACGTTAATATATTATTCATTAGCTGGACAGTTGGACAGATTTAAAAAAAAACTATCTATTCTGTTATTCTATTCTATGTTTTTTCCATTTTTATCGAGTAGGTAAAAATGGCCTATATGCGGGAATCGCCCTCAAGAGATTTTTCTTCGAGATTTGCATACCTTGTAAAATAACACATAGACTCACTAGTAGCCTTTGTACCTACGTCCATTATTTGACAACTTTTATGTACTAGTATAAGCCAGCGGCTTAGCACGCGTTCTTTCTATGGAAATTTTTAAGGCTATTTCTATCCCATGGAATCTGATTTATGGGATGAAAAGAAGCCTGTGTTTTTCCAGGGTTAGAACTCCGTCTATTCTAAATTTCAGCTCTATCCGTTCAGTTTTTTATGCGTGAAAGGGGAACAAACATCCATCCATAAATCTATAGTTACTACATCCATATATCTATGACAAACTTTCGTAAGGATCTTGTGTATGTGCAGCACATGTACAGTAAAGAATTAAGAATAGAACAAAAATTAATTCTCTCTTTCCAGAAATGATCCCGATGAGCTGTTCCTGCTGAGCTGCGCTCCCATCCTGAAGCGTTTGAACTCCAAGCAGAACGCCGTGGCTCGCCTGAAGATACAGCAGGCGTTGCTGGAGTCGGAGTTCGGGAGTAAAGCGACGGACCAGCCCACAGAAAACGAAACACAAGAACAGCCCTCGCTACCCTGTCTCTTGTAAACTATGTCCCACTCACGTCCCACTTAACTACATTTATCCACGTTAGGATATTATACAATAAAATTATAGGCAAAATAATCAGTTTCTGTACCGGCAAACAGCCTGGCAGCGATTGACGACTTGAATGGCCGATTCCTGCGGCATTGGGTATGGAGGCATTGAATGCTTGCAACAGTTGCAACCAACACGGCACTGAGTACATACCTGCCCTTGTCAGCAAAGTTTTTTGTCATTTTTCCGTTTCTGTAAATTTGACGACCGATATGGCGCGGGTGTGGCGACTGGCGAGCGAAGGTACGGCTGAAACGCAGTGTGTTGCGGTTTCGAGTCCCGCCTTGGAACAAAAATGCTTGTACAATCTACAAATATTTTTTAGGGGTTCTAGGTATATCTATGTAATATTGTATAAAGTAAATCAGTTATCTACTAGTAACCGATGCAAGCTCTGGTTAGCTTAAGGTTAGATGATGCTGTGTGGATTATCCAGCATTATTATTATTGTATGTTTTCTCTTTTTGTGTATTATGACTGTGTTCTGTAAATGTGTATTTTATATGGATGAACCAACCACTACTGACGCGACGGGTCTGAAATAAAGGATTATATTTTATTTACGTGAGTTTCTATTCTAGTAGGACCCGCGATTTTGAAGTAATTTTTTATTTGTGAGGAAAGAAATTTTAATTAAATACAAATTTTATAACCTACCACACTTTTTATTTTATTCCCCCAAGTCAAGATAAAATAAAAATAAGAATACTAGGGTTCTCTAAAACTAGTTATCTATGCACGCATATTATGCAGTGTTTTTTTATTAAAATTTCATTAAAATGTCTAACTTTTTAATGTAGGATGCTATAATGACCTGAATTTTCAGTATGTACTAATATAACCATAAATTAAAGCACCCATAAATAGAAGTGAAATGGGGGTTGACTTTACTGACTTTTTTTAAATCCAGTAGCCCAATTCGCTTGAAACTTATAAAGATTAGCAGTTCTATTCGATTGAAGAGAACGACGAATCATATAGCCTACGCGAGAGAAGTAGCGAGATGAAAGCTAATAATGAATAAATACATATTGATAATAAATACCTAATGATAATAAATACCTACCTAATGCAAGATACTTGTTATAGTTACGATAACTGTCTTCATGTAGGTAACTGAACGAAAACTAAAAGGAAAGTTGTTTTCAAACAATAGCAGACACATTATACACTTTCGTTAGACATTAGTTAGGTAAGTACCTATAATTATATGTAGTAGGTACTAGGGAATGGACACCGGTATTCGGTATTACCGAAAAACCGGTAATACCGAGCTATTTAAGGCACTTCGGAATACCGGTATTGAAATTGCTAATACCGGTAATTCGGTATTTTGAATTAAACGTAAAAATAAATGAAAAAACTCATGAGGCGGCTCTGGATTACACAAATTTACTTTATTATACTAATTTATATTTATTTTAAATATATAATGATTGTAAAATTGATGGACAGTCTACGTTTTCGCTTCAGCATGTCTTCACGTGGTCACTAACCGACTTCAAAATAAATAAACGTACAAATTCCCGTAGGCTAGTGTTAGACTGTTTGTTGATTTAAATCTTTACTTTTATAGTACGAGCAAGCAGATAGACGGACGCGGGTGGCTTTGAGCTAGCCACCTAGCTAATAGCGAGCATAGCGTCAGGGACATTATTTCTGCATGCATAAAGCTCAAAACTGACTGGCGAAATTAACGACGAATGCACGTGCAAGTGAAAAAAACTGTTGTACCTGTAATTTCTTGGGAATAAAACCGTCAGACCCGTGCGTCTTTCTTTGTCAGGCACATTTTCAATTGCATGGTGCGCTCTCGCACAGTAGGCGTTCTCTATCAATTGTTATTGTTACTACGCACGAGCACAAGGTTCAAACGGTAATCAGAGTATCGTATTAGGCAGTGACAAGTTCAAAAACAGTTTGTGTTGTTGGTTTGGTATTGGAGACAAAAACAATCACCGAAAGAATAAACGGTAAGTAATATTTCATATCATTTCATATATTAATTTCTCAAACAATTTACCATAACGGAAGTTTTATATTGTACGTCTTATTGTCTAGAGCAAATAAATAACTATTATACTGAATTACTGATGGATGTCAATAGGCTTATTATGAATGAATTCAAAACAGAAAGGTTTTTCAACCGCTGAACGACCGAAATGTAGGTGGATCTCAATTCTACTGTATTTATTTTAGTTTTTTTGTATGTTACCTCCGAATTTTTCTCTAGGTGATACGCTTTTGATCATTCTTTCGTTACTTGTAAGTTATTGCTTTTCTTGTGGTCTTGTCGATTACTTTCCTATTGACGGTTCCATATAAGTATAACCTTTATTAACAACGAAAATTACAAGCAAAGGAATAGAAAAATTACAACTAGTATTTACAATTGAAACCATTGAGCTAACTGCAGACGGTTGCAAACAGTCTAAAGGTAGCTCAATTGATCCATGTCAATACCAGTCGGAAGCGTCCCCAAGACACCCCTATTTAAAAGTCTTCAATATAAAATATCCTCCTCCTCCACAGTGGGAGAACTCCTAAGGCGTGGAGCGGGAGTTTGGTGGTGCTCTTTTTTAAGAAGGGTGATAAAACTCTCCTTAAAAATTACAGACCCATCACACTCCTGAGCCACATCTATAAGCTGTTCTCACGAGTGATCACGAATCTTCTCGCCAGGAGACTTGACGAGTTCCAGCCACCAGAACAGGCTGGATTCCGCGGAGGATATGCCACCATAAACCACATACACACAGTCAGGCAGATTATACAGAAGTCCGAAGAGTATAATCAGCCCCTGTGTCTCGCTTTTGTGGACTATGAGAAAGCCTTTGACTCCGTCGAAACCTGGGCTGTTCTGGAATCCTTACAGCGATTCCAAGTAGACTATCGCTACATCGAAATGCTGAGGTGTCTCTATGAAGCTGCCACTATGAGTATCCAAGTACAGGACCAGCAGTCTAAACAAAAAAAAAAAATTTTGAGTTCTAAATGTTAATTATTTCGAATCTTTATTAATGTGTTATTAGGAATGTTTAGAGTTCTAAACGTTTTATTATCTGTTTGATTTCATCGTGATTATTTTGTTTCATTGGTGTGTGAAAACCTTCGATTTATAAATGTTTAATAATGATTGTTAAAGTTTGTTGAAGTTGTTTTTTGTTGTGATAAATATTTGATTGTTATGTATGTTTAAGTTAAATAAACACTATAGTACCAAAAATTCCCAATTAAAGTTCAAGTTGATTTAAAAGTATTGCTTTTTTTAAGAACCCTTTTTTAGTACATTTTAGATATACATAATCAGTCTAAAACCATAAATAACACAGAAGAAAATATGTTTTTCAACTATTTTAATATTTTTAGTAAAATACCGAAAAATTACCGAAATACCGGGATCCCGGTTTTAAAAATATTAATACCGAAAAATTACCGGTATTGGCAAAACGTCCAATACCGCTATTCCCTAGTAGGTACCACACGGGATTCTATAAGACTACTCCAAAATGAAAATATGTTAGGCTGGTGCTTTTACTTCGGAGTAGGAATATGTTTTATAATTATAGTACTTATTATAATTTACTAGCGACCCGCCCCGGCTTCGCACGGATTTATTATACGTATAAACCTTCCTCTTGAATCACTCTATCTATTAAAAAAACGCACAAAATCCGTTGCGTAGTTTTAAAGATTTAGGCATTCAAAGGGACATAGGGATAAAGGGACATAAGGACATAGGGACAGAGAAAGCGTCTTTATTTTATACTATGTAGTGATTTGCAATTTACCTACCTAGATCGATTCTTAAAAAATACCTACATCACACTTATCTAGCAAATCAAAATAAAATATATCCCGAAGACGTTGTCACAGAGTTGCGGTTTTCACCGTGAATAGATAATTTTACTCTCTTATCTGTGATATATCTCATCTACCTCTAACCCTCCCCCTTCCAACCCCTAAGCTAGGTATATACATTTAGCGTAGATCTTCGTAGCACGTGCTATATATGGTCCGGCGCGTAGCAAACAGTTTCAACTTCAACGAGTTTTTACCTTTTTGCTACTATCAACTTGCTATTTTATAGTTTGATAAAAAGCTTTTGCTCTTTACTATCTATGTTCTGATGTTTAACTTCCCCTGCCCCTTCCTTCTCAGTAAACAAACATGTTATTTCGTAGCGTTCGTGATACGTTGCGAAATTATGAAATCGGAATTTTCTGCAACGTCTAACTTCTAGAGATATTAGGACTTTTGTACTTTTTCGTGCAGGTTTCTAATCACGCAAGTCTTCTCGCGTAAATTTCCTTCGTGCAAGTGTACCAGATCCAAAATTCGGTATCGATAAGTTTAGACCTCAAATAACACTACTTTTGTTTTAGTGGCCTATTTTCTATAGAAATTTGATGACTTGGAATAAGTACCATTATGTACGCGTTCGAAGCCACGGGCAAAAAGTAGGTAGGTACCTAGTTAAAACCTATGCACGAATTGATTTCTAACCTACTCCGCTGCATAATTTCCTACCTACGAGTATACAAACGTGTGGGAAATGAGTTTGCACATTTTATATTGTTTTACCTTAACAGAATAATTAAATTGTTTTTAATTAGCTCGGTGGGTCGGATCAAATTTCATTTCATTTCAAATTGAGTCATTCATTACTTATTTGTTTTATATTTGTTAGGTAGGTATATGTTTTATCGGAGTCATTAAATTTAAGTAGGTAGGTACCTCAAAATAATACAATCGTGCAACTTTATAAATATTTGTTTAATAATAAAAATCCTATAAAACGAAGGAAAATTATCACGATTTAGAAATACTTGGCTACTTACTGGATAAGTTTCTCATTTTACTACTTATAATGTAGATTGATATAAAAACATGACACTGCCTAAGCACCTTTGTAGAATCTATGTAGTAAGGTACGGCAGTACCTATATGCATGTATATTGTACAATCAATCACTATGAACGTGTAAATTGCAACAATAATTCAACAATCACTGGGTTTTTCGTGTCTTTTACTATTACCTATATGCCTCTAGAAAAATCTACACTTGTCGAACGTCAGGTGATCGCGGAGTTTCCTCCTCGGTGAGCCTCAAGTCCTTGCCGTATCGCTGCAGCAGCTCCAGAACTACGCCATTGGTCCACCCGAAGCCATCCTGAACGGCGTACTCGCCCCCGCCCCCCTGGTGCCCCGGCTGCACCGCACTGTACTTCTCAAACATCTTCTGCCAGTGACTGTACCCGATGTAGTTCGCCCTCAACCACATATATGCCATCTCCTTAGCCAATTCCTGTGCTTTTTCGTAGCCGCTGTTCTCTAAGCCACCAATGAGAATGCTTTGTAGAGGAGGCCAGGCATTAGGGTAGTCCCACTGCTCGCCAGAATGCAATACTGATGCTGGTACACCGCCGGGGAAGTCCAACGCACTGGTCGACCGAAGATACTTAACTAACCCCTCTGCGTATTTAGGAGCGTCGTACTGCTCGACTGCTCCGGCCCACAGAGGCGTCGCGCAGCTCGGGTAGAAGTATTTCCTCGGAGACCTAGCTTCCGCGTCGTAATCGTACCAGACCCCGTCGACTGGATCCCACATGACGTTCTCGATGGCGGACCGCCAGTATTTAGCGAGACTCCACCATTTCTGAGCCTCTCGTCTGTCTTTTAGGCGATTGCGGAAGTCACCGACTAGCTCCAGGGCACCGGCGAAGATAGCGTTGAGGTCGACGGGCAGGATGCGTGTTGCGTGGACGTCGGTAAGGTTGCCCATGGCTTCACCGCCCGCGGTCACGAACCACCGCGTCGAGAAGTCCCATCCGCTCTCCGCTGCGCTTTTTATCTCGTGATAGAAATCTTCTTTTAATTTCTCGCTCCCGAGTACTTTTGCACTTGTGTAATCTTCGTAGTACGACTCCGGCCGGGGACCGGAGCCACTTTTATCTGACAAATAGCGGAGTAGCATGTAATTTTTACCTTTCACTGTGATTGTGACCTGCTTTTTATGTAACCAGTAGTTCATTTCTTTCTCGACCGTCGGTACATGTTTCTCCAGCCAGCCCAAGTCTCCCGTTGCCGCGAAGTAGCTGGCGACCATTGCTGCTAGTAGGGGTGGCTGACTCCTTCCAAGGTAATACTTTCGGCTGCCATTCGGAATATATCCATAATTCTCCACCAGGTAAAGGAGGTTTTCGATCATTCCCTTAGCCGTCTGCGTCATATTGCTGATGAGAAGTCCACGAATGATCCAGAACGAGTCCCAGTAATAAAGCTCTTTGAATCGACCTCCAGGTACGATTAATCCATTAGGAACATAAATAAAGCTGTACCGTTCGGGATTTTTGGCAACATCAGTGTCCACTTTTCTGCCCAATCGTTCCCAAATACCTATGACATTCTTCGCAAAAGCTTTAAGCTTCGGATCTGTGATCTTGTCAAGCACTGGTGGTTCCGGGTAGAAGTCCGGCGGCATCCAATTTTCCAGCTCCTTGCCTTCGACGAAGTGATCATCCACGAAGACGGTCAGCTGCTGTCGCGATGGGTTCCTGTTATCGTGCATGAATTTGGCAAAGTCTGCCAACGTTTCATTTTCAGAGTGAGAAAGCTTCAGATCCACAAAGTTCTTCGAGTCAGGGAAGATACGAGCCAGCTGGACCTTATGGAGCAGGTCACCGGAGCAGTAGATTGAGGAGTTGCAGTTCGGGACGAAGGAGATCGCCTGCGCACACGCTCCCAACAACCCGAGCACGGAGTACAGCGGCGCGTGCCGCAGTCTCAACAACTGGCACATTATCGCGGCACTGTCATCGGACTACGGGTAAACATACGTAACCTTTGAACGCGCGGCGGAGTCGAGCGCCGCGGGGCGAGTGGCCGCTCGTCGTCCCTCCCGCTTCCCACACACTTCCTTGGCACGCGCTCTCCATGCCGCGTCACCGAGCGAGCCCTATCCGCTCCATCGCAGTACAGTTTTTGCACGCATTCACTGGGTCAGTATCTCACGCATAGTCTTAGTGCGCCGCACGGTCTCAAGGCCCTGACCTCGTTTGAAGAATGTAAAATGCGTAGAATGTGTGTAAAAGTAAGTAAATATAGCGCTCTGCAGCGCGTGATGCCTCCACAGAGGTGAGTGAACAACTGTCAGTTCGATCTGACAGCGCTCAGCTGTTGCAGATAAACAGTAGAATAGTCGGAGTGATAAACGCGTGTCTATGATTATTTTTATTTTTCGGGTTATTTTTATGCTATTACTGCTGGTACTTAAAACTTAAATCAATAATAATATCTAATGAATACGTAACCTCACACACGTCACAGTATTTTTTACTTCTGCAGGTCGCATCACTTTCTGTTTTTAAACTCCGTGGTTTTTAATATTGCTCTTTGAATAACTACATATGTACCAAAATAAAGGATGAATGACATGATATGACATGGTTCGGTTTTGTCTTCTAGACATTAGTTAGATAAACCACCACTTATCTGTCGCCTCGGAATTAGATATACCTCGGCCCATTCGCCTTGACCCTCATATCGCAAAAATTAACACTTTTGTGGTGGGAGATCAATGAAGATTAAATATTTTGCAGTGGGGTCAAAGAGAGGTCAATTGAGAGAATCATTTATTATAGAGAGCATTTATAGGAAACTAGTATATGGCCGCGGCTACGCACGCCTTGTTTTTTATGGAAACGTTTCATTCAAGGCTATTTCTATCCAATGGGAACTGATTTGTGAAATTAAAAGTAGCCTAGGTATGTGTTATTCCAGGTTTAGAAATTTGTTCTTTCTATTAATCTATTTAGTAGTTTTGCGTGAAAGAGTAACAAACATCCATACATACAAACTTACGCGTTTATAATATTAGGTACTAGCGACCCGCCCCGGCTTCGCACGGTTGTATTATAAGTACATAAACCTTTCTCTTGAATCACTCTATCCATTAAAAAAACCGCATCAAAATCGGACGAACGAATAAGGACAGGGACATAGGGACAGAAAAAGTGACTTTGTTTTATACTATGTAGTGATGATTATTGAGGTAAGATCTGAGGATAAGATTAATATTTTGCGGAAGATGAGAAAGTCAGTCATTTACGGGTGGTTAAATTTTAAACAATTGTTTGGATATTTATTACACAAGTTTTCATACATTAAACGTCAAAGTTAACTTAAAAAAACCGACGAAGCTGTCTAACTGGTCGATTATGTTTTTGGTGAACACCAGCCTGTTTGACGGCTGTGTTTTATGCTGTCTTTTGTTAAATTCCGAGTTGAGAAGGTTTCATTTTGTTATTACTAAGTTCCTAGGCTCAAGTACCTTTTAACTTAGAATAATTACGCTCCTTTTAAAATAGCATAGCAAAGGTACCATTATATTGAACCTACCTAGGTTGCCTAATAATTATTGAAAATAAAGAACTAATGATTAATTACAATCAACTATTATTATTATTATAATAATAGCCCAGCATACCGGTAGTACCTAGTGCCGGTAGTAATATGAATCAATGAGGAAAATTAAGATCAACAGGCCAGAAATAAGATATTAAACAAGATATAGCTAAATAAAGATATAATGATAGGTACGTGACCTAAGTACTAGGCATCTATCTATCATAATCTAGAGATTATGTTTACCTTTAGAAGCCTTTCATAATAAAAATAGACGATATAGTACGTATACTTATCATTTTTACACGGAAACTAGTTTGTTTAATTTAGATTCATTACTTTTTAACTTATAAACGGTCAATTTATTTGGTAAGAGCGGTGTCCTCTAATACAAGCTAATATTGCTTAAAGGGGGACTCCAGAACATGTATATGAATAATTTATAAATTATCGAAATAAACATTTTTCATTTTTTCATTTCAAACTGAAAAGGTTAACAATATACTTGTGGGATAAGTGTGCGCAAAATAGGTCTTAATCCGCATTAGATAAGTCTTAATAACAGTAACTAAATTACTTTTGAATTTGGAACACGTCAATTTAAATGTTTTAACGAAATTAGTTTCAATAAAGTCCTGTCCCAGATTTATTTATTTCGCAAAAAAACACATTTATGCCCTAAATATTTTATGTTCCCTTGTGAAAAAATCTATACTATTTCACTTAGTCTTCTATTGCTCAAAAAGTGTGTCAATATAGCGTAGCTTAGTGTGCACAAAACTAGAACTTATGCTCTAATAAATAGTAATCATAAAGATATTAAAATATAAAGGTATATTTAAGTCTTTTTAGTTTTGGTCTGAAATCATCAGCCAGTTCAAGATATTGTAAAAAGGCCGATTCTTTTCTTCATGGTAGAATGCATACGTAAAACAGGGTGAATAGAGACTCTGGGGTGAAAATAAATGAACGAAATACTGGAGCTAGACATTACCTGGCTAGTAATATCAGTGGAAGTTTCCTCATTCCGTGACTGTCCACCTTCTGGTGCGTTGATCTGACTGACCTCTGCAAAAGGAAGTATTGCTCCTCTATTTGGTCCATTTCTATTCACCTTTAAGTCTTTATTAACCCCGTTATTTTAAAAGAATTGGTAGAGCTTGCGCGTGAATGCGCTAAATCTCGGATTCTTTCATCTAATGATTTTTTTCATTATAAATTGAATTATGAGAATTGTTTTATTTTCTCGCAATCGAAGTGAAAAGTAGAGTGTCTCACTCGGGCAGAAACCTATTACCTACATAACTCGGATGATAATAACTTGATTCCTCACTTGCTGCGCTCGGGAGTATATTTAAAATATTCCTATACTAGCGACCCGCCCCGGCTTCGCACGTTTTATTTTAAGTATATAAACCTTCCTCTTGAATCACTCTATCTATTAAAAAAATTCGCTTCAAAATCCGTTGTGTAGTATGAAGATTTAAGCATTCAAAGGGACATAAGGACATAAGGACAGAAAAAGCGACTTTGTTTTATACTATGTAGTGATAATACATAAAAAACTACATTATGTTTAAAAATATGGTATAAATTTTAAATACTTCGAATATTATGGGATGGTTTAGTTCCTTGTGAAGCAATCAACTATTAGGGTAACTAACTATAGAGGTATAGTTAGTTACCCTATATACACCTACAGGTATATATAGGAAGGTACCTAACCGAAAGAAAAAAATGGTATTTAGACACAGCCTTTATTTTAACACTGGAATGTACTTATGTCTATGTGGTAGGATAACAATTTTATTTTAACTTAAAATAACATTGAATAGTTCTTTACAAATAAATAACACATTATATCTCCATTTTCTATTCTTAGTACAACTTTTTTTGTCAGAATTAAATTGGTACCTACGCAGAAATGTTAAATCTAAACTGGTAACTTGGTAATGTTGAAAACTGGATTGGTTACAAAAATTAAGCTAAAACTTACAGAGAGGAACTTAATAAATGCGCCGGATAATTTAAAAAATAAGTTACTTATCGTAAATAATGTACATAACTTAGCAATCTTATAACATTATTGCTGTAAGTAAGAAGTAACTAATTTGTAGGAAGGAAGGTAATTTTTGCATCATCGCGCATGGCTTTGCTTATCTTAGTGGAAGGATCTTATACTGTAAATTGGTTTATTAATAGTAAATTGTCGAACTATTATTATTTATTTATTTATTTATTTATTTATTTATGTTTAACAAAATCCACCAAATTATCTAAGAATTAATATTTTAATTAATAAAGTAGTAGGTACCATATGAAAACATGGTGCATATTATGGCACTAAATAATTATGTTACAACTGTACCTATTTATTTTCACAACCTTAGTTTGATTTGATTTACCTAAGCTCTGGTAATTTGAACTTTATATCATACAAGTAAATACATATAAAAAATGATATTCGATGATTATTGTCACAAATGTTTACGACCTAGCCATATAGTTCCCTCCCAAAATCAAGGGAACCACGCCTAAATGATCCATACCTCTATAGCTAGCCTTGTTGTCAGCCACTGGTTCCTTATTGTCCTGAGGCGTGTCGCTCTCCAATCCATCCTTGTTGCACGACTCATACGCCTTCATCTTATTTCCATACCTTTCAAGAAACTCTAGAACGACCCCATTGGACCAACCAAATCCAGCCTGCACATTATATTCACCTCCACCTCCAAACTGACCGGGTTTCTCTGCGTCATACTTCTCAAACATCTGTTTGCTTTCGTTGAAGCCCCTGTAGCAAACCCTCACCCAATCCTGGGCTAGTTGGAAAGCCAGCTCTTTACCCTCTCGGATCTTCGTGTTCTCCAAGCTTTTGATGACGATGCTAACTTCTGGCGGCCAGACATTGGGGAAGTCCCATTGCTCTCCGCTCCTAACCAGAGACACGGGTATACCACCCGGAAAATCTAAGCCTTGCGAGTTTTGCAAGTACTTCAACACTTTAGGAGCACGATCCGACAATAAATGAATCGGCACCACTTCTCTCCAGAGGGGAGCCACGTTGCTAGGGTAGAAATACCGTCGGTGCTTATTATTCTGGATATCGTAATCGTACCAGGTCCCGTCTTCCTCATGCCATAAAACTTTATCGATGTAATATTTCCATAGTTCAGCTTTTGAGCCCCAGAATGCAGCTTTGCGCAGAGATTTCAAAATCATATGGAATTTGGCGGTGTTCGCAAGAGCCTCGGCGTAGATGGCGTTTAGGTCGACGGGAATAATGTACTTTGTGCGGATGTTGGTAAGGGTGCCGTTGTTGTCGCCCTGGGGACTGATGAACCAGCGTGAGGAGAAGTCCCAGCCGCTCTCGGCAGCACTCTTGATGTCTGTGTAAAACTCTTCGTGGTTCTCGTTCGTGTCCATCGTCTGCGCGTCCTCGTAATCTTCGTAGTAAGACTCGGGACGCGGCCCGGCGCTGGGGGCGTAGTAGCGAAGAAGTGTGTATTTTGTATTGTCCTTAGTGAACTCTACAGATTGCGTGTCCATCCAGTAGTTCATTTCTTTTTCGACGGAATCGATATGCTTTGCAAGGAAAGCTTTGTCCTTCGTCTTCTCGTAGTAAAGTTTCATCATCGCCGTAAGAAGAGGAGGCTGACTGCGCTCCTGGTAGTACCATCTGCTACCATTCGGGATCTTTCCGAACTTCTCTAGAAGCGAAATCAAATTTTCTATCATCCCTTTTGCTGTTTCTCTCATTCCACTAATAATTAAACCTTCGATGATCCAGTACGCGTCCCAGTAGTAAAGCTCCTTGAACCGCCCTCCAGGGATGATAAAACCATTTGGGACTGGCACAAGGCTGAACTGATTAGGTTTGTCTACAACTTCTGGTTTCACTATTCTGCCGAGGGTCGGCCAAATTTTATTGATATCTTTGGCGAACTCTCTTAGCTTTTTGTCGCAGATTTGCTCAAGAAATTCCGGATGTTCCTGGTAATCTGGCGGTGTCCACGTCATGAGCTCACCGGCTGCTTCTTCGTCGAAGTTTTCTTTGAGGAAGGCCTGTAGTTCTTCTTTAGTTGGTTTGTTGTTAGTTTCGTTGAGAAGATCTTCGAATGCATTGAGCGTGGTCATTTCGTCGTTGCGAAGAGGGAGATCCACGAAGGTTTTGGAGTCATTGTAGATGCGTGCCAGTTGAACGTAGTGGAGGAGGCTGCTGTTGCAGTAGACGGGCCGCTCGCAGGAGGGAGGCAGGTCACTGCCCACCACCGCCGCCGCTGATACCACCAGAATCAGGAGGTGTTTCATCTGAAATTAATGAAAATGGTTTGTTAGAAAACTTGAATCATAATAATCGTAGAACCAGGTTAAGAGAAAGAAGCATTTTTAATGACTTTTATTAATTTATCATGAATTAACAACAGACATATAAATCTCCAGCAGTGGACTAATATATGATGATGATGATATAAATCTTTATAATTATATCCTCCTTTTTTGAAGTTAGTTAAAGTTCCAACAATTTACCACTAAACCGCCTTATGAAAATTTCAGGGCGATCCATGAAACCAATTGTTTTTAGATTCATCAGATCAGCGGACTCTAGAGGTATAACCGGTATCTATACCTATAACATAATGATAATGTAGAATATGGTGCGGTTAGCTCAATGGTTTCAATTGTATATACTAGTTATATTTTTTTCTATTCCTTGATTGTAATGTTCGTTGTTAATAAAAATCTTTTAAATAAAAAGAATATGGTTCATATTTGTATAATTGACAAAAGTTTGAAACCCTCTTGTTCTTGTTTTATTATACATATACGCAAATTACTACGTCAGTTGTGAACCGATATTGATGATGCTTTGGTTATTGGGTAGATAATGATTCCAAAATGGTCCCATACAATTTCATTTTCTTCATTTCATCATATTTGCTAGAAATAGTAAGTCACTTAAAATTTAAATTAAAAATTAACTATAAATAAACTCATACTAACAACAATGTATAACTTCATAACTAAATCAATAATCTAAATTTTTACAAAGGCTTGTTCATAAATTTATAAAACTTAAATTTCTTGAGTACTGCATTTCTTACACTGTGGCCTAACTGGTTCGAACTTTTATTACTGCTGGCAGCCATTGTACCAGTAATCAACAACTACCCTCATTTTAAAAGAGGATAAAAATAATCTGGTTAGTTATCTTTTGTTGTCAATTTACGTGTAATACTTGTAATTTAACATAGGTTTACTTTGGTTTCACTTATCTTTAGTTTACGCATTAGGGTACAATATTTAGACTAAGTTTAATTTTTATGTTCTCTGTAAGTGAATTTTGTAAATTCTTTTGAGAATAAAATATCTAAAACCTCAAAAACCTCAAAAACTTAAAATTTAAATATAAATCAGTGTGAATTGTAAGAATTTAGTATTGGTATTTAGTTTTTGCATAGCAATCAAATTATTACAATACCCACACGGCAACACGATAAGATACGGTATTAATATAATTCGATGTATATATTTAATACATGACCCTGAACCAAGGTGTTTGGCTGGTAATTTAATTACTGTTGGTACCTGCGGCATCCAACCAACATCAGTTATATATTTTTTGCAAATTGCCTTGACCTACCCGTAGCCGTCTACTCTTTATTTACTTTAGATATTACTTTTATAAATACCTAATCAAATCTCTATATAACAAACTTTGTACTACAGTTCGACGGTACAATACTTTTTTAAAGTAAAAAACTAATTGGGGCTAGATGATGCTGTGTGGATTGTCCAGTATTATTTATTTATTATACTAGCTGCGCCCCGCGGCTTCGCCCGCATGGAAATTTATTTTTAAATTTTCCGCACAATTTCCTAAATTTTTTCTTTCATAAGAACCTTCTCCTGATAATAACGAACAGAACAAAAAAAGAATTAGCGAAATTGGTCCAGGCGTTGTTGAGTTATGCGCTTACCAACACATTTTGCGATTCATTTTTATATTATAGATTATTAAGTAATTGTAAATAGGTACTTATAAGATATAAAAATATTGTTTTCCAGTGCACGAGCAGGACCGTTGCTACAAAAACCAAAACTAAACCTTATAGAATTATATCGTGTTACTATCAATGAGAGATCGGAATCCAATTAGCAATGTACTTTACCTCTTAGCCTTAGTCATACGGGTGGCACAATTTTTTAAAACCCTGTATAAAAATAATAAAGATTAAGTTTAAGTGAATTAGTTTTAGTGGATTATTTTAATGCAGACAATTCAGGCCATATTTTATTTAAGCGGTGTTTTATCTTTTACTTCGTTTCAGAAGGCGAACCCTTTCGATATTAGCAAGATAGCAATAAACTGAAAGAAAGCTTAATTAGCACTATTTCGGCTGAAGCCGTAGAGACAGAAAAATAACAGCAGGTAACAAATTCCATGAAAATACCAAGTTACAGTGAAACAGACATGAATAACTCTGAGTGTGTCTGTAAATTGATTACCACGCATTGATTTTACCGCGGATCTTTGAAAAGATACCAACAAGTTTTGACCTTCATTTATATCGAGTATTTTGATTTTAGAAAATTAGTTTCAAGCTGTCGCAAAAAATACCTACCAACCAAAGATTTTATAAGTACCTGGGTACTGGTTTTTAATTTTATGTTTATGAAGCAACATAAAACCTACATCTCAGTAAGAATGTACGAAAAATAGGTAATTTAGTATCGATAAAATACTTCAAACATAAAGTGATGGAAAGTCAGGCTTCCAAAGTGTTTTGTTAGTGCTACAAACGGTCTGCACTTCCTGTGAAAAACTACCAATAGAATCTAATAGATTTAGCTCTTTATTCTTATCTACTTACCTACTACAGTTTTTCATGACTCTGACACTTTTTTCTCTTGTTTTTCCGAGCCCTCTGACCTCGACCCAGATGTCTCGATAAGTACTTGTAGAACGATAAGGTACGATAAAAAGGATTCAGATACGGGTCCCTGACATTGAAACTAACCTTCTCCATAGATGAAGTCATTTAGAAATCAATAACTTTCATATCCCTTAGCCATAATTTTATATTTTTTCAATGACTTTTGGATTTTCTTGACAAAAACTAACTACTGACTTCAAATTTCATGCAATTATTAAGCATAACTAAAAAACTACTTGATCAAATTTAAATACCGGATTTAGAATGGGTTTCATATTAATAAATAAATAATGCGGGAATCGAGCCCGCAATCTCCTACATCGCAGGCGGAACTTCACCCGCCGCGCCAGATTGGTCGTATTCTTCCTTTCATTTTTTTTCTCACTCACTCATTTGTTTCTACTGAAACGTCGGAATATACCCGTGAATAGTTGAATAGTTTTATATAATTTTCTTTCTCTCTCCATCCCGATCAATAACGATGTCGCTAACCTACTAAGTAGGAAAGATACTCAGGTAGACCTTGCCATTGCTCATAGTTTTTATCAATACCTAATAGTATTTTTACTGACTGATAATACCGCCCCGTGACTGTGGTCACGATGCTCTTTTGTGTACATTGTTGAATATCTCCTATTGTTTAGCCACATTAGTGCTATTTAAAGTTTTTGTCACATTGTAGTCTGAAATGAATAATTTTCAAACACTTTGAAAGAAAACATCTCTACAGAAAAATGGTGGAAACAAGGAGTTCTATACCTATCCACACTAAAATAAGAAACGCGTAAGTTTGTTTGTATCGATATTTCACGCAAAAACTACTAAACGGATCGGTTGAAATTTGTTTCTACGTAATTCTAGCCCTGGAATAAAACATGCTACTTTTCATCCCATAAATCAGTTCCCATGGGATAAACATAGCCTTGAAACTAGTTAAATCGTTTCCATAGAAACAACGCGTGCGAATCCGAGGATACAATACAGTACAAAAATTCTTTATTGTACACCAGAAAAAAACATTGCAGAAACATAACAAAATACAAGTAAGTAAGTACTTACGTAGATACTAGTTTAGAAATAAATATCATCTCCCACTATTTAATCAAAAAGTTACGTGGCTATCGCGTGTAAATTTGTAAATAAACCCGGTTTCCTATAAAAACCTTAGGCTTGCCAAATTCTCTTCTAATATTATCAAAATAAACTAAAAAAGTAAGACCTACCAAAAAAATTATGTAAAAACTGCCGGAAATAATAATTCTCACTACTAATAGTATTTCATATCTAATAGTAATCAAAGCGTAATTAAACCACCATCGAGCAATACCAGTGAATTGGTAATATATAACGTGTTCTGATCGCGAAGTTTTTTTAACTTCCTACCAACAAATGAACCTGCCTATCTGGTATCCGGCAGATAGGCAGGTTAATAATAAGATAATGCTCAGGTAAAAACGTGACCATTATTATTATCGGCAGGGAGTAAGGAACTATTAATGAAGGTATTCAAGTGTATTGAGTAACTGATAGACGCAGGAGGTTGCGGGTTGTTTGTATATACGATCAGTAAATATTATTTCTGGGGCTCTAAGTGTTTTCTATGTATAATACAAAATATCTATCAATGTAAGTAATGTTTTGTCCTACTTCGAAGTATATCAGTCATCTAGTACCCATAATACAAGCTCTGTTAAGCTTGGGGCTAGATGATGCTGTGTGGACTGTCCAACATTACTTATTTTATTGTCATTTTAGTAGAGTAACTAGTATATTCTAACTTCCATACTTTTAAAACCTTGCCACACACATATCCGTAATAAAACATTGAGTGGTAACTAATGGTAAGTATTAAAATCTTACGTACCATCGACATGGGATGACTACAACCAACTCATTCAAGAAGCACCGACTGGCGACCGATGATGTACTAACGTAGATGATCATCTCAATCCTTATAAATAACAGGGTTGTTCACTTGGCCAGACCTCAATTGACCATCAGCTCCAAACAGTCACTAACTATCTATTGTTCTATCTAATAATGACATCAATGAATCATCCTATATATACTACACATCCTATATTTTAGAAGTTGACGAAGAATATACGCTTGCCTACAAAACTCTATCACACTATAATTTTTTTTCTCAATTCTGTACTTAGTTTTTAATAAAAACTTCTAGCATATTTTATCCGCTTTATTTGAAACTAGATGCGCACCGCTGTTTCGCCCGCGAACCAGTGTCTTTTTTAAAACGAATTTCAGAAATTTATTACACTATCCCTAGGGGTTATTTTGTAAAAAGAAAGTACCTATTTATTATTTATTTCAAACATTATATAAACCGAGTTTTGAGTCTAATCAAGGAAAACTATTTTAACATACAAACTTTACCACCCTATTTAGAGTTAAATTTTTGAAAATTTTAACTCAGAGGTTAATTTTTGAAAATTGTAATTGTAATTGTCGCCTTTGTCTTATTTTAGATCCTATATTATCTACGTACCAAATTTAAAATATCTTGAGTAATTGCGGAGATTACTTTTAACAAACATTCACACAGACTTTCCCATTTATTATAAAAGTAAGATAAGAAGTAAGATATAGTAAACTAAGCAATAATACCCTAGGTCCGTGGGGTACCGAGGCTCTCCGGGTTTTTAAAAAATTATCTGAGCGTCTGGTCGATGCGACGCGTGACCCGAGAGCTGGTGAATATCTGGCTCAGCGCATCAGCATTGCCATACAGCGTGGTAATGCAGCCAGTGTCTTGGGGACGCTTCCGACTGGTATTGACATGGATCAATTGAGCTACCTTTAGACTGTTTGCAACCGTCTGCAGTTAGCTCAATGGTTTCAATTGTAAATACTAGTTGTAATTTTTCTATTTCTTTGCTTGTAATTTTCGTTGTTAATAAAGTATACGTTTACATAGTAAATCAGCAATAATTACATTTGGAACATAAAAAAAATATAAAACAAGAAATAGATATTGCTTAATGTCCAAAAACTTCTATAAGATAAACTGGTTTGACAGTTTCTTTTATAAGTTACTAGCGACCCGCCCCGGCTTCGCACGTTTTTATTATAAGTATATAAACCTTCCTCTTGAATCACTTTATCTATTAAAAAAACCGCATCAAAATCCGTTGCGTAGTTTTATAGATTTAAGCATTCTAAGGGACATAAAGACATAGGTACAGGCGACTTTGTTTTATACTATGTAGTATATATTTTATACTTTGTGTTATTATTATATGATTTCCGTGTAAATATATAACTTGGTAAATAAATTTATAAAAAAGAATATTTGATGCTTAGTTCAGCAGGCGAGTGTAGATTTTTCGTGATGTGATTTCTACGTATTTCATTTGTTAATTAGATAAGTCAGAATCAGAATAATACAAAAGTAGTCATAATAATAGATAAGGTAACTACAGGGACAGAACCTTTTTAATGTAAACAGTAATTTAAGTAAAAAGTTGTTTTACCGCGACTTTTATGATATTTTATCACTTCTACCAAACAATAAGCATGAAGATATATTAATTTGTCTTCATTGTAAATGTATGTCTTTGAATACATTTTTACCACATACAAAAGCAACATCAACAATGTACCTAGCTTAAAAAATAGTAGATTTAAAACTTCTTCGCTCTCGTCCCAAGGTATAGATAGAGATAAGAACTTGTAAGAAACTGTTCACAGCGACAAGAGCGCTCTTTTTACTCCCTATAGTCTAAGCATTTCTTTCTGCATTGTTTTCTGTACAATAAAGTTTTATCTTTAAAAAACAGAACTCAAAAACTACGAAAATCGGGAATCATACATGGGGTATGTGGGGTACCCCAGAAGGTGTGGGATTCATTTTTATGACGTCAAAGTTTGCTTTGACGTCATAAAAAATGAATTTATTTGTTTTATACAGGGTGGACCAAAGTCCATAAAAATAAGTCTAAGTCCATTATCTGAGATATGACTCCTCGCCAGGGTTATACCTAAAAACCAGCTTAGCATATGCTACGCAGGTAAATAGAACTGCCATATAAAAACTAGTTGAATTATACTACAACCAACTAGTTTTTTATGTATCTATCTTAAAAGTGTCTGTTCAGGTGTCATTGTTAATCATACACTTTATTAACAACGAAAATTACAATCAAGGAATAGAAAAAATTACAACTAGTATATACAATTGAAACCATTGAGCTAACTGCAGACGGTTGCAAACAGTCTAAAGATAGCTCAATTGATCCATGTCAATACTAATATTATAAACGCGAAAGTTTGTAAGTATGGATTGATGGATGTTTGTTATTCTTTCACGCAAAAACTACTGAAGGGATATAGATGAAATTAGGCACAGAGATAGTTTATAGTCTGCAGTAACACATAGGCTATATTTTATACCGATATTCCCAAGGGAATTACGCGGGTGAAACCGTGAGGCGCAAATCAAAAAATAAATTAGATATTTGTTACATTATTTTAACTCTACAGTAGAGTGATATGTAGAGTCATTTGCTTAAAACAAGTGTAAACACTATAAAGCAATTGAGATTATCGCTTGAAACGTTTGATAAGACTGATGATGCAGCTGTCAACTGATAACACATTGTGAAAGAGATATCGAGTTTCCTATCATAGCTTGAATCGACACTAAAATAAATATTTTCTATTAACAAAAATAGTCAGCGCGATTAGAATGGGACGGAACGGAACCTTCCCAACGTATTTTACGCTTTATACGACACTAGCGATCCGCCCCGGCTTCGCACGGGTGTATTATCACTACATAGTATAAAACAAAGTAGCTTTCTCTGTCCCTATGTTCCTTTGTATACCTAAATCTTTAAAAATACGCACGGGTTTTGATGCGGTTTTTTAATAGATAGAGTGATTTAAGAGGAATGTTAATATATGACTAGCGACCCGCCCCAGCTTCGCACGGTTCTATTATACGTATAAACCTTCCTCTTGAATCACTCTATCTATTAAAAAAACTACATCAAAATCCGCTGCGTGGTTTTAAAGATTTAAGCATACATAGGGACATAGGAAAAGCGACTTTGTTTTATGCTATGTAGTGATGTTATGATGTAGGTAACTTTATGTATCATACCCGCAGGGCATTGACCCTACTGACCACTGCACCTGAACTCTGTACCACAACAAGCCACAAAGACCTTGAGTGAACAAGATTGTCTTAGAGGTGTGTCCAGACACGTCATATTTTCCTGAGTTGTCTCAATGTAATGATGACGTCACACTGACAGACAAGTTTAAGTATCCCTACGGATTTTTACTGGCGCAGCGGCAAAACTACGGAACAGATTTTGATGCGGTTTTTTTATAGATTAGATTCAAGAGGAAGGTTTATATGTACGAAGCCGGGGCGGGTCATTTGTTATTTATACCTAAAACAAGGAAGAATAATAATAAGTAAGTAATATAGAACTTCAGTACTTGTACGTATCTTTTCTGTGACTTCAGTAACACACTAATACCTATGCATCATAAGTCAGATAAAATTTAGAACCCGTTTTTGAATTTAGTCGACCCTCGATTTAGTCGAAATCGATACCCATGAATATATTTCACGATCAAAAAAATGTCAGCCATCTTAGAGTTAAAAAGGACATTTTTCGTAATCTACGTCCTCGAATTGTCGAAAATTGAAAAGAGTGAGATTAAAAGGTATTGGATTAAATTGTGGGATTAAAAAGAGTGGGATTAAAAGGTGTGGGATTAAAATGAGGACTTTAAAAGTAGGATAAAAGTGTGGGATTAAATAGACACCAATTAAAGACATTGAACGATAATTATTCATTCTCTGATACAAAACATTGTCCTTTGACATTGGCGTGCGCCTAAAGACAGGTAAAGGCTACGAACGAGGAAAAGCATTTCCTTTTCCACTTGGACCTATTAATTTACCTCCCTATTTTCATTATTCTTAAATAGATTCCTGATACTTTTGTAGATATCGTAAGTTACAATCGTTTTTATTTAAAAACTATTATAGTTTTTTGACGGATACTTTGTTTGGTTCTGCTACAGCATTCTAAATAATAATAATTTAGATTTCTGTGAGTCCTACAAACACCTACAATTAACATAAACATACAATTTAAAACAAAAGTACAATAGGTTTAATTAATGAAACATGAAATTTAAAATGGTAAATAAGTACCTTGGTGCCTTTGGCTTTTATTCCGTAAACCAATTCCCAAGGGATAGATATTAGATAGCCTTGTAAGGTTTTCATACACACAACGCGTGCGATGCCACGGACATATACTAGTACAGACAGATATAATAGCAACACCAATATATGGAGTTGCTGGTAATATTTATAGCGAGTCTCATCGCCTTTTGTGTAAAAACAATACCTACCCGTTGATAAAAATCTCCCGCGAGGGCGCCAATAGTTCGAGGGACTAAATAAGTTACTTTCACCCGAGGTAATCACTGTGCTTTTCATTACGAATACAAGGAAAGGAAGTATAAATAAAATCAAGAGGGCGCAAACAGTAGCTGAATGGTCATTTTTGGAATGGTCAAATTGCCGCTTGTCTTTCCTATTTTTTGAATAGGCGATTTTTTTTTTAGCTTCAGCATTTATTCTGCCATTATCATGGTTCAATAGTAACGTTATAGCTGTCAGTTGAAAACGATTCTCCCTAGAGCTGAAAAGTATCACTTTCAACCCGCTCTTCAGGCAACTTCAGACCTACTTTCCGAGTATGAGTAATGAAAAGGAAATTTTCAGCTTGAAAGGTTACTCTAGGACATAATACGAGAAAGATACAAAATTAAAGTGTAATTAGACCAATTAATGAATTTTAAAATGATAAGAATTTCACTTTGAAAAACAGGTTTTGAACTAACGCGTAGTAGCACTTAGATAAGGTATTTTATTTAGGTACTTGCAGAAATATTATCATTTACTAGCTACCCGCCCCGGCTTCGCATGGTTTTATTATACGTATAAACCTTCCTCTTGAATCACTCTATCTATTAAAAAAAAACGCATCAAAATCCGTAGCGTTAAAGATTTAAGCATACAAAGGGACATAGGGACAGAGAAATCGACTTTGTTTTATAATATGTAGTGATGAAGTAGGATTAACGTTAATAATGACATCTAGCATCCATAACACAAACTCTGCTATCTTTGGGATCGATAATGCTGTGTGAATTGTCCTGCATTATTCATTTTGTATTCCTCAGTGTTACTCAAAGATATCGTCTTCATTTATATCTGATATCATTTATTATGCGCTTCAGGTGACAATTTTATCTTTGAAGTAGGGATTCCATGGTCATTACAATCTACAGTGAGCCTACGTACCGTAAAATTGGTCTATTGTCACATCAAACACATTTTAAACAGAGTTGGTACTTATGTAATTACTTTATGCATGTTTAAGAGATAATGCCAAAACATTTAGTATCTGTAAATGAAGTCAGCTTTATTCTCTTT
Organism: Eupithecia centaureata; assembly: GCA_944547425.1. Classification (NCBI taxonomy): domain Eukaryota; kingdom Metazoa; phylum Arthropoda; class Insecta; order Lepidoptera; family Geometridae; genus Eupithecia; species Eupithecia centaureata. The sequence goes on along the minus strand of OX155684.1, from coordinate 13,700,719 downwards.
AGATTCTTTAAATCCTCTTAATTTTAATTTCCTAAAGATTGTCTTAGTACTTATATTAAATGGGAAAAAATCCTCTCTTTAAATGAAATACTCTCAATAATATTAGAAAAACTTGAGGCAAAAACGATGAAACAAAAAAGTAGAAATGTAAGGAAGGCCAATTACAATTTTCACAGATAAAAACAAAGTAGAGAAGAAAATAAGTGGTGGTTAAACAAAGTACTTTTTAGGTAAGTAATAAAAGTTAAAAAACAAAGAAGTCATTGTTACACATACGCTTGAAATAACTTGGATAAGTATAAAACAAATCAATTTCATGCGTATTGAGTATACTAATTTAAATGTAACAACATCATCATCATTTTACAACATCATGGGGCTACCCTAGTTTGTAATATATTATGGGCATATAAATCTAACTGATATACTTTACGAATTATACTACACTAGCGACCCGCCCCGGTTTTATTATACGTATAAACATTCCTCTTGAATCACTCTATCTATTAAAAACCGCATCAAAATCCGTTGCGTAGTTTTAAAGATTTAAGCATACAAAGGGACATATGGACAGAGAAAGCGACTTTATTTTATACTATGTAGTGATTGATTGATTTTTATTACACACAATCAGAACACCACGAAAAAATCGTAACATTTGTCTGAGGTGGGAATCGAAACCCCAACCTCCTTCCCCCGGACCTTCGCTCGCTGCGCCACAGACGTCGTGATATAATGTATTTATATAAATTAGCTATGCTATGTAACACAAGGCATGTGACGCTATACGACATAATGGCAATAAATAACTGCTGTATCCACCATTTTCTCAATAAAAACAAAATTTTCTACTATTTTGACACGCTTGCCTACTTCGAAGACGGAAAAATCAACTTTTCTGATCCAATTTTCATGGTTTATAACATTCAATTTCCAACATTTTACATTGTAGTAATCGGAACAGAATTTTGACGAGCGTGACGAGCGTGGCCACGCGGTCGAAGCCGGCGACGCAGGTAGCGGTTTCAATTTCCGCCTCGGGACAAAATTTTTTACGACCTCCAGATATTTTGTTTAGATATTTATAATAACTATGTGAAATGCAATGTAATTTAATATTTTTTCAGTTGCGACCAGTTACACAACGCGTGACCCGAGAGCCGTTGAGTATCTGACGCAGCGCATCAGCATTCCCATACAGCGTGGTATAGTAATGCAACCAACGCGACTTGGGACGTTTCCGACTGATACTGATATGGATAATTTGAGCTACCCCTAGACTGTTTGCAACCGTCTACAGATAGTCCTTTTTCTATTGTAAATACATAATTATAAATTCCTTGGTTGTAATTATCTATAATAAAGATTTACCAGTTCACTCAGCTAATAATTATTATTATCCTCAGTTAATTTTTGTAAACTTCTTACGTTACGTACTTTCTAGTCAATTCCTGTTGTTGCTATGATCAAAGTAATATCTACTGATCTGTTTCTCAAACATTTCGACATTCGCAAAAAATCCTAGACACGAAACCTGTTATTAGAAATATATTAAGCTTTATGTAAATCTACCTACTCAAGTTTTATGAATATCCAATTAATCAACGGATACAGACATAATTCATCAACATGGCCGTAGCAAGGGACCATCGAATGTTAAACCAACCCAAAGATAATTAATTTAACTGCTAACTTTGATTACCTATTTAATAACACTACAGCAAAAATATTGCGCTCGCTCTACTCGCAGACTGCATTTTTGTCTTCTGGCTTGTTCGAATCTCAACCCTTCTTTACGTTCGGTATGCAAAACACTGCAAAAAATCTAACGAATCCGTAAAACTGTCCACTTGCCGACAGTATTTTGTCCTTCTGGATATAATAATATTTAATATATATATAATCAGTACCCCGGTGATCAATTTGTCAACGACCGCGAAAGTAAGTTGAAACACAATTTTTCATGACTTGCTCCGCTTACCGATACAAACGCTCGTTTTATCCATAGTCCCGAGCTTGGACGTACGAACCTACATACTTTCACGATAACATTACACCAGGACTAGCCAAACAGATTCACATTTCGTGGCTCGCTAGCCATAGTCTTTAGCCGTTTTTGGTAATCTTCAAGCCCCTCCAAAATAAATTCCTAGCTACGGCCCTGTTCATTATTAGGAAATAAAAAGCTTTGAACAATAAAAACGTTATTAAAATAAAAACAGGTTTTGGTTCGCCAATCTAAAAATGTTTGACCTAGCCAATTGAATACTTTGCGTATGTATCGAATTGAATTTTCTGTATAGTAAATGGCCAAAATTTTTGCAACATCAATTTCTTGTTTTGCCTGCTTTATAAATCTAAATATGGCGGGATTTAAGAAATTAATATCTTTATTAACAACGAAAATTACAAGCAAAGGAATAGAAAAATTACAACTAGTATTTACAATTGAAACCATTGAGCTAACTGCAGACGGTTGCAAACAGTCTAAAGGTAGCTCAATTGATCCATGTCAATACCAGTCGGAAGCGTCCCCAAGACACTGGCTGCATTACCACGCTGTATGGCAATGCTGATGCGCTGAGCCAGATATTCACCAGCTCTCGGGTCACGCGTCGCATCGACCAGACGCTCAGATAATTTTTTAAAAACCCGGAGAGCCTCGGTACCCCACGGACCTAGGGTCTCGAATCCAAGGGGAGCAAATGCGTAGGTTCTGTCGAGACCTGCATATTTGCGCCTCTTGAGATCCTCGGCCAGATCTGCCGCCGCACCAGCCCTAGTGGATGTCCTTGAAAGATGGGAAGGTGCAAGTGTGTCGACGCATGTAGCGTCCCACACAATGGGCCTCCCCAACTCCCATGGGACTAGTGTCATACCGTCGGGCCTCTTGCCATCGTCACGGAACAGACCATTCGGTTCGAGAATAGCTGGTACGTTAGCGCTGACAAAGGCCCGCCGGATGATGTCATTAAGGCTGGCATGACGAGATATCCGACCAGCGGCCCTAGTACACGATAGTTTTAATATAGATAGGATTTAAGATAGTTACGTGTTTATCCAGATTTTAATAACTAAGCACAACATTGAATTTCTTACATGCTATTATCAGTGTAGCACTGAGCGACATCTGGCCAAGCATTTTACAAGCATTATTTTTGTTGAATTGCAGTCCGTCTGTCTAGACCTAGTGTTCAAGAAAATATTGTGGTTTTATATGTAGGGGTCCAGTCCATTTGAACGAGTGACTTGTTCAGCGATTTTTGCCAATGACTGTATTTTTAGTAATAAAAACTCATTCGAAAATTAAAATTCTCTATTTGAAATAAAATAGTAAAAACCCACAGGTAGAAACAAAACAGAGTTAATTAAAAAACATTACTCATGCTTTATCAAATTCGAAACTTTTTAATTAGAAATCTGTTTTGGGATTAATTGCGTATTTTTTGTTTTAACAGTTGTGCAAAACTTTGTAATCTATGTTTGTATTTATTTATAGATTTAGTTAACGTGACAGCGTAGCTGGAACATCGATATAAAACTTGTGTAGTGTGAAATCGAATCCGCAATCAACAGCTTATCAGCTCTTCACCAATTACGTCATAGGAAACTTCCGGAAAACAACGGGCATTCCCGCTTTCTAAAGACATTTTTTCCTTTTTTGACGAAGTTTCTAATTAGATTATATAATTATTAATAAGTAGGTTAGGTACCAAAGTAACCTTAATTCTCATGACTTGAATAGGTAGAATGATGAGGTATAATGTGTTGATACTATATAATTGTATATGGCTACGTCCCTACTTATATGCTAAGGTATAATACAGGCACAGTGATTAGATAAGAAATTATTCGTTCACTAAGTAAAACAGAATTTGTTTTTGCGTAGCGTTCAATGCTGTTTTTCAAATTTTATCTTTTATATGCTTTCATCTCAAGGCTCAGGACACTCGAAACAGCTGATAGGTAAGTATTCTAGTACTTGAGTTTTGAGTATATTTTAGATTACTACAGGTGCATATAAAATAAATTTATCTGTCAAAATTCGTAAACAGATGTTGCTGTTCATCTTTTTATAGATACTTAAAAAGGCAAGCCTGCGTGGCAGGCGGTCCTTCACCCGCCGCGCCACATCGGACGTCGAATAGACGAACGAGGACATTGATGATGATGATGAATTAATGTTAAAAATATTACCTTTTATACCTACCTACTGCCTATCTTGCCAATCTTATTTAATGTGAACTGTTTAAAAGTTTATCAAATAATAAATATTCGCTCAAAAAAACTGTCAACACCTAATCCAGACACTAGTTTTGGAAACATCCTCTATAAAACATCCATAGGGCTTCTAAGCTTAGATATAACTACATTAGGTAAGCTTCAATTAACTTTTAGATATAGTACTTAGTAATTAAATAAAAACCTTACCTTACAATCCAGAGCCATTTGGAGCACTCCTTTGAATACTAAATAAAGGCCCCACCACACGATCAAGGCACTACGAGTATCCTTAGTGACGCATCGTACGTCTGCCACTCGTCAGGCGGCGTGCTAAACTGTATCTAAGGCTGGCGAGGCGGTCTATATGCAGCCTCGATGCTGCGCACGCGCACCCTTTGATAACACGGATATAGTGAAATTCAGCGGGCTGTTTGTGTTTGTGTGGTTGGTTCTTTAGTAATTAAGTGTGTGTGAATTGTTCGTTTTTCTGACTAATATTTCCATTACATGACGACCGAAGTGGCGCGCCGGATGATGGTTCGCCTGCGACGCGGAGGAGGTTGCGGGTTCGATTCCCGCCTTGTGAATAATGTTTGTACGATCTGCAAATGTTTGTCCCTGGGTTCTGGGTGTTTTCTATTTTCAATAATAAATATCTATTTATGTATTGTATGTACACACATACGTAATGTAATAAATATATCAGTCATTCAGTATCCATAACACAAGCTCTGTTTAGCTTGGGGCTAGATGATGCTATGTGGATTGTCCAAAATTATATATATAAATACACAAACATAATTCGAATAGGTACTTGATAGATCTCGAGTTAAAGAAATAAACAAAAAAAGAGAAAATATGGAAATAATTCAAACACGAAAAGTAATTTTAGTTTTGAAAATTGTAAGAACTCTTCTGTATCTCAAGTAATTCATTGAAAACTATAAATACCTGAAACTGAACCCGCATTATATTTTTTTTGTAAAATGTGGAGTCCATTATGTCCATACAAGTATTTTAATACCTCATATCAAATCGCTTCAGCTGTTTAGATGATTCAAGACAATAAAGAATATCAGATAACCTATCGAAACATCGAAAACATAGCCCGCTCGTAAAAAGGTTAGACTACACTGAGATCAGTTTCAGTTAGTTGCAAAAGTGTGAGAATCCAAGCATTTACTAGTATCGCATACAGGGAATCCGCCTACGGGAAGCTACGCGCCGTAGCGCTACGGCGTAGCACCGCTACGTATTGAGTACATACTGGTGGTACATAGCCCTCTACGCTGCTCGTAGCATATCCTACTAATACTAAAAACGCGGAAGTTTGTGTGTTTTTACGCGAAGTAAGGATGGATGGATGGATGTTTGTCACTCTTTCACGCAAAAACTACTGGACGGATATGGATGAAATTTGGCACAGAGATAGATGTAGTCGTAGAAGATTTGTAGTCATTAGAGGAGGCCTATTTCCAGCAGTGGACTAATATAGGCTGATGATGATGATGATAGATTATAGTCTGGAATAACATAGGCCATATTTTATCCCGGAATTCCCACGGTAACGGGAATTACGCGGATGAAACCGCGAGGCACTGCTAGTAATGAAATAATTAAAATAATAATACGCAAGAAAGGTTAGATTTTTTTTGCAATAGAACCGAATATAGAAAAAAATCTCTATTCTTCTACAAATCTCATGAAGTATTTTTGTACCTTAACAAAATAATTAGAAGCAATATCATAAGAATGTGCGTAAAGTCCCTAGAATAATTGCCCATAGGGAAATAAGCACTTAAGTGAGCTCAAGTGTATAAAATTCCTACAATTAGAAATTGTATCCACTTGGCAAGTGATACGAGATAAGCGCATGAAAGTATTTTGTTTACTTCAAACCGGTTTCAATTTAAATGTGTTTTTCATAAAATGAAAACATTTTATCTTAAGTATTTAGTCAACTTTGTGCTAAATAGACGTGAGGCACGTAAAGAAACAATTTGTCTACATTTAAAGAATATTAATTAGTATTTAAAATGTAGATAGGTAAGTACCTACCTACTTTATATTTATAAGCGATAACAAACTTTGTCTACATTTTACGTATTCATTTCAGAATATGTATTATTTATTAAAGAATTTAACTATAAAAAATCTTATCAATACTCGAACATAATTAGTTTTTTGGACTCGTTATTTGTTACTTGTTCAATATGTTGACTGGTTATTATCAGTTTATTAATTACTAGCGATCCGCCCCGGCTTTGCATGGTTTTATTATTTGTATAAACCTTCCTCATGAATCACTCTATCTATTAAAAAAACCGCATCAAAATCCGTTGAGTAATTTTAAAGATTTAAGCATACATAGGGACATAGGGACAGAGAAAGCGACGTTATTTTATACTATGTAGTGATAAGTCACCTATATTGAACTTTACGTATTCATTTCCGAATATGTATTAATTATTATAGAATTTAACTATAAAAATCTTATCAATACTCGGACATAATTAGTTTTTTTGAACTCGTTAGTTGTTACTTGTTCAATATGTTGATTGGCTATTATCAGTTTATTAATTACATACTCAAAAGATTGGTTCACAGTTACAAAAACATATTAAAAATATTATATGAAAAATAACAGGATACCTACTTTGATTATTTTTACCATAGATCTTGTCTATTCAATTGGGTATTTATTAATTATAATTGTTTTGCGAGCATAAAACTTTACCATTTTCAACGTCATCCCAGTCGAAGAACCATTTAAGAACTAACAACTGCTGGGGATTTTATTCTTTCGTGCAGAAGACGACTTGGCAAGCTTAGTATAGGACGTCCTCCAGCCTGCTGGGGTGACGACTTGCGAAAGACTGCATACTTTGCGGATGCGGCAACTGAACACTGGGAGCTTTATGGTGCTCATTAGGGAAAGCCTGTGTTGATTATGATGATGATGTATACCTAACTCCAGAAGCAGATATACCTATATTACCCATGATATCATCCCTTTTTCTTTGGTTTCGCGTCCACTGTCGGCCAACTAAATTTTATACCTATGTCCTATACTACACGGAGCTAGATGGGACCTTCTATTTTACTGCAATTAAAATCCCTATGCATTTATTGCTGTTTTGCAATAACAACTAACACCCAAATAAGAAAAAGCATGTAAAATATTTGAGATTTAGATGGGCAATTTGTCCCCAAAAAGATCAATTGTAATAAATTTTACACGGACTGGTATTCAAATGTAAATTGTAATGTTAATTTCGACTTTGCCATTTCTTTCTTTTTCATTCTTAGAGTAAGTTAGGTAGGTACTTTAGGAGGCACCTACCATACACAATAATTATTGCTTTTGTTCTTATTATTACTTTGTTGAATAAAACAAAATGTGTTTCAATAAAAGGAGTTTGTTTGATCGGCAGCATTGTTTTTTATTTGTAGAATAAATGCTGTTTTATTTTTATCATCGAGCTAACCGAGCTAAGTATATCTATTTATTTATTCGTAACAAAATGCAATCAATTTAACTGCTAAATTATGCAAACTAAGCTGTTAAAATGGTTGTGTTTTGTATATGTATGTAATTTTACATTAGAAAACTAAAATAATTCGAACTTATAAAATAATTAATTGTAAGTAAACTGTAAGTTACTTATTAACATCTCAATGATTAGTTTGGGGCTATGTTAAGTTAATTGTCCAATACTCGGTATTTTCTAATTACAAGCTGCGCCCCGCGCCTTCAACTGCCTGAAATTCATGAAAGTAAATCAATATCTTTATTTTAGCTTACAAAATAAGCACTTAGACAAGTCAAATTTAATACTATAGGTACATTTATCAAAATAATATCACTTCATAGTATAAAACAAAGTCGCTTTCTCTATCCCTATGTATGCTTAAATCTTTAAAACTACGCAACGGATTTTGATGCGGTTTTTTTTTAATAGATAGACTGATTCAAGAGGAAGATTTATAAGTATAACAAAACCGTGCGAAGCCGGGGCGGGTCGCTAGTAAGAAATAAAGTCAAAAGTGCGACCTAACCTATGTTTTATCCCAGGCTTAGTAATACGCCTAATCAAAATTTCTACCCGTTCCGTTCAGCACAAATGCTAAACTTTGGATGCTAGGATGTTTGTTCCTTCACACCAAAACTACAGAATGGATCCGTCTGAAATTTAGCAATTAGGTAGAGTTACTTCCTATCAGTGCAAGAAAACTAACATAGTTTTCCCGCAAAACCTGTGCATGGTTTTGCCCAGTGCAACAACCAAGTCAAATATAGCACTAGGTATTAGGATAGGCAGTACGACATATACACAGTAGGACTCCTCTTATGTAAGAAGTTCCAAGATGTTGCGCTTGCATATTATGTGGGCAAAACAAGATTCTATTATCATTACCTGTTCATTTAGTTAACTTTCGATCTATTCTTATAATTATATTTATTTTACGGGTTAATCAATGTAGAGTGATGTAGGCAAAAATCATTCAGAGTCTAGTAGGCGCATGTTAGTGCTATTTGATTTTCTCTACCCTAGCTTAGGGTTTGTTTCGCAATAGTCAAGTAAGTTCCCGTTAAATTAACTGTCTGTTATCTATGGTGCTGTCTCTTTCGTTTTAAAGTTGTCAGTAGGCGACGACAATATTGTTATCTATCAAGTAAATTAATAGGAACTTACTTTTCGATGGTGAAACAAACCCTTAATCTGAGTAGGCTGGTTTTGTCAGTTTTTCATTTTAGTTTTGGATTATTGGTAACTTGACATATTCCCGGCAGAATCAGAGTTGATAGTTTTCAACATATCAGAACACAGCTATTTTTTGCAAAAATATCCTTTTTGGCAAATAAAATAAAATTCAAATTAAAATTAAATTCAATTATTGTTTATTATGCCCGTAGCACACCTCCGCTGCGAAACTTCAGTTGCGTAACCGCTGTAGGAATTCCGCTGCGATAAAGTGTAGTTTGAGTTGCGGAACGGACGTTGGAACCTGTTAGTCATCAGTCAGCCATCAGAGCGAAATATCGTCATTATCAGAGTCAGAGGAGGAGGAAATATTATTGTGGACTTTAACTTTGAAAAGGCGTAAATCTCGTAGAATTTGGGTGCACGAGATTAATGAAAAACGGAAGAAATTAGGAGAAAACCAATTATGTAAAGAACTAGAGTCACATGAAGATCGTTTTTATACATATTTTAGAATGAGCCCAGGGAGTTTTGAAGATCTACATAATCTTTTGAAGCCACATATTACTAGACAAAATACAAGGGTGACAAAACTAAATCGAGCTGTGCTGCGCTGTACTGCGCTGTGCTATGTTTGGTCAACTCGCTTGTCTAATATTGACGCAGCATAGCACAGCGCAGCACAGCATGGTTTGTTTGTCTCCTCATTAAAATATTAGACGAGCGAGTTGACCAAACACAGCATAGCGCAGTACAGCGCAGCACAGCTCGATTTAGATTTGTCACCCTTAGGGAAGCTATTTCTAGCAGAGAAAGATTAGCCTTAACTTTGAGGTAAGTAAATTATTTATTTATTAATCATTAAAACAAAAAATTATTCGGCATGTTACTAACTCTACGATTAGTGAAACATGTTCATTTGTTCATGATCATTTTGGTTTGAGGTTGTTAAATCAGTAGGTATAGCCGTATTGCCCTCTTGTGGAAGAATATAATAACTAGCATTGTCAGTAACTTTTGCGTCACTGATCAGGGAGTATTTTTCTGGAGTAGCAGGAGAATGCGTGGTATCACTTAGAACAGAGTTAGTAGTTGAAACTACCCGTTGCAGTAGTGTTGCTGTTAGAAGTTACAGCCTCCAGATCACTTAATTCAGCCTCCATCAAAATTCGGGCAATATCAAATTTTACTTTTATTTGTGTTCGCTTTGATAGTTTTTTGAAAGTATCAGCGTATCCCAAAAATAATAAATCTACTCCATCATATTTTACATCAACTTTATCTTCACTTCTGTTGCGATCTCTTCTATTTTGTAAGTACTGGATCATTCTATCTGTTGGATCCGGATCCGGATTACTCCTCCTATGCCTTCTATAAATTTGTTGGGCATTTTGAGTTTCTTGCGGGCGGGTATCTTGTGCTACGTCTTGTGTAGTTTCGTCTCCCGTAGATTGAGAGTTAGTAGAATTAACTTCTTCAAGTCTTCGAGTCTCATTCAATGTAATTGCTGGATCAATGAAATTCATTTGATCTGCCCAAGTCCAATTTTGAAGCTTTTTTGCAGCTTGGCCACTTGTACTCTTTTTAGATAATTTATACTTTTTGTAGGAGTCTTTTAAATTCTTCCACTTCGCTTTCAAAGTTACGACTGAAAAATAACAAAATAAGACAAAATTAATATTATTTTAAAATGAATATTATTTTCATTGCAGATTCCTAACTACTGGAGATGCTATAAGACATTATCGTTTTCATATCGTATAGGAAATTCAACAGTTTCAAAAATAGTGACCGAAGTATGTCAGGAAATATGGAATGTTTTACAACCATTAACCATTCCACAACCTACACAAGAAATGTGGCTCAATATCGCAGAAGACTTTTTTGAGAAATGGGGATTTCCTCATTGCCTGGGTAGCGTGGATGGAAAGCATATTACCATTAAATGCCCTCCAGGTAGCGGCTCAATGTTTTACTGTTACAAAAGTAAATTTTCTATTGTGTTATTGGCTGTTGTAGATGCTAATTACAAATTCATATATGTTGACATTGGATCGTTTGGAAAAGATTCTGATTGTACTATATTTGTAAAAACACCTTTTTTACAACTATTGCGAACTGGTCAACTTAATGTACCAAATGCCCAACCATTACAAGATGTTTATGATGATTATGTTTTAATAGGGGATGGTGCCTTTAAGCTGGAAACGTTTTTGATGAGACCTTTTGTAAGAGAAGCGGCTATGCAAGATAGAGATAAAAAGAGATTTAATCAGGCGCTCAGTCGAGCACGTGTAGTTATGGAACGTGATTTTGGAATAATGGCACAGAAGGTTAGGATTTTCCTAAGACCTTTCGAAACAGATTTGACAAACACAATAAAAATTGTGAAAGCAGCTTGTTGTTTGCACAACTTTATACAGACGAAAGAGTCAGCCGTACATACCAGTTCCAGCTTTGAAATAGAACAGCTAGGTGCCTTTCTACCACAAAATAGACCTGGCAACCGACAGAGAGCATCGGCGGCAGCGTTTGAGGTCAGAGATAAATTCGTTCAATATTTTACACAAACGCAGAGAACTTAACGTTATCATAATATCGTCTAATTATCGTCAAAATGGGACCCATAAAACTAGTAGTAATGTGAAGAATTAACATTTAAGGTAACCTAACAAACAAGGTACCTACTACTGAATCGATACTATTTGATCAATGATGTGTGCCATTTTGACGTTAATGTTATCTATAATAAGTACAAATAAATAATTATACATATAATACATAATGTTATCTTATAAGCAAAATAAACAAATACATGTGATACAGTCTATTATTATTATAAAAATACTACATACCTTCCTCATTTAATTCCCTCTGGATTTCTCTCCATGCCTGCAGTTTTTTCATATTATTTTTATAATCCGGATGATTTAATAAATAAAGAATAGGTCTATTTCTGACCTCTTGAATTAATTTTTCTGTGAATTCGACGTCCATTTTATGCAAAAATGTAGTTTCGCTTTTAATTTTTGTCGATTTCCACAAACACGTGCGAAAACAACGCGGCACCTCAACAAAATGGCGGCCGGAGCGCGGTAGTATGGCTGGCGTCGGAGTATTATCGACGAAATCGCGCGGGGAAAGAGATAGAATATAGTTAAATCTATGCGTTAGAACAGGCAGTTCCGTGGCAGTTCCGCTTCTCCTACATACGGACAAAACACAGCGAAATTAATGCGGTTCCGCTGTTATGGTTTCGCAGCGGAGGTGTGCTACGGGCGTTAACATAACATTAACAAGCACCAAAGCACCAAACAACTTCAACGACGATTAAACTCGTGCTTCAATAACCTTTGCAAAATACATCGATTGTTTTTCCCCCAGGACTACGACATGGGGTTCTTCAAAAAGGGCTTTTTAAGACATTTAAAGGGTCGGCAACGCGCGTGTATGCCTCTGATGTTGCAGGCGTCCATAGGCTGCGGTAACCGTTATCCATCAGGCGGACCGCATGTTTGCCGCCTTGGTGGTATAAAAAAAGATAGGTACATACATTTTTTCATGTTTTTCAGAATTTGACAAATTTAGGTAGGTAGGGTATTGTTTGACCTCGGTCTGTTTTGTCAAAGGGGAATACCGAGTAACGGATACAACGTGCGACCTTGCAACATCTTGCACGGCTCCCTTCCTTGTCGGAAAACGATCACGAATTGTCATCGGTGATGGTGCTGTGACATCAAATTGTGTGATGATGAGGATAATCTACAATCTGACGCATAGTTTTATCTACACCTAGTTAAGAGGTGTTAAACCCGTGTGTCTTATATTTAGAAAAATATGAGTACGTCGGGTCATTACGACCCGCATGCTCTAATTGCGAGAGAGGTTCTCTCGTAATCGTGAAGGTTCTAAATATGATACTGAACAAGGTCCTTTTCAGGGTTACTACAGGTATACCTAAAGTTACATACACTTTCTCATCTGTAGATAGCCAAATTTTTACTTTTAGTCGTGATGTGAGATATGAGCAGAGGTATAAGTTTAGGATCGAAGTAATAAAATAAAAAATTATCCGCTCATGCGATTTCAGGATAATTTATTTATCCTAATGATTACGTCTTTCCATGGCCATAGACAGACCATAGACAAATAAACTATTATAATTGACCTATCACACATAACAAGAGAAAAAAACAGAAAATAATACAATATGTATGCTTGAGTCGCAAAACCGTTTTCTCCGCTTTAGTAAATATCCTGATAGTTTCTAAAACTCCTACCAGGTACCCATTGCCAGAAAATAAAATAGAACAGGTCCTAGCAGAAAAAATCATCTATTTCGATGAAAACATTTTATTCAGGATTTTCTTATTTACCGTAGCTTAATTTTACGGAAGGAAACCTTTGACCACCAGTGGGAATAAGCGATTGTTATCTTAATTCTTGCACAGAGGCGGCTGGTTGTCGTAGCCCAGTTTCCTCAGGTCTTTGGAAACCATTGACAGGTGGAGAGTGACGCTGCCGTAGGATTCCGTCCTTAGCACTGGAACAAGAAAGGGAAATCAGAAAAAACGAGCTATTAGATTAGAAGACGAATAAGAAATTTGACAAAAACTGCTAACTATTTTAACCTTCCAAAATAGAAGACTTCTTCCACGCGTGGAAGTAAAATTGAGGTGTAGAGCTTTATTTCTTATTTATTTATGCACTCATACACTTATTTAGGGGAACGCTTCATCAATCGAAATATGTAAAAAAGTTAGTACGCGTACAAAGAGACTAATACTTTAATATTTTACTAAAAATACCTACTCTTTTTTTTTCAAGGTTTTATTTGCATGTTTATTTGTTATTTCCACTTTACTCTAATCTATCAGAATAATTTAGCTTAAGTGTGCGTATTCATTTCATGAAATTCTGTCTTTTATTTCACAAAAACGCATATCAAGTAGTGCTTCACATTAGATAATAAATGTGATGTGGAATTGTCCTGAAGGGACAATGCCGGATCTGAGCGTGTATCAGGATTCCAGAGCTGTAACCAGTGTTAATAGAAAACGGTCACATTAAAAAAAATGGCTCAGACATTGTGAGTTTCATAATCAGTCATCTTTCAAATTGTAACACGTTATCAGTAGACTGAAGAGTACACGAGACGTGCAAGGCAAGATCGCAAGAGAGCCACTTCAACTAGAGAGAGAGTATCGATTTAAGTGTGCAGTGATCTGATAAATCGCACTTTGACTTCTTTTGAGGTCAGATCTACAGTCCAGGACTTTCGAGAGGTACCAGTTAGCATCAAAACCATAGGAAGAAGAGTTAAAGAAGGGATAAAGACGTTCTTGCCAACTAGAATTAATAATTCGTATGTGTGGACCCTTACTTATCATATCACAGACCATCGAGTAGTTCGTGCTAAATCTGGTCGCTCATATGAAAACTGAAAAAATGATGACTAGGGTAAAATATTGTTCACTGATGAATATTAATTTGAATCTTAATTTGAATCTTAAGCCAGATGATACTCGTGGAAGGTTTAAAGTTGGAGACGACTGGGAGAAAGATATGCTGTTTAACATTGTCACAAGAGAGCCATATGGTTATAAGGAAGTAGTGGTATAGGACGGTATTTAGGTGCATAGGAACAAGTACAGGGTTGTACATAAATGATCCTTGATCCATGATCCAGAAAATGGATCCTTGACTGTGGCTCGGTATGTAAATGACATCTTTGAAGCGATTGTCATGACTTTTGACCCATACAGCAGAGAAAATATTTAATTATTGTAGGATAATGTGCGGCCCCACGCCGCAGCGATAGTTTTGATGTAAATTATGTCCATTCGTGTGCAAAAATCAATTAATTTACATAGGTGCCACCTAAATAACAGTCAAAATAATTTAAAAAACAATGACTTTTTATTACTATACAAATTAATATGGACCTTATCAATAACGAATATAAATGAGCTACATTAAAAATATTTTTAATAATGTCAACGCTATTAATTACAACTATTTAAATTACCATTGAAATCAGGAAAATTCTTCGTAAAACTCCAAATATACATAGTTACCTACATGTTGGACTTCATCCACAATTATAAATCACTACATAGTATAAAATAAAGTCGCTTTCTCTGTCCCTATGTCATTATGTCCCTTTGAACGCTTATATCTTTAAAACTACGCAACGGATTTTGATGCGGTTTTTTTTAATATATAGAGTGATTCAAGAGGAAGGTTTATAAGTATAATAAAACCGTGCGAAGCCGGGGCGGGTCGCTAGTTATAAATATATAAATAATGCTGGATAGTCCACACAGCATCATCTAGCCCCAAGCTAAGCAGAGCTTGTGTTATGAGTACTAGATGACTGATATACTAATACAATACATTACATAGATTTTTTATGACACATAAATCATCCACCAAAGTT
This sequence comes from Eupithecia centaureata, assembly GCA_944547425.1. Lineage (NCBI taxonomy): Eukaryota > Metazoa > Arthropoda > Insecta > Lepidoptera > Geometridae > Eupithecia > Eupithecia centaureata. The sequence continues at coordinate 13,685,350 of OX155684.1, read as the reverse complement.
AGACAAATCCCCTCCTATTGATTCTTTATGACACCTCACTGCGGTAAATTTGAGACACTCTTCAAATAAGTTGTCTCGTTGTGAAGCCTAGAGTCTAAGTTAGTGCCCACATAGGAAGTACGTCGTGTTTTTGTACATATGCTGTATGTACCTAAGCCTCACGTGTAAGACTAAATGACAACGTGATTTCACGCTCAATTTAGGACAAGGATGGTCTTTTAAATTATTTTTATATGCTAAAAACAAATGTTAAACTTTCGTTCAGCACAAATAGGGTAGACCGAGGCGAATCGGATCAGTTTGACTTTGAAGTAAAAAAACAACTACTTTTTTCAAAGAATCACATTATTTATTAATTTGGCTTTAATCATTAGTGTTTTTTATTATAATTTAAAATAATAAACATTATTTAAAACTAACAGTTAAATTTTTATAAAAATAAAACGTAACAATGAGAAATATCCGATTCGCCCCAAAATTGGGGGCGAATCGGATCTAACATTCATTGGTCATTAATATTTAAAATTCTCACAGAATTGTGTTTACAATCATACTTAAAACTAGAACATAACTTAATTGAGTTCCTTCAATCAGTTGTCGGCACATAAACCACAAGTTTACGGTCCTTTGGCACCATTTCTATCAGCGCAATTTTCACAGGCCCTGCACTGGATCCAGTCCTCTATTAGAGTGTCAACAAATTTTTCTGAGCAAAAAATGCAATGTCAGTCTCTTCACTCAATGGAACTCATAACTTTTATTCCAGGTGTAGCTTTCAATATTTTGATTCCCTTTATCCTTCCCTTTTTCTGTATCGATACATTTTTACTTTTCAATATTTTGTTATTTCTTAGCGTTTTTTTTAAGGAGATTATCTTTACTTTGTGGCGATATCAGGTGTAAAATCGGCTGCGTCAGTTTGAGGTTTTTTTGATGTGGTTGGGCTCTTTAACGGAGAGGGAAAAATTTGTTCAATGGTGTAAGATGTAATATATTCACAGTCTTGTTGCTTAATTTCAAACTGTCTTGTCTGTAGCTTTTTTCATATCTTCTTGACACCACAGACCTTGATTAGTTTTTTTCATATATGTCCAAACCATCTAAAACAATAAAACATTGATTATAAAGAAGTTAAAAGTAATTTAAAGACTGATCCGATTGGCCCCAAATGATCTGATCCGATTCGCCCCATATCAATGTATTCATAAAATCACTTTAGTCAGAATACCGTTTACAATTTACAGGAAACACATAAGGTTTGTCAAAATTAGATCCATACTGAATAACATTACACATGTACATTAACAATCCCATCATTTTTTTTACCAAAAATACAAGTTATCATTATTACGTACCTTACAATTGGCGCAAAAACGGCCGTGGTGTCATTTCTGCATGGCTAGCGAGCATCGCTGGTGCTGAACATACGAGTGATATCGAAGTTTAGCAAATAGCAACCGACGCGGGGAGAGGGGAAGAAGTCATGTGTAGCTGTAACTGCGTTCAGTGTAGCGCGGTTTTTTTTATTTTAATTTATTTCTTAGTTTGATCCGATTCGCCCTGTGATCCGATTCGCCTCGGTCTACCCTAAGCGGTCATTTGCCCGTGACTAAAACATTTTTTAAACCATGGCGCGATATTACTTTAAATAACCATGTACTTAAGATGCTTGTGTATGAACATCGTACTTAAGCGGTGCTAGTAGGGAATTATTAATTGCAGGACCTTTGGGATATAGGTGAACTTTGGGAAGCCTTATTTTATTAGGTTGTGGTTGTGGCTAAATGATGCTGTGTGGATTGTCCAGCATTATTTATTTATTATTTATTTAGCCTGCGGATGATGATAATAGTTACATGAGCTAATTATACATTATAATATAGCTAAACGTCACATATCCTTTCATTCTAAGAGATGATAAAAGATTCATCATCTCTTAGACTGAAATTAACTAGGTTTCATCAAAAATCAGTGTTTGCTTGTAATTGCCCTAGGCTATCTAAAAACAGGCTGATTATTAGATCATCTACATACTTTACATAATAAATAAATACCTAAATTATAGAAAAATAAAAAATGGTGGACAACAAAACATCATCTCCCCCAACAATGTACTACTAATATCCCTTACATTATATATCAGAAGTTATTTTTATACCTAACTAGCGACCAGCCCCGGCGTCGCACGTTTTTATTATACGTATAGAGATTCCTCTTGAATGTCTCTATCTATTAAAAAAACCGCATCAAAATCCGTTGCGTAGTTTTAAAGATTTAAGCAAGCGACTTTCTGATACTATGTAGTGATACATATGAATTAGAAATGTAAAATAGACTAATACTTACAACTATAATAGGTAGAAATACAAATACACATCTGTTGATAGAATATTTTTAGATGTTGCACAAAAGTTTTACATTGGCGCATACCTAACGCGCATTCTCTACCTAACTTATAATCTAATTTAGAATCTAGGTACCTAGTGCTAGATAGCAAAAATTACAAGACCAAAAAAATAGTAATGCGTATGTGCAAATCTTTATCATCATCAGTCCACTGCTGGATATAGGCTGATGATGATGTGCAAATATTACAATTTATTGATTGTTGACTTACGATAATTATCCTTCCCAGTAGCAAGCATCTTAGGGTCAACGAGCTCAGGGTACCTTCCCGTGAGCCAAGCGAGCCACTCGCCTAGCGCTGTGGAGGCCAGAGGGCGGAGTAAGGACGCGCTCTTGGTGCGCGCGCCGCTGCAAGTGGGCAGCAGAGCGAGTGCGTAGCCGCGGAGAGAATCCCCCGTGATGGGGTTCTGGGCTCTCACTGTTAGCACTAGCTGCGGCCCTGGATAGTCGAAATAAAAATCTTAAAGGACTGCTCTGTATGTTGATTTTTTTAAAAATAGGTGGGTATAACAAGGCATCGGTTTAAGTAGGTACCCTCAAAGCAGTTTTTAAAGCGGTATTACACTACACCTTATTCAGGGCCCGGTAGTTAGGGCGATTAGGGAGCAAGGCTTGCCGGGTCCGTCCCTTAGGGACCCTAAATCTTATAACAACACTCTTAGTTAGTGTTAGGGTCCTTGAATAACGTGTAGTGTAATAGCGCTTTTACTCACATCCCGAAACGTTAGTGCTGCTGAAGACCATTTCGACGGGCATGTTAAAGTAGACCTTTTCAGGGTCGTTTCCGGATTGGGACATCTGACTAGTCCCAGAAGAGAGGCCCGAAATAGGTTCCCAGTCCGGGCCCCACACGACATCGTATTGAATGTACAAAAACTCGTCGAACACCCCGCTAGGGAATGTAACGAACTCTATTTGGCCACTGAAGGACATTAAAAACTTCGTAAGATCACTCTCTCTCATTTAAACCGTCTTTTTAATTCATAAAATACAAATAAATTGCATTTTAGCAAAGCTTTGCAAATTAATCAAACAAAACATTTGTTTCCATGGTAACCACAATTTCAGTGCTACCAGCTGTGAAATTCCTTCGAATGGTGATTTAAGATAGGACACACACGGCAAACGCAATTTTTTAAACTAGTCTGTTTTTTTCAGTCCATAGACAAATTATGGTCATTTAATGGCTACTTCCGCTGTCCTGTTTTACCGACAGAGCTCCACGCGTTTCTAAGGAATAACAAAAGATGGCGTTGCATGCAGTGTGACCAGATTCAGTATTTTAATACTTTTTCAGTATATTTTGTCGGTTATTTTGAATATGAGTATTTTTGTAGGTATATTGCCGGAAGTCGGTATTTTTGGGTATATTTTGGTAATGAAGTTGGTAGCACTGTAAACAATGGTCCTCGCGAACGTCGGTAGTCGCGAACCAATGTTCGGGGAATCCCGTGAATATCAACTATCTAAATAGAGCCCGAATTCAGTCTACCTTATGGACGATCGATATTCATCGATTATCTAAATAAAGCCCGAATTCAGTCTACCTTATGGACGATCGATATTCATCGATGGTGAATAAACATCTGTTAGTTAGTATTACATAGTTAGAAAACATCGAAATCATCGGATTCAATATTACACTTAAATAATTAATCAAAGTTGGATAATTCACACAGCATTATCTAGCCCCAAGCTAAGCATAGCTTGTGTTATGGGTAGATACTAAATAACTGATACACTTAATTAATAGAATACACTACATAGAAAACATCCAGAACTGCTTGTGTTATGGGTAGATACTAAATAACTGATACACTTAATTAATACATACTACATATAATACACTACATAGAAAACATCCAGAACTATCTAAACAAATATCTGCAGATCGTACACACATTTGTACCGAGGCGGGAATCGAACCCGCAACCTCCTGCGTCGCAGGCGGACCTTCGCCCGTCACGCCACAGAGGTCGTCATGGATGTTAAAACTGAAAAAAGTATATATTACATAAAATAAACGTCATTACTCTTTTGATCGCCAATATCGCCATCTAGCGTCTAGCATTGGATGTCTAGGTTTAACTATCAAGTTTTTTTTGAATTTTCAAACCATATATGAAAAGGAAAGATATTATATAAAACGGTAACTATCAAGTAAGATAGTCATTAGATCAATATAGAATTCAATTATTTTCCACTAGATGACACGACTCGACACTTAACATGACTCATCGGAGTAAGTTTTTTTTGTTATTTTGAACAGACCAAACAGAAATCACCTGTCAAAGAAATTTTTTTACAGTGTAAGAAAAAAATACTGGAAATTTTGTAATTTTTTTGTCATTTTAATTTCATAAATTTATTAGACTAATTTATTTGATACTGAAAACATTCATCAATTTTAATCCTTCGAAAAGATCGTTAAAATATTTATAACTCCAACATTTATAGCGATGATTGATGATGAATAAATTTGGAGAATCAGTATTTTTATTGGTATATTTGCCCTGCATAGGTCAGTATATTTCCGTATTTTCTGGAGGTGCCTCGGTATTTTCGCAAAAAATAATCTGGTCACACTGGTTGCATGTGCTTTCAAAAAATTCAATTGGCCACCATTGTGAAGGCGATTTTGCGAAAAAGTTTGATGGTTTTCTTGTTTTCCGTGTTGATTTTTGGTAAAATATACTATTTTATATCGTCTGCCATATTGTGTGTCATTCAGTGAATCTATTGCAATGTAAAAAGTCGCGCCGTAGTGTCTATTATCAAACCCTGAATGCTTTCAAAATGTCACGCGAAGTGAGCATCAGTTTCGTGAACACCATACCATGCACAAAATAACTTTTGATTTTGTTCGTAAAAAGTGGATCCTGACAGTCTGCGAGTATCGTGGCTCGCCTTATATATATGTGGAATGCAGTGGAAACTCGGACTTCAAGAGTGTGCAAGTGAAACCGTTTCAGGATATTCTGTACACGTCGAACGGCAGCGCACTTACGCGGGCGACGGGATAAAAGTTGCCGGCATCATTATGGTGGACTGAGGGAGCGTTTGTTGTCGGAAGGAAGCTGAATAAGTTTAGTAAACAATCGCATCCAGAGCGAGCGCACCATGTCAGGCTCGCAGCACAACCCGAATGGTCGCCAATCCCAGCTGGGTTCCGGGTGGAACCCAGCCATGCAGGTTGTAATTATATTTCCTCTATCACATACTCGCGCTCAATACATCCCATTTTCGCAACATCCTGTAAGAATTTAGTAAGTCGTGTGTTACGAAATTTACCACAAAGCTAAAGCATGTGTTGTGAGTAGCGTAGAGCTGCGTAGAAAAATAGACGCGTATTTACACGCATTCTTTGTTTGGTTTGCCTCATGTGTATCAGAGTGCATTACATACCTACTGATACCAATCAGCTGTTTGATTGTCAACACTGTCACTAATGCACCTACACAATATGTAGGTAAGAAGAAAGAAACATCATGCTTACTTACATTTAAATATTGACCTGGAATATTCTAGGTTTTGGTGTGTAGTGTAATGTGTGTTATGTATGAGTTTACAAGTATGTACCCACCATATTGTACACCTGTTGAGGTTATCAATAGCTTATTAATAATCATGATTTCAAAATCAAAAGGTATCATAGTTTTCATGAGCATATTCATTTGATTTCTCTATCATTCTCAAGTTGATGTTAGTACTTCATAGAGGTAAATTCTAGGGTGCTAGGAGCTTCCAGATTTGTCTATTATAAAAAAATATATAAAAAGAATTAGATTAAGAAAAAAATTATAACCACTTGGCATGATACAAAGCAGATACCAAGATAGACTGCAAACTTATAAGCACTTTCATTACACCTACTAACTAGCTTCTTCTGCGGCTATATTATGTAGTCAATATTTTACTCTTACTTGATTTAATTCAGTGTCTTTGGATATAGTTAGTGATAGGTTATTTAATATGAATTCATAGATGCTACATTTCAACCAAATTCATTCAGTAGTTATACAAATTGTTTTGTTTTAGCACAAATATTTCACAATGGCACAAACCTTCATCTTCATAACATTAGCCGTATTTTCTGAAGTACCTAAGTTGTTATCTATGTAAGATATTTTAATTCACATACTTCAATACACAGCAATAAGATACAATATTTTTTATACTGCAACACTCTTTCAGAAAATTAACCCTTGGTTAACCTGGTGACACCAAATCACTTAATTTACCCCATGGAGTCCATGGGACTTCTCGCATAAAAGCCAAAGATTTTGGTCATTATAAAAGCAAAACATGAACAAAATATATATTTTTCTGCTTAGCAATATTTTTCTTTGATATCAAATTTCGTTATTATAGTCTTTTTCACATAGGAAGCGTTCTGTGACGTTTCAGTTTGACAGTTATAGAAATGAGCTAAGAGTAATCGTAAAAATTTGATTCGATTTTTGACTTGATTTAGTAACGAAAATCAATTTTTGGTAAAATATTTTCATTGATTTTAAATGTCTTAAACAAAGTAAAACATTAAATTAGGTCTATATAAATAAAAACAATAGGAAAAATCTGCATTTCCAATAGGTAATATGTCATAACCTAGAAATAGGACGGTAATAATATCAGCAGATAGGTAGGTAATTGAAAATCAATAACAAATAATCAACAATAATCATAGGTATGTACTTCCGTGATAAAATTTTAAAATGATGATGTAGAAAGTTACGATTTTAATTTGCGATAATCGATATATAGATTTGCTGGAATAATATTTGTTTGCCTCAACTCTATTACGTTCTGTTCTACGCAAAACAAATTGCCTCGGATTTCATAAAATTATTGATTTCTATTTTTTATTACGCGTGGAGGCTAAAAAAATTTATTTTTGGATAATTTGTGTGTCGTGCTATACTTCTGTAGCTTAATTCATATGTTTGAAATGAAATAAAAATTGATTGATTTTTCGAAATTTCAATTTGCCAAAATCCTAGTCAATTGAAATGAAACGCATTCCATCTGTCAGGGAACGCTTCAATACTAATTAAAAAGTGGCTCTCTTTTATACAAAAAATAAATTCGTACATGGTCCCCATGGAGTTCAGCGGACTCTATGGGCACGATAATCCTTTTAAAAGCGCGACAAGGTGCACATACTCTTCACCCTGCATTCGGGCCGTTACTACAGGAAGGTACTGGGACGCGCGAAAAAAAAACGCATATGTGTTTAAAGCAAAAATAAACTTTGCGCGGAGTCCCTGGGACCTAACAGATAAATTTAGGGTTAAAGAGACTAACAAAATATGTACATTGATGAATATTAAATACATACGATGCAATGTCCTCATCATCATCAGCCTATATTAGTCCACTGCTGGACATAGGCCTCCCCTAATGAGCGCCATAGCGCCCTGTCTTCAGCTTGCCGCATCCAGCATCTGCCAGCAGTCCTTCAATGTTATGTAAATAGTTTCAATTAATAACTTATAATATCATGAATAATTTGTGTGTGGCAGGTTTGAAAGCTACTGTCCTAATAATTTTATCATCAACTGGGGTTTCAAAACATCTAGATACCAGTCCATAGAACAACTTGATCTACAAAAATCCCTGTTTGCACAAAACACAAAATTTTCGAATGTTCTTTTTCTGTATAATAATGTTATTTCTTACAATTCACCATCATTTCAATTAATTCAATACTAAAAAAAATATTATTTGCATTGTAAACAATTGAAATTACAATCAATAAAAAAATTCAACTATACCTACTCCGATTTAGAATCATAGATATTTTTTGTAAACAATGACATTTATGAATGAAAACTTAACTAATACTGATAAGTAGTTACAGACAACAGCAGGGTAACAGCAAGCTAACAACTAAAAACCAAAACAAAAAATTCAACAACGCATAATTGCTCATGCACAGCGAAAAAGATGCAAGTTCAGGTTCTATAGCGAATGAGAGACCAATGCAATGATGAATGAAAACTGTCAAATCACAAATTGTTTGGATCTCCTGCAGCTTGCTCGGATGATACCAGAATCGTAAAATAATGTTTCACCAATATTCCTTTGATTTTTTGTTTCGTTTGTATACAAATATATCTATGTTTTTTAATTGCAGTATCACTACATAGTATAAAACAAAGTCGCTTTTTCTGTCCCTATGTCCCTTTGAATGCTTAAATCTTTAAAACTATGCAACAGATTTTGTTGCGTTTTTTTTAATAGATAGAGTGATTCAAGGGGAAGGTTTATATACTTATAATAAAACTGTGCGAAGCCGGGGCGGGTCGCTAGTAGTATATAAAATTTAAACCAATGAGCTAACTGCAGACGGTGCATTGCAAATCATCAACAACCTCAAAAACCCCAATTCCAAAGGAAAAAAAAATAAATTGAATGGAATGTATATTTTCAGATGCAGATGGCCAATCTGCTTGCACGCAGTCAGCAACTGGCTCCTGCACACCTGAATGACCGAGGAGTCACATGGCACACCCCGACACCTCCACCTCATATATATCTGCCAGCACCCTCACCGCCAGACCCTCTGCAGGTTTGTTTTGAATTTGTTAAAAAATTACCCTTATTGTAACAGCATGGCAGGTATGTTTGGTTGAGAAAAGTAAAAGTCTTGTGACTAACTTATAAATCAGACTCTAGCTACTTGGACTAGCTATTATAGTCCAACTGAAAAGTTTTCAACCACTTAATCTGCATTGCACATATATTTGCTTACAGTTTTTAGAGGCAATAATAAAACATATTTTTAAGCAGTATAGTTGTAAAACAAAGCTAATAAATAAAATTCATTCTAACAGCATAAACCAAATGTGTAATTTGATGAATGATGATGCATTGTCATTTATGTCTATTCTACCTTTGACAACAATACATGAATAATTTAGTACCTGGGCCTGGCCTACATTAATGCATTTAATGTTTTTATGAAATATTCATCAACTGACAAAGCATTTCATGAGGTAATTATCACAAAAACACTCAGGAATTTATTTGTCTTCTCGTTGGTGTTTTTCAAAATTTAACCCTCATTTTATTATTGCAATCATGCCTCCATTCTATGACTATGAAATTTCCATGAAACAGAAACTGGCAAACATGTCATAAACTACACACATGTTGTCATCATCATAGAATTTGAAATGGGTCAGTAAAGAAGTCTATATACATCAGCCAAACTCGATGTAGAATGTTTGTAAACAAACCGCCCATACTTAACCTAAAATACACTCTGTTGCCGCGCCTTTTTATACGCAATTTACATTACTTGTCGATTTAAGATCCTTCCTTCACTAAATATTTCGTACACTCATATCTAAAATTCGACGCCAAGCAAGTGAATTTTAGTTTTTTGTGTTGTGGTTTGTTTACAAACATTCTACATCGAGTTTGGCTAATGTATAGAGACCAATTATAGACACTTGGACACAAATATATTATTTTCAAGATAACCTCTTGAGAATCAATGAAAAATTTTTTTTTGTGGTGTAACAACAAAGTCGTAACATTATTAAATTCCAGGCTATCAAAGGCGCTGGCGCTAACGCCATGTACCGACATACGGTAACTCCGCCGGACATGTACCGACACACGCCCACGCCTCCGGAAAAGCATTTGATGAGGTAATTATCACCATTAAGTATAACTAGCTGCGCTCTGCGGATATATCTGTTATTTAGTAAGTACCTATAACTCAAGCTCTCTTTAGTTTTAGTGTGAATTGTCTAGCATTATTTATTTCCTTTAATCGCTTTATAACTAAAATATAGTTTTGTTATGAAAGGGGAAAAGACATAAGAAAAGGGGAGGCCTATGTCCAGCTGTGGACTAGTATAGGTTTCTGATGATGATTCTAAGGAATGGAATCATCTTATTTTTTAATTATAACTAGTATTCTCTAAATAATAAACTATTTTCCATGATTTAAACTCAATTATTGCCATTAAATTTAAACTCTTACAGTGTATCTACTCTTGAACCCTAAGCTAACTTATAGACATAAGCTGTTTATTTATACACATGAGCTTAATAAATCTGAACTTAGTGGGGACAGTGATTTGCACTGACATTTCAAACTCTCATGTCCAATGCTTCCAAGACTGGAGAAAGACTAAAGTCTCCTTTATTCCTTTCTTTCCAGAGGTACGCCATCGCCAGGAGATGTGAAAGGACCACCAGTTGATATCTACCCTCATTTAGGACCCGGCAGAGGTAAGCGCAGGGACTTTACCATTTCGAATAAACTTAGTAACAAGCTCAAGGTGCCTATAAAATAACGTCTACTGACGGGCTTTTTTCGCAAAGACTAATAAAATAACCCGCCCTCGTAGAGTTGTGATTGACTTTTATATATTTTGGAGTAATAAACTGTGTTTTCTGTGTTTAAAACTATTGTACAGTTAATATATTCCAAAATTAAGTAGTGCTTGAACTTAACCTTTCAACTAGTCTAATTCGTAGTCAAAGTTCTGTCTTGGTTTCTCCTATACGTATATATCCCTGTATTAGTACCAGGTTGACACTTTTCTGCTTAGTCCGGTTCATGGAAATTTTCAAGTCATGGAATGGAGGTTTGGTTACATTAATAAAATGAGCGATTTTATGATAAATCATAGACACCAATGAGACAATAAACACGTTATTACTAGTACTAGTACATGCCACGTGTCGCCTGGTCGAAGTACTTGTGTCACGTGTTTGTGAGCAAACGTTTATAGTCCATTGAAAAGTTACATTTGGGGTTGCGTTTTTTAGAGGACGCAATTTTATTTTTTTGATGTGTAGGGGGGGTCAGTGTAAAGCTAAAACCAAGTTTGTGGGGTCGCCACCCTTGTCCCACGGCCGCCATCTTGAAAATAGGGGTTGAAATGGTTTTTACGATATATCTCTTAAACTATTTATCTGATAAAAAAAAATTGTAAACATTTTTTGTTGCAAATTAAATTCTCTACAACTTTAGTCCTGTAACTTTTTGTCGTAGATCTTAAAATAAAAAAGTTATAAGCGAAAATCTTCCGAAAGGGCTGCCCTTTATAATTAGTCTTAGTTTGTAGTATTCCCCTAACACCCTGATTCCATGACTTGAATAAAATGAGCGATTTTATGATAAATCATAGACACCAATGAGACAATAAACACGTTATTACTCATGATGCTGAACCTCTGGTTTCAAGGAGAACGCTGTTCACACTAACACCCTGTATAAGTCATGGAATGGAGGTTTGGTTACATTAATAAAATGAGCGATTTTATGATTTATCATAAACCAATGAGACAATAAACACGTTATTACTAGTACTAGTAATAACGTGTTTATTGTCTCATTGGTGTCTATGATTTATCATAAAATCGCTCATTTTATTAATGTAACCAAACCTCCATTCCATGACTTGGAAATTTCCATGAACCGGACTCAGCAGAAAAGTGTCAACCAGACACAAGTTGCCATCAACAAAGAAGTCAAGTTAACACGTTTATTGTTGCAGAAGGTCGACTACGTCCCGATGACATCTTAGCGTTCGCGCGCCAGGGTTCGCTGGACCTCTCGCTAGGGTCGCGTGCGAACGGCGCCACTCCCCCCGCGCCGCACCCCGCCTCCCCCGCACTGTCCGTCAGAGACGCTCCCACTATCAACAGGTACCCACTAGTGATGTGATTATATTGACTGGATCAGGGACGAAAGCGCAGGAAACCCTCATGTCTAAGAGTTACAATTTTAAGTGGATTATGTGTATGCAGCTCACGGCGCGAAGCCCTGAGAGTTTGTGGCTCGCTTCGCTCGCGGTTTCACGATCCCCATTAGGGTCTAGACAGACGGACTGCAATTCAACTGCAATCCGATTTGGACATCGTGCAGTTGGATTGCAGTCTGAGTGCAGTTAGTCGTTGTAACTGCACTCAGACTGCAATCCAACTGCACGCCAACTGCCCGTCGACGTGCAGTTTGATTGCAGTCGAGCCAACTGCATTCCAACTGCATCTGAACTGCCATTTGGCAGTCGGATTGCAGTTGAATTGCAGTCCGTCTGTCTAGACCCTTACACTAGCGATATAATTCTTTCTGGGAAAGCGGGCTCGAATGTCATGGTTCTGGTATCTTGGGCATAGTTGAGGTAGTGGACAAAAAGTAGAACATTTCTAGAAAACAAAATGTAGCGACGCAGGAGGTTGTGGGTTCGATTCCTGCCTTTGAAAAATATTTGTACTATCTGTAAATAGTTGTTTTCTATGTAGGAGTATAAAATAACTAATTTTGTAATAAGCAAATTAGTTATGTAGCAGGGTTCAAAGCGATTTTTATCGTCGATTATTAGATTGTTATCAAGATGGGAATATTTAATGCCTCTTAAATTTTTCTTATTGTATTGCGTGTATTGAAACGTAAGCCACTTCACGTCTATTAGCGGGGGTTTCCCGCGTCGTGTTTACATTGAATAGGAATCATTTATTTCTTTGGTAACAAATATGTGTATGATAATTATCAAGAAGGATTATCTTGATAATTTCAAACCCAAGTACTCATAACACAAGCTCTGCTTAGCTCGGGGCTAGATGACGCTGTGTGTATTGTCCAGCATTATGTACTGTTGTACACGAGGTACAAGAGATCGCTTTTAGCGATAAGGCCGCCGATTGTGCCACTTTAGTTATAATAATAGTATTAAGCTAAGTGCAATATAGGATGACGCAGTGTGTATTGTCCAGCATTATGTATGTATATTGTACTTATTTGCAGTTTGATAGCGCGCGCGGCGCCGCGACGCGTGGACTCTCTGCTGGAGCGCCTGGTGCCCTCGCCTCACTCCGTGATCGTGCACTCGCGCGTCGCCAGCACGCCCTCACCGCCCTCTTCTAACGAGGTACACTACCTATAACAATATTAAAGCAATCCTACTTATATTATAAAAGCGAATGTTTGTAAGTATGGATGGATGTTTGTTACTCTTTCACGCAAAAACTACTGAACGGATATGGATAAAATTTGGCACAGAGATAGATTATAGTCTGGAATAACACATAGGCTATATTTTATCCCGGAATTCCCACGGGAATGGGAATTACGGTCGGTGAAACCGCGAGTAAAAAATATGCAGGTCAATTTATGATAAATTATGTACGCACAATCAGAGTCATATATCTAAAAAGGCGAGTATTCCAGGACTCTGCGGACTCGTGCGGCGCGCCGCCCGGCTCCAAGCGCAAGCGCAAGCCGGAGCGCACGCTGCGGGTGGGCGTGCCCTCCGTGCCCTCCGCGCCCGCCGTGCCCTCCGCGCCGCCGCACGCGCACCCCGCGGGGGACGCCGAGCCCGCGCAAACGGAGAAGCCTGTCTTTACAGGTAACTCATTATACACAGGTATATAGTAAAGATGAAACGGATAGCAGATTGGCCGAATACCGGATATTCGGCCAACCGAATAGCCGAAAATCCGGTCTCCGGCCTATTTATGAATTACTCAAGCAAGGTTTTTTTACTGGTGATTGATATGATATACTTTGTTTTTTGTAGACATTGTGCATCAACACACTTCACATCTTACTTTTATTTTGGATATTCTCTCTCTAAATGTGTAAACTGCATAGCAATAATAAATTATTTTTTCTGTTGTTATTTTTCTAATTCTAAAGCTTTTTGTTTTTCTAAGAGAAATAAAATATCAGTTATATAGTATTCATAACAAGCTTTGAGTAGCTTACTTTGGGGCTAGATGGTGCTGTGTGGATTCTCCAGCATTATTTGTTATAGTACAAAACACACAGAAGCCGGAGGCGGAGCGGAGGCGAAGGCGTGCGAGTTGTATTCTGTTGAATCATATGAACGCCTACACACACACCGCAGGCGGTGACGGCGCGGTGCCACAGGAAAAACCGCCACGCCTTCCCCTCCACTTCGCCTGTTTCGAACTTTAATGCTCTCCAAAAAAATCAACTGAGACGTATGTACATAAAGTAAACTATCTTCCTCAGGTCCTCTAGAGAACGGTGACTCCGATCACGTTAAACTCAACGGTCCAGAGGAGCCCACCGCGCCCGCGCCCGCGCCGCCGCCCCCGCCGCCCGTCCCCCCCGCCTCCCCGCCGCACAAACCGACCTCGCCGCCGCCCCTCCAGCCCAGTATAGACGAACAGACGACCAGGAGAAAAACACGATCAGGTAACGTTATTACGTCACTACTTTATACTATGTACTAGATACGCCCCGCGGCTTCGCCTGCGAACCAGAGTATTTTTTTCATACAAATTTCAGAAAGTTATTGCACACCCTCTAGGGGGTTATTGTGTTAAAATAAAAAATACGTGTTTAATTATTCACTCCATAGTTTATTTATACCGAGTTTTGAGTGAATGGAACCAAGGATGTTTTTTTCCATACTAACTTAACCACCCTATTTAACCCCTATTTAAGGTTAAAATTTCCAAATTGTAATAGCCTATGTCCTATTCTAGGTCTTAAAATATCTATATACCAAATTTCATTTAAATAACTTAAGTAAGGTGGGTGTACCAGTAACAAACCGATTTAGCAACATTTTAAAAGTAATTTTGATGTTGTGACTTAATTAAATATTACAACAACCATTGCAAAAAAAGAATAACCTGCTTCTAGTCTACCATAGAATAAAGTAGCTTATTCGGACTCACTTAAGTTAATAGGTTTGTTTTATTTAATAATTAATGTGAAAAGTCGCGATGTGCCTAAGGTGGACCAGCTTGTACCAGCAATAGACCAGACCTTGTGCCAGTAGTGAACCAAGAAATAAAACAATTGCTTTAAATGAACAAAATTATTATTACCTGAACTTAACAATCATCACAAACTGTTCATCAGTCTACAATCATCATCATCAACCTATATTAGTCCACTGCTGGACATACACCTCCCCCAATGAGCGCCATAGCGCCCTGTCTTCAGTTTGACGCATCCAGTATCTGCCAGCAGTCTTTCGCAGATCGTCATCTCACCTTTCTTTTTTTGAGGCTTTCAGACAAAACGAATCACGGTTTTAGTTAAGCTTTTTGAATAAAATAAGTGCTTTTTGTATAACATAAAATAAATAATCGAAAAAAAACCTGGCCTGGCGTCCTACACTACGTTTACCGAGTCGCGGTCTCCACTCAAGAACAAATTTTACCCCAACGGTTGTCGGTTCTTCGCGAGATATAACCGGCCCATTGCCACTTCAGCTTGCTAATTCTTTGAGCTATGTCGATAACTTTGGTTCTCTGTCGGATGTATTCGTTACGAATTCTATCCTTCAGAGAGTCTACAAGTTTCATGTAAAAATTAAATGCTATAAAGGTAATAACTAATTTGATAACTAGATAACTATGAAGTGATTCATATCACTTACATAATCATAGCTGGCAATAAAATATTTATGAATTATAATGAATAAACTAATATAATACAAATCAAAATACAAAAAAAAAATGTTATAATGTTTTTTTCGGCGTCAGTATGTCGGACATTATAACAGACCACCTATATTAAAAATAAAGGTGGTCTGTTACTGGTACAAACTCGTATTATAGATATCACCAACTACAACAGGAACATTGTGGATATTTTAAGTTTTTTTTTTAAATAATGAAAACAGTGAAATTAAGTAAACATAAATGTAGAAGAAACAATAAACAAATTGTCAAAAAGAGATCATCCAGGAGGTGTCTAGGATGATGGAAAGCATCCAGGAGGTGTCTTTGATGATGGAGAGCATCCAGGAGGTGTCTAGGATGATGGAGAGCATCCAGGAGGTGTCTAGGATGATGGAGAGCATCCAGGAGGTGTCTAGCATGATCGAGAGCATCCAGGAGGTGTCTATGATGATTAAGAGCATCTAGGAGATGTGAATGGTGATAAAGAGCATCCAGTAGGTGTCTATGACGATTGAGAGCATCCAGGTGGTGTCACTGATCATTAAGAGCATCCAGGTATGGATGAACGAGGGGAGACAGGGGTCTATGATTATTGAGACCATCTAGGAGGTGTCTATGATGTTTGAGAGGATCTAGGAGGTGTGTATGATGTTTGAGAGGATCTAAGAGGTGTCTATGATGTTTGAGAGGATCTAGGTGTCTATGATGATTGAGAGCATCCAGGTGTGAATGAACGAGGGGAGACAGGGGTCTATGATGTTGGAGGGCGCCTAGGAGGTGTCTATGGTGATAAAGAGCATCCAGGAGGTTTCTTTGATGATGGAGAGCATCCAGGGGGTGTCTAGGATGATGGATAGTATCCAGGAGGTGTCTTTGATGATGGAGAGCATCCAGGAGGTGTCTTTGATGATGGAGAGCATCCAGGGGGTGTATTTGATGATGGAGAGCATCCAGGAGGTGTCTAGGATGATGGAGAGCATCCAGGAGGTGTCTTTGATGATGGAGAGCATCCAGGAGGTGTCTTTGATGATGGAGAGCATCCAGGGGGTGTCTTTGTTGATGGAGAGCATCCAGGGGGTGCCCTTGATAATGGAGAGCATCCAGGGGGTGTCCTTGATGATGGAGAGCATCCAGGGGGTGTCTATGATGATGGAGAGCATCCAGGAGGTGTCCTTGATGATGGAGAGCATCCAGGAGGTGTCTTTGATGATGGAGAGCATCCAGGGGGTGTCCTTGATGATGGAGAGCCTCCAGGGGGTGTCTATGATGATGGAGAGCATCCAGGAGGTGTCCTTGATGATGGAGAGCATCCAGGTGTCTTTGATGATGGAGAGCATCCAGGGGGTGTCTTTGTTGATGGAGAGCATCCAAGGGGTGTCCTTGATGATGGAGAGCATCCAGGGGGTGTCCTTGATGATGGAGAGCATCCAGGGGGTGTCCTTGATGATGGAGAGCATCCAGGGGGTGTCCTTGATGATGGAGAGCATCCAGGGGGTGTCCTTGATGATGGAGAGCATCCAGGGAGTGTCCTTGATGATGGAGAGCATCCAGGGGGTGTCCTTGATGATGGAGAGCATCCAGGGGGTGTCCTTGATGATGGAGAGCATCCAGGGGGTGTCCTTGATGATGGAGAGCATCCAGGAGGTGTGTTTGATGATGGAGAGCATCCAGGAGGTGTGTTTGATGATGGAGAGCATCCAGGAGGTGTGTTTGATGATGGAGAGCATCCAGGGGGTGTCCTTGATGATGGAGAGCATCCAGGAGGTGTCTTTGATGATGGAGAGCATCCAGGGGGTGTCCTTGATGATGGAGAGCATCCAGGGGGTGTCCTTGATGATGGAGAGCATCCAGGGGGTGTCTTTGATGATGGAGAGCATCCAGGAGGTGTCCTTGATGATGGAGAGCATCCAGGGGGTGTCCTTGATGATGGAGAGCATCCAGGGAGTGTCTTTGATGATGGAGAGCATCCAGGGGGTGTCTTTGTTGATGGAGAGCATCCAGGGGGTGTCTTTGTTGATGGAGAGCATCCAGGGGGTGTCCTTGATGATGGAGAGCATCCAGGAGGTGTGTTTGATGATGGAGAGCATCCAGGGGGTGTCCTTGATGATGGAGAGCATCCAGGAGGTGTCTTTGATGATGGAGAGCATCCAGGGGGTGTCCTTGATGATGGAGAGCATCCAGGGGGTGTCCTTGATGATGGAGAGCATCCAGGGGGTGTTTATGATGATGGAGAGCATCCAGGGGGTGTCTTTGTTGATGGAGAGCATCCAGGAGGTGTCTTTGATGATGGAGAGCATCCAGGGGGTGTCTTTGATGATGGAGAGCATCCAGGAGGTGTCCTTGATGATGGAGAGCATCCAGGAGGTGTCTTTGATGATGGAGAGCATCCAGGGGGTGTCTTTGTTGATGGAGAGCATCCAGGGGGTGTCCTTGATGATGGAGAGCATCCAGGGGGTGTCCTTGATGATGGAGAGCATCCAGGGGGTGTCTATGATGATGGAGAGCATCCAGGGGGTGTCTTTGATGATGGAGAGCATCCAGGAGGTGTCTTTGATGATGGAGAGCATCCAGGGGGTGTCCTTGATGATGGAGAGCATCCAGGGGGTGTCGTTGATGATGGAGAGCATCCAGGGGGTGTCCTTGATGATGGAGAGCATCCAGGGGGTGTCCTTGATGATGGAGAGCATCCAGGAGGTGTCTTTGATGATGGAGAGCATCCAGGAGGTGTCTTTGATGATGGAGAGCATCCGGGAGGTGTCTAGGATGATGGAGAGCATCCAGGAGGTGTCTTTGATGATGGAGAGCATCCAGAGGGTGTCTTTGTTGATGGAGAGCATCCAGGAAATGTCTTTGATGATGGAGAGCATCCAGGAGGTGTCTTTGATGATGGGTAGCATCCAGGGGGTGTCTTTGATGATGGAGAGCATCCAGGAAATGTCTTTGATGATGGAGAGCATCCAGAGGGTGTCTTTGTTGATGGAGAGCATCCAGGAAATGTCTTTGATGATGGAGAGCATCCAGGAGGTGTCTAGGATGATGGAGAGCATCCAGGAGGTGTCTTTGATTATGGAGAGCATCCAGGGGGTGTCTTTGATGATGGAGAGCATCCAGGAGGTTTCTTTGATGATGGAGAGCATCCAGGAGGTGTCTAGGATGATGGAGAGCATCCAGGAGGTGTCTTTGATGATGGAGAGCATCCAGGGGGTGTCTTTGTTGATGGAGAGCATCCAGGAGGTGTCTTTGATGATGGAGAGCATCCAGGGGGTGTCTTTGATGATGGAGAGCATCCAGGAGGTGTCCTTGATGATGGAGAGCATCCAGGAGGTGTCTTTGATGATGGAGAGCATCCAGGGGGTGTCTTTGTTGATGGAGAGCATCCAGGGGGTGTCCTTGATGATGGAGAGCATCCAGGGGGTGTCTATGATGATGGAGAGCATCCAGGGGGTGTCTATGATGATGGAGAGCATCCAGGGGGTGTCTTTGATGATGGAGAGCATCCAGGAGGTGTCTTTGATGATGGAGAGCATCCAGGGGGTGTCCTTGATGATGGAGAGCATCCAGGGGGTGTCGTTGATGATGGAGAGCATCCAGGGGGTGTCCTTGATGATGGAGAGCATCCAGGAGGTGTCTTTGATGATGGAGAGCATCCAGGGGGTGTCCTTGATGATGGAGAGCATCCAGGAGGTGTCTTTGATGATGGAGAGCATCCAGGGGGTGTCTTTGATGATGGAGAGCATCCAGGGGGTGTCTTTGATGATGAAGGCATCCAGGAGGTGTCTTTGATGATGGAGAGCATCCAGGAGGTGTCTTTGATGATGGATAGCATCCAGGAGGTGTCTATGATGATGGAGAGCATCCAGGAGGTGTCTTTGATGATGGAAAGCATCAAGGAGGTGTCTTTGATGATGGAGAGCATCCAGGAGGTGTCTTTGATGATGGAGAGCATCCAGGGGGTGTCTTTGATGATGGAGAGCATCCAGGGGGTGTCTTTTATGATGGAGAGCATCCAGGAGGTGTCTTTGATGGTGGAGAGCATCCAGGAGATGTCTAGGAACTCTACAGAGCATCCAGGAGGTGTCTTTGATTATGGAGAGCATCCAGGGGGTGTCTTTGATGATGGAGAGCATCCAGGAGGTGTCTTTGATGATGGAGAGCATCCGGGAGGTGTCTAGGATGATGGAGAGCATCCAGGAGGTGTCTTTGATGATGGAGAGCATCCAGAGGGTGTCTTTGTTGATGGAGAGCATCCAGGAAATGTCTTTGATGATGGAGAGCATCCAGGAGGTGTCTTTGATGATGGGTAGCATCCAGGGGGTGTCTTTGATGATGGAGAGCATCCAGGAAATGTCTTTGATGATGGAGAGCATCCAGAGGGTGTCTTTGTTGATGGAGAGCATCCAGGAAATGTCTTTGATGATGGAGAGCATCCAGGAGGTGTCTAGGATGATGGAGAGCATCCAGGAGGTGTCTTTGATTATGGAGAGCATCCAGGGGGTGTCTTTGATGATGGAGAGCATCCAGGAGGTTTCTTTGATGATGGAGAGCATCCAGGAGGTGTCTAGGATGATGGAGAGCATCCAGGAGGTGTCTTTGATGATGGAGAGCATCCAGGGGGTGTCTTTGTTGATGGAGAGCATCCAGGAGATGTCTTTGATGATGGAGAGCATCCAGGAGGTGTCTTTGATGATGGGTAGCATCCAGGGGGTGTCTTTGATGATGGAGAGCATCCAGGAAATGTCTTTGATGATGGAGAGCATCCAGAGGGTGTCTTTGTTGATGGAGAGCATCCAGGAAATGTCTTTGATGATGGAGAGCATCCAGGAGGTGTCTAGGATGATGGAGAGCATCCAGGAGGTGTCTTTGATTATGGAGAGCATCCAGGGGGTGTCTTTGATGATGGAGAGCATCCAGGAGGTTTCTTTGATGATGGAGAGCATCCAGGAGGTGTCTAGGATGATGGAGAGCATCCAGGAGGTGTCTTTGATGATGGAGAGCATCCAGGGGGTGTCTTTGTTGATGGAGAGCATCCAGGAGATGTCTTTGATGATGGAGAGCATCCAGGAGGTGTCTTTGATGATGGGTAGCATCCAGGGGGTGTCTTTGATGATGGAGAGCATCCAGGAAATGTCTTTGATGATGGAGAGCATCCAGGGGGTGTCTTTGATGATGGAGAGCATCCAGGAAATGTCTTTGATGATGGAGAGCATCCAGGAGGTGTCTAGGATGATGGAGAGCATCCAGGAGGTGTCTTTGATGATGGAGAGCATCCAGGAGGTGTCTAGCATGATGGAGAGCATCCAGGAGGTGTCTTTGATGATGAAGAGCATCCAGGAGGTGTCTATGATGATTAAGAGCATCTAGGAGATGTGATTGGTGATAAACAGCATCCAGGAGGTGTCTATGACGATTGAGAGCATCCAGGTGGTGTCAATGATCATTAAGAGCATCCAGGTATGACAGAACGAGGGGAGACAGGGGTCTATGATGATTGAGAGCATCTAGGTGTGTATGATGTTTGAGAGGATCTAGGAGGTGTCTATGATGTTTGAGAGGATCTAGGAGGTGTCTATGATGATTGAGAGTATCTAGGAGGTGTCTTTGTTGATTGAGAGCATCCAGGCGGGCGCTGAGCCCCCCGCGGCCGACGCCTCCGGCCTGGACCTGCAGGCCTTCGTGCAGCATCAGCGCAGGGACACGCGCCCGCTGCTGCTGGGGGAGACGGAGATCGAACGAGCTCATGTTGTAAAAATACATTACAGACTAAACTGACCAAATGGAATACTACTGGAAAAGCATTGAATTCGTGTTCCATTAGTTTTCCAATGACAACTTTTGATTAAAATTAACATTTTCTGATGAAAGAAAATAAAATTTGATTGCTTTACACATCATATTACGCAATTAATTGGAAAATAAGTTAAATCGATTGATACAAACAAAGATTTCAAAAGATTGAAAAAACATATCGTCGAAGTGCAGCTTACTAATATGTCCGCCCAGAACGAGACGCATGGTTTTTGTTTTGCATTATGCGTTTTTTACTGCGTTTTTTACTTAATATAGATGGCATATTTACCGCTTTTATTTTTTATTAAACGATTGATAGAAATACAACAGTGCTACTAAATGTAAAAAAAGTAACGTGAAATTTGACAGAAGGTTAATATTTTGATGTGAAGGTAGAAATGGTGTACTATTGGTTCCTGGTGTGGAACTGGTGCACCCACCCTAGTTACAAAGATTAAAAAACACTTTCCCATTTATAATAATAAGTAAGATAAAACAAAATCGCTTCCAGCTGTCTGACCATATATGATTTTTATGCAGTAGGTTAATAGAGTGATTCAAGGAACGTTTTTTGTATCTAAACTCACTCAAAAACTACAAATCAGATCTTAAATTAGATCACATTAATGAAAAAATTATCATCAAAATTGGTTCACCTAGAAAATTATGACGAACTGAAGACATAATAATTTTGAAGTCGGTCAAATTTAACACTGCTATACTCAGCCACAAGCTGCATAATCAGCCCATATCAGTCCACTGCTGGACAAAGGCTGCTCCTCTTATAAAATAAATAAAAAGTTATAAATGCAAGTCAACTTACTAAAGGGTCCGCCAAATAATTTTTTTTTTTTTAAATGCTATAAAAAAAACTACTGAATATTTTCTCAAATTTCTTTTTTTATTTGAAAGTACAATCCTTCCGGTTAATAATGGAAAATAATTTGATTCAGCTCGCATCATTTATGGAGGCACCCTTTAAGATTGCCTTGATTGCGTGATAAAGAGCCGTGGGATAATTTAATTAGTGCAAATGTTTCACAATGGAGAACTTTTGTTACCGTGAATCAAATGTCTTGTAGTTGAAGTACTGTAACATGATTTTTGCTGACAACGAGATATTTGCTGGGAACGCCAGTCGCTTGTTAACTCATTTACTAATAATCACAATCACCTTTATTGAAAAGCTATATTTTCAACAGAATTCAAAAAAGAGGATATTTTTTGTTTGTGATTACTACTTTTTTCTGTGTGAACAAATATTGATTAGTTTGTTTATTTTTAAGCGAGTGCTTCTTATATATTTCCATATAAATTTTATCACGATCCGGCCAGTAGTTTGTGTATAAAATTTGAAGTCAGTGTTTACTTTTTGAAAATCAACATTATTTAGACCTCTCCGCAATAGGGGTGTTGACTTATTTGTCTATTATAGTATCCTATGGAAACGGACAAACCAATTTTGACTTATTTAGTTTGTAAGGTAATTAGAACTTGATTGATCTTGCACTTTTTAGCTTTGCATTTGATGAAAATCTAATATAGTTACAATCTTTGAGTATACCAATATAAATTAAAATCGTCGTTGTATACATTATACGGCGTCAGTTACCGTCAGGTGAGATTGTGGTCAAATGAAGGTCTATTGTTGATAAAACTTTTTGTTATTAGCTTACTGTGTTTTTCTAATTATCTCCTTTCTTAAATGACTTTATTCTATGTACACAGGATCAGCGGAGACGATAGCGGACATAGCGGCGATGATAGCGGGCGGCGGCGCGACCGCTGCGGCGCCTCCGCCCCCCGCGCCCGCGCCGCTCTCCGCGGACAAGCTGGCCAGCGTGCTGCAGAGCCCCGAGCCCGAGCGGGACGCGCGACCAGACCTCGAGGACACCTGCGAGCCCACCGGTTAGTGCCCTACACTATATTCTACATTCATAATAGCCCTACTTTAAACATAACCTTTAAATAAATAAATAATTCCGAATAATTCCCCAAGCTAAGCAAAGCTTGTGTTATGGATACTAGATGACTGATAAATTTACTACAATACATTACATAGAAAGATATTTTTTATTATACATACATAGAAAACACCCAGACCAACAGAACAAATTTCTGCAGATCGTACACAATTTTTTTCTGAGGCGTTAATCGACCCACAACCTCCTGCGTCGCAGGCGGACCTTCGCCCACTGCGCCACATCAGTCGCCTTTGTTCTATACATACAGAAAAAGCGTTCTAGTTTGTCCTGAACAATGAAGAATGGTCCTGCGCAGAGTAACATTTATTTTTAGGGTTTCATAACCCAAAGGGTAAAAACGGGACCCTATTACTAAGACTTCGCTGTTTGTCCGTCCGTCTGTCAGTCTGTCACAAGACTATCTCAAGAACTGCGATAGCGAGACAGTTGAAATTTTCACAAATAATATATTTTCGTTGCCGCTATAACACTAAAAAAATTAAGGGGGCCTCCCGTTCAACTAACATGATTTTCTAGCCGTTATAGATACGCAACCCTTAGTGCGCGACTCCGACGCACTTGGCCGGTTTTTAATTGTACTTACACAACTTTTTATATTTAAAAAACTATTATTAACATTCAATCATCTCATATCATGATCACTTGTCTAGCAAGTCTATTCTAAGATCACTTTATTTCCAAATTTTAATTATTAATAACACGATTTTTATGACGTGTCCTGTAAGGTCTTAGGGAAATAAAGCACTTTGAGTTTTGAGTTTGATCCGTAAAGAAACTTGCATATCAATAGTTTGATCCGTAAGACTTAAGAGAAACTTGCATATCAATAAGTGTTTCCTTCCAGCACCAAGCCTAGTACAAGCGGCGGCGCCGCGACGGACCAGCCCCAGTAGCACGGAGGCCACCAACGTGCCAGTGGCCTCGCCCTCGGAGGCCAAGCCGGCCGAGAGCCAGCCCACGGAGCCGGCCGCCGCCAGCTTCGTGGAAGTCGAGAACCAGCTCGAGAAGATGTTCGCGGGGCTGGAGGAACCGGCCGAGGCTCCTGAGACCTCCAAAGGTATCTCAACTTAAGCTACAAACTAAGCCCCGCCACAACGTACGTGACGACTAGGGTTGTTGCTGATGCTGTTTTTTGACAGCGGATGCTGATGCTGATTTCGGTTCTGATTTATTACTTAGCCTCTTGAGCGTCTGTCTCTCCATCTATTTATCATGATTCATACATAATACTGGCCGGGTGATAGGTCGCGACTCAAACATCAGCATCGATCAATGCTGATGCTGATATTCGCAACCCTGGTACACAACATGTAAGAAACGACAGATGGCATGGCTTAAAATTTGTGTATCTCTAGGCATCTCTTTTCATGTTCGTTTTGTCTGGAAACTACCAAATTAAAATACCTTTGTGGTAATATTTGGTACGTCAATAGCTAAATCAATAGTTAAAAAACAGCGTGTAACCAATTAGCTTGGAAACTTACAAAACCCCTAAATCAGAGGATGCTGAAAAGAAACAACATAATTGAAGGTCCTCAAGACCCAGGAGTGCGCTTAAAATCTCTAGCTATCTTATATTTAAAACAAGGAAAACAAAAGGCTTGTAATTACAACATAACAAAAATTTATAAATACCAGAAAGTTTATCGAATATTTTCATGGTTATCAAAGTCAAAGCTTGCCTCAATTTATGGGTTAAACAAGAAAATAAAGCATCAAAATCTCCACAGACCCAGCCCCAGCAAGCAAACGTCGGAAATCCACAGCGGCGCGCGCGCGGACCGAAGCACAGACCCGACGGAAGGGGCCGCGGAAGAAACCCGACGCCAAGGCGCGGAAACACAAGGACGCCAAGGAAACCAAGGAGTACGACTCCGGGAGTAACGCCAGCTCTGGCAAGTCGAGGGGACCTTATATACAGGTTAGTATACTTACAATAAAAGGCTCGTATACCTTATACCTTACTCAGTGCGTGACACAGTTTTACTTATAGTACAAGGCCCGTTTATACCTTACTCAGTGTGTGACACAGTTTAGCTTATAGTACGCGGTGCAAACGCGTTTCGCTAATTCAGCAATTTAATCGGCTAAGCCGAGATCGTCTTCACTCTTCAGGCACTCCAGCAACCTCCGTCAGAAAACACATACCCTTATGAAGGGTTATAGAGTATCGTATACATCGTAATTTGTTGTTCTTCCCGTGTTTCTGTGTAATGAATAGACTATGTATAACGCAAACATATTTTATTCAAACCAACTTAAATACAAAACACAGTATACCATACTTTTATCGACTTACGTTTGAGCTCCGCTTATGACATCAAGAAGTGTTACTCAAGCATCTATGCTTTCGTAACGCTACCGTATTTCTCGATAAATTGATGACTTAGTACGGAGCTACTTGTTTCTGGACTGGTATCCGCAACTAGGCCACTGGCTACGGAACTGAATTGAATAGAATCGCTGCTGATGGACTCTGAGCGTCGTTGAACTACCGAAAAAGGGCAGTTGAATAGAAGCAGTTGAAGGGCATAGTTGAATCCGATGAAGATGAAAGTGAAGAAGCGGATATGGATATTTTATGTAGCGCATTTTAGTAAGCACAGCGCGGCACAGCGCGGCTCAGCACGGCGGGTAGCGCGCCTCGCTCGAGACTACTGCTCTAATAAACAGAGCGTAGCCTCACACAGCGCAGCACAGCATGGTTTGTTTGTAACCTCATTAAAATATTAGACGAGCGAGTTGACCAAACATAGCACAGCGCAGCACAGCTCGATGTAGATTTGTCACCCTAAATGCTATAATACTGGCTACACCTCAAAATGTTGTGTGTTTCAGATCCGCGGCGGTCGAGCAGACGGCTCGCCTGTGTCGGTGTGCGTGATGAACGCGAGCACGGGCGAGGAGGAGGAGTGGCCGCGGCGGCGCGACGCGCGCCAGGACACGAGGAGGCGCGGCCTGCATGCATCCACATTAGGTAAACTCTACCAAAGCTTTATATTATCACTACATAGTATAAAACAAAATCGCTTTCCCTGTCCCTATGTCCCTTTGTATGCTAAAATCTCTAAAACTACGCAACGGATTTTGAAGCGGTTTTTTTAATTGATAATATAATTTTTTTAATCGACCGGTACAAATATATGCAGATCATATAAACATAGTGTCCCGAGTACCAATGGAGTCGAACTAAACTTAACTAATTTTTTTTTAATAAAATGTAATGTAATTGTAATGCTCTACTAAAGCTTACATGTTTTCTATATAAGATAATTTGTTTTAATAGGTTCTGTACCTAATCAATTATGTTACCAATTCATTATTCATCTATTAACATAAGTTTAAAAGCGCTTATAAACATGTTTAAATTTGTTTAGGATCTAGGATTAATGTTCACTGGATTGTATTACTTTGATAAGTAAACATCTTTTAAAATTGAAAAATATGAATTGAATGGAGAGGAATCTGCATTCTCATGTGTCACAGGCAGACTTGCGCCCGGTGCCTCAGATGTTCTAAAATACCTTCTTATTCTATTGTCAATAACACTTTCATTGCCAACGTGGGACAGGTAGTCCTGCTATTTTTACTAGCTGTCTACAGTGTGACTGAGCAGTGACAACACACACAGTGAGATGTGACATGAGTGAACAGTGAGTGAGTTTTCAACCCCCTTTTGAAGCTCCTCCTCACGAAGAAGACCATCACAGCCAATCGGCAACTGAACAGCCTTTGAGTAGCCCGCTGGACTCTCAAAGCGAAATCACAAGACTCGGGTGATGTTTCTCTCGACGTTGAAGCCAGAAGAAAGAACTTTTGTTCGATTCTTAACCGCATTTCGATTTACGAACGAAATGTTGAAGACCAATGAATGAATGAAAAAAGTGAGTGAGTGATTATTGTGTAATAAACTTGCAGGTCTGAGATACGACGCGGCGACGCGCGACCTGACGTGGCTGTGCGCGTTCTGCGCGCGGCCGCCGCACGCCAGCGGGCTCGGGGATTTGTTCGGACCTTACGTTGTAGAGACCGACCTAGATGAGTACAGGTGTGTGTTAGATATGTAGGTAGCTTCCTATGCACTACCGTTCTGGGCTTGTATTAAATGAGAATAAGAGGAGGTTTCTTATTTTGGATGTCGCGCGTCGATGCTTCCTTTAGAGTTAAGGTCTACCATTCGTAAGAGTTGAGTTGACGGTCGTACATCAACCAACTATGTATCAAAATTGTTGGTCTTCTGGCATACTAGAATACTTTAGGTACTTTCCTCTTACATGCTAGAAGCACAAGACAAGGTTATGACTGATTGCTTCTTCAGTAAGTATTATCTGATACACTGTTGTGTGCCTAGCTACTGTAGTGTACGTAGCACAGCAGTAGATAATTTGATGATACTTCCTCAAGTAGGTGGTCAGCCATACCACTTGCTTTTATTTATTAATGACGATATCAACTGAGTAGCGTCTCAAAGACAGCTTTACCTCGGGACACCGATGACGCCTAGGGAAGCATGCACCGGCGTCAGCGAGCTGCTGGCTTTCCTGGAGGATATCGGGTGGTTAGACTAGCAGCCCCCCACTGACACGCAAAAAGGGCCTACCTGTGGCCTAGTTGCGGAAACCAGTCCAGAAACAAGTAATTTGTAACTTGTTTTAATTTCCAGAGTTCTAGACGAGGCGACGCGACGGCGCGCTTGCTGCACAGTATCGGTGAACAGCGGGCGGCTGGAGGCGTGGCTGCACGCGGAGTGCGGCGTGTGGGCGCCCGGCGTGGTGGCGCGCGGCTCGCGGGTGTGGGGGCTGGCGCGGGCTCTGTGGAGCGCGGCGCCGCAGCGCTGCCGGCACTGCCCGCGCCCCGCGGCTCCGCTCGCCTGCTCCGCGCGCCTCTGCCCCGCGCGCGCGCACCTCCCCTGCGCCACGGACCACCGCTGGCACCTGCCCGAGGACACCTTCCGCCCGCTCTGCCCCGCGCACGCGCCTGTGCCCCAACAATGAATCTCTGACGCTTGTACTGGGACTACACTTTGTTGATGCTTCTGAGACTTCCGGAAAGATGGCTGATCAGTAAAAACGTGTAACTTTACGCAAAATATTTAAGAATATAAAATAAACATCAGACAAGGCAATATGGCTGTAATATGTTCATAAAAATGGACAAATTAAACTTTAAAAAAAATTGATGCTTCTGACACTTGACAGGTGGACTCGGCAGTTTTATCGGCCAATGTATTGCAGTTTAATCTACAAGCCGCGACTGATTCTACATTTAGTGGCATACGAGGCACTCGACTAGACAAGTAAAACTTTACAGTATCAATTTGCCCGAAAATCGAGCGCGTTGTAGCGTTCGTGTTATCGCGCTCAAGTTAAGATAATATAAAGACATCACAATGAAAAATACTCCTGTCATCTTTTATCTATTTTCAAATAAACAATAATCAATTAGCTTATTTTTGTACATATTTTTCATGAAATTCTTGTATTCATTCAAAAGTATCAACAAAGTACGATGAATTAATTCCCTTTTTTACAGCATTCAGGTAGCATATAGGTCGTGATAGTTTTTATTACCTGTTGAAATAAGTGTACTGTGTAGATATCACCGGAAGCTACTTAACCCATCACTGTCGTTTAGTTGTACAGATATTGAATAATAAGAATTTATGAATATGTTGTACCCGACTCATGCTCGTCCGAGTAACTTGTCTGTAAATATAGCCGTAGTGTACATAGTATGGACAATGTGTATAATAAAGGAAAGATTCTCGTGGTACATAGATGTTACTTCAGTATTTCTTAGTGAATTTTGAAATATATACTCGTGAGTGAGTCGAAATGGCATACATGTAAGTGAATGAGAGGCAATAGTACTTTTGGTCGGCAGGTCGTAATCGAAGGCTGTTGTAATTAATTAAATGTGTTCTTGACAGTTTTTCAGTATTTTCTAGCAGATTTTGGAACACATTTTTTTCTTTATTCGTAAGAATGGTTTCAGAGAAGCATATTTTATTCATTATATTTTCATGCAATTTCACTGAAGTTATGTATGACAATGCAGTTAATTGATCGTTATTTATGTAAATCTATGTAAGATGTTGAGTATATATTTTATGTGGAATACAACTGATCAGTTGCCATTTTCTTAGAATAAACTAGTCTAATAAATAGTGTCTTGTGATTTAAAAATTTTAAAATTGTTTCGGTCTATGAAAATTTTACAATTACTATTTTAGCTTGGTAACGAGACTTTCACCTGCATTGATTGATGAATGAAATGGAATATTATGTATAATATTACACAACGGTGTTAGATGTAATAATAATGGTTATGTATACCGTCTTTACGCTTACATTTTAAGTGAGATTGTACAAATGTTTTGCGCGCCTCGACGACGGCAGCCATAGATAATCTAATGTTTCTATTAATTAGTTAGATCTTAGATTGTACTTGATAATGTAAAGCACGGCACTAGCTCGCCTCGTCTTAGATAGTGAATTGTAACTGAGGGGATTTGTTAGCATTTGGAACTTAGGCAAAAATACTTCTATTTAATATTCAAAAGGAAGACTAGAAAATATGCATTTGAAATGGAGTCAAAAGAACAAAGGCAAAGGGTTAGAGAATGTTTGGCTCTAGCTGTGTTCTCTCTCTACTTCTCGCGTCAAACATTTGAACAATTTCACAACGAATCAGGTGAGTGGCGGCAGAATTACCTACTTAAATTCCAGCTAAGGAAAATAAACTTTATTAAGAAAATGTTACGGTACAAATTTATATTAAGGAGATTCAGGCCAGTCTAGAGTTTTTAATAAAAGTATTGAACAAGCAAGACGCAAGAAAAAATAGATCACAGCAACCCAAAGCCTTCATGTTTGTATATGGTGTAAGATTTTTTATCACTTACGGCAAATGATTACTTTATTAAGTATGTAATTGTTATAAATTATATTTATCATGACATTATAAGCAAATTGAAATACAACATGTTTAAAATGATAATTATCTTTTATTTTCATCAAAACATACACAGATTGACTTGCTTACAATCTACATACAATTCATCTTTGTACCTATATATAAAGTTCACATAACTTAGGAATTTAGGTCAACTTGACTTAGTATGTTAGGTAACAATAGAAAGACAAATGCTTTTGTTTTTAAACGACTTTAAAATACAGCAGGTTATCTGTAAAAAATGATTTTTTTTAGGTGAACCTACTTTGAAAATTCTTTTTGTATTTGAAAGCTGATGCTAGGTACTCACGTGGTCCTATGTAAATTTGATCAAGACCAGTCGTTTGAGTCATATTGATCTCAATTTTAAATCTATCAATTTTCTTTTCCCATAACATGTACTTATTATAAGGAAGACACATCAACCTCACCTACATGCAACTGACAATCATAGAACGAGCAAGTCGCGACATAATCCCCAGTATGGCTCCAATCAGCGCCGTACGCGATACTCCCGTGCTCCCTATATTCCTGTACAACGTCACATCCCTGCAGCAGTCGGAAGCCCCCGTACATGCAGGCTGCTAGCAGCAGTTCGGACTGGGTCGGGTGCCATTTGAGACGCCACACGCCGCCGCCGACGTCTGTCTCCGAGACGCAGGTTTTTAGCTTGCGAGGGTCCCAAGAACGGATCTTTTCGTCGTAACTGTGGAAGTCAAGCAGTACCTAGATTTTTTTATGAGGCGTTAAGAATATAAGTTACGTTAAGTAGTATATAAAGGATTACAGAAACAGGAAATCATTTTTATGTGTACCTACCAGTCGTGGAACTCACCAGTAATTCTCAGGAGATTTATAC
The DNA here is from genome assembly GCA_944547425.1 of Eupithecia centaureata. NCBI lineage: Eukaryota > Metazoa > Arthropoda > Insecta > Lepidoptera > Geometridae > Eupithecia > Eupithecia centaureata. The sequence goes on along the minus strand of OX155684.1, from coordinate 13,653,949 downwards.
ATAAGTAGGTACCTAGTAGTAAGTACTATCTATTCTAATCATTATTGCAGTGGGCCGTGAATAAACCTAGATAGGTACGCCAATGACTCATATCACCAAATTTATAGGTAAACAGAGACAGAGTGTTTTCCTTTGGTCGTTACGTACTTACGTACGACTGTGGTACGACTACCTTAAGGCGAAAATGGCGCCCCCACTTATTGTTACGAAAACAGTTTGTTGGCCACCAAAGGCAAATTCGTATTTCTTCCTAAACTAGACATAGGTAATATAACTTCTACAATACGATGCATTAAAAAAAAAGGTTAATTAAGATTTTTTTAACAAACTGGACGTGTGAATTTTGGAAATTCTTTTGTTTAACGGAATTATATGATAAAATAAGAGGGGACGCCTCTTTAGGTGCTGCTTGCAGGTAGCATTTACACTGCAATGGTAGTCTTGAATCGAGAGTCTCGATACATACCTGCCAGTAAGTAAGTAATGCTCTACGTCAGTGTGACACCGCACCGCGGTGACGCCGGCTTCGTGGCTCTTGTTTGTGGCCACCACAGCGTCCGGCACTCTGGTGTCGTAGCTCTTGAACAGGCAGTCATCACCTCCTGATGATTATTTTTCAACGTTTACAAGAGTTTGGAGGCCTCATACCCAGCAGTGGGTGAAATCGGGCTGCGGATGATGATGTATTACAAGAGTTTATTATCTAAGGAGGCAGGCCGGTTGGTGCCTGTCAACTAGTATTCTATAACTGGGACTTAATAGGTTCCTAAGTTGGTAGGTGCTGCTTAAAAATCTACGCAAAACTTTCAAAAGAAAAGTAGGGTTTTAGTTTATTCACCGAAAAATCATATTTTGGTAGGTACTTAAAAAGATGCCTACTACTAATCGGCGGCGCTTAAAATCGAGCCTTTGGGAACACTGTTATTTCCAGTCATAATAGTAGCTATGTTTTCTATGACTGTTAGTAGGTAGGTACTAAGTATATATATACGAACCTGAATAAAATAAGTCGGTGTTCCAATAATTGAACGCAGCAATCCAAGCTTCAAATCCATGGGTTTTCCACTTCCCTATCTCTTCTATGCCTTCAACTACCCGCAAAAGAGTTACGCTGCCGGACGAATCACTGACAACTAACTGCGTTTCGCCATCTTGAATTTTATTCGTCGACCAATCAACTGAAAGAGCTAACAAGTTTTCACCAATAGAATGCTCTAACCATAACTTTAAGCTTATCTTCCCATCCTCATCCAAAAGTTGGTAAAGTTGTATGGTTCCTACAGAGGTAACTACTGCTAACGTAGGTCGCTCTTGGATTCTGTGGTAGCACCATTTCTGGTCGAGTATCCCAGAAGTTTCGATGGTTTGTATGGGAGAAAGCTCGGATGTAATTTCATTGATGTTGAAGAGGTAGATTTTACCAAGTCTCGTCTGCTGTTTGGCGGTTTCTTCTGGAAAATAAAAAAAGATTAACAGCAAGAATCGAACTAAATTTGAACTTAATTTTAAGAACCTACCTCCCTACTATGCTATTTGAAAATGAATTGTACCTATCTAATGATGTGGTTTAGGTACTTACCTCAAAAAAATAAAAAGGTTTTAGATAGGTGTCCAGTCTCTGAATCAACTGTACCATACATAACATTTTAACTGTTGTGAGAATTGAACACGAACAAGCGTGTTAAATTCACTGTTATTAGGTAGGTAAGTGAAGGATTCAAGGATTAGCCTATCCTTCAAACCACCTGTAAGGGCGCACCGCTCTATCTAGGTACTTATGCATATCAGCAGTCCTAACACTCTGTGCTATACAAGTAGCTAGCTTACCATCTAGGCAAGCTATGCTAGGTAGGCCTAATTTATTCTATCACTAGATGCGCCCCGCGGTTTCGCCCGCGAACCAGAGTTTTTTTTCGTACAAATTTCAGAAATTTATTGCACATCCCCTAGGGGTTATTGTGTAAAAAAAAAAAAACGTATTTAATTATTCACTCCATATAATTTATATCGAGTTTTGAGTGAATCGAACCAAAGAAATATTATTTTCCATACAAATTTTAGCACCCTATTTAAACCCCTCAGAGGATAAAATTTCCAAATTTTAATAGCCTATGTCCTATTCTGGGTCCTAAACTTCTTCTTCTTCTTCCGGGCCTTATCCCACGCTAAGTGGGGTCGGCACAACATGAATTCTTCTTCCATTCTTCTCTGTTATTCGTCATCTCCGTATTCACACCTTTCTTAAGCATATCCTCTTTTATACAATCCATCCATCTTTTCTTCGGTCTTCCTCTCCCCTTATATCCCTCCACATTCAAATCAATCACTCTTTTCGTAACATGATCTTCCTCTCTTCTCATAACATGCCCATACCACGCTAGCCTATTACTCCTCATCTTTTCCGTCACTGGCGCTACTTTCAAACTTCCTCTGATGTACTCGTTTCTTATCTTATCCATCCTTGTCACTCCACACATCCATCTCAACATTCGCATTTCTGCTGCATGTACAGCTCGTTCATCCTTCCCTTTCGTTGCCCAACATTCAGATCCATACAGTAAGACAGGTCTTATTACGGTCTTGTATATTTTCCCCTTAAGTTTAAGGGGCATTCGCCGATCGCATATAGTGCCTGTGACCTGTCTCCATTTCATCCATCCTGAGTTTATCCTGTTCTTGACGTCGCGGTCTATCTCACCGTCGTTTTGGATCAATGAACCAAGGTACCGGAAATTGGAGCAGACTGGCAGGGCTACCCCATCTATGGCAATATTGGCAAAACTGGAGGCACCGCCGAAGTCGAGAAAAAGCTGTTCGGTTTTTGAACGACTTATTCTCAACCCGACACTCTCCAATTTTTGCTGCCATTTTGCCAATCTGCTCTGGACCTCAATTGCATTCTCCCCGACAAGAACAATGTCATCGGCGAACAGCATACACCAGGGTGCTTCCTCCTGTATGTCCGATGTTAAGGCATCCATAATCAGGAGGAACAAATAGGGGCTTAAAGCCGATCCCTGGTGCAAGCCTACAGCCACATTAAACTCGTCGGTAACACCGGCTTCAGACCGGACGTACGTACAAGCTCTACTGTACATTGCACGTATTAGCTGCAGGTATTTCCCAGGCACTCTCTTCTCTTTCATTGCCCACCACAGAACCTCACGGGGTACTCTATCGTATGCCTTTTCCAGGTCAACGAACACCATGTGCAAGTTTTTGTGCGCACGTCTGTATTTTTCGCTCAATTGGCGAAGTGCGAATATGGCGTCCGTTGTCCCTCGCCCTGGCATAAACCCGAATTGGTTCTGTGTTATCTCGCTCTCCGCTCTCATTCGTCTCGCAATCACTTTCTCCCATACTTTCATACTATGTGACATGAGCTTTATTCCCCGATAATTGTTACAGTCTTGTACATCACCCTTGTTTTTATAGATGGGCACTAGCAGACTTTTGCACCATTCGTCCGGGATCGCCTCTTCTTGTAACAACTTATTGAAGAATAAACTCAGCCACTTCCATCCATCTGCTTTTAAAAACTTCCATACTTCAACTGGTATACCATCTGGGCCGGTAGCTTTTCCATTTTTCATGCTTCTCACCTCTTTCTTAACTTCTTCCATACTTATTTCTTCCACCACACCTATGTTTATAGGTGGATTTTCTGACATTCCCCTCCATTCATTTTCTTCATTCATTAATCTACTGAAATATCCTTTCCAACGGCCATTTATATCCTTATCATTTGTCAAAACCTTTCCTTCATCATCTTTTACACATTTAATGTGGATAATATCCCTTGCATTCTTCTCTCTTGCTTTAGAAAGTCTGTAGAGGTCTTTCTGTCCTTGTGGGCTCTCTAAGGATTGGTATAGTTTGTCCTGTACCTTCGCCCTAGAGACAGCTACAGCTTTCTTAGCTTTTCTCTTGCATTCCATGTATTCTATCCTTTTACTCTCTCTAGCAGCAACATCCTCGCTATCTATACTTTTCCATTCCTTAAATACATTCTTCTTTTCTTTCAAAATTTTTTGTACCTCTTCACTCCACCACCACGTATCCTTATCAATTCTTCCTTTACCTTTCGTTTCTCCAAATACATCCTTCGCTACATTTCTTATACACGATGCCATTTCATTCCAACAGTCATTCACTGATTTTCCTTCCATGCCTTTCATTTCTAACATCTTATCAACCACTCGCTTTTGGAATTCCCTCGCATGCTCTTCTTTCTCTAATAAATACCATTTAATTTTTGGAAGCGGCTTTGGCTTATTTAAAGCAGTTTTAACTTTTATTTTAGTCTCCATTATGAGCAATCGATGTTGACTAACTAGTGGCTCCCCTGGTATAACTTTGCAGTCCTTGACTGAGCTTATTTTGCCTCTTCTCAGAAGGAAGTAATCAATCTGTGTGCTGTGATTTCCGCTTTTGTACGTGATGAGATGTTGGTCCTTCTTTTGGAGAAAGGTGTTCACAATGGCTAAGTCAAAAGCGGAGGCTGCCTGTAGTAAGGATTCTCCCTCCTGATTTCTGCTTCCAAAGCCCCATCCCCCATGCACTCTCTTAAATTCCCCACTTATTCTTCCCACATGTCCATTAAAATCTCCACCAACATAAATATCCTCATTTTGAGGAATGCTCATTATCACCGCATCAAAATCTTCCCAAAATTTTTCTTTTAAACTATCATCACATCCACTCTGCGGTGCATACACACTTATTACATTCAGCACTAAATCTTGCATTATTAATTTCACCATAATCACTCTGTCGTTTACTCTTTTAACATCCGTCACACATTTTTTCATCTCCTTATCCAGTACAACTCCCACACCGTTCCTCTTTCCATCACTTCCACAATAATAAAACTTATAACCCACTCCGATTTCCCTTGCTTTCGTACCCTTCCACTTCGTTTCCTGTAAACAAGCCACGTTTATTCTTCTTCTTTCTAAAACATCCGCTAGCTCCCTTCCTCTTCCAGTCATCGTTCCTACATTCCAGCTCGCAATCCTCACTCTTACTTCCCGGACTCGCTTCTTACGTTGCAACCGTCCCTGATGCAACAACCCTAATCCACTTCCCACATCCGCCGGGTGCTGCGTTTGCGCGTCGCCTGGGGGGTACGCCCTAACATGGTCACTAATATCTTTCACTTTCAAATTCATGTTGTGAAGGGTTTTGGCATGATGTTTTTATGACCGGCCGCCTGCCTGACGTCAACCCTCCTTGGGAATACACAGTTTAGAGTTGCCAGGGCCCCTTTCGTTGTTTAGCAGGGTCCTAAACTATGTACATAAATTTCATTTAAATAACTTAAGTACTTACAAAGATTACTTAGGTAGGTATAACAAACATTCACACAGACTTTCCCATCATCACTACCTACATAGTATAAAACAAAGTCGCTTTCTCTGTCCCTATGTATGCTTAAATCTTAAAAAATACGCAACGTATTTTGATGCGTTTTTTTTTATAGATAGAGTGATTCAAGAGGAAGGTTTACGTATAATAAAACCGTGCAAAGCAAAGGGTTGCTAGTTTATTATAATAGTAAGATTAAATAATTCAGTTCAGTTCAAATGCTACTCAAAGCTTTCTAGATCAAGGTTCAGACAGGTTGACAATTAAAATAGGTATGTACCTTCATCTTTATGTAGCTGGTAAGTGCCGACGACGAGGACTTCCCGGTAGGACTCCACGGGACACCATTCCGCCGAGTCTGCGCTGTACCCAGTGTCCCAGCGCCAGCGCGTGCGCCACAGAGACATCTAGGTACCAAGTGGCTGAGTATAGAGGAATAGAAAAATAAAATATGGAGGAATAGCAGCGCCTCGCGTTTCCACCCGCGTATTTTCCGGTCTCGTGGGAAATCCGGGATAAAATATAGCATATGTGCTATTCCAGAATATACATTCCGTGCGAATTCTAATCGGACAAAATATAGCCTATGTGATGATTCCCCAGACTATAATCCATCTCTGTTCCAAATTTCATCCAGATCCGTTCAGTAGTTTTCGCGTAACAAACATACAAACTTACGCGTTTTCTTAAGTAAGATACTTCCCACAATCAAAGCAAATTTGTATTCTATAACGCTGAAACTCATAACATACTACCTTTACGTCTTACCCGTTGATCTAAACCTGAAAAATTCCTATCCGCGCCGAGAAACGTGAACTTAACTTTCTGGGCCTCGGCCAGCTGTTCGCTCACTGTGCCACAAAGGTCGTTAGAAAGCCTAACGTTAATCTTCTTGAACATCCTTCGTGTGTCATACATTGTCACCTAATGTAAGTAGGTTCAATACAAAATGTTAACTGATTTAACCAATAAGAACTGACTTAATAACTCGAAACCTCGAAAACAGTAAAGGGAGTGAACTAAAACATCATTAATTAGACCCATTTATTATAATAAAAATATGTTCATACACGAATAATACGGCGACTACGCTACGCATCAAACAGTTCAGTAAAATACATTTTAAAATTACTTTATCTAAAATTTGTACTGTATTGTGGTTCACCTCTTAAATTTACTTTGCGACAAGGAGCAAGGAGGGAAAAAGCTCTATTCTAGTCGAATGGTTCAAATTAAACCAAAGCAAGACGTCATTGTTCAACCCCAGTCACTTTGGCTTGTGTATAACATTACCTTACGAGGTAGATATAGGTACGAAAGGCCTACGACAGTTTAATACTGCCAGCACGCATACAGCGCTCGTAAGATGGGCAGTGAATGTGCTTAATACTTAAGAATTGGCTGCTGCATGGTTTACACAAATACATCTTGCGTTATGGCTACCTGAACCATTCTTTGGCTCAATCCACACCAAGATAGCAACGACCCACGGCTGTACGGAAATAATAATATTTGAATATTTGATTTTTTTATTAATTGCTGTAGTAGTAATTTTATTTTTCCCTGAATTTTAGTAATTTCTTTTAGAATTGTAGTAGGTGGTTATTTATTATAATAAATTATGGAAATTGAACGCCCAAACCAGGTAGAGAGTTATCTTTTCTTATGTTTAAACACCTAGGCATAATCCGTAGGTAGTTGTCCAGTTTTCCACATTGGTATGGCTGCTGACTGTTGGCATACAATAAAATAATTAGAAGACTTTATAATTGCGACGGTTCCGCAGTTATTTTATTTGTAAGTCACCATGAGTGTCGCGTGTGAATTGAGCCTTACAGCATAAAAACAGATTTACGAGTCCTAATAATTATAACAATACCACGAAGCATATAATAAGAATAGAATGATATTTTAAATCTTAGTAAGTATACCTTCATTCCAATCGTATACACATGGCTAAGGCATGTAGGCATGCCTGAGCTTCCTTCTACCACAAAATAGCTAAACAAGGCTCACACAGATAATTAAGGTATCAATTTACATTATTTATGTTAGATTCCCAGTATTAAGTAAGTAGGTACATAAAAATCATCTTGTAAAGCTACATTAACTTTTAAATGTCGTTTGTTTCGGTGCTGGCGCGAAATTCAATTTCATTGTAATAGCTTGGGGCTAGATCATTTAGCCCCAAGCTGGGTGGTTTACCCGGAACGAATAATTAATTTTTTTGTTTTATGATCATAGAAAATGGTCAACAATTTACGGCAACATAAAAACCGCCAAAAAAACAATCTCGAGCCATCACCCAACAAACACATTTTAAATAACAATCACTGTTATAAAAAATCTTATCATACCACCCCCTGAATACTCAAACGCAACTCGGTGCAGTATTTCTGACAATTTTTCATTGAAAACTGTCAACAAATCTAAGTCCCGTTTAAGTATTCAAGGAATAAACGTCTCTGAAATGAGACTGATTAGAATGCTGCAATTAACTGAACTTACAGATTTAGCTTATTATTAGCTTGTTTTTTTCTGAGTGAGCCTTCTGATCGGCAAAAGCCGTAGCTATTTCGTGCGTCTACCAGTTAAATTCATAATTATTACAAACACTTACTAGTACCATCAACAAATACACAAACCACAGTGCATACAAAATAAGAAGTGCTACTACTGAGTATTACATCATTAGTAATGATGTATTCTTTACACATTCCACATATAAAACTTAGATTTAAAATATTCATCAAATGTTTTGTTATAAAAAGTGAAAGAGTTTATCTTGTTTTTAAACAACATCAATAAATATTAATAAGATAAATATTGGACAAAGTATATATAATATATAGTGCCATTATTAAAATAAAATTCGCGTTAAATTGACTTGAATAATAGTCACCTTATAATCCAAAAATATACTAGAAGCAGATTGCGGTTAAATTATGATAACAATAACTTTTAAGTACATTTAATTAGTTAATGGTAACTTACGACATTAATAAAATATTTAAAACTATTTCGTAAAACTTTACTTATCAGTAAACTACAACTACAAGTATACTCGATGGCTGCAGGGCCAATATTTACTATTGTTTTATGGAGTCGCACACATTTGTGATTTTAAATCATATGTTATTCCGTTTTAGGTAGTATACAATGTTGTTTTTATTATGTTTCAAAACACTTCCTTAAAGGACACAAAAAATATATCATCCATAATATAAAGTAATGGTTTGTTCTAATGTAATACAATTACGTTGTATACTACATTGGCCCACTTTTGTATTCCAAAAAGTAGAAAATTTTCTCAAAACTGTAGTTGATTTTAATTTTTTGAATTCAATAAGAACTAAATTATTTACAACTTAAAATCTACAGTAAAAACAAAATTACCAAAAGTTAATGAGCACATTTTCTTACAGCTATGCACACAAATGAGGTCATTCGTTATGACTTAAAAAATGTTTGAAAAACACAAATTATATAAAATTAATAATATCAAAATAAAAAAAGTTTTGCTAAGGGATTTGAAACTATATTTAAGTGTTTTTATGGCTTATATTCCTCACTAGCCCTTGTGAACTTAATGCCCTGGAAGTAATTATTTTCATACATTATTGACAGTAAGTCATTGTGCAGTGAACCCAGGGAAGTTTATTTCACTATGTTCATATGTTACATGCTATTTGGCATTAACATTTTATTGTAGCCCAGAAGAGCATTTTGTCATAAACATTATAATGAATATTAATAAACTACTATTCTCAGAATGATTATTCTTTATCAGGAAAATGTATATTAAAATATTGTAAAACTATCGAAATTATGCCATATTTTATCTTAAAATGCATAAAAATATTATAATATAGAATATTTTGTAGTATGAGGTAGATGTTCACAATAAATGTTTTAATCACAGCCTGTGCATCATCAGGACATTGGTGCAAAACACAATCAATCAATTGCTAGCCATTTCTAAGTTACATCAGCATTTTATGTCACTAAATTCCATCTCTAATCAGGCCTACTGATAATCTTACATTGTTGTAATTTATGAAAAAAGTTTAATGGAAAATAATATTTTTTATCAATTGGGTTGCATGGATGTTATTTTGAAGACCCTATCTAAAAACTTATTTGAATTACCAATCCAATGAAAATAACAGGTAACTAAATTTAATGTTCGTAAACTAATTTGATTGATTTACCATGGCGGTTTCTAGGACTCCTACAAATTGACTGTGACATAAGATCCAAAATTACAAGCAAAATCATCATTGACATCATCAAATTTACTGGAAAAATATTGACTTGTTTATAAGTGATGTTTCACAGTAAACCTCATTGTGTCAAGTATTTGATGTCGGGGTCTCCAGTCTATTGCCGTGCAGACCTTTCTGTTTCGATGAGACACTCTCGCACAAGGATGCGGGCATGTACGATGCCACGCTTGAGACGCTCTGCAGAGCTGCGGCTGCCTGAGTAGCTAGGTCTCACTTCCTTACCCATCTCTTCAATAACAGCCAAGAGCTGAGCGTATTTCGACATGCCATTGTCTTTATCCTTTCCCACAGATGACGGCGAAGCAGCTGGTACAGTAGATATTGTGGCATGGCTGCTCCCACCATGGTTCAAGTCTTTATGCATATTCTTTCCACTCATGGGAATTGCGGTCACAGTTACATCACTCAGTTTGGATTCAACGGCCTGGATGTCCATTGCCTCCATCGCTACCTGAAAAAAAGCAGAGCTAAGGTAGATAGTTTGTCATTTCGTATTACACTATCAAAGTACTTGATAACAAACAATATTTTGACTGACTACTTACCATATTTGAGGAAATGGGCAAAGAATGTGTTTGGAAAGCACTGCGCGAGCGGATATAAATAAAAAATATCTAAAATACTGTTGATAGACGACATACCTAATCCGGTTGTTTAGAATGGTCCTGGAACAGTCGAATTAGAAGCCGTCTCCGGTAAATTTTAGCTCAGTTTAGATTCGTATACTGTGAAACTGCTGAATACAACTAAACAATACCAAAAGCAAATGTGTTTCGTAGATAAACCCGTATTTTTTAGACAACAAACAACTCCACAAATCAACCGCATTGACAGCTATTTTTTTTACATCATCTTCACCTCCCACAGGGTGACCGTTTTAAAAATGGCGAATCTGCCAGATTCTGGCAAAAAACCTGCCAAAATCGTCTCATCAGAAAATGCCAAAATATGCCATCATAATTTGCTTTTATGGGGGCGGGAATTGTAAATAAAAATACGTTTATTGAGGTATTAGTTTTGAATTTATATGTGGGTAAGCTTTGCATAGTGTCGGGGACCTTAATGTAGAAGCTTATACATTGGCTGATGATGAGTGATGGATGAAAAATTTGATAACTTAAAGCGAGGTTCATATTGCTGTGTCGGGGTGTGTTGTGGCGCGACAGAACGCTATCGGTCTCATAGATTTAGTATGACTAGATTCACATTAGTAGCTTGTGTTGGGGTGTGGCGCGATCTGTCGCTAATGTGAATCTAGTCATACTAAACCTATGAGACCGATAGCGTTCTGTCGCGCCACAACACACCCCGACACAGCAATATAAACCTAGCTTTATGGAGTCACTAGCGTGACTTGACAGTTTGTTCATATTTCTAGTACTTATTGAAGATAAGGTTTTGTTAAACTGGCGTTTTTCACAGTTTTTCTAGGAATATTTAAAATCTGCCAGAATCTGCCACATTTTTAATTCGTCAGCACTTTCTGCCGGAGTCAAAATTTGGGAGCCAAATCTGCCCAAATGGCAGAAATCTGCCACAAATGGTCACCCTGACTTCTTACAAGCGGTTGTCAAATTGTTCATGACTGCTGTCAAAATATTTGTGCGAAAATTGTGCATTGCAACGCACTTTTAAAAGTGTGTTGAATGAAAATGTTTGTCTATGGTGACTGATGACAAGCTTGTCAACTGTCAAACAAAGGTCAAACGAGGGATCAAACATTATTAATCTGTGGATCAAAGCTGTTGGCGAATGGCAAGCAGTTTTATCAATCATTAACCAATCAGAGTCCTTAGATATTCCCTTGTCGAGTTGTTCTTGAATCATTCAGCAAATCAAATTGCAGAAATAATGTACCTATTCATGCCAGATTTTTGCTTTGCCATTCATTCATTCTATCATTTCTTTTCATTCTTGTATTTCAGCGAAGGACTTCTTTCATTCATTCACTCATACGGTTTTTGCTGTGTCCCCGAGTCGCCGTGTTTATTGGAACGTTTTTTATTTTCAATTTTAATTCATTTGAATTGGAAAGTAAAATATTCGATTAACACAATAATTATAATGTTCCACAATAAACCTTAAAAGCTCTTGATCAAAGAGCAAGCAAAACATTTGAGCCTATCAAATATCACAACGGATCATGTAGTCGAATCAAATGAATGTAAATAATAAAATAATAAGCGGTCAAGTGGTATCCCCGCCCACTGCGGCGTCGGGGATCATTATGCGATTAGTGGAATTGTCTGGCTGAGCCGTCCTGGGTCGCGGCCAGCGGTCATCGTCGGAAAATGTCTGGGGACGGAGAGCGCACCTCTCGGCCGAGCTCCTTGCAGCTTGAGACGCCGCCGCCGGAGCGCGAGCCTCTCCGCTTCGACGTCCAACTAATCGGCGCTCCGCCCGAGGTCGAACAACTGGTCAACAGCATCAAGCAAGTGGCTGAAGACTTCCTGTACCACTGGAAAACTTTCCCTATCGGTAGTCATCAATTTTGTTTAAACCATAAATATTTGACGTATGTTAATCGAAGTTAGTGTAATTGGTCGAAATTAGGATTATCAAGCCATGCTTTATTACCTGGAAAATAATAATCATGCTCTGAAGAAACCAGTACTGAGTGCTGACAGAATACAGCTGTTCTGTTCATCAAAATGCCAAAATTCAAATACAGGATCCAAACATATTCTAAATTCAATAATTTCATTGTTAAACACAGTTCTACCTCCATCTCGGTTCACGGGTCCTGGTAACAAGCCAGAAGACATCATCATTCCTCCACCCTGTGATGAGCTGGATGCAGCGGCATTGGATGCAGGCATCGAGCCCCAGCCTCTATCTCCCAAGCAGCTCTACTCTATTAGGGATAAGGGGTAAGTTATCACCATTTGATGAAGATTGGCAGAATATGTTTAAAAAAACTATAAATTTTATCTTTTGATCTAAATTGTATCAATTATAGTATATATCACTTGAAATAAACTAAATTAAACAAATAATTATGATCAACTCCTTTATCATAAATTGTTGTGAAGTAGCATATTTAGTTTCATTAAAAAATAAGCTTACTTTTATTGAACTATTTTTTACTCTACTATTTATAAGTCTCTGGTTTTCGTTTAAACAAATAAATAAATAAAACAATCATATCACATATTTTTAAATGTAATTGCATAATTCTAATTTTCGTTCAAATTTTTGTAGAATTTAACCCAAAGTTGAAAGTTACATGTTGATAGAGTTGAACTTGTCATATTTACTGAACACAAATTAATACCACTTAAGCAACGGAAGCCGTCCCTTCCACTCATTAATATCAGTTAGTAGGTTTGTGCTCCAACTTTCATGCTGTTGACACATAGGGTGTTAAAAGTTAGCTTCGTATTAATTCTCTGCTATGATTGATAGCAGTTTTCACCATTCCAAGAATATTATGGATAATTTTGAATTTCATTAATTAGTTTTTATTATGAGGAGTTTGTTTCTTTTTGCTCACACACTATGAGTCTTACTTAATAGAGCTGCTTTTATAGATTTATATATTTTATTTTATTAAATATTACTGCAAGGAAAATACATCCTATTTCTCATCATTATTAACTACCCTAATGGTCGTAATGAAAATGCGTCACGCCTTGGGTACTCCCACTGTGTATTCTTATTTATTTTTACCTGTTTGCCAAAGACAACATTTATCTTTAAAAGTCACTATAACTTTGTACATCTGTGCTTTCTAACTTTAAACGCATGATACACAGTGGGCACGCTCATTCATTTCATATGGAAACATCGGATGCGACTTTTAGTCGCTCTCGTCGCTACGTATCCTTTGTATATCCAAGCGGAACATGCCTCGGTAGTTTTGCCACGCTTGGAACGCAATGATTAGTAATTGCGGTATGTACTGTTAAAAGTATACAAAAGGAAGCTTCTGGTTGTTTTCTAAATCAGCCGCAACGACATATACTGGTTGATTTAGAGAGTTCGATTCGTACACCGCAACCGCCACGGCTTACTGACATGACGCTAAATCGCACGTTATTTACAGTTTTGCCGTGTTTCATCATTTAAGTCTCTTAAATATCGCTTATAATATACAGATCGTTAATATTATAGCTAGAATAATATTAATATAAATAATAGCCGAGTCAGTTAGAATAATATAGAATGATCCAAGTTTTCATAGCCATAACTTTTCGCTAGCTGTTTTTACACGTAACTTGGGTCGCGTCTGCCATTTTACTATCTCAAGCTTGTTCACACGCTTTTTCAATTTAATCATTATCACATCTGGTATGAGTACCTACTTACTAGTAATGATGACATGCATACCATTCCAACTCTCTTTTACGTTTTGTATTGTCTCGTTGGAATTTCACTTGTTCTCTGGCCTACATAAACACAGGCATGTGCCAGAAGAAACAAAATATTATCCGACGATATTAAAATAACGTCGCAAAAAATCACAAAACTGTGATGTATAGGTAATATCACTACATAGTATAAAACCAAGTCGCTTTCTCTGTCCCTATATCCTTGTCCCTTTGTACGTTTAAATCTTTAAAACTACGCAACGGATTTTGATGTGTTTTTTTAATAGATAGAGTGATTCAAGAGGAGCGTTTATACGTATAATAAAACCGTGCGAAGCCGGGGCATGTCGCTAGTATTTTATTAATTCGCTGCTTAGAATAAACCTCCCAATTAATAAGCGCGTCCCTGTTCTTATGTTGATGTTGTGATTTTTTGGACATGTTAATTTCTGTTTTTAAATAAACATGAACGCCATAATTTAGTTAGATGACAAACCGCCTATTACGAGATGAATAGGAACACTTAGAGCATCACTGGAGCTTAATATTTTTCTCTTGTCTTCTAACGTAGGTACTTATAATTTTGAAAAATATTTAAATATTATGTATAATATAGGATGGTCTATAATACTCAACAGTTGGTTAAATCTGTCACTAAAATTTCTATTCGATACGATAGGTACTACATTATTAGAAATATTACAGGTATGTGAGATCGAGTACCTACTCGTACATGCATTCAATGAGTGACGATTCTATTTAGCTTTGTAAATTCCGCACAAATGTCGGCTATTTTCGGACACAATACCAATTGGGTGGCGAATTTTATGAGGATCTTTGAAATCGAGCCATGTGGTGATCGGACCCCCTCATTGTTTTGCACTGGTAGTCTATCTACTAGCTACTCGTAGCTAATACAGTGTGCTTGGGAGATGGGTGCAAAGCTTCAAGGCGAACATATAATAAACCATTTAGAAACATTGAGCTTCACTATTATTTGTTGGCGTAATTTTTTTTTGAGTTAAAACTAGAAATTGAATAGTAAATAATGACACTGTGTTTTTTGTATTGTTAATCAAAGTTAAAGTTAAATAAAATATTTTCTAGCTAATTGTGACTTGACTACGACCATTTACAGTTCACACGAAAATTTTCAAAGATACCTAAGAAAACTGTATTTGGGTGCTGTTTTAAAACGAACGGATGATGTTATTTTTGTTCAAGCCATAATGACAAGTCAAGTTATAGTTCTACCTTCTGGGGTATCATTTACGAAGACACACGGTTCACAAGTTATTGAAATTAGGGTTCATAAACCTAAATTATCACTTAATTTTGATGTTCATTCATAATGACTCCCACGATTACTAACAAGATTTTAAGTGTTAGTATCTATCTTTCTATCTAAAATTAGCACTGGCCCATCGTCTAAATTTTGAAATTATTAAGTATTTTAAACGTAAACGTTTATTGTAAACGGTCTATTCTAGCTTCGCCTTGAAGCTTCATCATTGACCCTATCTCTTACCTAATCAACCTGTGAAAGTTTGATCGCTATTTCTGATTTGTTTTGGTGCCAACCCTTATGTCACTTGCTTTTGAAAGAAAGCGACTCAGAAACATCTATTCTCGTTTTACAGAGTTCGGATTCAGTTACTATCTGACTGAATCTTTGCATTAGTAACGTTCTTTTATACTTTGAACAACTTTATATATTATACTAGCGACCCGTCCCGGCTTCGCACGGTTTTATTATACATATAAACCTTCCTCTTGAATCACTCTATCTATTAAAAAAAACCGCATCTTAATCCGTTGCGTAGTTTAAAGATTTAAGCAGTCAAAGGGAAATAGGGACAGAAAAAGCGACTTTGTTTTATACTATGTAGTGATCTAACTAGAAAACGTATGCAAGCTTAGGCTAGCTAGACCGAGCATTGTCGCTTCTGTAATGCAATATCACAGGTATCCATTGCTAAGCTTCGTTGGGCTTCCTTACATCTCGAGTGTCGATGCATCACATGTTTCATTGGAGTACTTTTGTCTAATGGGACTACTTCAGAGTCTACAAATTATATAGACACATTTTATCTGCCGCGGATTCGCTCACGGTGGTATCGGAGCTCTGTTTCACTAGAGGTAGGTACATAATATGGGTACAACAGAATGGAATATCATTGATTTCCAATTGATCAATAATATTCCATGACAATGTCAAGTGTTAAGAGTTGCAACAATGTTGTTTTCATTAAGAAACTCTCATGTTACGGCATAATACATGATTATTTTAAACAAATTATGTATTTCCATCACTACATAGTATAAAACAAAGTCGCTTTCTCTGTCCCTATAGGTATGCGTACGCTTAAATCTTTAAAACTACGCAACGGATTTTGATGCGGTTCTTTTTAATAGTGTGATTTAAGAGGAAGGTTTAAATACGTATAATAAAACCGTGCGTAGCCGGGACAGGTCGCTAGTTGATAATAAATTAAATAATCTCCTAAAAAATATCTACTTCGGGACTTAAACCTGTTCCTTAGGAATTAATTTAATTTCTTAGATATTTCATCAAATGCGAGATAAGCACACATAATAATAAAAATACCCTATTACTATCGAGGATATACATTACATTATACATAACATTTGCTAAAAAAATTAAAAATCATCAAAGAACGTTTGTTAAATCACCGGACAAGCATTTCCGATGATTACCATCCTTCATTGTATCAGTCCTAACTAATGATACTTTTACGACAAAGTCTTTTCACAAGGTCTTATGTAGGTCGACGACCTTCTTAGGTTTAAAGTTATTCTATACGAGAACTAAGGTAATTCAAAGTCAATATGCCTTTCGAAAGTTTACTATAAAATCAATATTCCACTCTAAATGTTAAATGTTTGTTTTCGTTAAGCCTGCAAACGGATTTGAAGTATAAACCGAAGATGCTAAATGCTAAGCAATTGGACTCTATAAGAGAATGGGGGTATGTCTCGTGCCTAGATTTAATCTATGTACATTGTCTTGGCATAGGTATTTACCCTCGGCAAAGCATGTCGTAAAAACTTCACTGTTCACTATTGCTATCAATTCTTAACTATTTTTTTATAGTTTGATGTAATTTTGTAAGCATATTCCTTCTTTCCCGATCCAAAGTCTTCGTAAAAGTGTTATTAAATATTAGTCGTATGATCTTATTATATTTTAAGAATCGCATGAGTGTCGTATTCTGAACTCTCAGTGAATGTTTTAAGGTCGAAAATGCCGAGATCTGAATGGTTCATGAGAGAGAGTGCATGCTTATAAAATATTCTATTGTGTCACGCATGAATCGGTGTTTTACTTTGTAGTTAGGTTTAATTATCTTCATGTTGATGTTTTACCTGATTTATTTATGCAGAAGATTTAGAATTTTGTTTTATCCAAGAAACCAGGACAAATTTATTTACAAATCCACTATTAGGCCGGTTCCCTACAATATGCCATCCACCTATGTACAGTTCTCCCATGTATTAGATTAAATATTGATGTCCTCAATCACTTCCCGTGTCAAAACTAGAACATAATTCCTAATGGTGCATTGCCACTGACGCGGAGTGGAGCGTAAACGTGTAGGAGTCAATCAATTAGGAACCAACGGGAAGCGAGATTTGTATTTCAACTAAATAATGTGATTGATCGGTTCCAACGGTATCCGGTCCTCTCCGCGTTAGCAAACATTACAACCCTGTGTGATGAAATAAATTCTATCACTACATTCCCAGCTTCCCGTGAAGAAATTCACGTATAAAACTTCCAACGCAAATTGAACCTTTATCTCAATGTTCAGTGAGTTCGAGGTCCCGTCCCGCCTCTTCCCGGGCCAGACCCACGTGTGGCGAGTGGCGGGCTGGCTGCAGCGCGGGCGCGCGCGCGCGCGGGAGGAGCTCTACACGCACGTGGCGCGCGCGGCCGCCGTGCTCCTCATAGTGGCCCGCGACCGACTGCTGCGACAGGAGCCGCTTTCAGTACGCTCCGGCGTCGCGGCGCTGCTCGCTGGCTTGCACAGGTGAGGTATAGAGAGGGCTCTATACTCACGTGGCGCGCGCGGCCGCCGTGCTCCTCATAGTGGCCCGCGACCGACTGCTGCGGCAGGAGCCGCTGTCAGTACGCTCCGGCGTCGCGGCGCTGCTCGCTGGCTTGCACAGGCGAGGCTCTACACTCTCCAGGCGTGCGTGGCTGCCGCGCCATCATGATAGCCTTGCATACACACACACACACACACACACACACACACACACAATCACTACACACTTATATTAAAAATATCTTCGCATCAAAACTACTGAACGGATCCGGCTATAATTTTGAATAGACGTATGTAGTTCTGGTCTGGAATAAATTGATTTGATTTGATTTACCTTCCATTTAAAAATCAGTTCGGGAAATAAATTACCTTTATACGTACCATAGATATAGCTGCGGGCAGAAAGTATAAACTATAATGTTTTTATTTCCAGACTGATGGACCTGATAATCGGCATGCCGTCCATGGAGGCCAAGGACCTCGAGAAGAAGATAAGAGAAGAGAGATCTAGGTACCTCGTCGCAGAACTTATATGCAAGGTAAGATTAAACCAACAAATACTAGAATGTAAACTTAGATAGATAATCCTTTATTACAAAGCCTTATTAAACATTAGTCCTTAAGTATACTTATTCTATAGCAATGGAATTGGCGGCCTTATCGCTTAAAGCGATTTCTTCCAGGCAACCAAGGTGTAAGGAGAAGATCATAGGATGGCGGTGCTTATTCTAAATTAATACAAACGAATTATCCTAATACACAAATAAGATAGACTACCATACTTACATTAATATACTTTTTCCGTAAAGTTTTCTTAATTTTATTTATTTATTTAATTCGGATTGCCTCCTCTCATTGCCTTGATCAGCTTAACTAATTACAATAGAATTTAAAATAGATACAGAAAGCTAATAATAGGCATTCACTAATAAAATCATATTATACTATATTATACTACGAAGTGACAACCCTAAAGCCAGCTGTTTCTTTTTTACATTATTCTTTGACACTTGTATTTCGACCTTATACTTAGGATGTCAATGAACGAAATGTTGTGAAAAAATTCTATGTCTATGATTTCGACAGAAGAGGTCTTTCAGCGCTGTCTTTGTCCAAGTGCGCCGAATTATTTTTTTACGGGTTCCGTAATTTTTTTAAACAAATTTTCTGAAATTCGTTTGTTCAAAAGCATAGATTAAATCCTTTCGTTTTCTACTTTTTTAACAGATACTAAATAAGTAAATTTGTGAAGTGTAGTGAGACACCCGACTAAAGCGAATCTTATCACACGTACCTACCTACCGTCCGATCCTACTAAACTTACATAAGTACCTACTAGGAAATATTTTTTTAATGTAACATGTGTGTCAAAAAAGCAGGATTTTGTAGCAGGTATATCTACCTACTATCTGAATTCACGCAAAATGTATGTGTATGTAGCAGGAACCTACATTTTGAAATACCTATGTAAAATAAGACCAGGTACCTACTTAAGTACTTAATCATACAATTTTCTACCAGCTATACCTATTATTTCACGACTGTGATCCTAATACCTACCTATACTCATGTTGCCACCTTTGGATTTAATAAAATTGAAAATGAACCCTAAAAATATTTATGGTAAAATCAAAGGAATGACTTCGTTGACGGGTGTGGTGTCATAATAAAAGATAAAAACAGTGGTAGTGAGTGGCTTACTAGTTTTATTTTTCGTGTCTAAATTAAATCAGTAAGACTTATGAACAATGGTGAATTCTGATTATTACAAGTGGGTGCAGCTAAAATCACGACCAGGCTGTGCTGACCGCGCTGAGACTGTATGGTCTAGTGCTGAAGTGAGTGCTTTACATGTCTGTGATTGAAACACATACCTACTACTTAGCATCTTATTATTATCACGCATTTATTAGATCGTCTAGTAATCTCCCGCCATAGCTGAAATCTATGAAGATAAATACCTACCTACCTACCTGCAGAAGTAGTAGGTAGGTTTAGGTTGCTTGACTTGAATAGGGTTGTCACTTTATTTTGGCACTAAGAAATTATTATTTTTTGTATGGGAAACTGAAAATAGGAATTTTTAATTTCCTCCCCCCCACAACTGATCACCATTGGGGTCTGAAACCTCCCCCTTCGGCTTAGCAGGGGTAATATGTTATACCTTGTATAAGTGTGAACACAACTTGTTTTTTTTTCGTCGACAATTGCGTACTTAATAAAGCAATAAAATTAAACTAAAAAAAAAAACTTTAAGTAATAAGTAAAAGTAAAACTAATCATGTGCAAAAGAAGCTGAGAGTCATGCATCGCCTTGCCTTGTGAATGCTAGTATTGAAAGGGTCAATGTCCAACATCCTGCTGAAATCATTGACAGTTCTACTTGCTCGCACTATAAATGAATTTTGTCTATAATTAGTTCCAACATGTTGGACATGCAGTAGGGGATTGTGTCTAAGCTGCTTACGCGGTACATTGAAATCTAATTTGCCAAGAAGTTCAGGACAGTTCACATCGTTGTTGATAATCTTAAGAATGTAAAGATAATCAGCTATGTCCCGTCTATTTTTTAGTGGCAAGAAATGGAACCTCTTGCAGAGTTCATCATAGGTAAAATATTACTTAATTGCATTGTATTTGGTTGTCTAGCCTGAACACGAAGAGGACATATCCGCTCTAGCGGCGTGGGTGACCCGAGCCATGCGTCGCGCGGCCGCTGAGAAAGCGGACACGCGCGAGCTACCCCGGCCTGTGCCGCGAGTGCCTTTCCTCTACACGACGCCTCAGCGGACGCAGGTAATGGAGGCTCGATGGAGAGAGAACTTTATACAGATGAAACTTTTTTTTTGTCAATTAATATTGGCAGCCTAATACTTACTGATCTGATAAGCAACTTAAAGTTGACCTTACATGGCCAACACAAGACTTCGTGCATTTCAGTTCTGAGCTGTCTCTCGCTAGTAACGTTTAGTAAGCTGAAATCAACTTTCACTTGGTCATACCTGGCGGAATCTAGTCCCCCCTTTGAACATAAAAGAGTAAAGTGAACCGATATTCAAAATTTTCTCCGGAGACTTTCGTCCGTTTCTTAACGAGGTGACGTGTTAACGAAGTTTTTATGATAAGATGAAACATAGAGAAACAAAAAGGTACGTGTTTATGTAAATTTTTAAGTTTGTCATGTTTTTTCTTTATTGATTTATTTGTTTATTCAAAATGTTCTTCAGACAATACCTATATATAATAAAAAATATCAATCTATGTATGTAATGTATTAAACCACCGATGTGGCGCGGTGGGCGAGGGTCCACCTGCGACGCAGGAGGTTGCGGGTTCGATTCCCGCCTCGGAACGAAATTTGTTTCGTTGGTCTGGGTGTTTTATATGTAGGTATAATAAACAATATCTATCTATGTTATGTATTGTATATTAAGTATATTAGTCATCTAGTACCCATAACACAAGCTTTGAGTAGCTTACTCTGGGGCTAGATAATGC
Source organism: Eupithecia centaureata (assembly GCA_944547425.1). NCBI lineage: Eukaryota > Metazoa > Arthropoda > Insecta > Lepidoptera > Geometridae > Eupithecia > Eupithecia centaureata. The sequence goes on along the minus strand of OX155684.1, from coordinate 13,632,418 downwards.
TGTGTGGATTGTCCAGCATTATTTATTTATTCCCTATGTTTCCCAGGTGGACCTACGTCTTTACCGGCGCGATGTGCTAAGGAAAGCCGCGTCCACGTTGCAAAGCATCCTGGAGAGGGAAGCCCGCGGCTGGTTCCTACACTTCCGCGAGCGGCACGCCGCACAGCTCGCCAGCCAGAAGGTGCCGCTCAAGGATATCGAGGAGGTAATGCACATTACACTTATATGCTCAGTATATAAATTTAAACAAATTATCAAAACTATACTTTGTAAAAAGGCTTACTATAAAATATCTGATTATTTAGATGATAAAAAAGCTTGGGACGAGTTTTGCTCCAACTCTAAAACTAACAACCTAGCAAGGTAAAGGTTTCTTGTTCGCTTCTTTACTTTACCTAAATAGACTGAAGTGAACAATAATCAAAGTGAGCACTTTATTTCATAATTTCAATTATTTTTTAACATGTATTTTATGACGTGTCCAAGTGTCCTCCTGTAATAAAGCACTTTGATTTTTGAATGTCTCAAAACAAATTGGCGCAAGTATCGCTATGTTTAAAACGTGCCTGTTAAGTACAAAACACAGAAGCCGGAGGCGGAGCGGAGGCGAAGGCGTGCGAGTTGTATTCTATTGAATCATATGAAAGCCTACACACACACCGCAGGCGGTGACCGCGCGGTACCATAGGAAAACCGGCACGCCTTCGCCTCCGGCTTCTGTGTTTCGTACTTTAGTCCTTTCCTCATCAAAAATGTCCATGTGTGCTGTGGTGTCCCAGAGTATTACACAATATATCTGGTTTACACTTTGTTAAGCAAGTGACATGATTGCCGATTATTGTTCACGGAACGTTTTGAAGAATCATGCCATCTTTCACACTGCGTCTTGAGTTGTGCGATTTGAAGGCGCGCGGGCACCCGTCTAGAAATCGCGCTTACAAGACGCAGGTATCACTTGCACTTGTCACTCGCACTTGATACCTAACAAAGTGTAAACTAGGCAATAACGCATTGACGACTGAACATATTTCTAATATACAAATTTTAGTGACGTCTTATTGACTTGATCTGGTTTATACTAAACAGGAGGTGCGCGACGCAGCGTTACGCGAGTACGTGCGGCGCGTGTGTGCGTCCGTGGAGAGCAGCGAGCCGCTGGCGGCGCTGGGCGCGGACATACCCGAGCTACTGGCGGCTCAGCTGCGCGCCGCCGCCATCGCCGACCGGTAACAACCATCTACTATTTCATTTCATTTAAAGAAATAAATAATAAGATCTTAGAAGACTTGCGAGATGATAGGAAAAGCACTACTACAAACATTGATATCAATCCGGAATAAATATGCTGCTGTACAAATATCCGACTCGAAGGACCATGTAGAAGCCCAGAGCTTTATTAAGAGAGTTTTGAATTAAACCACTGATCTATGATTTGTAACTTAGGGCTCAAACACAAAACTGCGAGCTCGCATCGCATCGCAAATATCTGCGAGCTCGCACGATAACGTCAGATCTCATTTGCATCGCGCATTCCTGTCATATTACGTCATACTTGGTGACCCCCCTTTTAGTCCGCTCTGAGACAACTTTAGCGAAAGATACGCGGCGCCTGAGCCGCCTTCTTTGTGTTGTAAAAAAAAACTGCTTCAGTTCTCAACTCATAGTAATTTCGAGTAAAATAGTTCCCTTCAGTGTTCATAATCGTATTAAATGGATGAATCCAGAATCTTCTTTTTCTTTTATATCTATTTAACAATAACAGCAGTGCAATTGGACCGATTTATGCAAAAATGATCCAACCCACAACCTAGTCAATTACGAGTTTTTTTAACCTATGTAATCAGTATAAGGTATATTTTAACATATCAAAGACTCACACCTCTATGTTCACAAATGTGGAAAATCCATATGATCCAACCCACAACTGTCATGTCGAAGACCATTTTTTAAAATGTATAAGTGTTTCATGCCACTTGAATCAATTTTGTGTTGCTTTGGTTACCCTAACATTATAACCGTTCTATTTTGCTACAATGATTCAAACTATAATATTAAGCTGGTCCATCAGTTCAAAGAGCTCAGAAAGCTATAGAAAGAGCTATGCTCGGAGTTTCTCTGAAGGATAGGATTCGTAAAGAATACATCCGAAAGAGAACCAAAGTTATCGACATAGCTCAAATAATTAGCAAGCTGAAGTGGTGGCAGTGGGCCGGCTATATCTCGCGAAGAACCGACAACCGTTGGGGTAAACGTGTTCTTGAGTGGATACCGAGACTTGGCAAACGTAGTATAGGACGCCCTCCGGCCAGGTGGGATGACGATCTGCGAAAGACTGCTGGCACTGACTGGATGCGTCAAGCTGAAGACAGGGAGCTATGGCGCTCATTAAGGGAGGCCTATGTCCAGCAGTGGACTAATATAGGTTGATTATGATGATGATGATATAAAACAAGTTAAGCTTTGACAAGTTAATATTTGAAATTGCTATTCCATCTAAGTACGTAAACGAAATAAACCATAAAGTTCAAAACACACAGAAGCCGGAGGCGTGGCGGAGGCGAAGGCGTGCCGGTTTTTCCTATGGCACCGCGTTCGCCACGGCCTGCGGTGTGTGTGTAGGCTTTCATAGGATTCCATAGAATACAACTCGCACGCCTTCGCCTCCGCCTCGCCTCCGGCTTCTGTGTGTTTCGTACTTTAATGAAAAATAAATAAATAAAATAAAATAAGTACAGGGCCAGCAGATCTAATATTATACCAGATGATTGCATTGATTAATTTAAGAAACCGAAGGGAAGCTGCAATAATAGACGATGTAGATGGTTTATGTGATGAACCTTATTCTGATTTGGACGAGGAGTAGGGCCAATTTTGTTTGTTTTGTCTTTTAAAACACAAAAATGATTACTAATTTTTGCATTTTAATTTTTGCACCCTACATAGCTCTTTCCATACAAAATTAATTTTGTAATAATGATCCAGGCGCAAGTTTTCCCAATTATCTACTAAACTATTACAATTTATTCTTTATATTATTTATAGCAAAAAAGTTGAGTTTACATAGCATTAAATTAAATTAAAATAACAACATTTTGTATTACAAAGCTAGAGAAATACCGCCAGAAACTTAAATATCGATTATCTCGAAATGAGGTTTGTGTGGGTTGGATCATTTTTGCTTAAATCGGTTCAATTATCTTATTGGGATCCATCTTACGCTTCCTAAAAACACGTCCAATACGGCTGACTAAACTTGAAGGTATGGTTACCCTACAAAACAGTTCGCCGCACAAATTCGCATCGCAGAAATTCGCAAATCAAGTTCGTGTGACATCGCATCACATCGCATCGCATCGCACCAAATCGCAGTTTTGTGTGGGAGCCCTTAGTGAACCTACTTTATAAAGTTTTGTATGTTTGAAGGACACATTGAATATTATTATTTGAATATAAATGACACTTTGTCAACTGAACGGGTTATTATTTGTTGTGTGTAGTGCCGAGGAAAGCGTCCGTCGGCGGCTGGAGGCGGGCGTGGCAGCGGCGGAGGCGCGGCTCCGCGTGGCGCACCCCGTGCTGTCGCACTGCGGCGCGTGGCGGCGCGAGCGCGTGGCGCAGTGCGCGCGCGCGCTGCGGGACGAGCTGCGCTGGGCCGCGCGCGAGGACGTCGCCTGCAAGCTGGACACGCACCAGCTGCACATGCACAGGTACTGGTGTATGAGCTCGATCACTAGCAACGACTGGACACCATGACAACACCATCAAATAAATACACGACCGAAAAATGTCTTCATTAGTTGATACGAGTTTCGATTGTTCCAGATACTTCCTCCTGCGCGACATAGCGTTCCAGCGGTCGCGCGAGCCGCTGCTGACGCGCGAGCTGTCCCTCGCGCGCAGCCCCACGCGCACGTTCCAGTGGCGCACGCGAGTGTGGCAGCCCGCGGCCTGGCGCGTCACCCGGCACTTCCGCGGGCGCGCCACCCCCGTGCCCACCGTGCTCACGCACCGACACACCTCCATCGTCACGCCGAGATCTGACCCGAGCCAGCCGGTACTTGTATATACTGCCTCCTTCACATGACGTCACCCGGCACTTCCGCGGGCGCGCCACCCCCGTGCCCACCGTGCTCACGCACCGACACACCTCCATCGTCACGCCGAGATCTGACCCGAGCCAGCCGGTACTTGTATATACTGCCTCCTTCACAGAACGTCCCAAAAATCTAGAAGTAGCTCATCTGATCCATATCAACACCAGTCGTCGAGTCCCCAAGACACTGACTGCATTTCCCCGCTGTATGGCAATGCTGATGCCAGCTAGAGCGTCACGAGTATTTTCGACCAGAAGCAGATATTTTTGAAAACCTGTATATGCCTTGGTACTCCGCGCACTAGGGTACTGACTGTAGACTATATAATATTATATTTGCAGGTGTACCTGTTAGAGACTGACACCACGAGAGAAACCACCACTCGATGGCCGGGCTGGCGGCTTGCAAATGCATACCATAGGTATAAATGCATACCTACTTTTTGCTTAAGTTAGTCTCTGTTTGTATAGTTTATGTTAAGTTAGCTTAAATATAATATTCTTTTTAAATTTTTGTCATGCCACCGTCAATTTAGTAAATTAACCGATCCTGTCCATCCAAAGGTTGCCTGGAAGAGATCGCTTTTAGCGATAAGGCCGCCGATTGTGCCACTTTAGATGTAGTTATTAGTGTTTAAGCTTATATGTTACTACAAATTTTGATGGTGCAATAAAGAAATTATCTATCTACTTTTCTGGATTTCCCCCTTCCTCAATCTTTTCGAAAGAAAAACAAATCTATTAATTTCAATGTAGTTAATAATTTAAAAGATTTTTTTGATATGCTACTTCTCTGGATTTTCCACTTCCTCAATATTTTCTAAGAAAAAACATCTCATATTCTGGATATAACTAATACTATTATTTTATCAGGGCAACTTTGCAAGTAACGTCTTATCCAACCTTTGGCCTTACTAATTTATTTCATCGTGTAGAATGTGGAGCTGGACGTGGAACGTGATGTTTATCCTCGGAGTGGTGGTCCCCTGGTGCTCACCGCTTTCTATACGCACGCTGATACGCGCCACGCCTTTCATTCCGGACTACGAACTGTCTCAGGTTAGTTCTTTACATCCCATCTATTTGTAAGACTCAGCGCAGACAGAATGGAACGCATGAGAGAGGATTTTAAGAACGCACTCGAAAATCAACGTTAAAATTATTAAAAGAAAGTGCAAACATGCTTGAACCTGACAAAAAATGAAAAAAAAAAATAATAATAATAATAATAAATATTTTATTTTAATTAATACAAATTGAAAACTTAAGTTCTAGCAGTAAAATTATAAAATAAACGGAGTATGTACCAAATTACCAAACTTAGTCAAGAATATACTCCAATTTGATTTCAAGATCAGACTTAACCGATTCCTCCTTATGCTCTGTCTAAGAACTATGAACTTTATGGAGTTGTGTTAAGAGTGTTGTTTGTGTGCAGGTGAACGGCACCCTATTCCCGAAGCGAAGTAGTGAAACGCACACGATGTGGTCGCGGCTCCTGGCGCTGTGGCGGCACGTCTCCAAGCAACGAAGCAAATTCGAAACCGAGCCCGATACAGGTAAACGAAAAATATACAGTACGGTAAACGCTGTGGAAACGGAGTTACACATGTTTATCTTGGTAACATTGATATAAAAAAAAACAATTGAAGTCTGTAATTCGTACGAAATAAAAAATCAGTTAAAATTAAAATAAATTAATAAAAAAACGGAAACAAAAGAGAAAGAAGAGAAATAAAAAAACACGAGAACAAAAACATGTTATAATTAGAAGTATAATTAAAAAAGAACAATAGAAAAATAAAGCAAAAGGAGAAAATTCACCATTTGGGACCAACTATTTATTTCAGAGGAAAACATACAAAACACTTAGTATAATCAAATACAATAATAGAAAAAAATCATTTAGCTCACAAACTGGATCTGCAATTCAATCTCGATTGAGCCAAAAGTCCAAGCTTAGGTTATATTTTAGGAGCCAACAGAAAGTCTTCAATCTTTGTTCAATCTTGACGACCTCAGTTATTAATTAACTAGCTGGTGCCCGCGACTTCGTCTACGCATGATTAGTATTTCGAGTACTCGCGATTTTACTTGCCTTTCCCGTGGGATTTTCGGGCTAAAATAAAGCCTATGTGTTATTCCAGCTTATAATCTATCTCTGTGGCTAATTTCATCCAGATCCTTTCAGCAGTTTTTGCGTAACAAACATCCATCCATCTATCAATATATCCATTCATACTTACAAACTTTCGCGTTTATCAGTTCAATTTAGTTTGGTTCCCCTGAGCTATACGGGTTTTCAAAAATTTCTCAGAGCATCTGAACGACGCGTACACTTCCCCTGAGCTATACGGGTTTTCAAAAATATCTCACAGCATCTGAACGACGCGTGTGTACGCGTCGTGAGAAATGAGAAATATTTGAAAACCCGTATAGCTCAGGGGAACCAAACTGAATTCCGGGATAAAATGAATCCCATGTCCAATCGTCCCGAGTTCCATTCGAATTCATTCACTTCCGTCGTGATGCGTGGTTAAAGAATTCTTCTTTCACCCTCTCTCCCAGGGGAACCTTACCGAATTCCGGGATAAAAAGTATCCCATGTCCTTCCTTGTAGTATGAACTCAAATCGTCCCGAGTTTCATTCCAACTCATTCTGCAGTTTCGGCGTGATGCGCGGTAAAGGAATTTTACTTTCATACCCTCTCCAATGAGAACCTTACTGAATTCCGGGATAAAAAGTATCCTATGTCCTTCCTCGTAGTATGACCTATAATCATGCCGAGTTTCATTTCAATCCATCAAGTAGTTTCGGCGTGATGCGCGTTTACGATACAGACAGACAGACAGACATGAATGAAAAAAATTACAGTTTTGGCTTGAGTATCGATAATAGAGTGCCCTCCAAAAAAAATTTTCTAAATATCTTCAATGTACAGAATTGGACCTGTTACCTGTTTTATTATAAGTATAGATATCTTCTTTAGGTCTCCTCGGCAAAGGCGTGATCCGCGCCTTGCACCGCGTGTGGCAGTACGGGTGCGTGGGCGCGCTGGGCTCGCTGTGCGTGCTCGTGCTGCTGCCGAGCGCCTGCCTCGCGGTCAGCGTCGCCAGCGCGGCGCTCGCGCTGTGCGCCGCGCTCTGGGTGCCTCCGCTGGCGCTGGCGGCGCACGCGGCCATGGCGCTGCTCTACGACCTCGACTGTCCGCGACCGACGCAACTCAACAGGTCACTATCCTATAGTGCTTGTTCACGTAGCCTCGCGGGCGCGGTCACGAAATATCATACAGCATACTATGCAAGTGTTCACGTACAAAACGCACGTGCGGGCGAAGTAGCGGGCAAACTCGCTCGCGGTTATATCAAACGCGTGAGACGTTTGTGTGTTCACGTCGAACTAGCGACGGAGCGCGCGATTCACTCGCGACGCCAGGTAAGTTCAACCAGTTTGAACTTGTCGCTAGAAACGAACTCGCGCAAACGCCTGGCGGTTAATGTGAACACGTCCCCGCGCCCGTAGCCGCGCCCGCGCCCGCGCGTTCCAACGTGAACGAGCACTAAGGTCTCCTCACCGCGTGTGGCAGTACGGGTGATTAAAAAAGTAAATTATAGAAGCGAACAAGAACCCATTTGTTTTGTTAGGTTGGCAGTTTTAGATTGGAAAGCAAAAGTCGTCAGAAAAATCATTTTATTCATAATTATTTTACCAGGAAATTTTATTTTATTTATTTGGAAAACAAACAGCTTATTCAACAACAATAGTTGAAACTTATGGGTAACTTAAGCCTAACAGTTTCCGCATATGGGTAATCAATGTTCTGTGTCTTTAAAATTGAATCAAGTAAAATCTAGCTAAATTAGCACTTTGATTTTTATTCTCTTCAATCATACTTCCTCTGACCTCAATCTTCAAGACCAGAGTGATGGTGGTGTCTTCTAGACCTTTGTGATACATCTTCGTACGACTACCATCAGATGAAATTGTGGACTAACTTCGGCCTATTATTGATAAAAATAATCTCTTCCGAGACTAACACTAACACTGAGTTCATTTACTTTCCAGATGGTTCCCACTACTGGAGGTGATCGTCCTTCGCATCTGCATCCAAGGCGTCCTGCAGCCGATATGTGCGTTAGTGCTGGCGCTAGTGCTGTGCCCTCTGTGCGCACTCATCATGCTGCTGGGTGAGTTAAACACTAGTGCTATATTAGAGGCTGTGGACATCCTTGTCTTAACTAGCTTCCCCTATTTAACTATTAGGAAACTTGTCAACTGCGAGTCGGACTAGCGCACGAAGGCTTCCTTGTGCTGCAATCTAGTGCAGGGACCACAAGTAACCTGAATAATTTAAGTGTTTTAGCAAATAAATGCCATTTGTATTCATAGCTACGATTCCCGCGCAGGTTTGCCCTCGCCCTAAAAGCCGTCACACACAGAAGCCGTGGCCGGGCCGGAGGCGAAAGAGTGGGAGTTGTATCCTATTAAATCCTATGAAAGACTACCCATACACTAGAGTCGGTGGCGGCGCGGTACCAATAAGATACAACCCGCACGCCTACGTCTCCGGCCACGGCTTCAGCGTGTGGCGGCTTTAATACCGATGGTTAGAGAGATGTGTCCTATTGAAACATAATTATAAATGAGTAAAGTAAAGGTGTGTATTGTTTGTTGTGAGGCGGCGTCGCGTGGTGCTACTCGCGCTCGCTGTGGGAGCTGGCGGCGTGGCGCGCGGTGCTGGCGCGGGGCGCGCGCGTGCCGGCGCACGACTCCGCCTTCTGCACGCGCCGCGCGGGGCCCGCGCACCCCCTCCCGCCGCCCTACCAGCTCACGTCAGTACATCTACCATCATCAGCCTATATAGTCCAAGGCCTCCCCTTCTAGTTGATGCACTGCATGTTAAGGGCCGCCCCAATGACCCCTCGTCAGTAGGCGAGGGCGGATGAACTCCGCAGTAAAAGGTCGCAGACCTGAAACTGCCTCCCCACGCCGGCTCTGCCGGTGCGTGAGATGACAACGCAACTCTAGTTGATGCACCTATAACGCGATTCAAAACCCTACATATTTTTTAAATAAATGAGATTGTGTATTATAAAACGAATAATGCTGGACAATCCATACATCATCTAGCCCCAGGCTAAGCCGAGCTTGGGTACTAGATAGCTGATATACTTAATACATTAAAAATATATTTTTTATTATACATAGAAAACACCCAGAACCAATATTAAATGGAAACCGTTCAAATCGAGTAAAATTACATGATTCCCTTTCTCGTAGATTGAAACGAGCAATCGCATTTTAAAGAATCCGTACTTATGTAAAGTCAGTCGAAAGATTGTTTCGACAGACATTACATACGGATAGGTGGACAGACAACAAACAACCTCTATAAAGACCAAGTCGCAACTCAGACCTTGTTAGTTATATAGCTCACTTTACACAGGTGTGCTCAAGCGGTCGCCGCGGCGTGCGCCCGCGCAGAGTCGGAAGCGCTGTCGGAATGGTCGCTGGCGTGCGAGCGCGCCATCGAGAGGCCGCTCCGGGACTACAAGCACTTCGTGGACGCCTGCTTCGGACCCTTCTCGGTGCAGATTGCCAAGGTGAAGTATAACTCCCTTTCTACAGATCAAATAAATTAAATAAAACACAGTTCTCGTATGTATTGAACTTTCTGACGTGTCAAAGAGTCCTGTAGAAGGAAATAAAGCACTGAGTTGTCATATGTTTTGTTCCAGACCGGTGCGTACAAGCAGCTGGAGCGTGAGTGCGCCGCCCTCGTGGTGTCCCTGCGAGAGAAGGTGTCGGCCCGACGGCGCGAGCTGGCGCTGCCGCTCAGCGACGCGGCGCGCGCGCGCTGTCGCCTCTCGCCCAGGGACCTCACTGTACGTACTCACACGGTGTTGTAGGCGAGCGACAAGTGCGCCGCCCTCGTGGTGTCCCTGCGAGAGAAGGTGTCGGCCCGACGGCGCGAGCTGGCGCTGCCGCTCAGCGACGCGGCGCGCGCGCGCTGTCGCCTCTCGCCCAGGGACCTCACTGTACGTACTCACACGGTGTTGTAGGCGAGCGACAAGTGCGCCGCCCTCGTGGTGTCCCTGCGAGAGAAGGTGTCGGCCCGACGGCGCGAGCTGGCGCTGCCGCTCAGCGACGCGGCGCGCGCGCGCTGTCGCCTCTCGCCCAGGGACCTCACTGTACGTACTCACACGGTGTTGTAGGCGAGCGACAAGTGCGCCGCCCTCGTGGTGTCCCTGCGAGAGAAGGTGTCGGCCCGACGGCGCGAGCTGGCGCTGCCGCTCAGCGACGCGGCGCGCGCGCGCTGTCGCCTCTCGCCCAGGGACCTCACTGTACGTACTCACACGGTGTTGTAGGCGAGCGACAAGTGCGCCGCCCTCGTGGTGTCCCTGCGAGAGAAGGTGTCGGCCCGACGGCGCGAGCTGGCGCTGCCGCTCAGCGACGCGGCGCGCGCGCGCTGTCGCCTCTCGCCCAGGGACCTCACTGTACGTACTCACACGGTGTTGTAGGCGAGCGACAAGTGCGCCGCCCTCGTGGTGTCCCTGCGAGAGAAGGTGTCGGCCCGACGGCGCGAGCTGGCGCTGCCGCTCAGCGACGCGGCGCGCGCGCGCTGTCGCCTCTCGCCCAGGGACCTCACTGTACGTACTCACACGGTGTTGTAGGCGAGCGACAAGTGCGCCGCCCTCGTGGTGTCCCTGCGAGAGAAGGTGTCGGCCCGACGGCGCGAGCTGGCGCTGCCGCTCAGCGACGCGGCGCGCGCGCGCTGTCGCCTCTCGCCCAGGGACCTCACTGTACGTACTCACACGGTGTTGTAGGCGAGCGACAAGTGCGCCGCCCTCGTGGTGTCCCTGCGAGAGAAGGTGTCGGCCCGACGGCGCGAGCTGGCGCTGCCGCTCAGCGACGCGGCGCGCGCGCGCTGTCGCCTCTCGCCCAGGGACCTCACTGTACGTACTCACACGGTGTTGTAGGCGAGCGACAAGTGCGCCGCCCTCGTGGTGTCCCTGCGAGAGAAGGTGTCGGCCCGACGGCGCGAGCTGGCGCTGCCGCTCAGCGACGCGGCGCGCGCGCGCTGTCGCCTCTCGCCCAGGGACCTCACTGTACGTACTCACACGGTGTTGTAGGCGAGCGACAAGTGCGCCGCCCTCGTGGTGTCCCTGCGAGAGAAGGTGTCGGCCCGACGGCGCGAGCTGGCGCTGCCGCTCAGCGACGCGGCGCGCGCGCGCTGTCGCCTCTCGCCCAGGGACCTCACTGTACGTACTCACACGGTGTTGTAGGCGAGCGACAAGTGCGCCGCCCTCGTGGTGTCCCTGCGAGAGAAGGTGTCGGCCCGACGGCGCGAGCTGGCGCTGCCGCTCAGCGACGCGGCGCGCGCGCGCTGTCGCCTCTCGCCCAGGGACCTCACTGTACGTACTCACACGGTGTTGTAGGCGAGCGACAAGTGCGCCGCCCTCGTGGTGTCCCTGCGAGAGAAGGTGTCAGCCCGACGGCGCGAGCTGGCGCTGCCGCTCAGCGACGCGGCGCGCGCGCGCTGTCGCCTCTCGCCCAGGGACCTCACTGTACGTACTCACACGGTGTTGTAGGCGAGCGACAAGTGCGCCGCCCTCGTGGTGTCCCTGCGAGAGAAGGTGTCGGCCCGACGGCGCGAGCTGGCGCTGCCGCTCAGCGACGCGGCGCGCGCGCGCTGTCGCCTCTCGCCCAGGGACCTCACTGTACGTACTCACACGGTGTTGTAGGCGAGCGACAAGTGCGCCGCCCTCGTGGTGTCCCTGCGAGAGAAGGTGTCGGCCCGACGGCGCGAGCTGGCGCTGCCGCTCAGCGACGCGGCGCGCGCGCGCTGTCGCCTCTCGCCCAGGGACCTCACTGTACGTACTCACACGGTGTTGTAGGCGAGCGACAAGTGCGCCGCCCTCGTGGTGTCCCTGCGAGAGAAAGTGTCAGCCCGACGGCGCGAGCTGGCGCTGCCGCTCAGCGACGCGGCGCGCGCGCGCTGTCGCCTCTCGCCCAGGGACCTCACTGTACGTACTCACACGGTGTTGTAGGCGAGCGACAAGTGCGCCGCCCTCGTGGTGTCCCTGCGAGAGAAGGTGTCAGCCCGACGGCGCGAGCTGGCGCTGCCGCTCAGCGACGCGGCGCGCGCGCGCTGTCGCCTCTCGCCCAGGGACCTCACTGTACGTACTCACACGGTGTTGTAGGCGAGCGACAAGTGCGCCGCCCTCGTGGTGTCCCTGCGAGAGAAGGTGTCGGCCCGACGGCGCGAGCTGGCGCTGCCGCTCAGCGACGCGGCGCGCGCGCGCTGTCGCCTCTCGCCCAGGGACCTCACTGTACGTACTCACACGGTGTTGTAGGCGAGCGACAAGTGCGCCGCCCTCGTGGTGTCCCTGCGAGAGAAGGTGTCGGCCCGACGGCGCGAGCTGGCGCTGCCGCTCAGCGACGCGGCGCGCGCGCGCTGTCGCCTCTCGCCCAGGGACCTCACTGTACGTACTCACACGGTGTTGTAGGCGAGCGACAAGTGCGCCGCCCTCGTGGTGTCCCTGCGAGAGAAGGTGTCGGCCCGACGGCGCGAGCTGGCGCTGCCGCTCAGCGACGCGGCGCGCGCGCGCTGTCGCCTCTCGCCCAGGGACCTCACTGTACGTACTCACACGGTGTTGTAGGCGAGCGACAAGTGCGCCGCCCTCGTGGTGTCCCTGCGAGAGAAGGTGTCGGCCCGACGGCGCGAGCTGGCGCTGCCGCTCAGCGACGCGGCGCGCGCGCGCTGTCGCCTCTCGCCCAGGGACCTCACTGTACGTACTCACACGGTGTTGTAGGCGAGCGACAAGTGCGCCGCCCTCGTGGTGTCCCTGCGAGAGAAGGTGTCGGCCCGACGGCGCGAGCTGGCGCTGCCGCTCAGCGACGCGGCGCGCGCGCGCTGTCGCCTCTCGCCCAGGGACCTCACTGTACGTACTCACACGGTGTTGTAGGCGAGCGACAAGTGCGCCGCCCTCGTGGTGTCCCTGCGAGAGAAGGTGTCGGCCCGACGGCGCGAGCTGGCGCTGCCGCTCAGCGACGCGGCGCGCGCGCGCTGTCGCCTCTCGCCCAGGGACCTCACTGTACGTACTCACACGGTGTTGTAGGCGAGCGACAAGTGCGCCGCCCTCGTGGTGTCCCTGCGAGAGAAGGTGTCGGCCCGACGGCGCGAGCTGGCGCTGCCGCTCAGCGACGCGGCGCGCGCGCGCTGTCGCCTCTCGCCCAGGGACCTCACTGTACGTACTCACACGGTGTTGTAGGCGAGCGACAAGTGCGCCGCCCTCGTGGTGTCCCTGCGAGAGAAGGTGTCGGCCCGACGGCGCGAGCTGGCGCTGCCGCTCAGCGACGCGGCGCGCGCGCGCTGTCGCCTCTCGCCCAGGGACCTCACTGTACGTACTCACACGGTGTTGTAGGCGAGCGACAAGTGCGCCGCCCTCGTGGTGTCCCTGCGAGAGAAGGTGTCGGCCCGACGGCGCGAGCTGGCGCTGCCGCTCAGCGACGCGGCGCGCGCGCGCTGTCGCCTCTCGCCCAGGGACCTCTGTTCGATACACATCGATCATCTAGCTTCCTCAACTAGGTAGCTGCCTCAGCAGGTCAGATTAACTAGGTAATTAGTACATACGTGACCGCGGAGGTAACGAGCGGTCTCTAGGTCATTCAGCAGACAGTGCATCACTAGCAGCGATACCAACCGCACTCACTATCATCAGCATCATTAGTCGTAGTTTTACGTATATAAGTTGAATATAGCTTTTACCGACAAACTCGACTTTTACATCAACATCCCAGGATTAGCTAGCGGCTAATCCTTCATGGTCCTTCGAGCAAAAACGTGTCTCCGAGTCCAGAAGTAAATCCTTCATGGTCCTTCGAGCAAAAAGGTGTCTCCGAGCCAGGAAAAAATCTTCATGGTTCTTCGAGATCCCGTTCGAGAACTCATAGCGCGATCGTGAAGAGTCGTACTGTGAGCTTCGGACGCACCAGCAACCCGTGGAGTTCAGCGATCTAAGCTTTATCAGCGAGCTTACGAGAGCTAGCATCCGCACCTGACGGGAGGAGCTACCCAGTCAGGACAGCAGCAGTCGTAAGGAGCGAGCCGCCCCTGCGACGAACCAGCAGTCGTTAGGAGCAAGCCGCCCCTACGACGAACCAGCAGTCGTTAGGAGCAAGCCGCCCCTGCGACGAACCAGCAGTCGTTAGGAGCAAGCCGCCCCTGCGACGAACCAGCAGTCGTTAGGAGCAAGCCGCCCCTGCGACGAACCAGCAGTCGTTAGGAGCAAGCCGCCCCTGCGACGAACCAGCAGTCGTTAGGAGCAAGCCGCCCCTACGACGAACCAGCAGTCGTTAGGAGCAAGCCGCCCCTGCGACGAACCAGCAGTCGTTAGGAGCAAGCCGCCCCTGCGACGAACCAGCAGTCGTTAGGAGCAAGCCGCCCCTACGACGAACCAGCAGTCGTTAGGAGCAAGCCGCCCCTGCGACGAACCAGCAGTCGTTAGGAGCAAGCCGCCCCTGCGACGAACCAGCAGTCGTTAGAAGCAAGCCGCCCCTGCGACGAACCAGCAGCAGTCAAGGGAGTGAGCCACCCCCGCGACGCCCCAGCAGCAGTGAGCATACCGCTCGCGCCCCAGCAGCAGTGAGCATACCGCTCGCGCCCCAGCAGCAGTGAGCATACCGCTCGCGCCCCAGCAGCAGTGAGCATACCGCTCGCGCCCCAGCAGCAGTGAGCATACCGCTCGCGCCCCAGCAGCAGTGAGCATACCGCTCGCGCCCCAGCAGCAGTGAGCATACAGCTCGCGCCCCAGCAGCAGTGAGCATACAGCTCGCGCCCCAGCAGCAGCGAGGAACGAGCCGCCCCCGCGACGCACCAGCAGCATCGAGCAGTCGCAGCCACAGCAGCTTCTTCAGCCAGCACTGCGATCGGTAGTCCAGCAATAGAAGCAGCCGTAGGACACGCGGCTTTCAAGTAAGAGCGTTCCTTTTTACTAATTCAAAGTTCACCGACGATATGGAGGCTCATTACAAAAGGCAATTTGAATTAGAGCAGAAGATTTTGAAGGTCCTCTTTAATTTCAATAAGGATGGTGACGACTGTAAGACGATCGAATACGGTAAACGGCAAATAGATGCCCTAGAATCGTATTGGAGAGAGTATAAATTCAACTACGAAAAACATAGCCATAAGTATTGTAATTGGTCCGAAATTGAGTTTAAGGATACTTACAAGTCGTACCTAGCAGCAAAAACGAAGATCGATAGGTATTGCATAGACCTAGAGCAGCAATTAGGTATCTCTGAGCCCGGAGAAAGCCAGCCGGAAGGTCCATATAGCGGCAGATATCAGCCGCGGACCCCGGCGCCAGCACCGCCTAGCTCTCGTGTTCTGCGAGACGCGGAGATAGGTAACCGCAGCAAGATAGATCTCATGCTTCGCAGGCAGTTCGTTCATTTCAAAGCTTTTATGCGAACTGTAGAAGGCATAGAGATAGAGATAGAGTCCTACCGAGAATACTGGGAGTACGATAACGCCCTGCGAGACTTACAAACTCGCTGGACGGTGGTGGACAACTATCATTGGGAGATCATGTTGGAGTTGTTCGAGGACGAAACGTACGAGAACAACTACGACAAGCACGCTTATCTACGACCGCCTGAGAAAATCTTTACAAAGCTCAAAAGCTGTTTCAGGCGAATCTAAGCAGTGGGCATCGCAAAAGGATCTATTCAATGAAGCTGTCCACAAAGATCATTCAAACTGTACATATCAACCTTATTACATTGAAGGTCAAAGCAGTAAAAATCACGTAATTGCGAAATCAATGCAGGTCTCATCGTCAGCAGTTAATTGTTCTCGATACGATTATTCAGGTCACATATCAACTGATTGCAGGAAATTTTCAGATTTAGATAACGAACAAAAATTACACGATTATTATGTAAATGAATCTCAATCAGCAAATTATTTACACTTAGAACATTCAGAACAGGAAGAGCAGCATAGTAACAGAAATGTTACTACATCTCAGCGAGATGAGCCTTCAGAGAATTTGTTAGAGACTGCTTTGGTTAAAGTTACCGCAGTAGATAGCAGCCAACAGGTGATGCGAGCACCGATCGACCAGGGCTCGCAGGTACCGGTAATCAAGGACGAACTGATACCCTCAGTAGTAATAAGCAAAGCAGTTAGTCCTTTAGAGCATAGGTTAGTTAAGGAACAATCCTTAGCTAAGGAAAATATACAAATTAAACGCGAATATCAGCAGCCTTATCAATTGAAGTTAGCGACTTCAAGTAGCAGCAATCAGAGGGCGGAGCTAGCATGTCTCTCGCCTCAACCTAAAACTACTTCAGGTCATAGCCTCAACGACCTGAGGTATAACCAAGGTCCGAACGTACAGCAGGGTCTAGAGCAGCCAAAAGGTGACTTCATCGAACGATACAGGTTCTGTGACGCATCAACTAAAACGTTTAGCTGGATTCAAAGTCATCCGGAGCACTGTAAGCCGTTAACAGAAAACCGGGTGAGGAAAATTGTCTGTTGGCATAATCTCAACAGCAATGAGAATCCAGCTGACAGCGTAGCGAGCAGAGGTCCGACGCCATCACAGCTGACAAAGCGTGAGTTGCGGTGGCAAGACCCTACCTCCTTAACGTTGACTAACTTCATGACAAAGCAGCAACTCATGAAGCTTAGCAACGAAGAAGTCAGGGAGCACGTAAACGTAGCTAGTAACATCTCCGATAACAGCAGCATCATAATCGAAGATTTACTAAATCGTCACAGCTCGTTTACTATAGTAGCTCGTGTAGTAGCGTGGATACAACGGGTGTTGACCTTTATTGTTAGTAAACAAAGGCGGCCAGTGTATCTCACATTACACGAGCTTAGGTCAGCAAATAATATCGTAATATATTTACAGCGCAATGAATTTAATAATGTCATATTGTACCTACTTAGCAGCAAGGTCAGAGCACGTAGCAAAACAAAACATTCAAATCCATATATTTTTCCTAAAGTAAAAATAAAATCATTTTAATCGGGAGTATAAAACGCGAAAACGGTGATTATTTAGGAATATAAAGCACACTTAGCAAGTATCTAGGAAATAAGCAGCACATTAACATAGCATTAGCATGGATCCTTTATATGAGTATCATTTGGTCCAGTAGCGTATCTCACTACCTTAACTTACTAACTTAACATAATTTAGCAGCAATATTTCGTTATAC
Organism: Eupithecia centaureata; assembly: GCA_944547425.1. Lineage (NCBI taxonomy): Eukaryota > Metazoa > Arthropoda > Insecta > Lepidoptera > Geometridae > Eupithecia > Eupithecia centaureata. The sequence goes on along the minus strand of OX155684.1, from coordinate 13,615,082 downwards.
CATGTAGCTAAAGTAAACATGTGATTAGGTCAAGGCTATTGTAACATGATTCTATTACGAGTGAAACATGATGACAGTATGTAGTACAATCAGCTGTCGCTCAATCAGCATTTTAGCGAGCGATCGAAATCCCGATGCGACTCAAAACAGTGGGCTCTACACGATGTTTGGAGAACTCGACCAAAGCTTTGCAGATAACTCAAAAACAGCAACAGAAGCACTAGCTTTGGCAGACCTAAACATCTGGGGTAGAAGCAGAGTCCGTCGAATCAGCAAAGCCGAGCTCAATCACTTGTAAAAACTAAGCACAGCTCAAGGTCGTAATGTAATTCTCTATTCGTATCAATAACAAAGTAAGTACGCTCCAACTCAAATCGGATTCATTAGGTACTTATAAATATAGCTCCAATACAGCACCTTTAATGTCACCTTACCGTTCATCGCGACAACTGAAGCTTACGGTTTAGATTGGACCAACCAACAGCAACTTGGGGAGCAAATCAGAGCGATGAAAGAAGCAACGCAGCAGGAGGTGACACTCACAACCTTCGATTCCGCCACCAGCACACAATATAGCACAGCAGCAGGCGTCATCGCAGTGTTTCTGGTGTTCCTGTGGAGGAGAAGTCGACGAGCCGTCCGCGCATCTTCCGCGCGCGCTGCGGAGCCAGCGCAGCGCGACCCTCGCGCCTCTCCCGCCGAGGGAGCCGCCCTCCAGCAGAGCAGTTAGTGCGCGTGGGCAGCCCGCGCTAGAGCACGGAAGCAGTGGGACCGTGCGGTGGTCCAGTTTACGTGATAGAGACACAATACATACAACCAGCAGCAAGCAGCAAGCAGCAATCCAGACTATCAGTTTTAATTATACAATAGGGAAAACATAGTTTAGTAATCATCATCAGCGATTGTCCTAACATTCACTTAGCTTAAGACAATATTGATCACCGATGTATTACTAACCCCCAATTGTAGCGCCTCATCTCATCCTCATCTCAGACCTCGCCCTCGGGAGTATGTTCGATACACATCGATCATCTAGCTTCCTCAACTAGGTAGCTGCCTCAGCAGGTCAGATTAACTAGGTAATTAGTACATACGTGACCGCGGAGGTAACGAGCGGTCTCTAGGTCATTCAGCAGACAGTGCATCACTAGCAGCGATACCAACCGCACTCACTATCATCAGCATCATTAGTCGTAGTTTTACGTATATAAGTTGAATATAGCTTTTACCGACAAACTCGACTTTTACATCAACATCCCAGGATTAGCTAGCGGCTAATCCTTCAACCTCACTGTACGTACTCACACGGTGTTGTAGGCGAGCGACAAGTGCGCCGCCCTCGTGGTGTCCCTGCGAGAGAAGGTGTCGGCCCGACGGCGCGAGCTGGCGCTGCCGCTCAGCGACGCGGCGCGCGCGCGCTGTCGCCTCTCGCCCAGGGACCTCACTGTACGTACTCACACGGTGTTGTAGGCGAGCGACAAGTGCGCCGCCCTCGTGGTGTCCCTGCGAGAGAAGGTGTCGGCCCGACGGCGCGAGCTGGCGCTGCCGCTCAGCGACGCGGCGCGCGCGCGCTGTCGCCTCTCGCCCAGGGACCTCACTGTACGTACTCACACGGTGTTGTAGGCGAGCGACAAGTGCGCCGCCCTCGTGGTGTCCCTGCGAGAGAAGGTGTCGGCCCGACGGCGCGAGCTGGCGCTGCCGCTCAGCGACGCGGCGCGCGCGCGCTGTCGCCTCTCGCCCAGGGACCTCACTGTACGTACTCACACGGTGTTGTAGGCGAGCGACAAGTGCGCCGCCCTCGTGGTGTCCCTGCGAGAGAAGGTGTCGGCCCGACGGCGCGAGCTGGCGCTGCCGCTCAGCGACGCGGCGCGCGCGCGCTGTCGCCTCTCGCCCAGGGACCTCACTGTACGTACTCACACGGTGTTGTAGGCGAGCGACAAGTGCGCCGCCCTCGTGGTGTCCCTGCGAGAGAAGGTGTCGGCCCGACGGCGCGAGCTGGCGCTGCCGCTCAGCGACGCGGCGCGCGCGCGCTGTCGCCTCTCGCCCAGGGACCTCACTGTACGTACTCACACGGTGTTGTAGGCGAGCGACAAGTGCGCCGCCCTCGTGGTGTCCCTGCGAGAGAAGGTGTCGGCCCGACGGCGCGAGCTGGCGCTGCCGCTCAGCGACGCGGCGCGCGCGCGCTGTCGCCTCTCGCCCAGGGACCTCACTGTACGTACTCACACGGTGTTGTAGGCGAGCGACAAGTGCGCCGCCCTCGTGGTGTCCCTGCGAGAGAAGGTGTCGGCCCGACGGCGCGAGCTGGCGCTGCCGCTCAGCGACGCGGCGCGCGCGCGCTGTCGCCTCTCGCCCAGGGACCTCACTGTACGTACTCACACGGTGTTGTAGGCGAGCGACAAGTGCGCCGCCCTCGTGGTGTCCCTGCGAGAGAAGGTGTCGGCCCGACGGCGCGAGCTGGCGCTGCCGCTCAGCGACGCGGCGCGCGCGCGCTGTCGCCTCTCGCCCAGGGACCTCACTGTACGTACTCACACGGTGTTGTAGGCGAGCGACAAGTGCGCCGCCCTCGTGGTGTCCCTGCGAGAGAAGGTGTCGGCCCGACGGCGCGAGCTGGCGCTGCCGCTCAGCGACGCGGCGCGCGCGCGCTGTCGCCTCTCGCCCAGGGACCTCACTGTACGTACTCACACGGTGTTGTAGGCGAGCGACAAGTGCGCCGCCCTCGTGGTGTCCCTGCGAGAGAAGGTGTCAGCCCGACGGCGCGAGCTGGCGCTGCCGCTCAGCGACGCGGCGCGCGCGCGCTGTCGCCTCTCGCCCAGGGACCTCACTGTACGTACTCACACGGTGTTGTAGGCGAGCGACAAGTGCGCCGCCCTCGTGGTGTCCCTGCGAGAGAAGGTGTCGGCCCGACGGCGCGAGCTGGCGCTGCCGCTCAGCGACGCGGCGCGCGCGCGCTGTCGCCTCTCGCCCAGGGACCTCACTGTACGTACTCACACGGTGTTGTAGGCGAGCGACAAGTGCGCCGCCCTCGTGGTGTCCCTGCGAGAGAAGGTGTCGGCCCGACGGCGCGAGCTGGCGCTGCCGCTCAGCGACGCGGCGCGCGCGCGCTGTCGCCTCTCGCCCAGGGACCTCACTGTACGTACTCACACGGTGTTGTAGGCGAGCGACAAGTGCGCCGCCCTCGTGGTGTCCCTGCGAGAGAAGATGTCGGCCCGACGGCGCTAGCTGGCGCTGCCGCTCAGCGACGCGGCGCGCGCGCGCTGTCGCCTCTCGCCCAGGGACCTCACTGTACGTACTCACACGGTGTTGTAGGCGAGCGACAAGTGCGCCGCCCTCGTGGTGTCCCTGCGAGAGAAGGTGTCGGCCCGACGGCGCGAGCTGGCGCTGCCGCTCAGCGACGCGGCGCGCGCGCGCTGTCGCCTCTCGCCCAGGGACCTCACTGTACGTACTCACACGGTGTTGTAGGCGAGCGACAAGTGCGCCGCCCTCGTGGTGTCCCTGCGAGAGAAGGTGTCGGCCCGACGGCGCGAGCTGGCGCTGCCGCTCAGCGACGCGGCGCGCGCGCGCTGTCGCCTCTCGCCCAGGGACCTCACTGTACGTACTCACACGGTGTTGTAGGCGAGCGACAAGTGCGCCGCCCTCGTGGTGTCCCTGCGAGAGAAGGTGTCGGCCCGACGGCGCTAGCTGGCGCTGCCGCTCAGCGACGCGGCGCGCGCGCGCTGTCGCCTCTCGCCCAGGGACCTCACTGTACGTACTCACACGGTGTTGTAGGCGAGCGACAAGTGCGCCGCCCTCGTGGTGTCCCTGCGAGAGAAGGTGTCGGCCCGACGGCGCGAGCTGGCGCTGCCGCTCAGCGACGCGGCGCGCGCGCGCTGTCGCCTCTCGCCCAGGGACCTCACTGTACGTACTCACACGGTGTTGTAGGCGAGCGACAAGTGCGCCGCCCTCGTGGTGTCCCTGCGAGAGAAGATGTCGGCCCGACGGCGCTAGCCGGCGCTGCCATGGTGCTGAGACGTGGACACTCACGGTAGGGCTGGTCCACCGGTTCAAAGTCGCTCAGGAAAGAGCTATATGAGGAGTTTTTCTGAAGGATAGGATTCGTAATGAATATATTAGACAGAGAACCAAAGTTATCGACATAGCTCAAAGAATTAGCAAGCCTGAGTGGCAGTGGGCCGGCCATATCAAGAGTTACCAGACACAGTGGAGCGGTACCGCGGCGGCGGCAGCACCTCAGCATCCAGCTCAGAGGCTGAGGAAGAAGAGGAATTCTCTCTGGTTTACTGACATTTTTTATTTCAATTGTTTTCAATTAGATTCTGAAATATTGATTGATAGCCCAGCATTGTTTATTATATGAAATCATTTTTTGCGTCTTACGTTAGTAAGAATAAGGTTGAAGGATTAACCGCTAGCTAATCCTGGGATGTTGTAGTAAAAGTCGAGTTTGTCGGTAAAAGCTATATTCAACTTATATACCTAGAACTACGACTAACAATGCTTAACTGTATATTGCAGGCGGCAGTGGAAGCGTGCGCGGCGGAGCTGGCGCGGGTGTGGGGCGCGGCGGCGGCGGGCGAGGAGTGGTGGGGGAGGAGGGGGCTCGAGCCGCAGGACTACACCGCTCTCGCGGCCAACACGCTCTCAGAGGTCACTTACTTATTTTATTTTATTTTATATTAGATGGAAAACAAACAGCTTAAATATACTTATGAGAATACAACAATGGTGGTTAAAACTAAAGCTTAACAGTTTTCACTTGTGATATTTAAATATGCCTAAACTAAAATATTAAACAGTCGAGTAGTTACATATGCAAAGTACAAAATATAATTGTACCTATATGAGTGGATAAGCTATGTCTATAGTGATTTGCCTGTTCGTTGTTTTATAAACAAGGAAAATGAAGTAGTTTGTAAGTTTCACATAAATCCAAAAATGTTACCTGATATAAATATATATATATATATATATATAATATTGTTACCTACTGATTTGCATTGAAGAAATTTGTGTTAACTATATTTTTGAAAATGTTTTGTTTGTTATGGAATAAGTCAACATGGGAGTATTTAGTATTAAAAATATTGATTGTGCGGGGAAGGTAAGAGAATTTACGATAGTTAGTAGAACATGTGGGTGAGTATAGTTTAAGATCATTTCTGCGAGAGGAACGGCGGGAAGGTACACTTACATTCTTTTATCATTATAAACATAGAAAACCAACCTAGGGGAGAAATCGCTCTCAGCGATAAGGCAGCCTTTTGTACCATGTTCATTTCTTAGTTTTTAGCTGTACGATACCGTTTAGTACAATAAAATATTCATTCATTCATTTAACGTGAAGTTAGCTGGAAGAGGAAGCCGCGATCTGCACTGACATCTCGCTAGCCAGATGAATTTCACAGTTTATATATTTATTACAAATCAGCAGTTAGCTTACAGTCTTATTTTATTTATTTATTTAATTCGGATTGCCATCAGCTTAACTAATTACAATAGAATTTAAAATAGATACAGAAAGCTAATAATAGGCATTCACTAATAAAATCATATTATACTATATAAGTGTGAACACAACTTTTTTTTTTTTTTTTTTTCGTCGACAATTGCGTACTTAATAAAGCAATAAAATTAAACTAAAAAAAAACTTTAAGTAATAAGTAAAAGTAAAACTAATCATGTGCAAAAGAAGCTGAGAGTCATGCATCGCCTTGCCTTGTGAATGCTAGTATTGAAAGGGTCAATGTCCAACATCCTGCTGAAATCATTGACAGTTCTACTTGCTCGCACTATAAATGAATTTTGTCTATAATTAGTTCCAACATGTTGGACATGCAGTAGGGGATTGTGTCTAAGCTGCTTACGCGGTACATTGAAGTCTAATTTGCCAAGAAGTTCAGGACAGTCCACATCGTTGTTGATAATCTTAAGAATGTAAAGATAATCAGCTATGTCCCGTCTTTTTTTTAGTGGCAAGAAATGGAACCTCTTGCAGAGTTCACCATAGGTAAATGATTTGTAAGGAATCTTTACTCTAAAGCACAAGTATCTTAAGAACCGTCTCTGAATACTTACACCAAAAGACTACTATACTAGAAATAAAATAAGAGGAAAATTAATTTAGAAAAAGATCATAAAAAAGATAACATACAGAAATTTCAAACGTGTACACTTTCATAGTACACTTGAACTTGACACATAAAAACACGTTAACTTATCCCTTATTACTCACATTTCATCATCATCAGCCTATATTAGTCCAATGCTGGACATAGGCCTCCCCTAATGAGCGCCATAGCGCCCTGTCTTCAGCTTGCCGAATTACATTATTATAACTTATTACTCACATTTGTTCTTTGTCTTTGTTTTATTGTTTTACGCGTGTCACAGCTGCTGCTGCTACGCCCTCTAGGTGTCGCATAAACCCGCGCACAGTAGCGCCATCATTGCTGTGCTTAATGCTGAGCGACGACCTTTTTTGTTGTTACGTTCTCTTCATATATTTGTACTAACTGTATTACTTGTAATTTTGTGACACAAAATAAATACTTACTTTACATTTGCCCTTTGCAAATTGTAACCCAGCTATTACGTTCGTAGGCATTCGAGGCCGACATCCTCGTCCCCCTAGAGGAGACGGCGGCCCGGCTGCCGTTAGAGAGCGGCGCGGGCGCGCGCGCGTGGGAGGCGCGCTGCCTGCGCGCGCTGCCGCCGGACCTGGTGGCGGGCGCGGGGTGGGGCGCGGGGGGCGCGCCGCGGGTGCCGCCGCCGGCACTCGACCTGCAGGCCTTCAGTCCCAGAGCGCACCGCGCGCCGCCGCTACCGCATCCCGCGCTAGTGGCGCTGCTACTATACAACAGGTACCATAAAGCCGTGTCCGGAGACGAAGGTGTGCGAGTTGTATCCTTTTTATTTATTTTTTTGGGAAACAAAAAGCTTATATTTATTTATTTATTTATTTATTTGGGAAACAAAAAGCTTATATTTATTTAAAAATAGGTACGAGCACTAGAACTAATAAAGCTAAGACAGTTTCCACTCATAGTAAAAAAAAATAACTGAACTAAAACTAAATAACTTATAATAACTTAATTATACAGATATAAAACTACACTTACGAAACTTTAATGAACAGAGCGTACATACAAATTAGTAAACACAATGTTAAAAAGGAATACTTTAAGTAACAATAGGTCCGTGCGGTAGAACAAATGAAGCTAGGACAGTTTCCACTCATAGTAAAATTAAATAACTGAACTAAAACTAACTAAAAATAAATTATTTATACAAATATTGAATCATATGAAAGACTACACATACACCAGAGGCGGTGGCGGCGCGGTGCAAAAGGAAATCGCGTGCCTTCGCCTCCGGCGGCGTTAAGATATTGTGTCCCTCGCAAACCGACGACCTCGTTGGCTCAGCGGGCGGGAGTTCGCCTGCGACGCAACGGGTCGCGGGGTCGATTCCCACCTCGGAACAAAGTGCACGATCTGACCTTTATAATTCTAACTAGACGTTGCAATTTCGATGTGTTTTACACAGATAAAATGGCTTCTAAGCCAAGTCAATAAACGCGACGTCTAAGTAGTGTCATCTATGTCAGAACTAGCAGATAGTTGTAGACTTTTCACAGTGGGCCATGATATCAATGGGCAGGGAAGACTGAAGGGATTACATGTGTTGTCTCCCACTCGACAATGATGTATTATACCTCTCAAAAATTTTACTCTAACATGACTCTAACGAGCCCACGAAAACAACCGCAAACTGCTGACATTGACACTACATAGATATTATCTTTATCACAGAGATTCCGATAACCCCATTCCGCTGGAGTCTGAGATCTGTGCGGAGATACTGAAGACTTTGGAGGATGCTCCTGATTCGGACGACAAACGAGGTGAATTATTTTACATATTAATAAAATTGCAGCAGTATTTACAGCCCTGTTGATTATTCGCAAGAATATAGACAAACGGCTTAGCATCGCCCTGTCATATGGTCTAGCAGACAAGGTAAAAGACAAAAGAAGAAATGCATGGTTAAATTCTGATATATATTTTTTATTCCGTGCAGTCCACACATCATCATCTAGCCCCAAGCTAAGCAGAGCTTGTGTTATGGGTACTAGATGACTGATATACTTAATACAATAAACTACATAGATAGATATTTTTTATTATTCCTAGAAAACACCCAGACTAACGGAACAAATTTCTGCAGATCGTACACAAATTTGTTCCGAGGCGGGAATCGAACCCGCAACCTCCTGCGTCGCAGGCGGACCTTCGCCCACCGCGCCACATCGGTCATCGTCATTTATTTCAAAACTTTTAAATAATATCACTACATAGTATAAAACAAAGTCGCTTTTTCTGTCCCTATATCCTTGTCCCTTTGAATGCTTAAATCTTTTAAACTACGCAACGGATTTTGATGCAGTTTTTTTTAATAGATAGAATGAGGGGGTTTTATACATATAATAAAACCGTGCGAAGCCGGGCGGGTCGCTAGTTGTAAAATAAAATATAATATTGTTGTACCAGACACAGTGGAGCGGTACCGAGGCGGCGGCAGCACCTCAGCATCCAGCTCCGAGGCTGAGGAAGAGGAGGAACGCCCGGAGATCAGGTCGGTTCCTGGACCACTCTGGTTTACTGACACTTTTTATTTCAATTGTTTTCAGTTAGATTCGAAAAAAGTTGTCTCTCTGCTCTAACTTCACAAGTTACAAATTGAAAATCTTGCTGACATCAAATCGGTCACCATACGAATCGCTGTTGTGTTGCTTGTGCTAAAACCATATCTTGCAACATCCTGCCTTTTAAGTTTCATGAGATATAGCCAGCTGATAGACGGACGGACAATCAGACAGACGACAGACGGTGGCTTTGTAATATAGGGTTGGCAACCTTTGGATAAGGTACCCTAAAAAAGAAAATTAGTATACATACATGTGTTTGATGTGACTTAACTTGCCTTTAATGTATTTTATAAGATCTACCAATATTTAAAAAGTAAAGTAGTATAGATGTGATCTATGTGACTCAACTTGACTTCAATATATGTATTTTAAAAGATATACCAATGTTGTGAACGAAATAAAATAAATTTGATTTATTTGTTACAGAGTGGAGCGGAGCGTGGAGTCCGGAGCGTGTCGCTGGACGCTGACGGGGCGTGGCGTCCGGCTGCGGGCCGACCTCGCGAGCCCCGAGGACGTCACGTTGGACGCCGAGCGCCGCGGGACCTCCGTCTGAACAAACTACATACAGCATTGCCCTACGAAATATGCTTAGATGGCATAAAACAGAATTTATGTACAATAAACATTTTTAACTAATATATGTACCATTTAAACGAAAAGTTTGTCGCGGTACTTATATTCGTCCAATTCATACTACTACTTTAATTTGGCTTGTTCAGTCGAATTCCGCTATATAATTTCATGCTAATCACACAGTCGCGACTTTCTTCTAATCGATGTTTATTACAAAAACCAACAATAGACTTCAAATTTCACGCATAAAACTTACGCACTAGGATCTGACCGACAAGCTTTGTTTCCATGAAAACGTTTCAAGGCTATTTTGATCCCAAGAGAACTGATTTCTTGGATGGAAAAGAATACTATGTTTTATTCAAGGGCTTAAACGACGTCTGTTAAATTCGGCCCGATCAGTTTGGTACTTTTTGCGTGAAAGAGTAACGAACCTCCTCTTACAAACTTTCGCGTTTATAATATAAATAAAGATAATTCGTAAACCTCTGATCTTGATGAAATTTAAATGGGACAATAGCACCGGCTTTCAAATATAAAAAGAAACATCAAAGTCGATTCACCCAGAAAATGGTTATACACATTTAAAATACAGTCGAATTGAAAACCTCCTCCTATTTTTGAAGTAGTTTAAAAAATCCTAATTATTCCAATCGGTTTATGCGACCTCGGCTACGAAACGCGACTCCAAAATGCTAGTGATTTCTTTGTCAACCGCTACAGATAGTCAAGAGTTAGTATTTTTATTATGATTTTAACTTAACTTCACCTTCCTCTATGATCTTACTTGTTCTAAGTAGGTAGGTACTTTTATTTTTGTCAAATTTAACGAAACCAAATACAGTGTAAAACTCACTGTCTTCGTAAATAAGGTATCCAAAGGAGATCCATCAAACTCAATACTCATGAAAGGATCTGAAATTATGTTTGCTAGTCTTATAAATGAAATTAGTGTGTATTATATTTAAGAAGAGCTTTTATTATTATTAAGTGGAATTAGAGCCAGTTTGCTTTTGCTCATAAAACGAATAGATGATAAAGATGATATAGCCTTTACATTATTTAAATTTTTAGTTAAATTATTTTGTACTCATTAAGATTGTTTGATAAATTATTTTAAAGATCATTAACTATTCAAAGTTATTGAAGTATATTTAACTTAGAGGTATGACTATTTATAAAAAAAACACTGTTTAAAAAGACAAAATGGTTAAAAGTGTATGAAATAAAGTTTTATTGTCATTTTAATTTATAAATGCCTAGAAATCTACCTTCTTAAGTCAGCAGCTCAGTCTACGCTTAGATATCGTTACACTAGATTAGACCATACCTCAAAATAAGTGCACTTTGTATAACAACGATAGACCTAGGATTAAGCACGGCTTAGATAAGCTTAAATTAGAACGTAAAATGATCTAATAAGTTCAGATGCAGTTCAGTACCTTATATACAGGATGCCACGTTAAAGGTGTACTAAGATGGAAGTAATGAACCCCTCGTGGTCCAGAATCACCCCTTCGACTTAGTACACATGTTCCGTAGCAACCTGTATATTGCAAACATTTTTAATTTCGACTTGAAGTTTCACTATGAATTCTGCAGTGTGGATGGCCTATATTAGTTGAAATACATTTGTACATTTGATTGTCCAGATAAATGTTAGCACTGGCCTGCTAAAATTGAATGAAAGAAAAAGTAGCATAAAATACTCAGTAAGGATAGAAAGCAGCTCGACCCATGAATTTATTATTAGAAAGAGATTACTTTTGCTCTCTATTGGAGTTATAATTTGTATAGTTTAAAATATATTTTACTCGCTTGTAATAGTGTTTTTACTTTTAATTAGTAAATAATAAGGTCAAGAAGTTTACGTATTAAAATTTATTTAAGACTGTATACATTAATATATTTTAAACAATAAGGTTTTAGGTAGGTTTACCGCTGTAAATATATACATGTAATATGAGATTCTAAAGAAGCAATTAATTAGTGACCAGAGCTGCCAATTGCCTAAAACTAAATCGCAAATTAGCTGCTATTTACTAAATTAATAGTGATCACTAGTTATAAGAGATAAATATTAATATATTATGTAAATTTGATTTACGCACTATGAACTACATAATAATATGTTGAAGAGACATTGTTTTCAAATTATGTTAATTTAATAAGTCCTTATGTCAGTTCGCACTATTTTTTGATACAAAGCGCGGGTATAGATTCCAAAGTATAATTTATGTATATCAACAATTCATCACCCACCGATGACGAGAGGTACTAAAAAAACTGTTTTATTATGACTAAACATTGTGTGATGTGGTTTTTCATGAAATAATGTGTGAATTTGAGTAAAAATGGAGTACCTAGTGTGTATTGTACTAGATCTCGAAAACTTATTTTACAGCCTATATTTGTGGAAACTTGTATTTATGATGATGATTTGTGTAAATGCTACATTTGTTATTGCAAAAGCTACTGTCATTGAAAAAACATTTAAAAGTAAACGCCAAACTTAATTATGCTGAATCTCAAATAGTAATAAAACTGAAAACTATAATAAAGTATTTTGCTGTCTAATCTCATAGCTCACTCATCATAAAACCGCGCTCAGTTTGGTTACGAATTTGTTCGCACGTAAACGTACTATCACTGTTCGAACGTACGTACGTATACCTACGTACGGATGACTAATCCCAGGCGCGCATCTGAGCGCTATATCCAAAGTCCTTGGAAGATCGGGATCATTCGATTCATCAAATTCGTACAAAAACGTATCCAAAGTGAGAATGGCCAACCTGTGTTAGAATGTTTTATATTTCCACAGCTGGACATATGTCTAATGAGCGCCAGATGCCCCTGTCTTCATGTCTAGATTACGTAAAAGATTTAATCATTTTGAAGATCTGTTTAACCCTTAGTTTGACGCTTATTTAACTTTGTTAGTGCAATGTTTTAGTTTTATTTAATTTACTTCGACTACCCGGTATTTAACAAACCAGCTCAAAATCTCTTGATTTGTTTTGTATGATGTTTAAGGTTATCGTGCAATGTATAATATTTTTTATCCGACTTTTCGACTGTTACAGTGCTAAAACAGCCAGTGTAGTCGTATCCAGGCATGACTTTCCCCTTTTGAATATATCACGCAAAACAACGGGAATTAAGATCTAACTTTAGATGTACCTACAAATTTAGTTTAGACCCCATGTTTTGGTTTAATTTTTACTTTATAAGTAGATATCCACTCAAAAGCTTGTTTTGGTTATATTTTTTTTATTGTTTATTGAACATAATAAATATTTTTAAAGCAAATATAATTGGTTTTATTTACTTTATCAGATTCCAGAGATCTACGGCATAAGGAAATAACATAGAAATCATTTATTTTTTACGAACATTGCAGACTGCAAGTTTAATGGTTTAGTGCTGTTATTTATGCTTCTCTAATTATAGTTAGTTTTACAAGCTTTTAGGAGAAATGAATGAAAGTCAGTAGTTAGTTGTCCTATTAACACTACCTATGGCCTATACAGGGATATAGATGTTTAATGATTAACCTTGAAAAGGCGACATGGGTAAATCAAGACTAACAACTTTTGTTCTACGATTTTTTCTATTTCAATGTTTTTTTTCTTCCCCAAACAAATAAAATATTAAAAGCAAATTTCCAGTTCTAATCTTCTTAGCTCTATCTAGGCGTTACAAATTGAGACAGGTGGGTTCGGTACATGACCTGTACTATATCTAGCAAAGAAAGAAAGGGGTTGCGTTGAGGCGAGCGAGGGTTGAAAGATGTGCCCGTTAAAACTTAAAAAAATTAAAAGTACATGTAGTACTTTTAAGTAAGTAGATGTATTACGTTTTGGCAAAAGTCATAGAACAAAAGTTGTTAGTCTTGATTCACACAAGTCCCCTTTAAGAGGTTAATCATTAGATACCTATAACCCTGTAGGTAGGTATATGCCTTTGTTTCGTGCCTTTTTTTGTCTAGTGTCTAGTTAGTGTCTAAGAATAGGGACAGGAGAAAAATAAAACAATATTTTTTGAATGGAATTTAAATTTATTAATAAAACCTACCTAGCTAGTAAAAACTATAAATGTGGCTTCTTACACGTTTGTATCACATAATCTTTGTGACGATGAACGCAGATGCAATTTCCACAACACGAAGCATCAATATCTAGGTCTATGAAACTTGTATAATCGACCAAAAAAATTGGCGCCTGGCCTTATCTGGCCGGCCAGATTTTTATAACACTTCTCCGTTTATGTAGACCATTTTCGAGTATTTTTATCAAAGACGTTGGTACTTATTAAATCTTCATAGGCCTATGATACGATATAGCAGTTACACGCCCAAACAAATCTTAGTGTTAAATTGTTCACAGTTACGTTCATCAAACTTGTCTGTCAATATTTCAAACTTGAACTCATTCCATATGAATAAAAAAGCTATTTCTTTGTCAGCGATTACAAACGTATATTATTAAAAGTCTACCATCTAATCCTAATTTAACAATTTATAAATTTCAAAAATTTGTTGGGCCTACCTACCTAAAGATTAAAGAAAATAAAATAAAAAAATTAATTATTATGAAATAAATGTAAGCAAAGAAGCTATAAACCACTTAACGTATTCTAGAGTACATGTTTGGGTATATTTATTATATCCTATTAAAATTAGTTCAGTAAAAGCTTTAATATATTGTTAGATATAATAATGACATGCTTGTCTCAATTACTATTAGGTTTTAGGTGCGGAATTGTCGCATCGGTTGTTGGAACAAACGTGGCTGTAATAAGATGGGATTGTGCTTTCAAATTGCTTGTTTAGAGGTGCCATTACTAATCTATTTGCTCTGAATAAATGCTTAAAGGAATTGGTAAACTGATTCATAAATGCTCAGTACCATCAGACAGGTCTCAAAACAAAGAATGAAACTCAAAATCGCCAATAAATAAGAAAAGTAAAATTTACATTTAGGTAGGTACAAAGTACAGACTGGAATTAAACTCTATACTCGTTTGTAATATAAAAATAAATATAACTCTAATACATATTAATATCTAACTTTAAATATGTCATTCATTAGAAACACTATAAAGCTACGACTACAAACTATGACCACACAGTACATTTTGATTTAGTAATATATTTACCTGGAGCAATACAAAACCTTATAATTTTAGTTAAAAACAGAAAATACTGGTGCAATCACTTAGACTTGGGACCTATTAAAACTATTGAAAAGCATAATTACACAATATACATACTTAGGCCGAGTTCTCTTTTTTATCTTCCTGCATTCAAGTTAACCAAAACAAACGAAATAAATAAAAACATGTCGGTATTATGTTATACCAATAATAATTATTTTGTTCGATCCTCGTGAAACACCAGCCAAGAAAACAAAATGTGCCGTGTCGACATACATGTACACATAAAATTATTTAAATAGTCCATTAAAGAAAAGCAGTAACTATAAACCTATTACATATTTGTGTATAATTGTATATGCTTATCAATCTCCAAAATATATTTTAATATACTTAGCTCTGCTCTCCCTTACGGACCCCAACGCGAAATATTATCTGGTTCTAAGGCGTTCGAGGGAAGAATTTATTGCTTTTACATTTTAAATTGTTTTGCAGCTACTGATTAAGTCCATCGACAATTTGAAAACTCTACTTAATACTATACTTACTCTACACTCTTTAAAATTACCAATATTACCAATATTCGGCCACAATAGTTTTATTCAAATCGCAAGTACTGAATTGTACTTAGTATGAAACTATTTGGAAAACAAATGCATAGGTACCTAATCATTTTAATATAATTAAGAATAGTACGTTTTTCATTATTTCTAAATAACAGGCGATGATCTAAGAAGGTTCAGATAACTTAGAATAAATTCTGAATTAAATCTACTACAACTGTACAGGTGCTCCAAAAGATAATCAAAAAATTAGAAAAAATTAAAAATTATTATTAGGATATTTGTGAACATTTGCTAACAAACGTAAATTACTGGTAAACACAATATAAACATTTATCCAAAGATGATGTTTTGTCCATGTTATTAATACATTTTGGAACATCCTGTATATTAAGTGTTCAGGGTGTGATTGTTTTATTTCTAAGACCAATAAAAATTTTACAGCACCGCCATTTATCGATCAAAGCTTTGAAAGATATTTGCAGTGCTGAAAAACTTTGGTTTTGAAAACACACTTCTAACAAAAATAACTTATATAGTATTTCTAATAACACCGCTTCGTCTATTACAAACTAATGCATTTGATTTAAATGATTTGTAGGTAATGATTTAAAGTAAACAGCTTATTTCAAGCAAGGCGGCAGAGAAAATTAAAAGAATTCCTATTAGGATGCATTTCCACCAGATATGTGCTAAGTGGTGTATTTTCGGCGGAATCGAATCGTATTCTTTATAATGTTTTATGGATACACCACACCAGTCCATCGAAAATGCACCCTTGGCAACAAATATCTATTGGATAAACATCTTAAACTCCAATAATAAAAGCAAGCATTTCGTTTAGAAGAAAATATCTAGTTTGTACATATTCGTCCATCATATAAAAACACATGTTAATATTGAAGCTTACAACTAAGTACGTAACTAACTACCAACACCGATTAAACTCAACTATAAATGATTATAGGGAATGTTAATTAACAAAATGCGTTAGATTCAAATACATTAAATGAAGATTAACATTCAAATGCATATGTTATCAAGCAACATCGCTTGCTTAGTCAATAACGATTTATTGTCGTAAAGTGTGCATGCGTAGCCGATTCAAGGTATTGATAATTTATGAAATGTCAGTGAAAATATAAACGGGTACAATAACTACGCCGTTCATATTAAATACCTGGGTTGAACCTTGGAAAGTGGTACTCTTCCAACATAGATTTATTTACTGAGTAGATATGCGGCAAAGTATGTGAAACCCAACCAATGGGATCGCTACATTTTTTGAAGCCAAGTGATGTCATAAGTTGATTGACACTTATTATCGGTTAGTCGCGTAGCACTCTCGTGGAAAGGTACCTACCCTTATACTACGGTACTGATTATTGACCGCACATCACTTGACTGACCTATTTTTTATAACAAGCTATTTAAACTTTGTATTTTTAGTTATTAAATTTATTGTTATTGAAATATACTAATAGCATTTAGTTATACCGGGAAATTTTTCATGATTTGGTGATTTTAGAGTTTACTAATGTTCTGGCACAGATGCATGTGCCGGGAAAACTAGTCACTTGCTACTTGAAACCTTTAAAGTTTCAATAATTCGTGTTTTAGTCAGAGTTAATACATATTTGAAGTAAAAAACGAGAAAGTTTTATCTTATTTAAAATGAAACGAATATTCTAAGTGCAACCACTAACTGTTTATATAAGAAAGCCTTTGCCAATTTCACTACTTTTGAGTTTGACTAATTTATTTAGAACAAATAAATTCAAAGGTGATCGCGTAACTTCTTGTTTCTTTCAATCCGAAATACAAAAAAACAAAAAAGGATCTCAATAAAAACTTTGTATAACTTTAATTATGTTAACGTTAAAGTATAATGAAACATTTGTTATATTTATTTATATCCTATCAAAAACTAATACTAACCTATACTCAATAACTTGAACTGGTTTTATTAAATATTTTAGAACACTACTAATTTAATTTATTACTAAAGATCAATTTCAAAAATACACACAATATTTTTTTACGATATAAATTATACAGTTGCGTTGATCCTAATCTAAATATAAAATCTATGTTGTAAATACTTAGATAAAATATGTGAAAAAGGTTTTATTATAAAAATTCAGCAATGCTCAGAAGAATTCAGTTAAATTTGCTTTAGTTATCAAAAAATATTAAAAGAGCTGAGTAAAACGCATCACGGAAATCAAAAACGTTTACAAAGAGTATTATATTCGTTACATTATTGGTCCTTATGTTAAGTTATTTAGTTAATATGCTTTTCGGAATTTATATTTGTCTATTGTTATATTTGAGTTAAATATTTTAGAGGGCTTATGAATTTTGTGTTATGTTTTAAATGAAATCTTGATTTCTGAAAAAAATTATTAAACTAACGAGTTAGTGTTCTTGTTGTTTAAGTTGCTCACAAAGTGATTTTTCTTTGCTATCGTATTAAGCTTTCCTTAGATGTTTAGTACCAGCTATGTGGCACATAATCATAACATAATTCGTAAGGAATAACTGTGTAAAATTACATGAGAATTCGTAACGTGTTTTAGATCACAATTAAAATTTATAGAGGTAAGAAATCCATACATATACAGCAACAAACATAATTAATAGCAAACTTCAGTATGGAAGTGGCTGCGTCTAACGTCACAACGCTTTGTCGCCGCAAGATAGTCACTTGATTTGTTTCACGTCGACTCAAGTCACAATAAACCAATGAAAACACTGCGCGGGTTATCGCTGCCTAAGACGGCGACCGGTGTTGTGACGTCATATGCACCCATTACATTGATTTTATCGGCAGGAAGGGCATAAGTTTATTACTTAATATCTTCGTAAGTAATGGTCCGATTTGGATAATTCAAAAGATATTACCATTCTTATCTCATAAAGAATAACGTGTACAGTTACGTAACATTCTATTGAATTTGCAATAACTTTAATAAACCTCACTGAAATTAAGCGCCTACAAAAATCAATGTCCTCATAAATATATTATTCTAGTTAGGTTAGTAGTTTATTGTTACTAAAAGTTGAAAAATGTTTTATTAAAAGTAAAACAGTCTACCTTTAAATACGATGTACCTATTCGAAAAGGTATCGAAACACAAAACACATCATATATTCAAAATGCCATTAAATGTAAATGTTTTCATTTCGTAAAAGCATTACTCTCGGAAGTATAAAAGTTAAAGTCTACTCACGGTACGCATCAAACGTACGAGCTAATCGAAGATTTCAAGATGGAGGCGATGTCATGTCCGGATGCAGGAGACACGAGTGTGTCGTGTCGGGATACAGGAACACGGGTGTGTCGTGTCGGGAGGTGTAGCGAGGTGTCAGCGGCGGAGCGGCGTGCGGCAGTAGGGGCAGTCGTTGGCGGCGGCGGCGCAGGGCTCGCACACGGCCAGGTGGTTGCAGGGCGCCAGCGTGACGCAGCGCGCGCGCTCCTCGCACACCATGCACTTGGTGGCCGTCTCCAGGTACAGCGCCTTCTCGATGTCCTCGAGCTCGGCGCGCGCCGCCGCCTGCAGCGCCTTCAGCGTGCCCAGCGCCAGCCCGCGCAGCTCCCTGCGCCCCCCGGCCACCCCCGCGCCCCCCGCGCCGCCGCCCGCCTCCAGCTCGCGCCGCAGCTGCAGCGCGTGCGCCACCGCCTCGTCCCGCTGGCGCTCGGCCGCCGCCGCCTTGCGCAGCGCCTCGTCCAGCTCGCGGCGCCACGCCTCGCATGCGGCGCGCGCCTGCGCGATGCGCTCGTCCCAGTGCGCGACGCTCGCGCGCGACGCGACCACCTCCTCGCGCAGGCGCGTCAGCTCGGGCGCGCCGCCGCCCGGCGAGGAGCAGTCGAAGGGCGTCGCGCCGAAGGAGGCGGAGCGCGCGCCCGGCGGCGGCGCCCCGAACAGCCGGTCCGCGTCGGAGGCGAGCCGCAGCAGCGGCGGGAGCGGCGAGCCGCCGCCCGCGGGGCTGTACCCGCGGAGGTCCCGCGCGCGCGGGATGTTGACGGGCGCGGAGGCGGGGGGCGGCTCCGAGTCGGCGAGGTCGCGGTCGAGCGCCGCCATCAGGTTGAGCGGGTCGTCCAGGGAGAGGTCGTCGAGCGCGTTCCCGACCACGTCCTGCAGCACGGAGGGCCAGGCGTGCGCGGGCGCGGGCTGCGGGGGCGCGGGCGCGGGCGCGGGCGGCGCGGGCGCGGAGCCCCCGCTCGAGGTGGAGGCGCACTCGCTGTCCTGTCCGTTGGCGTGCGCCGGCTCGCCGTTGGGCGGCAGCGCCGACGACAGCAGATCCGCCAGAGACGTGCCGCACTCGCCCACACCCGGCTCCTCTGTCGAAACAAAGGGAAGGGATCAGTGGACCGCTCGCAGGAGGGCACCCTTGTAAATCGGCACAATAGCAGATCTTACCGCACAGTTTAACCTCAATTTTAATTCTATGTTCATTAATATTGTTATGACTTCCCGCTCGTCAACATTGTTACACCTCTGCTCGGTCCTTCAGTGGCAGTACACACATGCATTGTGTCTTGGAGCTCCTAACTATGAGACTCACCGCAGACGTGCGCGAAGGCGCAGAAGAGGCCGCGCGGGCAGTAGCCGGCCTGCTGCACGTCGTTGCACTTGGTGGACTTGTAGATCTCGGGGTGGAACTGCTGCTCGGTCCTAGTGTGGCAGTAGGCGCAGGCGTCGCCCGCCTCGCAGTTGGACGGCTCGCCCCACTCCTCGCCGTGCTTCACGTTGGGGCACGGCGTGCTACGGTATTTGTACTTGCGCGGTGACCGCCGCTTGTCCTGGTAACACACCTTCATCACTACATAGTATAAAACAAAGTCGCTTTTTCTGTCCCTATTTTCCTATGTCCCTTTGACTGCTTGATTTTGCGGCACATCTTTAAAACTACGCAACGGATTTTGATGCGGTTTTTTTAATAAATAGAGTGATTCAAGAGGAAGGTTTATAAAAAAACCGTGCGAAGCTGGGGCGGGTTTCAATAATGTGGCCTATTTACGTTTAAACAACTATATTTCTTATTAAGTATATGAATTAAATTTATTATTGTCTATTTCTACTAGTGTAATGTTTACCTGTTGTATTTTGTATGTGTGTGTCTGAAGTTCAAATACAATCCTTATCTATCTATCTACTAGCGACCCGCCCCGGCTTCGCACGGTTTTATTATAAGTACCGAACGGGATAAAAAGTATCCTATGTCCTTCTCCTGGCTCTAAACTACCTCCCTGCCAATTTTCAGCTAAATCGGTTCAGCCGTCCTTTAGTTATAAGTGAAGTAACTAACACGACTTTCTTTTATATATATAGATTTCTCATAACAACATGTTAACTTAAATAGAGATAAATCTAAACAGTTATCATGTACTAATTGACAATCAAGGCATGATGGTGACATCAGGTTTTCAAGGTTTTTACAAGAGTCATAACTTTACCATTAATTTTGGTTTTTAAAGTACTTTTTTCTTTATATTTTTTGGTGTGAAATATCCTTATGTTAACTATCATCCAATAATAACATTGACAATGAACTAGACCACTAAGTTTTAATAAGAACCATTATGTAGAACTTTTTTTAACACTACTAATTGCAATTATAGAGATTCAGCAGTGTCATTATTTTACTCCTAGAATAAGCAAAGAACTCAATAATCATTGCGCCCAGATTGATATTTTCTCAATAAAGTCACCTATTTTCCGCAAGTTCTGATCTGAGACTTGTTAAACAATTCTACATAATTCACTTCCCAATTATGTCTTATTCATTTATGTACCTACTTAAACTTAACATAGACGTAACTTAAACTTAACATTACCTTAAACTTAACTTAAACTGAATTTGTTGTTACTCTGTTAACCTACTATTTAGCATGCAGTGTCCTATAACTGGTTGTGCAATTAGCTTTAGCTATTAAGAATGTATATTATTTGTAAGAATAATTGTAACACCCACTGGTAGACCAAATAATAAATAACTAAATAATTTAAATCTAAGAGCCTTGTTAAGCTGGTCCTGAATAAATGATATATGTATTATTATTAGATAAGCTTACCTTGCTATTGTGATATTGGGGACAGGCGTATCCCTGTCTGCAAAGCCGAGGTGGTCTCTTACAGGGTTCCGTCTTATATGAAGAAAGGACGTAATTTGTATCTGGAAAGAGTGACAAAGATTGTTTTAAGAATGAAAATAAAAGATAACCATATGTATATGAATAATTACTTATAGGGTGGTATTAGACAGGCATGTTATGCGGAGAGAGGAAGGTCATGTAAAGAAACGAGTGATTGATTTCAATGTGCTGATATGCTTAAGAAAGGTGTGAATACGAAGATGACGAATAACAGAGCAGAATGGAAGTCAGGAAGAAGATGAAGAAGGGTGGTATTAGATGTGGTATTAGGCGAAGGCGTGCTAGTTGTATCCTATAAAATCATATATGAATGAATGATATGAATTACTACACACACTGGAGGCTGCGGTACCAAAAGGATACCTGCACGCCTTCGTCTCAGGCACGGCCACAGCTTCGCCTCCGGCCCGGGCACAGCTTCGCCTCCGGCCCTGCCACGGCTTTAAAGCAGGCACGTACCTTGCCACTTGGGGTCCTCTAGCATGAGATTCCTCTCTCGATCGAGCGCGTTGGGCGCGTGCTCTGCGTCCTCGCGGTCGGGCTGCAGCTCGCGCGCGTCCAGCACGGGCGGGCGCAGGTCCGTGGGTCCGTGCGCGAAGGCGCAGTGCGCGCCGTTCTTCGCGCACAGGCCGCGCGCGTCCGTCTCGTGCACGCACATGCACGTCTTGTAATACCGCAGGTGGTAGCGTCGCTCCGTGTCGCCCGCTGTGCGGTGCAGGTATGGACACCTATAACAACACATGATGGACAATCCACACGGCATTGTATAGCTTCAAGCTAAGCAGGGCTAGTTAGAGTCGCCCGCCGTGCGGGTAGACATCTACAACAACACATTAATAATGAATCGGCAATCCACATGCCAATCTATAGTCGTAAATGCTAGTTTGAATTTGTTTATTTTTTCTTTGTTACTTATAAATTATAATAGAGTTTATCTGTTTGTTAAACTTTTTAGTCTAGTTTATGTTATTTTCACTCCTCGTCTGGGCCCTACCTGAAAATCAGCGTAGCATCCGGTCTAGCCGAATGCTGCCTTTCGCACCATTCATACCAAGACTTCAATTTTTATAATTTTTTAGTGTAGTACCCTATAAGCTTAGACTGGGAAAAATAAAGATTATTTCTTTCTTTTACACAGCATCATCTAGCCCCAAGCTATGCAGAGCTTGTGTTATGGGTACTAAGATATCTGAATTTTTAATATATGTAGATTGATACACATTTTTTACTATATACATACAAAACTCCCAGTACAAGTTTCTGAAGATAGTTCAAACATGAGGGCCAGGGTGGGAATCGAACCAGCAATCTCCTGCTGCACCACTGAGCTCAATTATTTAGTATTTATTTTAGCCATTATTTATACTATCCCACTGCTAGGGGTTTTCTCCTTCCATCCACAACTCGCGATCTCGCTGCTACAGGAAAGGATATGCATAGAACTCTTCAAAATTAATTTTTGGAGAGATTTATTTCCTTTAGATCTTAATCGAGGATTCTTGGACTTGTCATAAAATCCTGATGCATTAAATTTGTACAGCTCATTAATCTTCTATTCTATATACAGTGGTGGTCATATAATTAAGAACGCTGATTTAAAGCGAAGATTTTTTCAAAATAAGACCCAAAACTAATTGCATGCAATTTTTTGTATTTCTCTCGGTATCATAAAACTTTTACATAATACCACTGTATTCATTGGTACACAATGATTAGCTAAAAATAAATAGACAAACTTTTTACACTACTTCTAAACATAGTATTCCTATGTACTGGCTGGTCACGTAATTAAGAACGCTCAATATTTTATACCTTTTTTCAAATTTAAATAAATAACACTCAGTGGTTTGGTAACTGTTTGTATAATTTTGGCGCCATTTAGTGCTGTAAAAGATTAAAAGTGATTTCTCCTTATAAAAACAATGGGAAAAAATAAAAGTTGTGACAAATCTACAAGGGAAGTAATAATAAAACTTCGCCGGAAGAATTGGTCTTATAAAAGATAGCCGACCATCTGCAATGTTCAAAAACGATAATTTTCCATGCTGTAAAGCATTTTGCTACGTATCAAACTACTTCAAATGTTCCACGTGTACCTAAACAGAGAAAAACAACTCCTCGAGATGACCGAAACATCGTTCGTATTGCTAAACAAAATCCTTTTGAAGGGTCCAATGAGCTGAGAAAAGAATATTTTGGTGAAAACAACCCTTCAGCAATCTCAGCATGCACTATTCGAAGACGTTTGTTAGAAGAAAAATTGCACGGTAGGATAGCAAGAAAGGTACCCATGTTGAAACTTTGTCACAGGCAAGCCCGTCTTGCATTTGCGAGAAAGTATGAAAACTGGACTTTGCGACAGTGGTAAAATGTACTTTTTTCTGGACGAGACGAAAATAAACAGAGTATGTTCTGATGGGAAACGATATGAACGACGTCCCCCGAATACAGCATTTGACCCTAAGTACACGAAAGTTACCTTAAAGCACGGTGGTGGAAATGTGAAAATTTGGGGGTGCTTTTCTGGACATGGTGTTGGACCTGTAAAATTGATAGAAGGTAACATGGATCAGTTCCAGTACAAAAATATACTGGAAGAAACAATGTTACCTTATGCTGAAGACGTTCTACCGGTTACTTGGACATTCCAGCATGACAATGATCCAAAACACACCGCGCGAACCGTAAAGGAATTTCTTACAGCGCAATCAGTTTCAGTCTTAGACTGGCCAGCTAACAGCCCAGATCTAAACCCAATAGAGAATCTGTGGTTCGAAGTAAAGAAAAAGGTTTCAAATACACAGTGTGGGAATTTAAGTGAGCTGTACGACGTTTTTTTTGAAGAATGGAACTCTATTTCTCTTGCCAAATGTCAAAAATTAATAGAGTCAATGCCTCGCCGGTGTAAAGCAGTAATCAAAAGCCGTGGATATGCTATTCACTATTAATTTTAGTGAAAAATTTATGAAATTGCCTTTTAAAGTTTCTTCGCTACATATTGTTCAGATTTTTTTTAATGTGAGTGTCAAACACAATAATTACCGAGCACTTTAATAAATCGTTCTTAATTATTTGTCCAGCTTCAGTACTATTTGAATGTGATACTTTGGTAAAATAAATAATATGTAAAAAAAATAGTTAGCATTTTTATTCTTCATTCCTAAGCAACGTTGCTCTATTAATGTGGCTATTTAAAAACATAACTAGTTGCTTCTTAGAAGGTCCACATCTCTGTGTATACCATGATTTAAATAAATAACTTCTATAATTTCAAATCGTTCTTAATTATATGACCACCACTGTATATATAAGAAAGTCGTGTTTGTTACAACACTTATAACTCGAGAACGGCTGGACCAATTTTTATGATTTTTGTGTTTTTGGATTTGTCTTCGTCGGGAATAGCATATTATGTATATAAATATGATATTTGAAAAATAAATAAATTTTTCCGCGGGCGACGCTGCGGAGCGCAGTTAGTGTTAAATAGAAAATAATATAAAAAATTATGATATTTAATATAAATAGTTCATAATGTTGATGGCAGAAAAATAAGACATATTGTACTACTTGTTTCTGCCTGTGACTTCTTTTTTCCCCTTTTTTTTGAGAAGTAAAATGGAAATGAAAAATTATAAAAAAAATCTACATGCATCTGTCCCATTGAAACTGAGTTTCATGGAGTAATCCTGTGTTATTTAAAGTAGGACAAAATCTATGCTAAATTTCTGACCAATTCATATAAGTATCGTTGTATTGAAATTAAATGAGGAATCTATGTAGCTTTAGTG
Source organism: Eupithecia centaureata (assembly GCA_944547425.1). Taxonomy (NCBI): domain Eukaryota; kingdom Metazoa; phylum Arthropoda; class Insecta; order Lepidoptera; family Geometridae; genus Eupithecia; species Eupithecia centaureata. Next base: position 13,590,131 of record OX155684.1, on the reverse strand, counting down.
TCATTGTGGCCATGGACCATGGTAGGCCTAGTATAGCCGGCCTATTGTGAACATTAATTAATTTGCTCACCTTCAAGCTGCAGTGTTTATTACTCACTAATCCTCACTGTGTGAATACATAAATAAAAGCTATTCCTTAGCTATTATTTAGCTTCCCACAATATCTATCAAGATGGAAGGGAGAAGACACCGTGGATGTTAGATATCTACTGTGTACATACTTATTAGAATAACTTTACATTTAATTAGGCTAAGAGTGTTGTTGTTTGTTACCCCAAATAAATAAAATAAAATAAAATACATAGTTATTTTTTGTTCTATTCTGTGTGAAACCTTACTACAATAAAGACTTATTATTTTTAATTTTTGTCTACGGGTAAAATGAAGAAAAAATCATTGTATTGTCATTCATCATTACAGGCCATAGGCTTTTACATTACCATTATTATTAATAACTGAATTTATTATTTTGACTATTTATTTTCATTCTCGTTACCACACCCACTGCTGGGATTAGTTAGGCCTTCAATTTATGCCAGCCTCCTGTGTCCTGCCTGTGCATAAATTTGAGTTTGGAATTAAATTTATCTAAATTAGAACCTAGACAAGGCCTTGCCTAGCTTGCCATGGTACCAATGCTGGGCAAACAAATGTCAGCTTCTTGCCAGAAATAAACTAACTATTTAAGAAGATGCCCTAGGTCTATAACTCTGGACAATTGGGACCCCCTGGGTAAACAACTTGAATTAAATGCATTATATTTCGACAATATTTCTTTGGTTTCTCTCTTATGACAAAGATAAAAAACACAAATATCATGATATTGCATTGTTGTTGCTTTTAATTTGGTTTATATCTGAGTTTGTAAGATAAGTGTTTTGACTAATGTTCTGATTCACCTTTACTAATATTATAAACATGAAAGTTTGTATGTATAGATGTTTTAGTGTTTAGTACCTGTGTTTGTACAGGCTGAAATTTTGAATAATAATAATTATATAAACATATTATCCGATAATTCAGTTCCCATAAGATAGAAATAGCCTTGAAACGTTTTCAGAGAAATTACACATGTGAAGCCGCAGGTAGATGCTAGTAAGTACATAATAAAGATTTGGGTGCAATCCCACTAATATGAAGTGGAGATGTTTAGGGATCTGAGCATGTATTTCTTATAGATGTCCTTAATTGAGCTATTATTTTGTTTAGATCATGGTGTTAGGCCAGTTAACTACAATAAACTCAAAGTTAAAATATCATGAATTGTCGTATTAGAATGGTATTCTGAGTATTTGCTAAATTAAAGATAAATTATTTGGTTAGTTCAGAAGAGTCAAGTGAGATCAAATAAACAACGCCTAGTAAACAAAGCACTGGTACTTACTCGTCACCATCCTCACAGATTCCTGAAGTCTCATTATATTTCGTACAATAATTGTCAGCACTATAATTGAATGATCCGTCTCTTTTTCTAACAGGTCTTCTTCTTCTTTGGTTATTAAAATGCCAATGAAAACATGTAAACGGCCTATGTTGTGTACATTTATGTTGGAGAAACGACGGGCATTGTTCCACTCGGAACTCTTTCAGATATCTGCAACACGAAACATCGAAACATAACAAAAATTGTTGCGAATCAGAAAACGCAACTATAGCAATAAATTACATACTTATAGTGATTCGGTTTTTCCGTTTGCGCTGTTAACAAAGGTTTAGATTCCGACGGCATCTTGTAACTGCGCTTCTACACTCGCGCAGGGCACGCTCATTCACAACAAACAATTTATTACAAATATCTACATACACGATCACGTGAATACAAATATTTTAACTAGGTGAAAGTAACAAACAATTTGCAATTTTCTTTTCATAGTTGAACACTAAATATTTTGGTAAAAATAGCCTTGAGTTGCTTTGCTTGTACAACAATGTCATGACAGAAAGAAACCAAACCAAACCATCTTGACATTAATAGGGATGTTTGTTATTGTTTGTGTTTTTGAAAACCAATCGATTATTTCGAGTAGCCAAATAGTCCATGCTCTCCTCTCGTAGGGTATTGGATAAATTACCTACATACGATGACGTTTCGAAGAACTTATTAAGAGATTTCCTTTTTTATATGAAACTAACTTTCCGCTCGCGGCTTCGCTTGCTTAACTGTACAATTTGTTCTGTATTACTATATTTACTATTCACTCTGTTTTTCTGAATAAATAACTTATTATTTTTAATTGTCAAAAAAAACTTGTTTTGTTCTTCAATCTAAAATACATAATACCTACAGATTAATATTATATATAGGTACTCAATATTCAACAAAGTTAACATTGTAAATACTAGTAGCATTTTTTTCTATTTCTTGATTGTAATTTTCGTTGTTAATAAACACTAAATTTGTGTTTCTCTGATAAAGTCAACCATCATTTTACCTCCTTAGTGGGTTTTTCAGACACGTTTAATTACGAAGAAATTAAGTGAAATAACTTAATATAATGTAATTTTCTTTATTAATGTCGCCCCTTCTGCACTATACCATTGTATATCAGAGCTAATTTTACATAATAATATAGGGCAACAAAAAGGGTTACTATGTTAAATATACTTATTAATGATATATAGATAAATATATACATTATATCTGCTTCGCATTTATATACACGCAGGGGACACTGTGGTGACCCCGCATGGTGGCTGTGCCACGTACTTTTACCTAGGCTTTGCCTATATCCCATACACGCAGGGGACACTGTGGTGACCCCGCATGGTGGCTGTGCCACGTACTTTTACCTAGGCTGTGCCTATATCCCATCCTACGGCTTTGCCGTTTCTTTATCTATATGGTAAGTAATAATGAGTTGTTCTATACGCTTTGGGCTCGCGGTCGACTCGCTCCGGTCTAAGCACTCTAGGTGCCCTGGTGCCTACGACCCTGGAGCTATGCTCCTTCCTTGGAGCTATGCTCCGTCCAGGGCTGAGCCCTTACTTGGAGCTGTGCTCCTTCCTGGGCTAAGCCCTTACTTGGAGCTGTGCTCCTTCCTGGGGTTGGACCCCTTTCCTACCTACGCACCACCCGGACGTGGGGACATTGCCCCCACGAGGACCTCCACCATCCCCATAGTCCTGCCTCGGTTGCTCCAACTCAAGTCGACCGCGCTCCCGTGTAATAAGCTGCCTCTACACATAGGCCAGCGTATTCGCCAACGCGCGCTGGCCAGGCGGTGCGCTTGCCAACGCGTCAGCCCATGTGTAGTGCAGCCAATACACATCGCATATCCTGGGTTAGCCGAAGCTATTACCCACCAACTTATGCACGTTGGTCTCATTGGTAGAAATCTACCTAAAGGATTGTACAATTCCTTTATCGCGGTCTAACTTATAGTATAAAGGTATAAAAGGACTCACAGAATATCTCCAGGCTCCGTCTGCCCACCTGGTGCAGACTACTCTGCATCAACCTTCTCCTTCCACGTGTCGGTCTCGAGTGTCGTTCTCGCAACCGTTGTCTTACCGCCATAGCCTGTTATCAACTCATTTTTTATCGTCTACCCACATTATAGTCTTAGTCAAAACAGTGTCTAGAATTGCCACACTAAATTACATATTGACATTAACTAAATGAATGACACTTACCATATTTTACATGGCGATTCGCGTGGTGCGCGACAATTAATAATACTAATAAATAAGAGACATTAAAAAAATGTAGTATATTCGTATACTGAAATTCATGGTAATTTCAGCACATACTAAAAATTTCAGAAAAAACGTAAAAAACTAACAAAAATTTCAACATGGAGCTAAACTACGAATCACAAACTATAACAACCCGTTCGTTTTACCCCTTTGACAGTAATTATTTGAAAATTCCTGAACGTGTTCAGTAGGTAGGTAGGTATAAGGGCATTTTCGTAGAAATTTGTCCCGGTTACAAAATGGAGTGAAAAAAATAAAGATCATTTTAGGAATATCTTACTTATTTAAAATGATTCGCCTTTCCTTAGAGATTTATGTGACAGCAGCAAAATAACAAACAAATAGCATTTTCAAAGGATATTTAACTTTTAAGAGATCAGGAGGTACACCAGGTTTCCATTTGGTTACTTTTTTTAAAATCAAATAAAATAATACCACAATAATCCTCAATGAATTTAATATGTTTAATTGCTTTAAAAACATGATATTGAATAGAAAATAAAACCTAACGGTGAAGAAAAGCATTAGTTATTTTTGCCAGAACATATCCACTTTGTTACTTTTGGGAAACTTTGCAATGAAAACATTGTGTTTTAAGCATGGTAAAGCAGTCCCAGGGACCGCATTTTTTTTTCATCGAATAGCTCTTGTAATACTACAACAAAAATAAAAAAGTATCAGCGAGTGCCCTTTAAAAAAATTGAGAAAAAAATTATTTTCCCAATTAAAAATATGAGACAGTTACAAAATGTAAAGGAGCAGTTACGTAATGGAAAACGTAAAGCTGGCTTTACAATGTTCGAAATTTTTCTCCTGAAAATCTATTATTCTTGTAGTTTTACTTTTTTCGGTATTTATTATTCCTAACACATCAATCAGAGAAATGTTGTGTCGTGGTTTATTTGTCGTGGGTTCTTCATCTTTATCAAGTGCTTCATCACCACAAAATCGTAATTTGAACATCAATAAAACTTCTAGATTTAAATTTAAAATAAGTTTTTTTCATTTTTTTTTTAGCATATAAACGATTTCATTTTTGAAACCTCTTTTAATCAAAAATTTTATATAAAATATCTTTGGATTTAATACGCTAGAACTCTTTGATGCTTTGTCAACAATTACTGGGTGAACTTGCCTTTATATTTCCATTTCGTAACTTTATCATTCCACATATACGTAACCAAACAAAATGGAAGTAACGTTTCTACGTCACCCGATCTAAAATTGCGTCTATTTTTATTTTCAAACATTTGAGACCTTTGGAGACTCAATAATTCATTTAACACATTATACAGTAATCATTTCGTTACTTTTATTTTACAAAAACTCAAGCCTTATCAGTCTAAATCGCAGTTACAAACTGGAAGAAAAAAACGCCACGGTAACGCTCTGCAAGTTCAGACACGAATAATGACAGAACGCTCTTTGACAACCAATTTTAAACTGGTGGTATCGATGAGTCATGTTACCAGGAATAATAAATTCTGTGATTACAGTAGTTTTTTCAAAATAATACGGAGATATTGCAGTTACAAAATGGAATTTCCACTTATGTCCAAAATCATGGGACACAATTTAATTGATAAAAAGTTATTATTTTTGTATGAAAAGTCCCGCATTTTACGTTTAAATATGATGGCCTTCATATATTTAAACATAAATAATCCAGTTTTAGCCTTCATCCAAACCGAGATAAAAAATAATCTAGAGTCAAAAGTCGGTCCACCGCTGTAGGACAACCATTTTTAAGGGGTCTCGGAAGCTATTTTACTCTTATTTTACAATTTTTTGTATTAAAAAAGTTCTAGTAATATGTTTTTTTATCGCAAATAAAACTATAAAACATAAAATAAGGATTTTTATATCTAGCAATGGACTAGTTTTTATGAAAAGTATTAATGAACTTGTAGGACACCTAAAAAAACGCAGGGACGTTTTTTAAAAAAAATGCCCATAAGGTATAATTTCATAAATCAAGATTTTATGCACTGGGCGTTTGAAAAAGAGGGAAAAAAATCTGCAAATAGGACAAATAATAATAAGTTTTATATATAGTAAGCTTATTATAAATTAGAACATAATGCACCCTAGAACAACACCTCCATCCTTGCAGTGCAGGATAGATTTATTTAGTTATGATTTTTGTTGTGATTTTACTGTTCGAATGATACCCGAATTCAAAAAGATTTAGCCACTTGGCTGGTTTCATTTCAGCGGTCAAAGAAATTCGATTTACTTTTCTCATCCCTATAGATGACAATGACAACGATCGAGATGAAGGAAGGTAGTTGGAGGAAGGTAGACTGAGCGACAAGGACGCGAACATTTTTCTTGATTTTTGCACGGTTCTGAGTACAAAGTTAAAAAAAAAACACGCGAGCACAACGAAGCGAAGGAAGTCCGGGGAGCAAGTCCCGAGTTTTATTCTCATTGTCTTCTGCTGAAACCACTACCGTCGTCGTACCGTCGTCGTACGTACGTCGTCGTCGGGTCAGTCGTTTCGCTCTAGCGTCCTCCTACCTTTGTATTATTTTGTATTCTGCTGTGACATTATTATAATTAAGGCTTGCTTTACACTTAATAGAATTAGTGTTTTTTAACTGGGATATTATGATGGTGCCCTGCCACATTCATTCACACATGATTTCCTTTTGTTTATCGACATTTTATTAATCTTTATAGAATTTTACTATCTTCCGCTTCTCAATTTTTTATACGTTACCATAATAATCTTTACATCACAAAAGGCGTTGATTTACCTACTTTTAGGCTCTCGGAATATTAGGTAGGTACTGAGTACCAACTGAACATTACTTATTAATCATTTCTATTTAACTAGCTCGGCTGAGCAGGTATCGTATCACCTAACTTACTTATAACTACCTAGGTACTTTTTAATGTATAGATATACCTATATTATTAATTTCTATTTAATATGTTAATAAGGTATCTACTCTATTAATAATTACCTACTAACTACTAAGTTATATACCTAACCACATGCTGGTAATTATGTTGCGCGCCGCGCGGCATACAAAGGGACATAGAAACAGAGGAAACAACTTTGTTTTAAACTATGTACCCTCAGACTATAGAAATGTACCTAAACACTAGCCAAACTCGATGTAGAATGTTTGTAAACAAACCACGACACAAAAAACTAAAACTCACTTGCTTGGCGTCGAATTTTAGATATGAGTGTACGAAATATTTCGTGAAGGAAGGATCTTAAATCGACAAGTAATGTAAATTGCGTATAAAAGGCGCGGCAACAGAGTTTATTTTAGGTTAAGTATGGGCGGTTTGTTTACAAACATTCTACATCGAGTTTGGCTGATGTATACCTAGTGATAAATACACCCTGTATTTATTAATAAACAACTAGACTGGCGACTGGATTTGGATTTGAAATAAAATAAAATTATAAAAAATAATCAGTCTTATATAGGTGCCAACAAATAAGTATTGAAGATCGTAAGTATAAACATTTGTCCCAAACCGGGAATCAATCCCGCAACCTCCTGCTTTGCAAGCGGACCCTAGTCCTCCGCACTCACCGGTCGTCAAACTATGGCGATTGTCGATCGATACATTGACGGTCAAAGTATTCCATGTCCTTCCTCGCAGTGTGAACTCAAAATTATTATTGATGAAGCAAAATGTAATTCGAGCCTTATCTCTTTCGTCTCCACACCACAACTAGATTTTTCTACATACAACGCTCACTCAACGCAATGGCTCAAGATATCCACCAATCGCAAAACAGGTTTAAAGCACCAATGATAGAGTCGCAAACTTGTTCGGCATCACCAATCAGTGATGTGTATTGTAGCGTCACTTTCGCCCGCCATTTTATTTGACGCCATCTTGAGCATATGATTCAGACCATCGGTTGTTGTGTCGAAAGTTATTTTGTGTATTCCTATTATCCACGCGTATCTTCCCTTCAAACGGTAAGGAAGCGTTGTAATTAGTCCTAAATACTATTTCTATATGTATAAATTTGGTTTTCACTTCGTTATTCTGTAAGATAATTCATTTATCCTCACGCCATTATTTCCCTCCTAAAATAATCACATACCTTCTCGAGTAACACTTTGTTTTGTTGCATGCAGTGAACAATGGCGCGTACTAAGCAGACAGCTCGTAAATCTACTGGAGGCAAAGCTCCTCGCAAACAACTGGCTACAAAGGCAGCCCGTAAGTCAGCGCCCAGCACAGGCGGAGTCAAGAAGCCTCATCGTTATCGTCCGGGGACCGTGGCTCTTCGTGAAATCAGACGTTACCAGAAGTCTACCGAGTTGCTTATCCGCAAACTGCCGTTCCAGCGTCTTGTGAGAGAAATCGCACAAGATTTCAAAACTGATCTGCGTTTCCAGTCTGCTGCTATTGGAGCCCTACAGGTTTGTACCATCTCCATCTGTAGTAAGATAACTAAAAAGGTGCTGTTTGGATTACAGCACTAGTGTCCGTTCCTGTGCAACTGTTCTAGGAGTTCTTGAATAACTTGAAAATTTTGCTATGTACCACACCAGTCCAGAAAGTATCATCATCATCATCAACCTATATTAGTCCACTGCTGGACATAGGCCTCCCCCAATGAAAGTATAGTAGTAGTCAAAGAAATGCACTCTTATAATCTTCCTTTGTTTGTTTCAGGAGGCTAGTGAAGCTTATCTGGTGGGGCTGTTTGAAGACACCAACTTGTGTGCTATCCATGCTAAGCGTGTGACCATCATGCCGAAAGACATCCAGCTCGCTCGACGAATCCGCGGAGAGCGTGCTTAATGTATGACCTAAGTTATATTCAATTTAAATTCATAGTTTTAGTCCATTCTCAATAATAGCAAAAAAAAATAGGTAATTAACTCTATTGTTTATTTACACTATCCATCATTGTCTTCATTATTGTAAGGAAGCTGCAGAACTGATTTTTTTACATTTATTGTTTAGGTTCTACTTGGTGAGAAGTGAGTTATAAGTTTTTCGACTTGTATGGTGTAATCGTATGACATGTAAGCAATTAGATTAATGTTTAGTCTTGTGGTGTGTATGTGTAGAAACATAAGTATTTCGACTAGACAAAAATGATTATTGCACACATCTTGTGCAATAGGATTTTACTTTATTCACTCTATTTGTAATGTTTTCGGCATTCAATTAAATTAATTAGGGAATATTTAGTCTTTTATTTATTTACGGATATAAACATACTTTTCCTAGTAAGGCTACCTTTTATTTGATTGGACTATTTTGGTAAAGTTTTCATTAAGATAGTAAATTCATTCTAGCTGCAACCGAGACAAAAATTATTATTGCACACATCTTGTGAATTTAACTTCATTCATTCTATTTGTTAAGTTAATGGTATTCAATTAAATTAATTAGGGAATATTTATCTTTTATTTTTTAACTGAGTTATACCTTCTTTGCCTGGTTAGACTACCATTCACTTTATTGTTTACTTATGCTAGTGTATCATAAAAGATTGTCATTTCACTCTATTTTCAATTGTGACAATGCACTTTGGTTTTATACATACTACATACATAGTATAAAACAAAGTCGTTTTTGTCCCTACTCAAGATTCAAGAGGAAGGTTTATGTGTATAAAACCGTGCGAAGCTGAGGCGAGTCGCTAGTTTAGTATATTTATTTGAAAAAATAGTCATATTAGCCTCAATTCATACCGGAATGGCAGTAAAGTAAGCCTGCAACTGGCTCTGCTTGGTCTCTGTTGCTGCCATTTAGGTGTTATTTGGCCCTTACGCTTTTGTCTGATGTGTCTAACCTAGACACAATTGTATGTGATGATAAACCTGATAGCTTCTCTTCAGGGTTTCTTCTATGTGAGATGTTGGCCTAATTCAAATTTGAGTATACTGTCAGTCTGACAATAAACATGTGAAGGCTCGTTACTTGCCTCTAGACATAGGTACTGAATAACCAATGGGAATGGATTTTCAGGAGCACAGTATCTAGTTAGGAGTAAGGCCACCAGACTCCCCCAGCATCTGGAGGTTCCTGGTGACCTCTTCAGATACCATATTAAAATACAACACAATTTCTTTAATAATTTAATAGTGTATGTCCATAACAAAAGTAAAACTAACTAAACTTACATACCAATGGACCAGAGAACTATTTTTTTGACTCTTCTTCTATTTCTTTGAGTCTCTGTTCAATTTCAACTACACTTTTACCATGCTCTTTATTATATCTATATGATTGAAGGAGTTGCTCCTTCTCCAACCCATCTATTCTTTCATACAGAGTTTTTTCAAATTCTAAATCAATATCACTCTCTTCTCTTAGATAACAAAAATAAATGAGAAAAACAGCTACACTGCCAATAACACTGTAGGGTTGGTACCACGGCATTGCGTTTCTTGTGTTAATTTTCCTCATAACTGGGTTGACTGTTTTTTTAGCTGCACCACTTGTTGAGAACTTGATGGGCTCATTTTCATTTGTGCTGACCAAACGACTGGTTCCTTGATTCCGAACGGAAACTCTAAAATAAGAATTAGGTATATATTAGAAATTACCCTATTAGACGATATACTGCACAGAGCAGTTAACTCAATGGACCTGGTTAGTAGCCAACAACAAAACTTAGGTTCATGATCATGATAGTATGACCACTATATGTAGTTTGTCAGTGGTGTGACAATAAGGTTAAGATATTCTGAAATTATATTTTCGAAAACATGTAGCAAATAATTCACTACTAAGTATCTACTGGACAAGTAAAAGGCACTGAACACGAAATGGTTTTCAGTTGATTGATTTCAGAAACTTACCTGAGAAACTGCAGGCTTTTATTAGTTAGCTGGGGTATTTGTTTCAGCATTTTGTTTTCTCTGACTAGTCTAGTTATTGATTATATTTGAATAAATTACGAAAGAAACTGCATTAATTTCACTGTTTGTTTGGATTTTTCATTTTGAGATTTTCGCAAAACGCAGAAAACGTGAGGTTTTAATTGATGTCATTGTCAGTGTCAATGTCATGCTTGCTGCGTACCAAGCTCTGAGTACGTTGGTGTTGTATGTAGGTAGGCTTTTTTATGTAGGTACACAACAGCGCGGTTTCAATTCAACTAGTCAACAACATTTTAATTTTATAGCAGCAGAGCTTACCTATTTCAGATTTGCAGTCATTGTAGCGGAATAACGAAGAGCATTCTTTATTCTGGAAATTCAAAAATAATAGGTAGGTACTTAATCAAAACTAAAATATTTAAAAAAGGGAAGTAACTAGGTAGGCTCTAAGTTACTAGGTATTTAAGACGAATAAGTTAAGTACCTCTCTATTAAAATTACAATACAGGTGGATTTTTTAGACATGCATGAACTGTTATTTTATTACCCACAGGCATTGGAACGAGACTACCTATCCAACATTTTTCTTAAAAACATACCGGACAAACTCCTCGCCCGTTTCAGGCTCGTTCAGTAAACGATCTCTCTTAGCTTGCAATTCCGTATGTTTTAGGATAGCATTCTTCAGCTTATCACAGGATCCATCTCCACTAGTCTCAAAGGTCGCATTGACTGCTCTCTTCGGTAATGGTAACTGAATACTGGGCTTAGCAAACAGCGCCCATACGTCGCATTGGTCTGACACATTCTGCACTGACTTACATAGATCAGAGCGAAGGTTCCAAACAGATGATATTCCTTTTGCCTAAAACGGAAGGAAAATGAAAGATGGGTACCTTCTTAGGGCCGATTCTAATCGACGCGGTATTCGCAGAGCGGTACCTACTAGATACCGTACTATATGGGTACCTAGATAACTATCTAGCTTACGAACTGATTCATATATAAGATTAGTGCTTGGATCAGTGATAGATAAGTGATTAACTTACCGACATCTCTTGATATGATAGTAGTTCCACCTGGGTTTGTTCGAACACGGCTGTTAGGGCAGTTCGCCTAAGCTTTTCTAATTGCAAACGCGACCGTAAGGCCTCGACTCTTGTTTCCACTTCCTGATTTTCGTGCTGGAGCTTAGACGCATTATTCAAAGCATCACGAATACCACGATTCAGCGATAATACCAAGGAATCGTCTAAAATATGTTTTATATTGATATTATAGTACCTACATAAATAAGCAAAGTTAGTGTCATAGGTATGATAATTATTTTAAAACCTATGATATTTTAAAAGATTTTGGATTGAAAAATTTGCTGTAGGTACTTTTAGGTAAGTAGGCTACTACACTTGTAGAAATATTATATCAATCGGTTCCCTAAAAATAGCGATAGCAAGTATCAGAAAACAATGTTGGGACGATTTTGCTCCAACTTGAAAACTAACAACCAAAATAGGTAGGTAGGTAGGTAGGTACCTACCTAAAGGTTTTTTATTCAGTCCTTAACACTTTTTAGAATTGAACAATAATCATAGAGATCATTTTATTTCCTAGTTAAAGATATAGGTACCTACCTACCTACTACCTCCTAATAGGTAATTTTCTGACGTGTCTAAGAGTCCTGTAAAGTTATACCGGAAACAAATGTATAAATTAGTCCCATGAGTTCATTATTATACTCACAGGAACGTTTTTCTTTCAATATTGTTTCATTATCATGTTCCTGAAGTTTTATCTTCTCTATAGTTGCTTCAATAGAATTTTCCATGACTTTGGATAAGTATAGGTATCTATTTTTAATTTTTTGCTTCTACCACGGAAAACTTTGAAATAAAAAGAAAAGCTTTTTTCAATTCTTTGTATGTACCAAATTGGAATGCCTCTACCTACCTACCAAACCGAAAGTTCAAATTTGGCGCCAATCCATTTTGGATTCGCGAACAAGGTTTTTTCCTTTTTTTGGCTTGGTTGCTTGGTTACATAGAGATTTCGTATTCTAACTCTAAGCTTGGCATTGTTCTGGGACGGATGTTATTTTGCCCAACGTTAAATACAGCGTTGCCGTTTTAGCGACTTTGTCGCTAGATCTAGGGGATTTTTGACTCGTTTAGCGACATTTTTTTCAGATTTAGCGACAAAAAAATATCTAGCGACATCTAGCGACTTTTTAAAATAACGAAATAGTTACTTGGTCTTTAATCACTTGCAACTAGAGGATTCGATCCCGGTCTTTATTTTCAATCCCGGGATTTCGGGATTGGTAAAACGCGATCCCGGGATCCCGGGATCGTAGACGAAGTAAGAATATCAAAAAATAATATGAAAATCAGCTTCTATTTACTTTCAAAAACAAAGTAATAATCAATTAAAATCACAAAAACTTAATATAAGACAAAAACTTATTTATTCAGTTAATTAAGGTGCAGAGTGGCAATTATGGTTGGGGGGGTTATTATGGCACATGGTCATATTTTTGGTTCTGTAGCTTTTACTCCAGAGAGACCTCTATGTTCGGGTAGAGCAACAACCGGTTAATTCAATCACCTATAGATGGAATTGCTAAAGCGTTAACTGATCGATATACAGCATTATTTTGTCAGTCGACATTTTGAGTGCGCATGACACCTGTGACAAGGTCTTAAAATTTTAGATAATTCAGTGGTTTTCGCGGGTTTTTTGATGATTTGACAAGGCAATTATACTTGTTAAAACTGGAAATTCTTTTAATGTAATTGTTTCGTTCCTAAATCTTTGTTTTTTATAAGTTATTGAGCCTGCTATAATTGCCCCACAAAATTGTGATCGGAGGTTATTTTTTCGGAGTTGGCTGCCCAAATTGCCCGACTGTTTTTATATGAAGTTGTAAAAAACCAGTGATGTCCACAGCATTGAGGTAAATGTCGATAAAAAAATTCAAGCTCGTGGCAACTACCACGACCGATGTGGCGTGGTTTGACGACCGATGTGGCGTGGTGGGCGAAGGTCCGCCTGCGACGCAGGAGGTTGCGGGTTCGATTCCCGCCTCGGAACAAATTTGTGTACGACCTGCAGAAATTTGTTCCGTTGGTCTGGGTGTTTTCTATGTATGATAAAAAATATCTATCTATGTAATGTTATTGTATTATGTATATCAGTAATCTAGTACCCATAACACAAGCTCTGCTTAGCTTGGGGCTAGATGATGCTGTGTCGACTGTCCGGAATTTTTTATTTTTTATTTTATAACTGAGACGCTTTAGGAGATTATATGATTGAAAATATTTAATTTGTCTAAGTGTCCTCTATCTGAATACTAATATATTATTAATTAAATATATATTCAGTAAACATAATGAAGTATGCTTTTACTACCCACCTAAATAAGTAAATCAATGGATAAAAACTGGTTGTTTTTACTTTACATGAAATTTACAATCCTTTCTTTCTTAATTTCAAAAATTAATATAATTAATATCGACTTCTACTTTTACTATTATAGCATCATTAGATCAAATAATATTACCACCTGCCAAAAAAGCCCCGTTGAGGGGCAATTCGGGCATTTTCCAGTTTTTTGCCTAATTAGTTCTAGTTCACCATTAATTTCAGCGTTTTTTTATGTATGAACACTATTAAGAAGAAGGTAGATAAATAAGAAGAGTTAGCACCAATTTGCCAGAATTCACGAAACTCAATCACGGAAAATACAACGATAGTTTAAAATTTTGACTGATTTTTTTTGTACAGCCGCAGTTGCAGTAATTGCCCCTCTACACCTTATACTAAAATTAAAATAAAATACTTTTTTTAATGTCTACTTTTCCACGGTAGATATGTACAAAATACTTATTTAACTAACCACATAATGGTTACGTTATCAGCAGTGATCGGATATTCGGGCGCTTATTTACCTTAACTTTGAGCGACGACACAACATGAGCTGTTAAAACCAAACAACTCTAAAACTTTTTAGGGAATTCATATTATAAATTCCGAAGAATCCAAAATATCGAGTGTTATTTATTTTCGCTGGCATTTATTTATAAGTCAATCAAATATAAAACACACTTTTCTGACGCGTTTTTCATTTATATCTATATACCTGAGAAGAAAAGATTTTTATTTACGAAATTCCAAAAAATTTCGAATATTATGTCTTTAGTGAAATACGCAATAGAATAAAAGTGTCTTTTATTTTGTTTATAAATAAGATTCCGGCGAAAAAACATCATCATTTTAGAAATTTCTGGTAGTTTAGAATTCGTGGTCATCAGGATTCCTGAAAAAGTTGGTTTTAAAAGCTCCTTTTCGTGTCTTTGCCCCAACTTTAGGTAAATAATCACCCGAATATACAATCGCTAGTTATCAGTCAGTAAAAACAAAGTTTAATGTTTGAACTAAAAAGCAAATCGTGATTGTCGACAAAAATATTTTTATATCAATTTTGACCACGATGCGACCGAGGATGCGATTGATTACTTGTTTAAGGAATGCTTTTTTTGTGAACAGGTACATGGTATTTTAAATGGTATTATTTGTTAATAAAAAAAGTGCTTATTCTGATAACAAAATGCAGGAATAATAATTCCTGTTTTTATTAATCATAATTTAAAAATAAAACTAAACCGATGTCAACCGACATCATCATATTTTTGTTATTTTTAATGGTGCCGATAAGCAATTGGTACAATTTTAAGTTTACAATATTGTTTTGTGTTTCTTAAATGAACGCGCTTCATTTTTTATTATTTTTAACAATTATTATAGTATCGTTCTCAATCCCGAAAATCCCGGGATTTGGAAAAAATAATCCCGAAATTTTCGGGATCGAAAATAGGCCGGGATCCCGGGATCCCGAATCCCGGGATCCCGGAATCGAATCCTCTACTTGCAACACTTTGTCTATTATTGATAATTCGGGGATGCCCCTAGCAGTGAAGTTTATTTGTCGTGGACCGTGGTTGGTACTACGGAGAACTAAGTAGTAGTTATTCTGTGGTGGTACCAAACACCGTTCCATCTCTGTTTAGCATTCGAACTGTTAGTTATTGTCGTCTCGTTTTACACATGGTACTTGATAGGGGGTGCATTTCGAAATTTCGAAATTTCGTAATTTCGAAATTCGTAGGATTTTTTGGCTATTTTTCAATTTCGAAATTGGAGGCCTCAATTTCGAAATTTCGAATTTTTTGCTTTCCATGATTTAACCTCGGAATAAATAATAATATGGGTACCTTGTATACCAACACCTCATTATAATAACCCCTGACCAGTGCTGAAGCTCTCTAGCTTCAATAAGTAACCGCCTGAAGTCTCAGCTCCAAAATGCTGGATGCCCTAACTGGTTTAAGAGCTTATTACCAACCACAGTAAAATGTATTACAACGTGCCACAGACGCAAAGTTCCTAAGTATATATAGAATAAAATACGCATATAAATAATTTAAAAAAAGTCTTGTTTACATAATTACATAATTTGATTGTGCAAAGGATTTTTTTTAATATCGTCCACTATATGCGTAGACATCAACGTAAAATCACAGTAAAAAGTTAACCGGATACTAACCGCGCGAAGTTTGCCTGAAGATGTTCTTTCCAAAATCTCAAAAACCATTAAAAAAACAAAGAGTACCGAAATGGGACCATCAACTTCCAGAACTGCTCCTGCCAATGTTTGTGATGAGGATGACGTCTTAGACGACGAAATGTTGCAATTTATTCAATTTTGATTACCTTTTGTTTGTGTAAACCTGCATCTTTTTTTTAATGTAATATGTAAGGAGAAAGGCGAACGGCCCGCCTGATGGGAAGTAAGTGATGGTTATCTTCAAGTAATAAACACTTTTATATTACACGTCTATTATTAATGCAATATCCTTATAAAAAATCTAGCGACATTCAACTAGATTTTTCATATATCTGGCGACTTTTCGGTGCTAGCTTAGCGACTTTTTTCTTGCCTGAGCGGCAACCCTGGTTAAATATTATGATATTGATTTTGCCTTTAATTTGCATTGCAAAGGGTTTCCAAAAAAATCGGCATCCTAAATCTCTCTCTTTCTATGTACAGGGCGTCCCACAGATTATACAACATGGAAGGAAAGTTGTACCTTATGAATAGAATTTATTCTTATGGTTGTACGTACCAACCTTTTTTTTTTAATTTTCTATCTTATTCTCTATATTTAGAGACTTCTGTCTTTAAAAGACTATGCCAACCCTTATTTTAACTACATACTAAACATAACTAAAATATCAATAACTACATATATAGGGGGAGGTCCCCGAGAACCGGACACATAAGGAATAACAAAAAAAATAAAAAACCTTGAAATAGTCTTATTTCTTTAATTCACTTAAAAAAGCTCTCAATTATATACCTAATCAACACATATATACAGGGTGTAAAAAGACTACTATCGAAAAATGAAAGGTAGCAATCAGACCATGATTCTGAACATATTTATCGAAAAAAAAACGCGAATAAAATTTCACCTCTCTAAATTTTTTTATTTTTTTATCTAGTTACACACCCATAGTGCAACACTAAGAAAACATATCAACACGAATAAACAATTTTTAAAAGCAAAAATAAACAAATTAAAACAAGATGTAATGTATTGCACGCAAGTGAATGACCTCAACTCAGCTGTTTATGGACGCCCGCACCACCGCTCGACTGCGCGAGCGAAATGGGTATCTATCTATCTACGCAAGATACATACATACGCTAGGTACGCACGTAGGTTACCGCGCTGCTCGCTGGTGGCTATCTGTATTTTGCCGTCTTGGCATAGAAAGAATACACTCGATTTTCAATCTGAAGATTGTAGGATCGAACCCTTCCTAACACTTCTTCTATTAACAAATTGAAGATATCATTTACATTTTACCGACCTGTTCCTACTAGAATAGAATAGAAAACTCTTTTTTATTATACTTAAACCTAGGTACCACACAAAGAAAGAAAACAAAACAAAAATACTGCATACATAGTATAAAGGGCGGTCTTATCGCTAAAAGTTATCTCATTTCTTCCATCCAGACAACCTTGGGATGTAATGTATGACCATGTATACTACTATTATGTATTCTGTGCTTTTTTGGTTTAGGGTTAAAAGTTAATTCTAGCTGGAAACGTTCATAACTAAGTAATCCTTTTACTAGTCGTAGTATTTATTCCCGCGAAAAAAATAAAATTATCTCATAATTCTGTGATAAAGATTTTAAAATGAGTATGCCCCATTTTGAACCTTATTGGATACTGAATAATCTGCTTTGGTATAGGAAAACCTTATTCCACTCTGCATAATGTTTATAACAGCAGCGGTGTTTTTCTTTGTCGGGCGCGGAGCGTCGCGCCGCGCCGTGGCCGCGTGGGTCGGCCGGCACGCGGCCTTCGGCTATAGTCAAAGGAAATGTATGGAAAGGAATCTAAACTTTATTTAATTAGGCATAAGGTTTATAACACTTTGGCTGTCGGTATTTAAAAACGGATTTTGAATGCATAACTTCTCTATGTAGGTACATAGTGCTTGTATTATTTTTATTCGTCTTTTAGTCGGTGTTAGTATTCGAACTCGCGCGGTCGTTGCGGAAATTTGCGAATACTGTTTTGTTTTGTGAAACAGATTTTTAGTGTGGTATGCGTGTTTTTAAAGTTTTTCTTAAGTACATGGTCTTAGTGTAGGAAGGTAAATAGTGGAAGTTACTTTCTGTGTTTTTCGGTGTGTTTTATAAACATGTTTAGTGCGAGGGAGTATGGACAAATGCTCATGATGTGCTATCAGTGCTATGGAGAAGCTCCCGGATATGCGTCAAGAGCGTTGCGCATTTTCCGCCCGAACCCAGCTGATGCTCGGGTCGTCACGGCAGCATATCAGAGGGTTCTCAACAATGAGATAGTAACACCCCAAAAGCGCGGAGGTGGCAGAGAGATATCGACAGAGAGATCGTGGAGAAGCATACCTCGATCTACTGAGAGGTCCTGTGGTCTAGTATCTGGATGAAATTCCTGTAGCCCAACAGAGAGGCATGTGGTTCCAGCACGGTGGCGCACCGCTGCACGTTGTCAGGTCTGTGCGCAATCAACTTGACCTGGAGTTTCCAGACTGATGGATTGGGCGGTATGGACCACGAGCATGATGGCCTCCTCGGTCACCTGACTTGACCCCGTTCAATTTTTTTCTATGGGGCCATATCAAGGAAAGGGTCTTCGACCGGTACTGCAGTACTGCTGAAGAAATGAGAAGTCGCATAACATCAGCATTCCGTGGTTTAAATGCGAGAAGTGCTGAGGACTCCACATTTCTGGATCGCGTGCATCGATCCACCATCAGGCGGGCTCAGCTGTGCCTTGTTGAACGAGGAGGAGATAAATTTGAACCATTTCTGATTCGACCGAGGCTACAGGGCGTAATTAGGTAAGTGGTAAAATACCTACCGATAGCCAACTTGATAGATAGCTTTTAACTTTAACATCTTTTCAACGAGTTTTCAACTTAATACATCAAGGTTGCCTAGAAGAGATCGCTTTTAGCGATAAGACGGCCCGTTATACTTAGTATTAGTATATAGTATTTTAATGTTTTTCTTTTCTTTCTTATTTATGTGGTAGGTTTAAGTATAATAAGTTATCTAACTATCTACCTACATCGTAGCGTAGGTATAAAGTGTACGGTGTCCATTGCTGGCTACGAAAAAAATGAAAATCTTTTAACATTTTTATCTTCGGCTAGAATTTTTTTTTCGGACTGCGAATTTTTTTTATTGATGTTTAGGGGTCCTCTTCCAACCCCCTTTTTTTTCGGTAGTCGTCTGTTTACACCCGGTATTAGCATTCTCAAATGTTACTTTAAATGTAGTAGATACTTACAAACAATCAACACAGGAAAAAAGATGTTTTCAAAAAGGTCCCCTAATGACGGACAACCAACTTTTTGACAATTATAAGACGTAAACATTACCTAACAATACATATCTAACAATATCTATTACAATAGAACAAATAAACTGCTAATAAAGAAAACGTATCTTAATTTTCTAATACACTTTGGTCTTTCTTCTTTGGTTTCTCTTTCTCAGTGATATTTTTTATAACATCACATTATAGATGGCTTTCTGCAATTTCTTATGTCTAGAGGTATTCTCACATCTTGGTTTGAGTTTACCCATGTTGAATCTGAAAAACAAAATACAAAAATAATAACTACAAACAACATACTAGCTGTAAAAACGTCCGGTACTAGGGGACTTTGAGAGTGTCCGAACTTAGGGACTCTTCAGTACATACAAGAAAAATTCTCATACGCGTTGTGTGTTATGAATCACGAAAAACGCATGGGTAATATCAGATAAGTACAATAGCAATAATAACTAATATCAATGAACATCATTCCATACTTTAAATACTGTTAACAGACCTCATAAACTGACTTCGAACAAAATTTTAACTAACCTCGAAATTCGCTCCACACTCCACGACGAACGAGTCACCACTGGCCGCTGGCACACGCACCCCGTTCTTCACTTGGGAGTTGCTTTCTAACCGCGGCAAAAGCAACAAATTGGCATGCTTATTAACACTGATACAAATACTGTCCGGCTTTAGGACCTGTCCGGGCTTAGGGGACTTCCCCCTAGTAGACGATTGAAATGATGATGAATTTTACTAAAAGAAAGACACATTTTGATAAAAAAAAATGCATGCAAAGATTTTGAATAATCGCTGCCTGTTTAAACAGGGAAACGAACCCGCCAAATTGTAAAAAAAATCACACCTAATTTAGAAAAGTATTAGGTAATCAAAAAGGCCAATCGTACCTAAATTTTAAGGGAAAAACTAAAAACTTTGCCTAAATAAATATTGCGTAAGCATCCCTAGTACTACATTTATATATTTATATACATTTATATACATAAGACGACCGATGTGGCGCGGTGGGCGAAGGTCCGCCTGCGACGCAGGAGGTTGCGGGTTCGATTCCCGCCTCGGAACAAATTTGTGCACGATCTGCAGAAATTTGTTTCGTTGGTCTGGGTGTTTTCTATGTATAATAAAAAATATCTATATATGTAATGTATTGTATTAAGTATATCAGTCATCTAGTACCCATAACACAAGCTCTGCTTAGCTTGGGGCTAGATGATGCTGTGTGGACTGTCCGTAAAATATTAAATATATATATATATATATATTATCATAAAAAAAAAAAAAAAAAAAATTGTACCTAACACAGATTACCCCCAATAGATGCCGCATTACGGGACTGTGGTTCGGATCCAAACGCACTAAAATTGGAGGAAGGCGCGGGTTGCGGGGACTGGAACAAAGGCGTTGTGATTGGCTATTTCAAGGTCACACTAAAAATGTAATAATGGTGTACTCACCCTAGGGTTGGGAAAGTTGCACAACAAAATAAAATTGGTCGATAATTTCCACAGATTACCCCCAATAGATACCGCATTACGGGACTGTGGTTGGAATCCAAGCGCACCAAAATTGGAGGAAGGCGCGGGTTGCGGGGACCGGAACAAAGGCGTTGTGATTGGCTATTTCAAGGTCACACTAAAAATGTACTAATTGTTTACTCACCCTAGGGTTGGGAAAGTTGCACAACAAAATAAAATTTGTCGAAAATTAATTTCGATGCCATGTTGTAAAAAGAACATCAGTTTACTTGAATATTTAAATCTTTTTTATTGCAGTCTCGTATTATAATCGTAAAATTATTATTGTTTTGTATTTGTATCATTTCGGATTCAAAAACAAACCGATATTAAAGAAAAAAACGACGACAGATGTGGCGCGGTGGGCGAAGGTCCACCTGCGCTGTCGCAGGAGGTTGCGGGTTCGGCTTGGGAATAGATGATACTGTGTGAATTGTCCAGCATCATTTTTTACTTATTTATTATCTGCAAACATACCAGTATCGGTAAGCATAATGTTGGCACAGCAGAACTCATGACACGACGGCGATTTTTCATTATGTGAAAACTGTCTTCGGTGAAATTAATATAATATAAATATAATATAAAATAAATATAATATAAGGCAAGAAGGAAACCTTAAACAAGATAAGCTGCAGAGTTAAAAAAAATCACCATAAATAACATTCATTTATTACTATTTATTATTTTGTAATTATCACCACAACCCATTCCCTCCGCCGGAATCGCCTCAGAAGTAGCAAACAAGCTTCAGGAGCTTCTAGCTGTAGTGTATTATTATGTATTATATGTATTCTATGTACTTACACCCCTACCTTTCTTAAATATAAAATTTCTATACATCTAAAGGTTGTCTGGAAGAAATCGCTTCTAAGCGATAAGACCGCCCATCATACTCTTATGTTTCATGTTAATTACTATTTTTTTGTGTGTAGGTAGGTACATTGTTTTATATTGTATTGTAGGATAGACCTACCTAGTACCTACCTAGGTACTAGGTACTAGTAATCCTGCATTTCCATTTTGATTTATTTACTTTTAGCAATTTTTTTTAATATCCTTTAATAAGAATAAAAAAACATGTGATGTAATGATGTAATGCTGTTTTTTCAAATAAATAAAATAAATAATAACATTTAGGTTTCTGCATAACTTCCTAATTTTAGTGCTTTCCATACAAAAAACGGGAAAGAGAATCCCACTTACTACGTCATCCAACATTTATATCGACTTCGCGTCGTCGCGTCGACTATAAGTGAAATTCACAACACTATCATTACACGTGCTTTCGCCGGAAAGGGACAACGAATGCAATAACAGCAATGAGGAAAAGAAACAAGCGACCGTCTTTACGTGCCATCAACCATTATAAGATGAGCTCTTCTACAACTAGTAAAATTAAATTATTTTACTTACCGATGAAATGATATTCCGTCCTTTTTGAAGTTCGAGATGATTTTCCACACCATTTTACTGAACATGTAGTCATTTTGTCCTTTTTGTGTACACAAAACCAATTTTCATTAGCGTTCTAACAGAAAAACGTAAAGGAGCTCACGGGTCTGAGACTTGGTCGGCTCTGAAGGCGTGCTTTGATGTGGCGATTTATATCAGTGCATTTGCACATATGTGTGGTGCGCGGTTGTCGTCTTACATGCGGAATCTATTGGGGGTAATCTGTGATAATTTCGATTTTAATTTCGATAACATGTTAAAAAAATACATGTATATGTTTTGTAGTGCGGCATTGTTCCTCATATTAAAAACGTTTAATTTGTACATTTTAAATTATATTACACTGTTATTAGTATAGGGAACGATCCGTCGTCGGTCGTGTCTTAATGTGTCTTTCCATTTTGTGTCTTTCGGGGCATGCATGAAACCTTAAACAAGATAATTTACACGGTTAAAACTAAAAAAGCTTCTAAAAATATCCAATTAATAATTTTTTTTTTTTTTTTTTTATTATCTAGTGCTCATTAAATTTCATTTCCATTTTGTTTTTCCTATCATCAGCATTTTTTTTTATAACCTTCAAGAAAATTAAACAATATTATGGGGCAATTTCGTCAGGTTTCTGGATAACTAATTTTAGTGCTTTCCATACAAAAATTCCGAGATTCCCACTTATCTACGTCATCCAACATTTAAATCGATGTCGACTAGAAAGAAGTGAAATTCACAACACTAGCGTAACACGTGCTTTCGCCGAAAAGGGACAACGAGTGCAATAACAGCAATGAATATTATTTCCTAACTCTCCTGATCCTGTTCATTTTTGGGGACGCAGTAGGCTTTGTACGTAATTAAGTATCCCAAATTTTTAAATAAAAAAAAAAACAACACCAAAAAAAACCAAAACATGAAAATGGCAAATGCTAAGATTAGCGAGACCAAGAGAAAAAAAAAAAAAAAAAAAAACAGCAATGAGGAAAAGAAACAAGTGACTGCCTTACGTACCATCAACCATTATAAGATGACCTCTTCTAAAAGTAGTAAAAATTAATTTACTTACCGATGAAATTTTATTCAGTCCTTTTGGTAATTTTAATTTCTAGATGACTTTTCACACCATTTCACTGCTTATGTAGTCATTTTATCCTTTTTACTTACAAAAAAATAATTTTCACTAGCGTTACAAGTTAGGTTAGGTTAGACAACACAAAAACGTAAAGGAGCTCACGGCATAAGAATAAATAATAACTACGTAGAAAGGACTCTTCTTTGATCTAGTCCCAAACGCCGCCATTTATATACCTACTTCCCCCTTCACCTTGTTACGCCCCTCTGTCGTCCAGGCGTTTTGCCAGGGTTGCTACTGCATTGTACCGCCGCGCCCCGCCGCCGCCGCGCCGTCGTCGCGAGGCGAGGCGAGTGAGAAAAGGTCAACGAACGATGTTCACGTTCCTTTGATTAGGTACCTACCTAATTAGTTATATAGGAACCTACTAAAACACAATAATATTTAGAAAATATTACTTACATTATCATATAATATGCATTATCTTTTATTGTTACAACCGATCACACCACAATGACTTGACCATGACGTCATATTATAGAGGTAGGTACCTAACCTACACAAATATTAAAATCCGCGTGCGGCGTCGCCGCCTGTGACAGCCCTACTGCACGTTTAACGTGCAGAATCGCGTAGGCTAATATCGTGACCTTGAGCGCGTTCGGAGCGAAGTTTCCCTTCTACTCACGGGTCTGACACTTGGTCGTATCCACAGATTACCCCCAATAGATTCCGCA
The DNA here is from genome assembly GCA_944547425.1 of Eupithecia centaureata. Lineage (NCBI taxonomy): Eukaryota > Metazoa > Arthropoda > Insecta > Lepidoptera > Geometridae > Eupithecia > Eupithecia centaureata. The sequence goes on along the minus strand of OX155684.1, from coordinate 13,565,868 downwards.
TGTAAGACGACAACCGCGCACCACACATATGTGCAAATGCACTGATATAAATCGCCACATCAAAGCACGCCTTCAGAGCCGACCAAGTCTCAGACCCGTGAGCTCCTTTACGTTTTTCTGTTAGAACGCTAATGAAAATTGGTTTTGTGTACACAAAAAGGACAAAATGACTACATGTTCAGTAAAATGGTGTGGAAAATCATCTCGAACTTCAAAAAGGACGGAATATCATTTCATCGGTAAGTAAAATAATTTAATTTTACTAGTTGTAGAAGAGCTCATCTTATAATGGTTGATGGCACGTAAAGACGGTCGCTTGTTTCTTTTCCTCATTGCTGTTATTGCATTCGTTGTCCCTTTCCGGCGAAAGCACGTGTAATGATAGTGTTGTGAATTTCACTTATAGTCGACGCGACGACGCGAAGTCGATATAAATGTTGGATGACGTAGTAAGTGGGATTCTCTTTCCCGTTTTTTGTATGGAAAGCACTAAAATTAGGAAGTTATGCAGAAACCTAAATGTTATTATTTATTTTATTTATTTGAAAAAACAGCATTACATCATTACATCACATGTTTTTTTATTCTTATTAAAGGATATTAAAAAAAATTGCTAAAAGTAAATAAATCAAAATGGAAATGCAGGATTACTAGTACCTAGTACCTAGGTAGGTACTAGGTAGGTCTATCCTACAATACAATATAAAACAATGTACCTACCTACACACAAAAAAATAGTAATTAACATGAAACATAAGAGTATGATGGGCGGTCTTATCGCTTAGAAGCGATTTCTTCCAGACAACCTTTAGATGTATAGAAATTTTATATTTAAGAAAGGTAGGGGTGTAAGTACATAGAATACATATAATACATAATAATACACTACAGCTAGAAGCTCCTGAAGCTTGTTTGCTACTTCTGAGGCGATTCCGGCGGAGGGAATGGGTTGTGGTGATAATTACAAAATAATAAATAGTAATAAATGAATGTTATTTATGGTGATTTTTTTTAACTCTGCAGCTTATCTTGTTTAAGGTTTCCTTCTTGCCTTATATTATATTTATTTTATATTATATTTATATTATATTAATTTCACCGAAGACAGTTTTCACATAATGAAAAATCGCCGTCGTGTCATGAGTTCTGCTGTGCCAACATTATGCTTACCGATACTGGTATGTTTGCAGATAATAAATAAGTAAAAAATGATGCTGGACAATTCACACAGTATCATCTATTCCCAAGCCGAACCCGCAACCTCCTGCGACAGCGCAGGTGGACCTTCGCCCACCGCGCCACATCTGTCGTCGTTTTTTTCTTTAATATCGGTTTGTTTTTGAATCCGAAATGATACAAATACAAAACAATAATAATTTTACGATTATAATACGAGACTGCAATAAAAAAGATTTAAATATTCAAGTAAACTGATGTTCTTTTTACAACATGGCATCGAAATTAATTTTCGACAAATTTTATTTTGTTGTGCAACTTTCCCAACCCTAGGGTGAGTAAACAATTAGTACATTTTTAGTGTGACCTTGAAATAGCCAATCACAACGCCTTTGTTCCGGTCCCCGCAACCCGCGCCTTCCTCCAATTTTGGTGCGCTTGGATTCCAACCACAGTCCCGTAATGCGGTATCTATTGGGGGTAATCTGTGGTCGTATCTGAAGGCGTCATTTGAAGTGGCGATTTGTATCAGTGCATTTGCACATAATATGTGTTGTGCGCGGTTGTCGTCTTTCATGCGGTATCTATTGGGGGTAATCTGTGGTACTAAAGGCGATATCAGACGGTTCACTTTTCGTTCATTTTTGTCTTTCATTGGGCATCTTTCACTCGAAATGATTCGTCTGAACCCCAAATGAAACAAGAGTGCCGAATGAATTCACTAATGAACCGATCCGACGATGTCAGATTTTTTCATTCGGCATCTTTCACTCCTACTCCGAATGAACAAAAAATGAACGGTCTGCACACAGAGAGAACGTTCACTCGGATTTGGCGATTTTGTCTCGAGCCCGGTAGCAGACGCACGTCCCGGTGCGTCACGGAAAATTGGCGGCATAATGGTAAAAACGACTTCACCCGATGAAATATTTATGGTAAATAACAGATGAACGTTCATTTCTTTGTCATTCGCAGTAAGTCGTGTGAACATGGAATGATAGAAAAATGAAGCATTCATTCGAGTGAATGTTCTCTCGAGTGAACCGTCTGATATCGCCTTAACCAGTAACCAGCGGACAGTTACCAGTTAGCGGAGCGGAGTGGTTTTTTCTCATTGGTAACCAAAGAGAATATAAATACCAAAGAGAATATAAATACTACGTAAATTGGTAACCATAGCAACACGTGCATTACCAAGCAAACTTTTTTGTTTTATGTTTTTGTATGCAAAATATAGTACTATATTATTAATCTGGGAGTCATATCCTCATTATTACAAACTTGTAAGGCTGGTTTGTTTAAAATCACAACTAAGTATACCTACCTATTAATTTGTTAATTACCACGGTACAAGGTAATTACCACAGGCATAGGTAAGTATCTTTTTTATTTATCACACTTTCTGCATAGTTGGACGAGCGATCGTGCTGTTATAAAAAATAACTTTTTTAAGCTCAATAAAAATTCATCTATCGTATTTTACTAGGTATACATGTCTATCAATCATTGAAAACTGATTTTTCTTACAGTTTGGAAGTAGAAGAAGAAGGTACCTACTTCTTGTCTTCGAGATGGAGACTCCCGACGCCAATGGATTTGTGAACGTAATGTGGCCCAGCAAAAATGTACCACACGGCGGAATATTTCATACGCGCGTGGTGAACCCCACAACCGAGCAACAAAATTTTTTGAAAGGTAAGGAAGGAAAGGAAAGGACCATGGTAAAAGGGGTATTACACTACACGTTATTCAGGGCCCTAACTACCGGGCCCTGCCTGAATATCGTCCGGGTCCGGGTCCGTCCCTTCGGGACCCTAAATCTTACACCACTCTTAGTTAGGGTCAGGGTCCCTGAATACCGTGTAGTGTATGTGTAGTAATACCCCTTTAACTAATGCCAGAAACATACTTGCGTGTCGCGGTGTGTCGGGGGCCGGGGCGCGCCAGAAGCATATCGGTTTCATACATTTAGTATGGTTAGGGACATACTTGTATGGCGTGTCGTGTCGCGACACGGTCTATCGTGTCGCAGACTGCTAGCCACCCAGTGCTTCCAGATCCCAAAAGTAAAATTACAGTGTTGCCAGTAAAAAAATACAGCAGATTCAAAAATAATGCAGTAGATTTCAAAATCTATTACAGTAAAATTACAGTATTTTTTGTTTAAATATTGATGGAAAAATAATCTGCTTCCTGTGATTAAGTCATTAAAGTCAAAGTCATTAACATATATTTCGATATAAAAAAACATTATTTATTTACTTTTTCCAGATCCATTTGCTCATGATTTATCAATATTTATCTACGACCGATGTGGCGCGGTGGGCGTAGGTCCGCCTGCGACGCAGGAGGTTGCGGGTTCGATTCCCGCCTCGAAAAAATTTTTTCCCAGCATCGCTACTGTACTACGCACATCACTTTCCTCACAGCTTGAACTCATTTTTACAGTAATCTCGCTATAAGTTTTTAGTTTAGAGTTTATCATCACTGCACACTACCATGGCAAAACAAGTTTATGAATAAATAGACGAAAAATGCAATGTTCCTTTGTAAGACAGAGACGGCTACTATTGATAGTTGCGTCCCAGAGTGCTCTACGATAGTTCCGTATGGCCAGGGAATTCCCCGCAACTTTATTATATAAGCAGACCTACTATAAATTGTCTATGGGTGTAGATTAGCTGCGTTTCGTTTTACGAAAATTAAATACAGTATATTCCATACACTGTATTTTATCATTACAGTATACAGTAGACAAGTCTAAAATACAGTAAATCTACTGTAATTACAGTGAATCTGGAAGCACTGTAGCCACCGATTGCGTCAGAGCGGTGGTGGGGGTTATGTCGCGACACGACACAACAGGCAAATGTGTTTCTATACTGGCGCGTGGCTCGTGGCGCGAACATTTTTTAATTTAGTATTATTTGCAGCAAAATGACAACACATGACGTTGACAACACAAACAGGTTCCTGAAATACATTAATATTGTAGGTTGGCAAGAAATCTTAGCGCAAAAACAAAAATAAACTAAAGTATTCAATTATTTCATCATAGACTATGTGATCTGTATTAATCTGAATAAAAGTTTTACAGATTTGGCTTAATCTGTAATTTGTATTTGTGGTCAAAATTCTCTACAGTTATAGATAAATCTGTATATATGGCAACACTGGGCCATTATACCTCGTGTCGCGACACGATAGTGTGCACACTCACCGCCGCGACAGTAAGCATCGCGACACGCCAGGACACGTAAATATGTTTCCGCCCTAAGCCTGAGATCAATTAAAGGGGGGGGGGGCGGGGGTGAGGAACCGCATTTCCATGAAGGTTCCAGCTCCATGGAGTTTACCTAAGCTGCAACATCGCATCGATATAATAATGCATATCCGACCACGAATTTACTGTTTGGTGGATTGCCAACTCCAAATGAACAGATGGCATGTGGACAAACTATGATTATTGATAATTTATGTATTAATAGTGGGTAATAGTTTGTGAAGAGTTAAAAATAAGTGGTTCACTCATACTTCATAACTACTCCAATAAAATCATAGCAAAATAGTTCTGAAACTATTCTTACATTCTTGTATCAGTCAACTTCCAATTAATTTGGATTTTTTAATCAATAATAGGTACAAGTAGCGAAGTAAGAGATCACTTTTCCAGCGATGTTCGATTATGTTTTAATAAGTAAGTATAGTACCTATATAGACATAATATTATATTTTGCCAGGGGTAAAAAAGATTTTTCTATCAAATCTACAAAAATATTTTTTACGTCCTCTACTTAAAATAAAACTAGAAATTAATAATAACTCAGCATTATCTACCTAGCCCCAAGCTAAGCTGAGCTTATATAAGTACTAGACGATTGATATTATTTCATATAATACATTACCTACCTACATACATTTTTGTTATTAAACCTATACATATAAAGAACCTAGAACAATGGAACAGATATTTGTATGTAGATCCTACGAAAATGTGTTCCAAGGCGGGAACCGAACCCGCAAATTCCTGCGTCGAGGGAGACTTTTGTCCATGAACAACGGATAGAACAGATATCTGTAGATTGTTCAAACATTTGTTCCAAGTCGGGAATCGAACCCGCAACCTCCTGCATCGTAGATACCTTCGTCCGCCACGCTGTGAAACATCGATCGTCTGTGAAAGTTTACAAATGTATGGTAAACTAGCAGCGCCTCGCGGTTTCACCCGCGGTAATTCCCGTTCCCGTGAAAATTCCGGGATAAAATATATTAGTAAGATTTATGATCAGACTAGGATTCCTTCTATGAGTAGGTTAGGTAATCAACTTACCAGCTCTTTGTCACGCTGTTTCGTAAGCCCACGAACGAGAGATCATAATCATAACTTATATCAAAATATTTTCCAGTTTTAGTGGAAGAGTCTCGTATTGATACTAAGTTGCGTCATAGCTCAGAGTACAATTTGAGGCGTGGGGGAGATGCAAGCCCTCAACCTAGGAGGACAGAGTCGGAGGCTCGAGAGTGGGATAGGGTGGTTACACGCCCGCACACTTCCCGGCGTCGCTCGCTTTCTGTCATACATCAGGCGAAACTGCTGGATGAGGATGTGTTAGTATTTCTTACAGTCAGATGTGCTCAATGCCGTAAGTTGATTAAGAACACCGATTGGTATTGTTATCTTTGAAGTGGAACTTAGAATCATAGCACCAGAGATGTGGATGACCTCATCTACACTTCTCATCTATCCTTGATCATCCGATAGCTTATTTTCCTTGTTTGTTCCATCCACGTTTTGACCTGCATTCCTTACAATCAGACAAAATTTTAGGTACCGACCTTTACAAAGAGGAGAAGATAGGGAGAAACTTAAAGATAAATTAGCCAACATGATGGCTTATGGTGACTCGCCTTGTCAGGTGATACCACCACCATTGCCCGGCCAGAAACAGCGGGCGAAGAAAAAGGAAAAAAAACTACCGACAGAGAAAGAAAAGTGGAACGACTGTAAGTTTGTGTACCTACTACGTTTACCCAATCGTTTACTTTGTTATTAAAGTTTAAATAGTTTAGTACTAACTTATTAAATCTATGATAGGTTTAGTATAACTTTGAAATTCAGTCCCTCATTGGAATTCCTTAGTGGACTATTAGTAGAAACACAACTGAAAAACGACCTACATGGAGTTACATCTAAGGGTTCAAAGGTTTACCAGAGTAAAATTGTTTTTTATCTCAATGCAGTGGTGACTCAGATTCGCGAGCGCGCGGAATGGCTTGCTGAAATGGAGTATCTTGGAGAGGGAGCTAAGCATCGTGAGATTATAAACGAGCAAATCGCTGAGCGCATGCGCGCCATGGATGCACTGGGGATTGATAGCCAATGCTCGACGACACGGTAGGTCATCTTTAGATCTAGTTTGTCTTGATGTCGGTTCGGTACCAAATTACTTATCATTGTAGCTCTAAAGTTCCACTCTACTTTCACCCAACTAATGATAATCATTCCGATTGTGATGTGATGAGGTTTACTTTTCAACCGACTTGAAAAACGGAGGTTCTTAATTCAACTATTTTGTATCATTTCGGTTTTCTGTGTACCTAAATAGATTTTTATAGCTAAACTAGAAGTGCCCCGTGGCTTCAATTACGTGAAAATTATGGAAATGTGGCAATGTGAATAATTAATTGTGATTTTTATGAAAACTTTCACTTTATTAAATTTACTGAAATACACAAGGACACTTTTTTTAACTTTTAATAAATAAATAAAATAAACTTCACCCCCAGGTCAAGTGATTCTGGTTTTAGCACCACCCGAAGTAAGGAAGTTACTGCTCCTCCTACAAAGCCCACTTCGCCGATGGCAAAACCCTCTTCTGGTAAGATTCTGATTTAGTATAAAATTTCGTCCTATTTTCTTCTGCAGTTTTTTCGTTTGAACTAACAGTTAGTAACAGAATATTTATCTAAAAAATAACTAACATGCAGAATGTTATTTGGCACTTCAAAAGATAATATATGGTACCTTACTACTTTCCGTCCTCATAATACTTTGTGTTTTTCACAGGTCGTTCAAACACATCTAAGGCCATAAATATTTCAAAGGGCCCAAAAAATGCGGCAAAGAAGAGAACTCCAAAAGGACCAGTCATCGAGCATGTTTCTGCGTACAACATTTTTTCTCCGTTAGGCTATTCGCCAAGACGTCGTCAATGAAAGCTGGAAAACAGTATCTAAAAGATTATGGTTTCCTGACCCTTAACTTGTTGAGGTCTTTGATCGTTAACCTTTTTACATAACTGGTGCTAGTGACTCGTATTACACTTTTAAAGTGGCGGATTTACAAATTGGTCCATCCGGCCCCTTTAAATTATCGTAATAGAACTCGTATCAGCTAGATTCTTGTTTGTTTGTTTTAGAATTATCGTAGAGAAATTTTATGGGGTTTGGTTATATTAATTTGTTGTGATGAAAGAAGCCGAAACACGCAAATTTTATGTTTGTTATGTTGTTTGTTTGTTCAATGCGGCTAGCATGTATTGAATGCTTCCAAAGTTTTAATAAATTTTCTATTATTGCTACTTACCTATAGGTACGTTTATTTTCAAATATTATTGAATACCTATCTCAGCTGTTTATAATTTACCTACTAGTAGGGAACTCTTGTTTTCTTTTTTACTTTAACAAATTAACTAGGTACACCCTGACTAACCTTATCTTGTTGAGAAGAACCTAACCTACATACCTTCCTAGCACTATTTGAACAGTTCAATAAATAATGCGATATAGGGACCCCAGGATTCCAGAATACGATAGCTGTATGTATAGGGACTATGAGTTACAATTCATTCCTCACGTAATAGAGATAAACCCGTCATTATAGAACGTTGTGTGATTCTTAAGTTGGATACTCCAAATATTATGTGGATTTTAACTCTGATAGCGTAAGTACTAAATATTTAACCACACCTACCACATTCGTCACGTAAAAGTTGTACACCAAGACAATGATATTACATTAAACTTAGAAAAAAAGTAATCTTGAAACCCTCCATGGTTGAATCACAATATAGCAATAAAATTACTTTCTTTTTGATAGGTGTAGTTCCTACATATTCAGCTGCAACAACGCTCACTCCGCTGTTCTCATTCTCGCTAGAGGCGGATCCAAAAGTGTTCGTCTGAAAAACCTTCAAAACGTCGGAGGGAAGAGTTTGATCCAGATTACTGTAGACGTAGCCAGAAGTGCTGGGCTTCACGATATCACCATTTCAACAGATCATCCTCTCATTGCATTGGAAGCTTATAAACGTTAGTGCCTAGTCCTTAGAAAAAAAAACTCTGAGGTGTCTCAAGTAGATAAAATTATACCTTCGACTTCCTGCAGCTTTCCACTATGGTTCCATTTAATGTAGGTAATTTTATTCATTTCATTTTGATTATAATTAAATCAATTGTAGATAATGTGTCTGTGCTACACCGAAGCTCTATAACTGCAACTGATTGGGCTCCGTCTATATGGGGAGCCGCAGAGTTTATTCATCAAAGGAGAGACGTTGAAATTTTAATTTTGATGCAAGCAACGTCACCGTTCGTAAAGCCTTCGCAGCTTCGAGGAGCTCTTACAAAGTTACAAGTTCCTCAAGCGTATGACTGCATATTTTCAGTAACAAGGTTAGTAAATCTTACCCCTAATGCCTAGTTTTATAAATTATAGTACCCAACCAATTAAAGTAACCGTACCAATTAAATCTAGCTACGGAAAATTTTCGAAGCTAATAATTGCGTTTAAAATTTATTAAATAAACATAAATTTGTAAAACTTAAGAAATAAACATTGTTACTTCCTGAATTATATACCTAAGGTGGATAAATAAATACATTATGTATGTATTTCTCTCTTGTTTAGTTGAAATGAACAATCTACTTTTTTGTATGTGGTGCTATGGCAACACATTTTAGTATGGCCCAAGCAGTCGTTTGGATGGGCCATAATCAAAATCATAATAAAAATATTTCAGAAGTCATAAGCTTCGATGGCAGCTGGTGCAGAAAGGGAAACTAAATCCAGTTAATTTTGAAGCTAATAAAAGGCCACGGAGACAAGATTGGGGCGGGGAATTTTTAGAAACAGGCTCATTCTATATTGCTAGAAGACCTCTTATTGAAGAAGGTCATTTCCAAAATACCAAGTAAGCATGATAATAAGTAACATCTATTATAAATAAATTAACTCTCTCACAAGTTTTCTCAAACCAGTATGTAGCATGCATAGCGCGCGCTCATTGCCCCATCACCGCGCAGTTGCAGCTTGCCACACTGGTTATGTTTTCTGATTGTTTACTTTCCGTTCCAGTGTCTACGGTGGCTTACCTACAGTTTTTCATAAGAAGAATGTGTCAATCAATAAGAATAAAATCCAAATAGATTTGTACGTATGTTTGTCCATAAAATATTATCGTCTTTTGTGGCTTCAGCAGCACTTTCTCGTCTAGAAATAATAATAACCGTCTATTATTATTTCAAGGCGAGTAAATGCTTTGGCTGCAATAAACGCCATCTAGCGATTGATTGCAATCGTAATTTAAACACTTTTGTACTCATCTGCACTTTCGAATGTATGTAGATATTTAGATCCTAATATCTTGTAAACCACAGGGTCTCTATTTCTGAGCTTTACAGCACAACTAGGTATTCATGGGAACAGTTTTTTGGTATAGTTCACAATTCAAATCTAGCTATGGTTTCTTCACAATCAGCGGGGCTGCCAGCTTGACGTCAAGATAGCAGCCACAGTGAAATCCCTCAATATCTCCTAAAGTACTGGAGCACTATTTATATGCTTTGCGGCATCGGATACAGCATTGATGGCACAGTTAATTGACATATTAATAAACTCAAAATTCCATGGTGTGGCTGCTAACTTGACGGACACTGACTGTTTGAGAACCAGACGCAGAGCCATAATCAAGAAGTTGATGTTGAAATGATCGATAATCGAGCGACGAGAAAGAACGAGATTGATCGATCAATCGATTGACTCGAACGTGTTCTATGTTATTTATTTTTGTGTACTACTGAGGATACCTATGTACCTATCATATTTACCAACCAAGTTATGAATTGAAGGCCTACCCAACACAAGAATCAAGCTCGTTCAGAATATTGTTCTGTTCTGTGAACCAAGGAAGATAATTAGGTAGTTAGTAATCGTCACGTTACATTGTATTTGTTAACTTACGCTGATTTTATCAGCCTGCCGCCCCCTTCTTCTCATAAATTATTTACTTGGGGTAACTAGGTGTAATATGTGACGGTCGTACATGTAGATGACGTGGTAAATTTAAATTCTACGACCTCTTATGAATTTTTACAGTTGCTCGGTATGGGAAATATCAAACATTGAAAGCTTGGAAATTGACACACATTATGATCTCAAGGTAGCAAATGCCTTGCTTGCAGCTGACCTGGTTTAAGTACCGATACCGAATCTCTTAAAGGTAGGTAACCTTAAGTTTTTCTTCTACTATTTTAAAGACCAGGTAACACAGGCTAGCTTTTAGAACAAACTTTTGGGTAACACAGTAGGTATGTATGCTTACTTTACTTGAGCTCTTTACTTTGCTATGTATATCTTAAACGGACTCCAAAAACAACTGGAAACTTCCACTTAAATATAAATGTTCTTTCAGTGACTATGACAAATCCCAATGCAGTAACATTCGAAGAGCTTGAACGTACAGATGTGATCAGTGTAGAGCTTGTACCTGAGAGGAAAGGACTCATCATCAAGCATTGTGAATACTATGTGAGCTCAAGAAGACACGGCACTACTGTAACTCGCAGATACAATGACTTCGCGCAGCTTTATGATGTCTTATTTGCTAAATACCCCTATCGGTGAGTTGCTAGACAAATTAGTACTTCTATCTACCTATTCAATGTTAAGAAGGCTCCCAAGCTAGGTATAGGCTGTCTGTTTATTATTCTACTAGCTGTGTCCCATGGCTTCACCTGCATCTTAATTGATATGTTTACACCATCAGTAATATTGCACACTCACTAAGATTTAATAAATTCCTAAATTAAAATTTTTAATTAGCGTCTCCCACCAGCGGTCAAAAGATTGAAGCAACTAACATCTTTTTTCCTTATATTAATTTTATAATTATTTATAGTGTTAAATTAGACTTGTTTAAGTGCTTATTTAGTAAGCCTAAAGAAATAAAGTTACTGAATTCTGATTTCAGAACAAATAAATATTATACAAGCTTCAAGTACTACTAATAACATCCAAATACAAAATTAGACATTAAAAGAGACTTAATCCATTCTTAACTTAGATTTCAATCAGAAGTATAAATTTTCCTATGTTTTCTTTTAGGTCAGTGTGTGAACTACCTCCAAAGAGGGTGGTGGTCGGCGGCGGCAGCGAGGACTTCCTCTCACAGCGGCGGGAGGCCCTGCAGCGCTGGCTGACTCTGACGGCCAGACATCCCGTGATGGCCCACGACGCTGACCTGCGGGCCTTCCTCTGTGATCTGCATCTGAAGCTCGACCGGCCCAGGCATGATGAGTTTCTACTAGCGGGCACTACGGAGACTAATGATGTAAGGAATTAGTTATTTCATTTATTCTTTAACAAGAGTAACTTAACAAGATTAATTTATTAATTCATAATGTATTTAGTTTTTTGATACTATATGTATAACAAGAATATTGACTTTTACACTTGAATATTAAAAAATAAAGGTAAGTAAATTTTGATACAAAAAAATTACTATAAATTTACAAAAAAAAAGTACTATTATAGCAGGTGTGCTATATCGAAATTTGATCTCAACTAGAGCAAAATAAACTTTACACTTGTCTAACAGATCTGTGGCATAAAATAATATGTACATATATGGGTAATTCAACATAGGTAGGTATGTTTTTAAAATATATTAGTTTTGTAAAAGCTTTGCATTGTAAACATGTTCCACCTTCAAGTAACATTGATTCACATGTAATATATAAAAACACCTGTACCAATATGTTTTTAATTCAATAAATGATTTGATATGATTCGTGTAGGTACATGGTAGATATTGTAGAAACTAAAATAAGTTGTTTATAAACAAAGTAAATTACAATCATGGAATAGAATCAAAAAAATTAATAAAAAATAAACAAAAATACAAACTAGTACATATTCACCAAATGAGTAAAAAAATTTATTTTTTGTCTTCAGGATCACACATCCACAGAAGATATTGAAGCGGCCTTCCAGGCCGAGATGGAGGAACTTCGTCTGATGCAGCTAGGCTTGACACGATTGGCCAAGATATTTGAAAGAGGTTCGCTAATTTTACATTAATAATATCTTCCCGTCGAAAGAGGTTGATTAATATCACTAAACAAGGTTGCCTTAAACCTACTTTAGCTTTGGTGTGTGACACACACCAAACTAAAGTAGGTTAAACACACAACACACACTGTGTGTAATAAATAACTATATGATAATAAGTAGTTGTTCTTTGCAGCTAGGAAACGTGTGGAAAGCGAACGCGCCGACATTCGAGAATTGGGCGCCGGGCTTGCGGCCCTGAGTGCGCCGGCGCATAGGGATCTACACGCTGCCGCCACGTTAGTATTACTTTATTTATCTCTAGTGACCCGCCCCGGCTTCGCACGGTTTTATTATACGTATACCTAAACCTTCCTCTTGAATCACTCTATCTATAAAAAAAAACCGCATCAAAATCCTTTGCGTAGTTTTAAAGATTTAAGCATACAAAGGGACATAGGGAAATAGGAACAGAGAAAGCGATGTTTTATACTATGTAGTGATGTGATTCTTTTGTGGGGCTTCCAATCACAAATAAATACAAGAGCCAAACTAGTTGGTCCTAGGAAAATTGAATATGTGTTCTTCACATTTGTTTAGAGTTTTTCGATATTTCGGTACAGTTTCATGCTCCATGATCACGAAAGAACAGAGGTTGCATTGCGAGTGAGTTTTTATTGGCAGATATATCGATCTACCCTCATTTCATCTTTTGCTACAAACGTTACCACTACCACCGGTTTCATTATCGAACGTTACCGTTCCGAAATATCGAAATTCTCAAAACAAATCTAATCTAAATTAGTTAATATTATATAAGTAGTTAAGTGTTTATGTAAATAATTTTCATGTTAATAGTAATTACCTACCTAGTTTTTAAGGAGAAATAATAATTCCGGCCACAGAATTTTTTTTTGGCCACGTGGCCAAACTTCTCATTTAATAACTAAGCATCGAGAAATTGACATAGCCTCTAATAAACTAATTTATCTTCTTTACAACGCCAACTAAAAAAAGTTAAAGAGAGCGTCAAGTCATTAGCAACAATTAATTTAACTTGTCCTTCTGATTATACATTGCCCACTAATTTACTAAGTCGGCCACGGAATTTGCAACTCATCACCATTTTACGTTTTACAGCTTCAATACAAGCTCCTCAAAAATTATATATTCAAGCTTCAATAGACAACAACATATAATTATTACTTAACATGTAAAATAATACTTCATATTCATTTAACGTGAAAATAGCCTCTGTACGATTTGGCGCGAGTTAGCGACATGACATCAACCGGCCATTTGCACCAATCAGAGAGCGCCATTCGATTCTTTTACCGCCCGTGTTTGTTTATTGTCATTCGTGCGTTCGTATTGCAATAGTTTCATATGTATTTCATTTATATTTTTTCACGGCATCATGAAGAGAATCACTAGGGGTTCAACTTTGGTTCAGATGATTGACCCCAAAGTTAAATGACCTCAACGTTAGAGGTCAATGAACTCAAAAAAACAAGAAGAATTAACCCGATACAGAGCATTCCGATATGAGTTGATTACGTTCAATTCGAGTAACGGATCCGACACAGAGTACCCCGACTCCACGTGGTCTTGTGCGTGGCGCCCCTAGAGTGTATTTAATAAGCCGGAGGCGCGAAGGGAGTGCAGCCTCCGCCAGCCTGCCAGCTGCCTGAGCCAGCTGCTCACCTACGCAGCTTCGGCTTTTTGGTCGCCTTCGGCGACCAGCCTCAGCCGCTGCGGCTCGCGCGGTGCCTGTCCCTTGTTACGCAATGGCGGAAAGGCTGCACTTCCCGAAGCGCCGGAGCTATGGCGAATCGCGATGGAACCAAAAAAACATGAAAAACTACCCCGACGACGCATAGAATTCAACTATCGGGCATCGACTCCAGCTAAAACTAAAGTTTAAAAAAAAAGATCTGTGACCTTGACCTCAAAGGTCACTGACCTTATGATCTGACCCTTGTTACGCAATGGCGGAAAGGCTGCACTTCCCGAAGCGCCGGAGCTATGGCGAATCGCGATGGAACCAAAAAAACATGAAAAACTACCCCGACGACGCATAGAATTCAACTATCGGGCATCGACTCCAGCTAAAACTAAAGTTTAAAAAAAAAGATCTGTGACCTTGACCTCAAAGGTCACTGACCTTATGATCGAAAATGATTAATTTAACTTTTCGGCATCGACTCTAGCAAAAATCAACGTTTTCACTAAAAAAGGTAAGAGACTGAGGATTTTGTTAAGGTCATTGAACTTTAGATCAAAGGTCAATGACCTTGACCCAAAAATAACTAATTTTTTCGCGTCCCTCAAAACTCCACAGCGACCGACTGTGAGTGCCGCCAATGAAGCCGTGAGTGCAGAAAATACGTAGGCAGTACGCACTACACACGACTCGTTTTCTTTTTCTTTTAATATGGTACGTAAATATACGTGCTTAATTACTATAAATGATTGTATTGTAAAACACAAATTGATTTTTATAAATAAAGTGTTTTATTTTGTCTGTCCTCAATAGTTCATATGTAATAATAGTGGCTTTAATATACTATTTGATGACAATTTTAGGTAAATTTATCGATCGATAAATGTAGGATGACTTACATTTTAAACATACTAAATTATAAAATTAGAAGCTAATAGAATGACTATTTTGGTGTCATAAATTAATATTTTAGAAGTTTGCTATTTGAACGCATGCAACAAATTTAGATGCTAAAAAATAACCACCGTGCTGAGTTATATTTACAGTGGCTTACATAGAAGATAACTAGTGGCTAAGATACTATTATTCAGATGCGCGTTGGTTGTGGCCGACTTAGTAATTTAGAGGGTAACTTATATTTTCTGAGGCGAATAATGCTATTAAAAAGAAGCTTGTTTAATTAGTAGCCGTTTTTAAGCTGCGAACCAATTAACGTGTTTTCTTTCTTTCTTTTTTAATCATGGTAAAGTTTCAGTGTTCTTCAGAGTTCAGTCGGAATCAAATTATTACTAAAGTAAATAATATTTATTAAGAGCTAAATCAATGAAGCTGATAAGTGATAACTGTCCAACTGTCCTTTGGTGAACAACTGGTCTAAGAGGCTTTCAGACAAACCGAATCGCGGTTTTAGTTAAGCTTTTTTAATAAAATAAGTGCTTCACTACATAGTATAAAACAAAGTCGCTTTTTCTGTCCCTATGTCCCTATGTCTTTATGTCCCTTTGAATTCTTAAATCTTTAAAACTACGCAACGGATTTTGATGCGGTTTTTTTTAATACATAGAGCGATTCAAGAGGAAGATTTATATGTATAATAAAACCGTGCGAAGCCGGGGCGGGTCGCTAGTTTATGTATAACATAAAAAAAAAACAATCCGTGTTAAATGACTTGAGATATACCTAGCTTCTACGGCGTTAATTCCAGACTAGCTCGCTCAGCCGAGGACGACAACCCCGGCGGCGAAGGGAACGGCGTGTTAGAGCTAGCCTTGGACGCGCTCGGCGCGTACCGCTCGCTGTGCGCGCGACTGACGCGCGGGCTGCACGGCGAGCGCGCGGCCGCCGCGCGGCATCAGGCCACCGCCACCGCATTGCTGCGCGCACGCCACCGGTACGCACTGCGGGCAGCCGAACAGGTAAACAATCTATGATTTTCTCCATGAACCTGTGTTGCCTGGAAAAAATCGCTTTAAGCGATATGGCCGCCAATTCCATTGCCTCTTTTTAGGATACTAGCGACGCGCCCCGGCTTCGCACGGTTTTATTATACGTATAAACCTTCCCCTTGAATCAATCTATCTATAAAAAAAACCGCATCAAAATCCGTTGCGTAGTTTTAAAGATTTAAGCATTCAAAGGGACATAGGTACATAGAAAGCGACTTTGTTTTATACTATGTAGTGAAGTTTAATTACGTACTAAATGTGTAATATAAGAAGGCTTTGAAATAAAGAATTATCTATCTATCTAACAATCAAATTGTTTGTTAAACGATATGATATATTTATCTATGTAATTTATTTTATTTATTTATTTATTTTTTACAAAACTCAGTATATAATGTATTGTATTAAGTATATCAGTCATCTAGTACCCATAACACAAGCTCGGCTTAGCTTGGGGCTAGATGATGCTGTGTGGACTGTCCGAACATATTTATTATTATTTATTTATACAAAATAAATTTAAATTACTATAACTACTAACCTAACCAATTTACAATAAAACACAATCCTACTAATATTATAAACGCGAAATTTCGTAAGTATGGATGGATGGATGTTTGTTACTTTTTCATGCAATAACTAGGACTACATACTCTATACTTACTTAATACATAACACTAATTATACAATGACACTACATAGATAAACACTCAGAACAAATCTGAAGATTGTACAAACGTTTGTCCTAGGGCTGGAATCTAACCTCGCCCACTGCGTTACTGAAGTATTCGATGTAAAGTCCCTAATATAACAACGCCATACTTGCGATGAACTAAATCACGTTTTCTCTACGTAGCTGTGCGCTATCAAGTACGCAAGAATTAATTTGCCTTTACAGGAGGGCAACGTCGCTCGAGCGTACGCGCTAGCGGCGGTAGACGCGGCGGTACTGTCGCTCGGCACACGCGGGGCGGCGCACGCGCGGCTCTCCGACCTATGGGCACAGCTACACGCCGCGGCCAAGGTGAAGAGTTAGGAAGTACAGGTAAACGCCATAACCAAGCGAGCAAGATCAATACTACAATATAAACCTTACCTATTCGTCAACTTACGTAACGCATTTCCGTTCGGACTTGATCTCCGATCGGAAATGCGTTGGCCGAGAGAGATTTGCTATCGAAAACTCTTCTTATACAAGTTCGTGGGTATTGTGACAGAAAACTCTTCGTTTAAAAATTGTATACAAAGAAATCCACACAGTTTATTTGGATTAGTGTCGTCGTAAGCTGATGGAGAAATGGTATAAGGATCGTATAAGCGATTATGGCGTGAGTATAAAGTAAAACGCATAATAGTGCCTTTGAAAAGTTATGTTTTCAATTTGTTAAAAATATTAGCGGGCAAATACATATTTTGAACATATACTTATGTAAATGTATCTACAACCTTTACTGGTCCACTGCTGGACGCAGGCCTTCCCATGATTTGCGCCTCATTGGAAAAAAATATGTATATTATGTAAATACCATTGCCAAATTCGATATGGAATGTTTGTCGGCAAAAGAAAACTGATATTCAGGGTTATCATATTTTTTTAACTCGACTAATTTCCAAACTAACCAAAAATAATGGAAATTATTCAATTTGACCTAATACTATTTTAAAATAAACACGAATCATCATCGGCCATCTATTAATAAAGAAATTACCATTAGGTAGCTAGGTTTAGGTAGTTTATTATATTATTTATGTAAGGGTATTTATCGCGTTTATTTACCTATAATCCCGATGTTTCGACAGGTTTACACACTGTCGTCGTGGTCACGGGATGAAATATATACCTATGATAATGTGTTCTGATCTAGTAAGTTTAAAAACCTTTATTAGGTTCCATTTCCATTCAAAACCGTGTCAACCATAATGCTGTTTTTATTTGAATAGAGAAATTACAAATATTTGACATTTTTTAGTATGCCCCATAAAAAGAAGATATTTTTATCTCTTCAAAAATAAACTAATTTGAAAACAATAAAAATTAGTTTTGTAATCCAATTATTTAGATAATTAACCTAAGGCGAAAGAAGATTAGTAGCAGGTTCGATTCCCAGTACAGGACAAATGTGTTACCTGTATTAGTAGGTAAAGCCAAGGATACACTAGGGAACATTTTGTCCCGCAACATGACTCGCAACCTTGTACGTGACGGGGAGTATGTTGCTTGCTCCCGCCTCGAGAGCGAGCGCACGTTCAATGTTCCGCGACATTCACTTCGGCATGTTCTACGTAGTTGTTGAGCAACATGTTCCGCAACATGTTGCTCCTTTTGCCCCCTAGTGTATCCTTGGCTTTACCTGCTGTAATGAATATAAAAAAGAACCAATCGATAAATCTGGTGCGCCAAACATCTGTGTGCCACATTACCATGTTTAATTTTGCTTAAATACAATTCAGTGATAGTCTAACTTATGGTGGACATGGGAGAAAATGTTTATTATTTCGGCCTAGCAACGTATGCCTAGCAACGCTTTGTGATTAAACATTCCATATCGAACATAACAATAGTATGGTAGATGAATCTCTATTATCCTTATCGGAATACCATAATAGGTCAGTTGATATTGCTGAAAAAGAGTAAACACCTGGTACTCAGATATTTTCTCAATTGTCATTTAATATACAATTCATAATATTGAAAAAAACATTCCAATAAAAATAGTTTAACTATTCAGTGTTTATGTAGTTTAAACAATCTGGCTAGGCCAGATTTAATAAAATTTAGATAGGTATCCAGTAAGTTATATACCTACAGTAGCAGTGGTTTTGGAAAGTTCATATGTTATACAAAAAGTTATCTGTGATACAAATGCACCAAGTTAAATATAATAAATTTTAATATAAAAATTATAATAAATGTACTTTAGTACGTTTATTTTATTCCTATTGGAAATAGATGATTAAATCTGTATATTTTTGGATGATTAGGTATTTAGTTGTAAGTATTGTATTATTATTACTAAACCTTTACAAATGAACCAAGTTGATAATAATAAATTTTAATAGGTATATAAATGATCATAAATGTAGGTACCTTATGTACTATTATTTTACTCCTATTGGAAATATATTATTAAATCTGTATATTTTTGGATGATTAGGTATTTAGTTGCAAGTATTGTATTAAAATTATTAAACTTAGACAAATGCACCATGTTGATAATAATTAATTTTAATAAATAAATGCATATTAAATGTACATTAGTATTTATAATCTACTCCTATGGGAAATACATTATTAATGTTTATATTTTTGATGATTGGGTATTTAGTTGTATTGTATTATTATTAATAAACCTATCATGTTCATTACTACCTGTGTTTATTTTATTTCAACTAGAGAAGTTCTGCGAGTTAACAATATATGTAATACAGATCAGGGTTGTTGCTGATGCGGTTTTTTGACACATCAGCGGATGCTGATGCTGATTTTTGATCTTGACATCAGCGGATGCTGATGCTGATGCTGATTTTGGCCAAGTGCGTGTCGGGCTCGCAAATATAGTGTTCCGCACGCCGTACGCTTACTTAATGTAGGTGGTTCTTCAAATAGAAACCGAGTCTCGAAAAATCTTGCATTTTTTGAGGGTTTAGTACCTCAAAAAATGCAATATTTTACGGTTTAGTTTAGTAAGGGTAGCACAGGGAACCCTTTGTGTACTGAATAAAAAAAACATAGTTTTTCAGGATCCTATTACTAAGTCTCCTCTCTAGAGATGTTAATTGATAAAAACGGATTTTTTTTCAAAATCTTGAAAAGAATGACAAAACCATGGCATAATAGTTTTTTTTCTACATAAGGTTTTTTTCAGGATATAATAGATTCTATATCTAAAATGATGTTTACTTTTAAATCAATAATAATGTTAATAATCGTACTTATTATCTTATCTTACTATTACAATAAATGGGAAAGTCTGTGTGAATGTTTATTATAAGTAATTTTTGTAACTACTTAGTTATTTAAATGAAATATGGTATGTAGATAGTTTAGGACCTAGAATAGGACATAGGCTATTAAAATTTGGAAATTTTAACCTCTGAGGGGGTTAAATAGGGTCGTAAAGTTTGTATGGAAAATATT
Organism: Eupithecia centaureata; assembly: GCA_944547425.1. Classification (NCBI taxonomy): domain Eukaryota; kingdom Metazoa; phylum Arthropoda; class Insecta; order Lepidoptera; family Geometridae; genus Eupithecia; species Eupithecia centaureata. The sequence continues at coordinate 13,545,556 of OX155684.1, read as the reverse complement.
TTTTCCTTAGTTTGATTCCCTCAAAACTCGGTATAAATAAACTGTAATGTTAATAATTAAACACGTATTTTTTATTTTTACGAAACCGCCCCTTGGAGGTTACATTTATGAAATTTGAAAAAATATTTTCCATGCGGGCGAAGGCGCAACTAGTTAGTTATAAACTAAATTATAAACCTAAAAATCTTTATTCTTCTTCGGACTTCTTCTGACGAATCATTTTTATTCATATCAGTAGTGCAGGTAGTGCTAGTGCTTGTTCTATCGACATCGGAATCAGACGGAACATTAACGACTTCTTCTGCTGGGTTCTGTGACGAACTTGAAGACGACTGCACTGATTGCAATCTTAAATTTTGCGCAATGTACCTACAGTACTTTCCTAGCCCTGTCATTTGTCAGTCTATTACGTTTTTTGGTGTGAATGTCACTGTACGTGCGTGCGTAGTACTAAAGTACCTAGTTCGATTTGCTATATTGCCAACAGTTACGTTATTTTAGTCGCATAAATTTGCTTTCAAATGTAAAAATACATTACTTTAAGTCATTTATCAAAATAATTTTTCGATTTAGTTGTTTCATGTTGCGACTCGAACATCAGCATTGAAAATCAGCATCGATCAATGCGGATGCTGATGCTGATGCTGATGTCTAAATCGATGCTGATTATCAGCGGATGCTGATGCTGATCTTCGCAACAACCCTGATACAGATTATTATAATTTTAATAGTCAGTGCCGGATTTATATTTTTTATGAGTGTAGGCCACTTTTTTTCGCCGCCCCATGTACTGAGCCGTTCATTATTAGCTGCGCACACCCCCCCCCCCCCGGTAGACATACAATTTGATTGTCTGCAATCGAGTGACCGTCCTCTGAAATCTGCCGCCCCCCTAGGACGCTGCCGCCCCCCTAGGACGCCGCCGCCCCTAGGCCGCGGCCTATACGGCCTGTTTAGAAATCCAGGACTGTTAATAGTATTTCAGAATAGTTAGAAGTAATAGTGGGAAATATGATGATCTCAGTGGCGCGGCGTGCAAAGGTGCGTCTTCGACACAGGAGGTTGCGGGTTCGATTTCCGCGTTGGGATAAATGTTAGTATGATTTGAAAAGATTTGTGTCAGGTTTCTGTGTTCTATCTATATTATATGTAAGTAAATATTGTATTAAGTATATCAGTCATCTAGTACCCATCACACAAGCTCTGCTTAGAATAGCTAGCTAGATGATGGTGTGTGGATTGTCCAAAGTCATTTATTCATATAACTAGCAGCGCCTCGCGGTTTCACCCGCGTAATTCCCGTTCCCGTGGGAATTCCGAAATAAGGTATAAATAATACGCTAACGCCGGACGCTCGAACCCCCAACGAAATATCAAAAGGTAACCATAAAGTTCTAAAAGAGCTTACACTGGAACTTATTAAGAGAAGACAAGAGTTACAACATGCTAAGGTTAAAATACGAGCCACTAAAAATGAACTAGCAGCTCTATACAAATTAGTAAGTAAATACATGAAACAAGACTACAAAAACTACAGATCTAAGACTATCGAAAACTTCTGGAAAAAATATCTTTTAATAGATAGAGTGATTCAAGAGGAAGGTTTTTACGTATAATAAAACCGTGCGAAGCCGGGGCGGGTCGCTAGTCGAAAATAAAAAGAATTTACTGATCCTACTTTCTCCATCGAAAAAGGCTTAAAACAAGGCGACCCACTTTTCAAAATTATTTAGGTACATCTATCTATCCTAGAGTCAAATAATAAAAATATTCAACTGGGGCAAGACAGGATTAAACATCAATGGCAAGTATTTATCCCACCTACGCTTCGCAGACGACTTAGTTCTCAATCAAGCACACTATTCACTAAACACAGTTAGTAAGCAGGTAGGACTAGAAATGAATCTTTCAAAAACAATGGTCATGACAAATAGTATACAAAGATGAATATCACAATGAAAATTTGAAATATACCTATGGTATTTTTTAGAGGAGGCCTTCACCTTCACTTCATGCAAACAAACTTATATTTATTATTTAGACTTTAACATTTTTTCATCATTACTTTTGCTTGGGCATTGGCTTGGGCTGTATAGTTACTCATGAATTTATCCCACAACCTGGTAGTAGGTACTTATTAGTATACATACATAGATTTTTAGAACCTATTTTATAAAAAAAAAATGACGCAGCCGAGGGCAAGTCCTAGAAGAAAATAAATTGGAAACTGGATGAGAGAATCTACTACTAGTAAGTGAGATAATTTCAATGCGTATAATTACGTACGCTCGAGTTGCATCATGTGTACTAGAACGTAGTCTTTGTTAAAGCAACAATTATTGAATCAATTGGATCATCGTATTGTTCTTGTAATTGTAAATAGAAGAGATATTTGTAAACGTACGGTAGATGCGATGAGGCTGCGGTTCAGTAGTTGTAATGGTGTGCGCGGGCATGGAGGTGGCAGCGCTGGTGGTGTTGGCGGGCGCGCTGGTGGAGCGCGGCGGCGCGCGGCCGGCGCAGGCTGACCTGCAGCACGCGCGCGCCTTCCTCGCCTCCTCGGACCAGCAGCTGCGGCGCCGCTTCCGCCCCTTCTACCACCTCTCCGCCTCCTTCGGCTGGCTCAACGACCCCGCCGCCTTCGTCTTCTTCAAGCGCAAGTACCATCTCTTCTACCAGTACCACCCCTACGACGGCTCCTGGGGGCCCGCCGCCTGGGGCCACGCCGCCTCCTCCGACCTCGTCAACTGGGCGCACTACCCGCCCGCCGTGCTGCCGCGCGACCCCTTCGATCGCAGCGGCTGCCTCGCCGGCTCCGCGGTCAATCATAACGGCTACCTCGCGCTCTTCTATACCGGCCAGGTGCTGCACGACAACGTGACGCGCAGCACGGTCAACGTCGCCGTCAGCGCGGACGCGGTCATCTTCCAAAAGTACATGTACAACCCGGTAGTGCGCATTCCGCCCCTCGGCGCCTCCGACTTCCGCAACCCCAAGGTGTGGCGCTACCGCGACCTCTGGTACATGTTGGTGGGCGCGTCGATCCGCGAGCGCGGGCACCTGCTGCTGTACACGAGCCCCGACCTGTACGAGTGGCGCCCCAACGGGACCGTAGCGCTCTCGCTGGGAGACATGGGGCGCGCCTGGGAGAGCCCCGACGTGTTCGAGCTGGACGGGCTGTGCGTGCTGCTGCTGTCGGCGCATGGCGTGCGGCCCGACGGGGACCGGTTCCGCAACCTGCAGGTGGCCGGCTACGTGACCGGCGAGTTCGACTGCCCGGTGGCGCATTTCCCGGACCTCGAGATCTCGCAGGCCACCTTCGAGGAGCTGGACCACGGCCACGACCTGTACGCGGCGAAGACGACGCGCTCCTTGGACGGGCGCCGGCTGATGATCGCGTGGCTCGGCATGTGGGAGGCGAGGTTCCAGGAGGCGCGCGACGGCTGGGCGGGCTGCATGACGCTGGTGCGCGAGCTGCGCCTGGCGCACGGCGGGCGGCTGCTGCAGGCGCCGGCAAGGGAGATGGTGCGCCTGCGCGGGGAGGTGATCGAGAACGCGTGGTACGCGCCCGGCGAGTCCTTCGAGACGGGCGCGCGCTCCTTCGAGCTGCTCGTGAACGCGACCACCGCCTCGTACGATGCGGAGATCGTGCTGGAGTGGCAAGGCGAGCGGCAGTACAGCGTGCGGTACTGGGCGGCGCGCGGGCAGGTGGGCGTGGACCGGTTCGGCAGCGGGCTGGACTCGCCGCGGCGCGCCGACTGGGCGCCCACGGGCCCCCTGCACTGGCGCCTCTTCGTGGACCGCAGCTCGGTGGAGGTGTTCTGCGGCAGCGGCGAGGTGACCTTCACGTCGCGCATCTACCCGCGCGGCGGCATCTTGCTGCGCGTGCTCGGACACATGCAGCTGCACCTCACGCAGTACAAACTCAAGCGCAGCATCGGATTTGATCACAAGCTTATTAAGTATTTAAAAAGTCATATTTTACGCGAGTGATTGTTTGTGTATATCTTGTAGGTACTCGTAGGACTGTGCTAGTTAAAAATCAATTTTTGGGAGCCTAGTCTCACAAGGATTTTTGAGCGGTCGCTCGCGGAGCGACGGAGACCGGAGACCGAGACACAGTCTCCGGGGGTCTAGATGGGTACCCCTCGAACTCTTCCAAAAGTCACAAAAGGTACATAGTTACCCAAGTACCTATCTACTTAGCCTACCTAACCTATAGTTTAGTAAAGTCTAGATGACCAATCTCTGTCGCGGCCTAAGTTTCGACAATTATGTGATTAAATGAACAATTCGTGTTGTGCTAGTGTTAGTGGTGTGTGACGCCCCCTGGTGGCAGCACCCAAATTTCAATCAAGTAATAAAAAAAAGCCGATTTCGTCAGAATAAAAGTCCTTTGTACCAGATACAGTCGACGAAAAAGTATTTTGGACTAAATAAGTAATTAAATTTCACTATGAATTAAGTAAATATAATTTCATTTTATGTTTTTATTGAGTAGGTATGATGCGTTACAGGTGTAATTATCGGATTATGTAGGTAAGTACCTATTATATAATAAACAAATAATAGACATTATTTATAGGTTAATGTAACAATTTATTTTCTTAAATATTTTGTAGGTACATTTTCAAACGAGCCAATCGACAAAAATGTTTTTGACTAAAACCAGATTGCTTTCTATTTATATCGTTCGCGCAGCGATATGATAACAATAGAATTCTGGTAAACGGACTAATGATAATGCTAATAGAGCGGTAGACACTATTTCTACCCCTTTCTCGCAGAAGTAAGTTCTTGTTTCTACAAGTTAATGAGAAGCAATTTTAGTCTGTCATGTCAACTCATGTCATGTCAAGCACACAACATGCTGCTATGGCGCTAGGTGCTATGGCGCTCATTAGGGGAGGCCTATGTCCAGCAGTGGGCAAATATGGGCTGATGATGATGATGTCATTTCAAAATACCAAGTCCTGGGGCTAGCAGGGCTGAGCACAAAGTTATTACCTACAAATTTATTTAAAATAGACTGGGTGGCAGAACGTTATCACATGTCGAATTTGATTATAATCTACACAAAAAAATAATTATTAAATTAAGGTATAATTAAGTTATTTTGTTACGTTGTTGTACGTATGTTGTAAATAATTAAGTATAAAAATATTTAAGTAAATTAAAAAACGAAGTCTTTGAATAACTTCGTGCAGACTAAATGACTTGAAACAAAGAGACGTTGCTATCTGACTGTACTTTGGAAAAAAAAATATTCAATTAATACCTAGGTACCTTTTATCGCACTAATACTAAATCGGGCCTCCCCAGTACGTGGGCGTCACACACATTGTGCATCTTGTTAACTAGGTAAGTAGGAACTAATGTACAGATAATAAATGTTATTTATAAAAGTCTCCATTTCCTTTTAAATATACTTATAAGTTATACTGCCTAGCTTAAAACAGTCTGAATATTCAGGAATTCTATAACTGTTATGCACATATAACATACTTAAGTGTTGCTTAGCTAGAATAGTTTTATTAAAACTATAAAATAATTTGTAGGTTGTCAAAACTTACCTTCTTACTTAATTTATCTTCCTAAGAAGATGAATTGCCTTCTGGCTCTAACTAACTTTATGAAAAATTTGAAATTCCCGCTTTTCAAAATGTATGAACAAAGGTTTTCAAAAAAAATGTATGTATGTACCAGTTTAAAATAATAATATGTATTGCCGTAGGCCTCCATTTAAGTAAAAATACTTGTTTGTGAAATATCTTTCAAAGATATTTGGTATCTTTGCGGTTATCGTCTTTAGTCCTAGTCTTTCTTGATTAAGGCTCTGCGTCCGGATTTTCGCCATTTTGCCAGTGTTGAGTTTTTTTATTTGTGGTGCTGGGTGTCACTGTCGGCGTTGTCATTTTATTGATCGATGTTAACGTCATCGTCAGCTGAGATTTTGCTTTGCCACATGTGTTGCCAGATTGCTTTTAATGTAATGATGATTCTGGCGGTCTTGGTAGGGCTTTATTGAGTAAGTGGCATCAAACAACTTAAATTATGTACATACTAGATTTTGATAGGTATTGACATGGATCAATTGAGCTACCTTTAGACTGTTTGCAACCGTCTGCAGTTAGCTCAATGGTTTCAATTGTAAATACTAGTTGTAATTTTTCTATTCCTTTGCTTGTAATTTTCGTTGTTAATAAAGATATTCTAGTTTTAAACCATTTCGTTACATATAAATAATAATCATAATACATACTAGATGCGCCCCGCGGCTTCACCCGCGAACCAGAGTTTTTTATACAAATTTCAGAAATTTATAACACAACCCCTAGGAGCTATTTTGTAAAAATAAAAAATACGTGTTTAATTATTTATTTCATAGTTTATTTATACCGAGTTTTGAGTATAGCGAACCAAGGAAAAATAATTTTTCCACACAAACTTTAACACCCTCTTTATCCCCCTCAGAAGTTTTTTTTTTAAATTTTACTAGCCCATGTCCATTCTAGGTTCTAATTTTTCTACGTACCAAATTTCATCTAAATAACTTAAGTAATTACGGAGATTACATAAAGCAAACATTCACACAGACTTTCCCATTAATAAGAAAAGGAAAAAAGAATGATAAGAAATTTCTTAAAGTATGTAGTATATTTAAGAAATTTTTAGTGAAGGTTTTTGAGATGAAATCTGAAACGTAGCCTACTAATATTAAACTGTCAAAATCGTAGAGAGGTCAACACAATCGATCTATTAGTTAGTATAATATTTATACACTAGACACACTGACCTGTATCTATACAAGTACGCGTACTTGTATATATAGAGGTCGGTGACTAGACACCATAAACACCAAAATCATTAAATCACACAATTAAACCCAAAAACTATCAAGATTTTTTTGTTTTATATAGATCTCTAACTCTTTCCTTTATATTTTAAAACCCTCGCCTCGGCGCGCGAGTCTTAAATTTATAATACTCGCACTTGACGAATCTTGTTTTTTGTAGTAGAGGCCCAGGAAAATGACCCTAGATTTCCGTATCTATGGTCATTTTCCTGGGCCAAAAATAATGGTTAATAAAGAAAGGGAAGGAAGTAGGCCACTCCTACAACCAGATATTAAATAAATTTAAACGGGGCTTCGGCCTCGTTTAAATTTATTTGTTAAATGGAACAATATGAGTGTCAAAGACTGGGAATAAAATACCTATTCCCAGTCTATTAATATTCTGTGATTGGGTCACATCATGTTTTGGAAATAATATTTATGGTTTTTTTTTGTATTTTAGAGCCGGTGCGGCGCAGGGAGTGGACATAGTTTGAATCAAGTTATATTAAGCAGTTCCAGAGATAATATTATATTTGATTTTATTTATGTACAAATATTCATACAGAATTCCACATTTAATATAATAGTAAGATTATCTCCTTTCATAGTTTAAATGCATCACGAAATTCATTTGAGAATTGTGTCGATAAGACGCAGAGCCATTACACCAATAATTGAATTGAATTGAACTTCATTCTTAATTATACCTTTGTTCCGAGAGCGAAATAAAAGATAAAAGAAATTATGAATACTGTTCCAGCTTTTGTTTTGTCCGATGCTGGCAACACAATCCAGTATTTACTCGGCCGTCGTCGAAACACTACAGTTTTTAATTTTTCTGTAATTTTATCAAGTTTCGGAAAACAATCTTTATCAAATTTCTATGTATCGTTGAAGTTTATTTGCCCACTTGTATCAAGGCCGAGAATTCTGGATCCTCGGCCCCATAGATTTATTAATTTTACCTCTGAGCCGAAATTGTGTTTCTATCACGTGAAAATGAATAGAACTTTTGTTTATCTGACACTGGTCAGCCTATGCTGCACGTTTGTAAACAGTGGTAAAAGTGATAAAGTTTTGAAATTTTACCAGGAAAAGGTAAGCAATGTTTTGGAGTTGTTGTGGCTAGTTGTTGAATTAGACTTTCTAAAATCTGCCTGGTTGACCTTCATTTTATACAGATGGGATCCTATAAACCGCTATTTAATAAAGTAGACGCCCTTTCTCTTATACATATACACATAACAATGAGCAAATAGAAAAACTAGTAGTTGGAATGTTGTATATACTGTTCAAGTAAGTATACTGTTCAAAAGATAAGTAAGATTTATAATTTTGAACATTTCAGAATTATCATGAAGCTCAAGACCTAACAGATGAGGAAGTGAGAGAATTAGCCAACTTGTCAGACATGCAGCACTTTAGAAATACACTGAATCAAATTCTGATACCAAGAGTGGTTGGTACACCCAACCATGAGAAAGTTGGAAACTTCATTGTAAAAGAGATGCGCGGACTGGGTTGGGGTGTCACAGAGAATGTTTTTTCTGACCAGACACCTGTATTTGGGACTCTGAACTTTAAGAACATAATTGCAAAGTTGAATCCTAATGCTGAACGATATCTGGTGCTGGCTTGTCATTACGATAGCAAGTATACAAGGGAGCATGTCTTTATGGGTATGTTTTTATTTCTAAAAAACCAAAATCAAAAATAGAGTTCTAGCTTTAATTACGATCTCATTAATTCTCCAGGTGCCACAGATTCAGCAGTGCCATGTGCAATGCTGATAAACTTGGCAAAAGTAATGTCTTCTAAGCTTGAACCCCTGAAGAACAACAAATTAAGCCTGATGTTCATCTTCTTTGATGGAGAAGAAGCGTTCCGTCAATGGGGGCCCAAGGACTCTATCTATGGGGCTCGGCATCTTGCTAAGAAATGGCAGGAAACTGCATACAAAGATGGCGCCAATCATCTCCAAAGAATGGTGAGTCATGAAGATAAGTTTTTTAATGTCCTTCTTTGCAAACAGGTACATAGTGTCCCTCAAGGATCACACACACCCTAGAGCTTCTTTTTTCACAGAACAAGTACTTTCACTCAGACTATTTGTTATTGGAAAGTCTTATTCGAAACCATAAGGATTTCTATTCATCATAGAAAACAATGTCCATCATTGTCAATGTATGTAATGTATTGTATTAAGTATGTCAGTCATCTAGTACCCATAACACAAGCTCTGCTTAGCTTGGGGCTAGATGATGCTGTGTGGATTGTCCAGAATTATTTATTTATTTATTGTTGGAATGTTTCTAAGTTTTTTTTTGAGTTTTTTGGGTTTTTGTATTATATTTTATGTGTGTTTATAGTTTTAAATACCAAATAAAATATGGTTATGGCATAATGAAATATAAGTGTAATAAATGGCCCTGTTGTCCGCGGCCCGATTGGTCCTCTTGACGCTCAAAGGCAAGGACGACCAACGGGACCGTTGGGTCCTTTCAGTGTTAAATTAGGGTGTTTTGGGAGATATTCATATTTACCTTTAACGCTTTAACTGCCCAACCTCTGCGATGCGTTTCGAATAGACCGCCCGCACCACTAGGACCACGAAGACGGAAATGTGCATCACGGACCATGGCAATGAAAATAAATCTGCTGGACAATCCACACTAATCATCTAGACTCAAGCTTTGCAGAGCTTGTGTTATGGGTACAAAACATTACATACATAGGTGAATGTTGCCACTAATGAGGAATTCATAGAAATAAGTGTTTCTCTTTCATTCTTCTTCTCCTATCAACGCCATACAGGAGGATATCACCTTCTAAAATATATAGGTAGATGACACAACCAGTTGTCTTCATTATTAGTATTATTAGTACCCATAACACAAGCTCTGCGTAGCTTGGGGCTAGATGATGCTGTGTGGACTGTCCGGAAATATTTATTTATTTATTGTTAAGACGTTTCAAATTCTAAGAACCTAAATAAATAGCCACATTTTAAGGTATCCGTCGTCGTCGACTTGTGTGTAATATGGTACGTAAAAACTTAAAACCACACTTAACACAGTCAGAAAGAATAGTTCTGTAAGATCTTAAAGCGTGTACGCCTACGATTTAAGATCGCAGACTAACATAGATAAGACATGAACTGTTCAACCTTACGAAATATGTCGATAACGCCGAAATGTCGTCAATGTCGATAAGATTATGTCCAGCATTCTTGCAAATCCGTGCCGAATGTGCTCTCTGGCTGGGACCCTGTTGTTACGGTTCATCGCATCTTCAATGATCGTGTTATATAATTTACTAGCGACCCGCCCCGACTTCGCACGGTTTATTAATATATTTTATTTTACGTATTAACCTTCCTCTTGAATCACTCTAGATATCTACTAAAAAAAACCGCATCAGAATCCGTTGCATAGTTTTAAAGATTTAAGCATACAAAGGGATATAGGGACAGAGAAAGCGACTTTGTTTTATACTGTGTAGTGATGGCGATTTTTCGACCCTTGTTGAGATAACGTGAGATTTTGTTCGATCCTCTAAGACAGAGGTTCCCAAACTCTTTTATTTCGTAGACCACTTTCAAAATTTTGCTGGATCCGGTGGACCCCCTGCAGCTACATTACTACGAATCTCTAAATCTCGAAAAAAAGTGATAGAAAGAAGAATAGATCTATGGAAACTTGCGTTGTCACTGAGTTTCAACGACGAATTAACAGTTTTCCAAAAAAAAGGTTACAATTGATGCTTGATAGATAGGGTTAATTATTTGAAAATAAAGTCGACAAAGTCGTATTTCTGCCTACAGCCAAAATTTTTTATACCCTGTTTAAAAAAAAACAAAAAAATCATTTCAGTTCTTCATTAGTACTAAGCTCGAGTAGCTCCTCTTGTAATATCACATTCTCCACTTCCGTTTCATCAAATGAATTTATTATCCATGGTAGTATTTAGATCGACAGAATATCTTCAAATCTGATTTTAAAACCATCATGCAGGGCAATCAAATGTTGAACGTATGTCTGAATATTATCTTCATCAAGACAAGTTCGAAAATTGTGAAAATTCGCGTCAACTAATATTTGCCTTTCATAAATTTCAATTTACCAAGAAAAGCTGAAATTACACTTTTTGTTTTTATTAAATTGAGGCTGTCCCCTTGTAATTGTAAGTTGTGTTCATTTAATTTTTTGTCACGCCTAACATAGACCCCCGTCGAGTCTCCCGTGGACCCCTGGGGGTCCACCTGGACCACTTTGGGAATCACTGCTCTAAGACAAGATGGTGCTGTGTGAATTGTCCAGCATTAGTTATATTTAGTGTAGGAATTTCTTTTCTAAAATAAGTGGCGAATCTTTAGGTACTTTCGACTGGATTATTTCTCAATTGGAGAGTGTGAGAAGTCTTCACGCACCGCTGATGTGGAGATTGAATAATTGAATAACGATTGGATAGGCATGCAGTGCAGCCTTATTATCACGTTACCGCCAGATCGTGTAATCAGCCGTAAAGTTATCGTGATCACACTGACTGAGACAACATTTTATCCCATTCGATGTTCGTGTAATCTTTGCTTTGCTGCATGTTAACATGGTATATAGTTTACATTCATGCTTTGAATCCCTGAGTCAAAAAACCTATATTTGTTTACTGTTTAAGAGTGTATGTTTAGGGTGATACGAAGAAAATTACAATTGTAACAAATATCCTACTAATATTATAAACGCGAAAGTTTGTAAGTATGGATGGATAAATGGATGGATGTTTGTTAATCTTTCACGCAAAAACTACATAAGTAACGGATATGGATGAAATTTGGCACAGAGATAGATTATAGTCTGGAATAACACTTATGCTATATTTTATCCCGGAATTCTAACGGAACGGAAATTATACGCCACCTGCGTAATCCGCGAGTAAACTCGAAATACTAATCCTGCGCAGACGAAGTCGAAGGCACCAGCTAGTCTTACATAAATATCAATCTAGCGGAAGCTCAACTGATCTATATCAATATCAGTCGGAAGCGTAAAGTGAAAAAGATGTTATGTATTAAAACTATAGCTATTAATTTGCTGCTCATTTAAAAGTAAGATCAAACTGTTATTTTGTTGTGAACAAGATACCTCCGAATTGTAAATACCGGACGACTTCAAAACCCTGTTTGTTACTGGCCAGAGGCAGTGCCGGATTTATATTTTTTATGAGTGTAGGCCACTTTTTTCCGCTGCCCCATGTACAACCGTCCTATTATTAGCTTCACCCCCCCCCCCCCCCCCGGTAGACATACAAGGTTCGAATCCTGCAATTGGCAATAAAAGGAACCCAAAACTAAATAACAGCAATAAAAATTGCAAAATCACTCCAATTCAAATCAGTGAACGTGTTTGACTTTCATTGTCCTCTGAAATCTGCCGCCCCCCTAGGACGCTGCCGTCCCTAGGCCGCGGCCTATACGGCCTATTTACAAATCCAGGACTGGCCAGAGGGGTGATTCCCGTTGACGATAATATCGAGACATGATCAAGTCTACTTTCTCTATAAGATTTGGTACACGATGGTAACACGGCTGTGATTGTATGCCCCTCGTGTTTAACTTTATTGCTTTTTAGAGAACCCTAGTGCTTAGATAAACCTAATTAAAGATTTAAGACACTAGTTACTAACCAAAATATATTTAGTATATTTTCTGTTAATAAATAATAATAAATAATGCTGGGCACTCAATCATCTAGCCCCAAGGTATGCAGAGACAGTTGTAGGTTGACTGAATAAATCTAATATACAAAAAGTTTACCTACAGCACCTTTATCGCGCGGACGATCTCATACCGAAATGAAACGTCACGATCGCGTCGATAATATCGCCAATCAAACATGGAGCTCAAGGGGCCTACTCGGAACACAAAATTAGAAATTTCGTTTTCGTTATCATACAAAACCTACTCTTACTACTCTGTCAAGAAAGTACCGGGAAAAGATCAATAATACTCAAAATGTTTGTTATTCATCCAAATTTATTTTATCACCTTCAAAGTATGCTCCTTCAGAAACGATACACTTACGCCAACGAATTATCCAATCATCAAAACATTTTTTAAACGCTGTTTCCGGAATTGAGTTCAGTTCTCGCCGCGAATTCTCCTTTATGTCTTGTACCGATTGAAAACGGGTGCCACGAAGTGGTAATTTGAGTTTAGGAAAAAGAAAGAAGTCGGCCGGAGCCATATCTGGTGAATATGGTGGTTGCTCGATGGTATTTGTTGAGTGTTTGGTCAAAAATTCGGTCACAATGATGGCCTTGTGCGAAGGCGCATTATCGTGGTGCAAAATCCAAGAATTTTCTTTCCACAAATCTGGCCTTTTTCGTCGAATTTGCTCTCTTAAACGCCGCATAACGCTCAAATAATATTCTTTATTTACCGTTTGACCTTCCGGCAAGAATTCCGAGTGCACAACACCGCGAGAGTCAAAGAAAACAGTCAACATGACTTTGACTTTTGATCGACTTTGGCGTGGTTTTTTCGGTTTCGGTTCAGTTGGAAGGCGCCACTCCGAAGCTTGTTGACTAGTTTGCATGTCAAACTCATAAACCCACGTCTCGTCACCAGTAATAATGCGTTTCATGAATGTTGGGTCGGAATTGACTCGTTCTAGCATGTCCTCAGCGACTCTCATGCGATTGAGTTTTTGGAGAAAATTCAGGTCTTTTGGGACTAGTCGAGCGGCAACATGTTTCATACCCAAGTGATTATCTAAAATGGTACGGATCGACTCGTGAGATACAGAAAGTTCGGCGGCTATCTCTCGCAAAGTTGAATGAGGATTTTCAGTCACTGTTTCCTTCACTTTTGCGATGTTAACTTCAATTGCAGACGTTGATGGCCTACCAGAGCGAGGCAAATCTTCCATCACATCTCGACCGCTTTTGAACGTTTTGTACCACTCATAAGCACGTGTTTTTGATAAAGTCGATTCACCGAAAGCCTTCTGTAACATTTTCAGTGACTCCGAACACGAAATTCCATTGGCGATGCAAAACTTAAGACAAACTCTTTGTTCGATGTTTTTGTCCATTGTGAAATTCGCAATACACACTAGATATGATGTAACTAAAAACAGCACTGTATTTAATATAAATAACAGATGCAACTCAAACTCCGCGCCAAAATGGCAAACAGTTGTGCCAACCTAACAACAACAAAAAAAAACAAAAATTTGAATTTGGAACCATAAACAAATCATCCATTCCCGATACTTTTTTGACTGAATGTATGTCAACTTCATAAAGTTTCGTTTGCGCAAAAACGAATCCGAAACTTCTATTAACGTTTTGATGCGTATGGGCCCTGATTAGTACCTTGTTGCAGGACGTGTTGGTACTCCTGGACCTGCTGGGCGCTCCAGACCCTGTCTTCTTCAGCTACTTCCAGTCTACGGAGAAGTGGTACGTGCGCCTCGCGAATGCTGAACAGAAGCTGGCTGAGCTGAATGCATTTGAGAACTACTCCAAGTAAGTTTTCCTTTATCAACATCCTTGCTAATAGTATGAATGAGAAAGTTTGGATGGTTGTATGGAGGGATGGTTGTTTGTTTATCTTTCATAAAAATTGTTCATGGAAATTACTGAATGGATACTACGGAAACACAATATAAAAGACAAATAATGACACATAGGCTATTTTTATCCCCTAGATAAATAAGTTCGCACGGGATATAAATATTTTGAAACGTTTCCATAGAATGCGAAGCCGCTGGTAGATGCTAGTCAACGATGTTTCATCCTGCTGTTTACACCCTTTGTTCTCTCCTTATGCCCTTGTGCAGGTACTTCCAGTGAAACAAAGGGATCGCCTGCTTATAATAGCCAAGTCATCTTATTGTTAGTTGTACGAGAAAGTTCCACTAGCCTTTAAATGTAAACAAACAATGAAAAAATATAGGAGTATGGTAAACCTAATATGGAAGTATCAGAGTTCATTATATCATATTATCCTCTGACAGTAGGTTAGGTATTCTTAAAGATATTTATTTAATAATATGAAGCAAAAAGAAAATGTCAAATTACAATTAATTTTTACACAATCAATTTCCTAAAAATCCAAGCAGTCACCTGAAGGTAGTATCCAGAAAGCTAGCAGCATTTTCACGTTCAATTGGAATGCTATGGCTTCGTTCACACGGCATTGTCCTGCAGTATACGTCTTACTTAACGTACAAATAGTGACCATATAACGTACATATATCCATTCACACGTCGATTGTACTGCAAAAATACGTGTACCGCTTATACTTTTAAACGCATACTCAACGGACTTGTCAAGCAAATCGAATGAACTTTGACGTATTCGGTTCACAGAGCAACCGAAAAGCACTGCGACAACTGTGTGGAAACTGCGGCTATTCGTTTTTACACGAATGAAAATTTACCATATGAACACCCGGTTGACCCGGTTGACTATACGTTAAAAAAACGATTACAAAAAAACGTGCAGGACAATGCCGTGTTAACGAAGCCTTATTCGTTAAACCGAAATAGAAATAGAAACCCGTAGGTATTCCGATTGGACTCTATTCGATTTTCTAAATTGTGTGTGCCCCAGGACCAAAATAGTACCAAGGGTTTCCAACCCTATAGGCTCAAATAATATATTAATATAATATACCTCGGTCAGAATTAGCATTTTGCCTATAAATAAATTCTTCATAAACATCACATTGCCATCCATTTGGAAACATTTATCCGACACATTATTGTAAACAACAAACCTTGCTCCAAGGTTGGCTCCCCACTGACGTCAATTTAGTACATACTATGAGGTATAATCTCGAGGGAAAAGTTCAAGAGGTTACGCGTAGGCCCTAGTTTTCATTTCGCTGACCTTTGCTTTTTGTGTGGGCCTCGTGATTTCCCGAGCGGCTTGTTTGTTATTGTACTACACTTTATTATAGAACTTACTTATTTATTTGATGACTAGCTGGTACCCGCGACTTCGTCTGCGCATGATTAGTATTTGGAGTACTCGCGATTTTACTTGCGTAATTCCCTTTCCCGTGGGATTTTCGAGATAAAATAAAGCCTATTTCTTATTCCAGCTTATAATCTATCTCTGTGCCATTTCATCCAGATCCGTTCAGCAGTTTTTGCGTGAAAGAGTAACAAACATCCATCCATCTATCCATTCATACTTAAAAACTTTCGCGTTTATCAGTTCAATTCAGTTTGATTCCCCTGGGCTATACGGGTTTTCAAAAATTTCTCACAGCATCTGAACGACGCGTTGCGCAACGCGTCGTTCAGATGCTGTGAGAAATTTTTGAAAACCCGTATAGCCCAGGGGAACCAAACTGAATTCCGGGATAAAATGTCTCCCATGTCCAATCGTCCCGAGTTCCATTCGAATTCATTCAATTCCGTCGTGATGCGTGGTTAAAGAATTTTTCTTTCACCCTCTCTCCCAGGGGAACCTTACTGAATTCCGGGATAAAAAGTATCCCATGTCCTTCCTTGTACTATGAACTCAAATCGTCCCGAGTTTCATTCCAACTCATTCAGTAGTTTCGGCGTGATGCGTGGTTAAAGAATTTTTCTTTCACCCTCTCTCCCAGGGGAACCTTACTGAATTCCGGGATAAAAAGTATCCTATGTCCTTCCTCGTAGTATGATCTATAATCATGCCGAGTTTCATTTCAATCCATCAAGTAGTTTCGGCGTGATGCGCGTTTACGATACAGACAGACAGACAGACAGACAGACAGACAGACAGACAGACATGAATGAAAAAAATTACAGTTTTGGCTTGAGTATCGATAATAGAGTGCCCTCCAAAAAATTTTTTCAAAATATCTTCAATGTACAGAATTTGACCTGTTACAGTTTTATTATAAGTATAGATTATGTTTCTTAAAGCAGGCAAAAAAAAAGGTACGTGTACTTTTTTACTAAACCTAATAATAATATTTATATTATTATTAGGTAATAATAATATTTATATCACTTTATTTATTTTAATACTCGTTATAAAATACATTTTTTACTATAGAAAATACAAAAATATTATAAAACTAATCTACAGTAAAAAATATATCAAAACGGTGGATCACCGGCCGCGAAGCTAGGCTCAAGCAGCCGGTGACTAGGGTTGCAGACAGAGGAACTTCCTGACGATACGCGCCGAATCCAGGAGAACCGCTTTTTGGATCTGACCCTTGATCCAACTTCCTAGCGAGAGTCTCTTGAGGTGTTTATCGAGGCTCTTCGCTATTACCCCGTTAACCGAAACGACTATCGGGACGATGGTCGCTGAATCAACATCCCACATACTGACTTATATAATTAGCCCTTATTATCATATCATGTGAAATTAACTTACTTAAGTTTATATTTCACTGCTTATTGCCGTGCGTAAGCGAATCTAGATTGGTTGATTACACCCGCGCCATTCCCGTCCCGAGGGAATTCCGGGATAATGTATAGCCTATGTGTTATTCCAGACTATAATCTATCTCTGTGCCAAATTTCATCCAGATCTGTTCAGTAGTTTTTGCCTGAAAGAGTAACAAACATCCATCCATCTATAAAAACTTTCGCGTTTATAATATTAGTAGGAAGTCAGTCGTCTTTAGTATAATAGGTACCTCATAACATAACACAAGCTCTGCTTAGCTTGGTGCTAGATGATGCTGTGTGGATTGTCCATTATTTGAATATTTTTTGTATCGAGGTGGACGAGAAGCTCCAGTAATACCTATTTAAAATCAGTTGTTAGTTTTGGCTCATCAAATTATTAGATACTAGCGACCCGCCCCGGCTTCGCACGGTTTTATTATACTTATAAACCTTCCTCTTGAATGACTCTATCTATTAAAAAAAGCGCATCAAAATTTGTTACGTAGTTTTAAAGATTTAAGCATTCAAAGGGACATAGGGATATAGGGACAGAGAAAGCGACTTTGTTTTAAACTATGTGATATATTCAGTATCTACCACGTAAGAGAAGTCACGGTCACTAGCTAGAGTTTTAAACGATAAACAAAGGCAAAAAGGAAGGAGTAAGGATTTTATAAACATATCTTCAATGATTATTATGAATGTTAATGCAAGTTTACAAAAATATGTCATTGTTTTGACAGAGGCAAGTCTGAGCAGAAATACTTCAGGCTGAGAAGTTCTGGAGCGATGATTGAAGACGACCACATTCCGTTCCTCAGGCGAAGTAAGTGCTTTATAAATTAAGAATTACAGGACTTGAGAATTGAAAAATTCAAAAATAGGAGGTTTAAATTTTTCTATGTTTTATGACTTAACTAATATCGTAACTTTTTTCTGGGCGATCTGATTCTGATGATTCGCTTTTTATTTAAAAGCTTCGAATGTGGACTTAGATAAATTTGATCAAGATCTGGTTAATAATACAAGTATTAATGTTATGAGTTTTTCTTAATATGGCGTGAAATTTGGAGTCATTGTTCGCATTTTAAAAATACTTTAAATTTGATAATGTTTAATTTTTTTGATTATCATTGAATATCAGAACGGTTATTTTCATAAAATAAAACTAAAATAACACTCCTGATAAAGTTATCTTTCAAACAGTCATATAAACAAAAAAATACTAGTTTTGGGTCGAAGTTAAAAAATTAGGTAGATAACTAAAATAAAACAAATAAACATAATATCTCTATTTACATAGATTGTTTGAAATTGCAACAGTCTGCAGTTAGCTCAGTTGTGTTTCAATTATTACTTTTAATTTGTTTCTATTGGTTGTAATTTTCATTGTTCGAGTAATACAGTATTTTTACCAAAAAAAAGGAAATTATACTTGGGACAGATGATAGATTGCAGGTTTATGCGCGGTGCTATGTACGTTTAATTTATTGCTTATCGCGTTGCATTTTATGTTATGTTTTGATTAAGTGCTTTAATTATCTTAAGTACCTAATTTAATAGCTACCTACCTCATCTTGGGTTGTTGACTTGTCAATAGCTCAAAATTAATTTATGCTACGGAACGTAGTACCTATTGCTAGATCTTAGAATCTATGTAAAACCACAGAGCAAAAACGAGGCCGAGTTGCTTAGGGAACCTCCACTTTTTTTCAACTCCGTGTGTACGCATTATTTGACTTTAAGAACACTATTTAAAAACAAGCAATTATAAAAAAAATCGAATCAAAAATAAATTATGAACAAGAATTTCCCTTACTCGATATTTGTACTATGCTATGCTGAGCTATGGAGGCATGTACTTTGTGTTCGCATTTTAGACAAAATATTAGGTTCTTCTTAGTAATTTTCTACTGGTGTAGGTCTCCATCATAATTTGCTCCGGGCTTGTGCAATTTCCATCCATTTGACTCCAGCTGATCTTTTGACGTGATCGACCAACGCATTTGTGGCCTCCCTGTTGTCGTTTTTCACCCCATGATATCCATTCTACAAGAGCCTTTTTAACACGCTACTGTAACGCTTTAAAAATGAGTGGGGGGAGAGGGAAGGAGAGGAAGTCCTATAGTTGTTGAGAGGTAAGTTTACAAATAAAAGTTTAGTTAAGAGTTACAATATAAACATAGTTTTATTAAATTTTACAAGTACAAAGTTTTGGTAATGTTGGGCGCCTTATGGTAAAGTAAAATTATGTATGACGCTAAGACGCAGACCCTAGGATAAATCAAGAATGGGGCCTTACACTACGTGGCCAGCCTATTACCGTTTGAGCTTCGCAATGCGCTTTATAACGTCACTTATCTTCCTGATCCACACTTTTTGTTTTTAAATAAGATTGATGTTGGCAATGTTGTTAGATTAATGGTGGCAGTCTCGACGTCAAGCTCCTCGCATCGCCGATTTCGACGAAACAGAAGCAAGATTTGAATTATGAACTATGTATATATATTATTTTCTATGTCCCCTCCGACAAGCTCAGAATGAGAGATCCTGTGGTTAACGTGATATTTGGTCCTAATTACCTACATATAGTTTAGTCTACAGTAAAAAAGTGCTAAGATTAGATTGTCACTAGAAGACGTTTATTGCAGCTCAAGCGTTTGCTCGTCGACAAAAATATTATACCTAGTTCATACCTACCTATTAGTCTTCATTCTTAACTTGGTATATAGGTAGGTACACGCTGGATTTGGGCTTGTATCGTCATAATAACTAAATAGTCAATAGTGTGGCAGGAAATACTGCCACAAAGAATTGCTAGAACATGGGTTTCTCGATTTGATATGTTTATAAAGAGGCTTATCTCACAATTTAACATGCTTAACTTTGCTTTTACTCAAGTCATTTCACGGATCTAACAAAGTGTTATCAGAAACACATGTAAAAACGGATTTTGCTCTTGTTAATTTATCAATTTAACACTTTTTTTTTATGTTTCATGTTGTTACAAAGTGGTAAATTAAAAGTAGGTATAGTGTATCGAACATGAACTTACTTGGGGCGCTACAACATAACGTAAAAGTAGGTCCGTAGGTTTTAATATAATTCTAGGATTAGATAGAAAAATTGAATTAAAATATCCAAATAAATCAGTAGAAAAGCAATAAACATTTTAATATTGCAGGCCCCTGATTTCGGCTGTGTCAAAATTAGCATAGGTCTTTTTTGAGTTGTGATTCGCGCAAAATGTTAAAACCAAAGTCTTATCTTCAGCAGTCTTCTTGTAGAAAAACCGCAATATAGTTCATCTCTCAAAAAACCACGAAATACCAACCGAATAAAATGAATATTACAAAATGTCTGGCTTTTGAAATGGACAACCGACTAATTGGAGCTTATTTAATTTTGTCCGTAACTAATTCGTATGCAAGTCGACAAACTAACTAAAGTAAACTTGTAGAGTACAGATCATGCATAATTTATCAGCGCGGAAAATAGGAGCGAGGTTTTGTACGATGAATTGAAATACAAATTTAATATTATATTTGAATAATCACTACATAGTATAAAACAAAGTCGCTTTTTCTGTCCCTATTTTTCTATGTGCCTTTGACTGCTTAAATCTTTAAAACTACGCAACTTGAATCACTGTATTTAAAAAAAAAAACCACATCAAAATCCGATGCGGTTTTTTTTAATAGATAGAGTGATTCAAAAGGATACGTATAATAAAACCGTGCGAAGCCGTGGCGGGTCGCTAGTCTATATATATAAAAGAAAGTCGTGTTTGTTACAACACTTAGAACTCGAGAACGGCTGGACCGATTTTTATGATTTTTGTGTTTTTGGATTTGTCTTCGTCGGGAATAGCATATTATGTATAAAAATATGATATTTGACAAATAAATAAATTTCCCCGCGGGCGACGCTGCGGGGCGCAGCTAGTTACTTATAATATTAAGAAGGTATATCAGTCATCTAGTACCCATAACACAAGCTCTGCTTAGCTTGGGGCTAGATGATGCTGTGTGGATTGTGACTGGACAATCCGATTGTCCAGCATTATTTATTCACTACTAAGCGTCAAACGTCCTTGGGATCAAAATCAAGAACTAAAGCTGTCTACTAAACGATTCCAAAAGTTATATCATAATTTCTCTGAATTATTTTCTGATGATACTGATAGATAAAATAATTTGAGGTATTTTCAAAAAATAGCATCCGACTTCAAATTCCATGCATTATTAAGATAAATCAAAAACAACTGGGCAGATCTTGATGAAATATAATATGGAAACACATGAGAAACACCAACTTTTAAATAAAAAAGAATCATCAAAATAGGTCCACTCAAAAAAGTTATCATGTCACATTTATATTACCTACCGCGTCTGTCTGTCTAAACGCGATCAACTTTTCATATATTATTTACCAATAGATTGGAGTAGATAAATTTAGCTCTTCAATCTTTTTGCCCATTGGAATATATGGCCCAAGCCATGTTGACTTAGAAAAAAGATGAGGCTCAATTTAAAAGAAACAATTTGTTGAAAAGTTGGTCGAAATATCTAAGAAATTGTTATCAATGTTCTGATCGTGTCTACTGTTTATTAACGTATTAATTACTCTGTCTGCTGTTGGATTCTAGGTACCGATCTTTCACCATAAAGTTGTTTTGTTATCCAGGAAAATCGCGAAGCCTCGGGTAGCCAGTAAACTATAAAAGATCTAATTTTTCCAGACGTGGACGTCCTACACGTGATTCCATCTCCGTTCCCCAGCATCTGGCACACCGCGGGCGACGACATAACTGCACTGGACTTCAGCACCATAGAGAACCTCAACAAGATCTTCAGGGTTTTCGTCACCGAGTACCTTCACTGCTAAACTACTTGTCGACTACGGATCTCTGCAATTCAACTTGATGTATGGCTCTGAGCCTGTTGGTAATAGATTATGTCACTAAACTGCCTTATATGTCACGGTGTATCCAGGCGGTCACCCATCCAAGTACTGACCACGCCCGACGTTGCTTAACTCATGATCGGACGAGAATCAAAAATTTATCTTATCAGTGCCCACTACATGACGATTCATATGACAACTCGTATATCGAAATCTATCTACCCTTTTGGCTGCAGGGTGAATACAAAGAAACCAACTACATCGTGTATGTATGAGGTTTCTTTGTTTAATGTCCTTGATGATAAACAAAAACCTTCTTGCGCAGTCGGATAGTAAATTATATGCTGTTATTAACTTTGTTGACTACAACGCACAGCTAAACAGCGCTCGTTGTAAAGATAAATGTTGAAATGAAATATTAGTTTGATATGTTGGTCAAAATTTCCAATTTTCAGCAAAACGTGTATAGTGTAAATGTGATGAAATAACCAATATAGTTTAATTTACTTAGGTTTCAATATAGCCTCACTCCACAAAACACCATCTTGAAATATATTTAAGATTCTATTGCTTTTTTTAAAAACCTCGCCGCTCTGGTGGTCAAGGAAGTCTTAAGATATGACTCGCTTTAAATTATTATGAAGTATATTACCTAGAGCTTTAGGCACAATAAACTCGCCTTACGAACCGGAAGTTTAATAACCTAATTGAGATTAAGGCCCGTATAGATGATAAGCTCCAAGTTGTATTCTTATTTTTTGTTAGTTCTGGCAAATTGGATTAGAAATAACCAAATTTCAAAGGTGTATGCTTAAACTTTGTTTAAAAGTATACCCTAAAATAGTCGGTGTACCGAAATGAAAATTGTTCAAATATGTGAGACCACAAGTTAAATGCATACTCAACAAACTTTAGAAAATCATTAATGTTTAGAAAAAATATTTGAAACAAATCAAAACTAGGTACAATTGCTTTGATATGAATCAGTCTGCAGCTTGCTCAATCGTTTAGATTGTAAATGCAAGTTTTAATTTATCTTTGATTGTAATTTTCTTTGTAGATAGTTGAATCAATTGAGCTAACTGTGAACGGCTGCAAATATTATAGAGGTAGGTAAACTGATTCATATCAACATCAGTTGACAACAAACAAGTTGACTACAAGTTTGACTACATTACCTTACTCTATAGCAATACTGATGCACTAACCTAAATGCTTACTAACTCATTAATTATTTACTTAAATAGAAGATGCCTTTAAAATCTGTTATCTTGAATGCACTATAGATTTTAAACAAATGCGTGACTTTGTGCGTGGTTTTGTTTGCCGGTATCTTCAGGTGTTTAAGTTATCTTTCAGCTGTAAGTTTCCACTCTATACAATTATATTTATCTGTCAGTTGGAGTATTTTAGTTTTAGTGGAATATGGGCCTTCAAATGTATATTTTAATAGAGATTATTGTTTTCGCTTTTTTAAATTGTATTTATCTATATATTATATTTAAAACGCGTTCCTAAAGGTTGTGTGAAAAACAGTATTTTTACTGTAAATATTTATTTTATGATACTTTTACTGTAAAGTCACACAATACTTATAAATTAGAAAACTGTATTTGATAAACATTCCATTTTTAATGAACTTAAGGCTATGTGTAACAAACATAAAATTATTATGTAAGTACATATATTTGTATATTTTTTGCAAAGCTTATGCATAATTTTTAATATAATATACAGCCTAACCTGTATTGTTGTATGTTAAATACATAAAACCTGTATGTAAATAATAAAATAACTGTAAATAGAAAGTTATTAATGTGTACTTATTATGTGGTTCAAAGAAGCCAATATTGACGAAACAATATAAATGAATTTATTGATGTTATTCCATGATATTAAATATTTATCAAAAATCAATTACATACCTTTGTTTTGATTAAGTTTTAAACCTATTACATAATAATATCTTACGAAAACAGAAGCTTTGTTAACTAATATTTCAAATTACCCTTCACTCAGGTCAATGGAAACTATTTAACATTGGTGTCCAAAACTTAAACAATTTTACACCACTAACAATTTTCCATCTTATATATTTTTCACAGGGAGGGAACATTTTAAGTGCTGTTAAATTAGTTATGTTTTGACAACACCTGAATTAAAACCATTACTTACCTATATTACATAGTAATAAACCACTTATAAGCAAACCTAACCAAAAACTTACAGTAGGTACGTAGTACATTTCTCATGATCTGTAAATACTTTTAAAATATACTATCAAAGAATGTTCCTTTAAACTTCTTCAAGGTTAGTTCTTCAAGTTGTTTTAATTTTAGTTCAAAGCTACTTAAAGCTGCAATATCTGGTTTAACTTGGTCAGTCTTTTCATTTTCGTTCTCAGTTACTTTTTTTACTAATCCATCCGTAGTTTTTTTTATAATTTCATCGCCGTTTATGTTACATATATCTGTTGAAAATAAATCTTCGCTAAATTTAATATCGTTTTTGACTTCATTGGAGATTTTATGATTGTCATCTTTTGTGTTTTGAGATTTGTGATTTATTTCATTAATAATTATAAGACTTCCACTTTCTTCCGTATTAACTAATTTACTACATTTATCGTTTTTAACTTCCTTGGCATTTACTGTACTAAAAGGAATTTCTAAATTTATTTCATTGTTCATTTCATTGTTTGGAATTTCATCACGATTATCTTCTATACTGTCTTTTCTACCATCTATGGTAATAGTAGCATTATTTTCCGTGGTATTAGAAAGACGTGTGTTATTAAGTTCATTCGGTATATTAATTGGCGCGTCTCTGTGACTATCGCAATCTGATTCACTATCATAATGAAGTGGTTGCTGGCTTTGACTTTCATATGTGTTTATTTTATTATTTTCTTGCAGTTTGGTTACATTATTATCATCTTCGGAATCACTATCCCATAAAAATCTATGTTTATTATTTCTTTTACATTTCAAGTCCGTTAAATCTTCATCATTACCACTTACGCCTGTTTTAAAGCCTTCAGAGTTTTCTTCAACTTTTTTAGATTCTCCGATACCTGCTCTATTCTTATCTACATTTTCAATTCTAGCTACTTTTCTCGGTATATATTCTATCACTGCATTGTTAGTATCTACTGATTTCCTTTTGGTCCGTTTTATCTTTGTGCCTGTGGCATCTTTATTTTTCTTTGTCACCCTAGCTTTCTGCTGTGTCTCGACTGCTTGTATTGGAACCTGGAAAAAAACATATTTTCAGCGATTTTAGACAAACCTAGAAACGTACCAACTGCCGCACTACACAAAAATAAACATTGTTATTTATGGGCTTAAACTCGAAGTTAGCTGAGTATGATGATAAAGAGGTATAATTTACAGTAACATACTTTGTAGTTTATGCCGTCACAATAGTTAAAACTCATAATTATAATTTTGAATTGTGTGTTTTACGCCAGTGGGGTTGGACAGTTGAATGCCAACGTAAAATGGGAGAAAGATATGAAGGTTGAATTTATGATAAATACGAATATAAGGTAATTATCAGCACAGGAATTTTAATGATATTATAAATAACATTTTGATGTGATTGTTTAGGTTATTGAGTGTGAGGGCTTACAGTTAGTGTAGTTGGCATCATACCTGGGTACTTAAAAACGGCGTGTTGAAACTAGTCCTTCTCAAGACTGTGTCTTCAAGATAAGCATCTAACATGACCGTTTTCGCGATAACATCTCTCAGGTCGTCAGCTTTGGCTTTGAATTTCTCGGCACTGAACTTGTCTTTTGGAGTGATCCAAGAGTGGAATGTTGAGTATAGGAATAAATCCTCCTAAAAGAGAAAAATAAATTCTTATGGCTGTCTAGTCGGAAAAGTTCAGCAAACTAAGATGTCAGCTGTTGAACCTTTTCACTACTCATACTAAACTTGGTGCCACCAAGTGATAATGCACTAACCAGTAGCGCCACCAAGTTGGTGGCGCTATTGGTTAGTGAATTCTCGCACTGAGGGGAAGGTTGCGGGTTCAAGTCCAGTCTAGGTCGTACATTTTTAAATATTTTACAGCTTTAAAGGTCTCCCTACGCTGAAGGCGGAGCGGAGGCGAAGGCGTAAGAGTTGAATTCTATGGAATCCTATGCCTACACACACCGCAGGCGGTGGCGGCGCGGTGTTATAGGAAAAACCGCCACGCCTTCGCCTCCGCTCCGCCTCCGGCTTCAGTGTGTAGAGAGTTTAACAAAGCTTTAGTAACCATAGTTACGGTGTAGCGAATATCGGTTGTTAGCGTGTTTGCGAGAAATCGTGAAAATTTCCCATAACACGAAAAGTAAAATATTTTTGCAGTATCAGTTACCTTAACATTGGCTGAAGTAATCCAAACCCTAAGCCCAGCCCTCAAGGTTGCTTTAAGCAGATCCTTGGAGAGCGAGTCGTCTACAACTATTACGCTCCAGTCTCGACGTGCGAAGGTTGCTGCGTTATAAGACGGAGTCACTAATACCTTCTTCTTGATGAAAGGATTTGTCAGTTCCATTGAGACATCTGAAAATTATGGATGTTTTTATATGCTGGATGTTGTGATTGTTTTTGAAGCAGATGCTGATTGCGGTAAGCTGAAGGTAGGGCGCTATGGGGATCATTAAGGGAAGCCCTATAAAAATATATATATATCGCGTTTTTTGAGTTTTATTTTCCTTACGTTTCCATCGCGTTGCAGATCTCTTTATAAAAGGCCATTACAGACCACGTTTTTAGGTACAGCACTGACATCAATATGAAAGAGAAACCTATATTGACTACAACCTGAATTTTTTAATGAGACCACTGGGAAAAAAACTAGTGAACTTCAACAAATCAAGTCACAACTTTAAGGAAGTTTTTTACTCAAAACTATCAAACAAAACGCAACTAGTACATAGGTTTAAGTATTGGGAGGGAACTTACCATCAGAAACCTGTGTCCACTTAAGGAAACTATCCAACCAGAGTTGCTGCCTTCCTTCTTTGCAGAGTATCACCACCGGTTTGTCCAGTATTGGAAGAACCGCGCTAAGGAATAGTGTAGTTTGAACCCTCTTCCCATAGCCTGAAGGGTCATTCAGTATTACTCCAGGTTTTTTCTGTAAAATAACAATATGGATTGTTACAATAAAAAGAACAAGTGTGATAATACTGATAATACACAGGTTTATGTCATTATAGAGTGTAAGCCCTCATACTCTCAGTAATTTTCAAGACATTAAATAATATCCTAATTTCTTTTTCTACTTCGTGTTTACTTGACTTTGTGGCGCTGTTAGATAACACATCAAATACTGACTGAAAGTCGCTGGTGTGGAATCCCGCCAAATTCGAAAATGTAGGATACAAAGATTTACGACTTTGGCTACCTTCTCCTATTTAAATTCTTAAGTGTGATTCCTTCTCACAAAAACATACAAGTAAACATGTCGCACAAAAAAGTGAGATTTTAACATAATTACTACTCTTAGAATGGGGATTGATGATTCATTGCATTGGAGTTATAATTATACTGCAGGAAGTTACTGGCCTTCGTCTAGTACATTCTCTTAGTTGACTCTGGCAACATCTACTGGTTGAGCTCAGTTTACACCATGTATGTAACAAGACATCTCTGAAGTCAGTTACCTTTTTATAAGCTTTGTACATGAATCTTATTCCATCCAGCTGGTGTTGAACAAAAGGGCATTTTTCCACATAAACATCATTACTGCTATCCTTGTCATCCTTTGCAAGGTAAAGCCTCTCAAACAAACACTCTACCATCTTGTATTCTGGAATAGGATACTATATTATAGAAACAGTAATCTAACTAAAGATAAATTGAAGAAAAAACTGTGTACTGTACCTAACAAGTATGTGGTTAAAATCAATAACATTTAATAGCAACAAGAAACATTAACACAGCTTGTAAAGTGGTGGAAAAACAATTAGTAATGTAAATTTAAAAACCTATACATGTAACTTGTTAGTGTAAGTCGAATCTTGCTCTTGGTAGGCACTTGTTCAAGGCTCAGTGAGTCAACATAAATGTGGTATTTATAAGAAACTGCTAATGACTCAAGGCAATATTTTAAAAAGCTGCTTCTAGCCATTTTATCTGAATAAAAGTAAAAATACTTACATCCCTACTCTCACAGAGGTAGATGAGATATCAGAGTGTTATTTACAAAGATTACGCAGGCAGATTTTGGTTCAGCCGATTCAGAATAGACAAAGTCATGATCAACACATACAGCATTTCTAAATAAAACAACGCTACGAACACTGAAATACTGGTTTTGTGCACTTCTATATCCTCAAATTCCTGCATGATGTGTCGAGAACGGTGCACATAATCCCAAAACATTGGAGCCAGTTTACTTGCTACTTAACGCTATCTGTATAGTTTCTTAGGTCAAAACGATAAATTAGTTAGGTACTTTTATAAGGAAACATAAAATTCATTTAATTTCATTGAAAATTGGTAAATAATTCATGAAAAGAAACAACAACACAGAAATGGAAATTAATAAGTTTGTTCAGCTGTCACTGTCAAATAAAAGTAAAAGTCAAATTAAGTAGCTGTCACTTTTATTCAATTTTTTGTAGAATGGCTCTGTGTCTGGTCATGGCCTTCTTGTGACCAAAGACATACAATAACATTGCTTATGTTTTCACTGGCTTTTTTTAATGCACACACATGCTTAATTCTAGCTGCGCCCCGCAGCGTCGCCCTCGTGGATATTTTATTTAATTTTCAAAGTTCGAAACACACAGAAGCAAGGAACATAATATATACCCTAGGCCACAGAAGCCGGAGGCGCGGAGCGGGGGCGAAGACGTGCGTGCCGGTTTTTCCTATGGCACCGGGCCGTCACCGCCTGCGGTGTGTGTAGATATGATTCAACAGAATACAACTCGCACGCCTGCCTTCGCCTCCGCTCCGCCTCCGGCTTCTGTGTGTTTCGTACTTTAACCTATTCCCGACGAAGAGACATCCAAAAAGACAAAAATCATAAAAATCTGTACAGCCGTTCTATGGTGTAACTAAAACGAATTTCTTTTACTTAAAAGATGATTATAAAAACGCGAAAGTGTATGGATTTCTGTTCCACTTTCATAGAACTGGACTAATAACTTAGGGTATTTTAATTCTACCTAGGTTTTATTATTGCGAAGGCCTCCTCCGGCCGCCGACTTTCAAGTTCAGAATAAATATGTTATTGTTTGCTTTTTCGAAGGCTAAACCAACCAGGGTGCCAATTAAAGAGGAGTAATATTCAATTTATCGACCTACAGCGAATGTTACCTATGTAATGTTACCTACAGGGAATGTAAAACAAAGCTGTTAGTGAATATAAATGTATTTATTCACGAAGTATATATATAACGATGTATATGAGTAGGTATATCTAAAAAAGTCTAACAATATTATAAAACACTTTACGCTTACACTTTAAATTCATGATTTTGCTGATTTATGCACAATATAAGTAAATAATTTTGATAAAAAAATCCTGATTTCTTTCAATTTGGTCCCAAAAATTATTCATTCTTGAAAACAGGTGGTCTCTTGTCGACAAATGCGGTCATGCCTTCTTTGCGGTCTCCCTGTTAATAATAAAAGAGTATTAGTTAAAATACATTATTGTAACTTTTATTAAAAATTATAAATTAAAGAGCTAAAAAGTCTAGCTCTTGCTAGCTGTTGCTAGTGCAACAATGCATTTTCCTTCACTTTAATTAAGTGCCTACCAGTAAAAACTAAAATAATGAAGGTTCATTGATGACCATGTTTGGTTCATTATTTACTTTCCCCCTATGCAACCCATAATATACCATTCTTCAAGTCCTCAAAATGATCCTTTGTTATTACTTTGGAATCATCAAGGCAACAATTGGTTTACCAATTACCAGTTTACCCAAGAGCAGTAAAATGGATGAATACTTGAACATTGATTCAGAAAATAAAATTTGATGATAGTAGCCTTCTCGTACTGTAGGCCGTTTTGGAGCGTCGTCTTTTAGGCCTGATTGACTAAGTGCTTCGCTATCTTCACAATGAGTTATGTTGGTTTTAACTTACCGTTGCGAAAGTGCCATAGAATGTAGCCTTCTCGTACTGTAGACCGCTTTGTAGCGTCGTCTCGTAGGCCCGTTATACCATCTTAACAATGAGTTATGTTGGTTTTAGCTTACCGTTGCGAAAGTGCCATAGAATGTAGCCTTCTCATACTGTAGGCCGCTTTGTAGCGTCGTCTCGTAGGCCTGGTTGACCGACTGTTTCGCCATCTTTACAATGAGAGGGGAGTGAGTGCCGATGCGCTCCGCCAGTTTGATGGTTTCTTCTAGAAGCTTGTCGACCGGGAACACTTTGCTAACAAGACCTGTGGTACAGAAGCGAAGGTTTCAAATGTTATTCTTACATCCTTATAACCTTATACTTCTGGAAGTGTCAAATAAAAAAAAAATATAAATGCGTAAGAAAGTAGTAAGTAATATTAGTTTGATGATTTATTATGCGTTCATTTATTTTGACTCCAAAGGTTAATTCAATTTTATTAAGTTTTTATGATTATATTACCCAAGATAAAATAACATTTTATCTTCGATATTACAATAGGGTTTTACATTTAGCAGACAAACTCATTGCACAAAACAATAAATTGTTTTATAAGTATCTCAATATTGTATAAGTATCTCACTATTCTACAAGTATCTCAGTATTGTACAAGTATTACACTATTGTACAAGTATCTCACCCATCTTCTCAGCCTCCTGTGCCCCAATAAAGTTGCCGGTGAGCACGATCTCCATTGCCTTGGACTTGCCGACGTAGCGCGGCAGTCGCTGAGTGCCGCCCGCGCCAGGGATGGTGCCGATGTTGATCTCCGGCTGACCGAACTTGGCCTTCTCTCCTGCGTAGATGATGTCACACAGCATAGCTAGTTCGCACCCACCACCCAGCTGGAAATAAATTTTATCACTACATAGTATAAAACAAAGTCGCTTTTTCTGTCCCTATGTCCTTATGTCCCTTTGAATGCTTAAATCTTTAAAACTACGCAACGGATTTCGATGCGGTTTTTTTTAATAGATAGAATGATTCAAGAGGAATGTTTATACGTATAATAAGTGCGAAGTGCCCGTGCGAAGCCGGGGCGGGTCGCTAGTATATCATATAATACGAATTTCCAAAATTCACACTTTTTTAATGCATCTGTAGTAGTTATATTTTTCTAGTTTAGGAAGAGATACGAAGTTGCTCTTGGTGGCCACCAATCTCTGTTTTCATAAAATGTTAGGTATAACAAACTGAACGTGTGAATTTTGGAAATTCCTTTGTTTAACGTAATTATGATAAAATATGAGGCAACGCCTGCTTTTTGCACCTGCGGGCTCGATAAACATTTTTGTCAGAAATATAAGATTTGATTTGAAATGTTGGTTCTTGCCGCGCGACGAGACGAATGTTTAGAACGGAAGGCAGGAAAGAGCTCAGGTTAGATCGATTAGAATTAATAATTAAACTTTAGCGAGTGTTTGAATGGTCTATTCAAATCTATTTAGAAATTAATTCAACCAATCTAAAAAGCAGGCGCTTTTATGTTGAAATTCTACGGCATTGACTATAGACCTCTATACACACTCTAAAATTGCGGTAAGTACTTACATCTTTATTCGACCGCAAAAGATCCATGCCATTTTTTGAGTTCTATGGTAAATAGGGTGTTTTATTTTTTGGAAAACGGCCTATTATTTAAATTAGATCGACTATGATCAACAAATAGAAACCCATAAGACTCCACCAAACTCCTAGAAACATCTATATTATAGAACAACACATTCGAATATCTTACAGCAAATCCGTTAACAGCAGCGATGACTGGTTTCCCACAGTTGGAAATATCCTCCCACTCCTTCAGGAACCCTGCCTTTTGGTTGTCACTGTAGGTGTTGTTCTGCATCTCTTTGATGTCAGCGCCCGCGGCAAATGCCTTCTCATTACCTGAAGATTTTTAAAATAAGGTTTATTTGTGTATTCTGGATAATAATAAGTATAATCTTTTAATAAACTCTGAAAACGAAGGCCCAAATAAATAATTCCTAATAATAATTCATCATCGTCGTCATCAGCCTATATTAGTCAACAGCTGGACATAGGCCTCTCTGAAGTTCGAAACACACAGAAGCCGGAGGCGGAGCGGAGGCGAAGGCGTGCGAGTTGTATTCTATGGAATCCCATGAAAGCCTACACACACACCGCAGGCCGTGGCGACGCGGTGCCTTCACTTCGGCTTCAGTGTGTTTCGAACTTTAATGAGCGCCATAGCGCTCTGTCTTCAGCTTGCTGCACGCATCCAGCATCTGCCAGCAGTCTTTCGCAAATCAATGTGTCTAAACAATAATAATTGTTCTAACTGAGCTGAAACTTCCAAAAACAATTTTAAAGTTAACTCTATCTATAAAATTGAAAACTGTTTGTGCCTCAATAAACGAAAATTAAAATCTTAATTACCTATCTTATATATTATAATAAATGGGAAAGTCTGTGTGAATGTTTGTTGTAAGTAATCTCCGTAACTGTACTACACACCAAATTTTTAAGTTTAGGACCTAGAATAACACATAGGTTATTAAAATTTGGAGTTTTTAACCTTTGAGATGGTTCCAAAAAGGGTGGTTAAGTTTGTATGGAAAGTTATTATTTCTTGGTTTGATTCATTCATTCAAAACAAGTAAAGTGAATGATTAAAGACCTATTTTTTATTTTTACGAAACAAACGCTAGGAAATTTCTGAAATTCGACAAATAAATTTCCATGCGGGCGAAGCCGCGGGGCGCACCTAGTAAATAAATAAAAAAGTTTTAATAAACGCTTTATACCAGTAATGATGATGGCGGCAATGGAGTTGTCCGCGTCGAAATCGCGAACCGCCTTCCCAAGTTCCACGAACAAGGGCTTGCATAGCGCGTTCAGAGCCTTGGGCCGGTTCAGCTGAACGACGCCGACGTTCTTCTTGGCGCCCACTACCTCGACTTTAATGTTCTCGTAGGCGGGGGCTGTAACAATAGGTCATTGATCATTATCTAGCTAGTAGGTACCCATAACACAATCTCTGTTTAGCTTGGGGCTAGATGATGCTGTGTGGATTGTCCAGCAATATTTACCTAGTGATTGATATTTAGTGATCCAGCATTATAGAGGGATTCAGCTGCTCTTATTTTTTATGAATATATTAAATCCTTAGGTACTTAATATTATAAACGCGAAAGTTTCTATAGGTCCTCTTTCACAAAAAAACTACTGAACGGATTGGGATGGAATTTTGACGTAGATCTAGCCCTGGGATTATTCATAGGCTTTTTATCCCATAAATCAGTTCCCATAGGATAGAAATATTCTTGTGACGTTTCCATAGAAAAGGAAGTAAGGAGAGATTTTAAGTCATTCATTGTTACATTAGGTTATTTTAATATGTAATAGAACTGTGCAAAGCCAGGCTGGGTCAATAGTACAGAAGATAACAAATAACATTGATAAAGGTTTATTGTTTCTATCATAAAGAGTCTCACTCAGGTCAATAAATTCACTGTATTAAATTATGTTCGTTAAATAATAATTATTATGCACAATGCATATTTTATCTTTGACTAGCGACCCGCCCCGTCTTCGCACGGTTTTATTATACGTATAAACCTTCCTCTTGAATCACTCTTTCTATTAAAAAACTGCATCAAAATCCATCGCGTAGTTTTAAAGATTTAAGCATACAAAGGGACAGAGAAAGCGATTTTGTTTTATACTATGTACCTAGTGATAAACTCAAACTCAAACTCAAAGTGCTTTATTTCCTTAAGACCTTACAGGACACTTGGACACGTCATAAAATTCATGTTATTAATAATTAAAACTAGGAAATAAAGTGCTCACTTTGATTTTTGTTCACTTCAATCTTTTTAAAGTAAAGAAGCGAACAAAAACCTTTACCTTGTTAGGTTGTTATTTTTCGAGTTGGAGCAAAACTCGTCTAATAGATAATATTGGCAGTGTGCTTTAGAGCCAATAGATTATTTAGTTATTTATTGAGGAGACACAATGAGATTTTTTCTTTTTGTCAAAAAATACAATGATGCAACTAAAAAGATAGCAATTTTATTTTGATAGATTACATAGACCCCATAAAGGTTGACACTTCCACGACTTTTATTCTTTCGCAAAAGATGTTATAGATAGTTTTAAGATAGTTGGTAGGTACTTAATAAAGTTTTTGTTTAGGAAAACACCTCCAAAGAACTGATAGTAGAATCAAAAATGGGCAGAGAACATGTCAGGCATCATAAATCATGACCTGAAAATGATTTTTTTTCCCTGTATTTTTTTAAGGCTAACATTTTGCTTGAACCAGCTGCGAACTAGTATTTTGTTTTAATAATTTTATCAGTTCAACAAGTAATAATTTTCAAACTGTAATTTAATATTACATTACTTAAATCTTAGTTACCTAGCACAAGATTGGTTTGTACTTTGTAATGTTAATGATAAGATAGCAAAACATTATTTTGTCAGTCAGTCAAGGTCAGTTTTCTGAGCACTGATAAATTTTAAGCAATTGATGATGTAGAGCTTTTATGGATAAGTAATTTTATTTAGGAATGAAAGATTTGATCATGACCAGGTACTACATGACAGAGATTAAAAGTCAGAACAGAGAAGCAGAGAGAAGAGCCGAGTAATGGTTAGTAATGGGTTAAAAGGATAGATTCAAGGGTTTGTTGCAGACCCAATTTTTTCATCTATTGGGTAGGAATAGGAATTTTTCCTCACTGTGCAAGGAGGGTTTTTGTATTATAAATTTATAAGAGAAGTGACACAATCACACAGCATTCAATTGTTCGATATTTAATATTCACAGGTAGGAACTACCTACAATCTCCTACTGTAAAAGAAACAATTGAAATCTATTTGCGAAATATTTTGTAAAAATACATTTTGTTCAGAGTTGAAGTTATAAACTACTCGCGTTATCAGCTACGGGTTGGGTCTGATAGCAGATTTTTAGGTATGTGTATAAGCTTACCAGTGCCGTAACATTTACTGAAACCGGTATTCGAGACACTCAACCTGCTCTTGCTGATCACATTCTTGCCAAGCAAAGCACGAGTTATGGAGCCAACAGAAGCCATTTTATATTTTCTCTTTACTACACGACGCTGGTCTCCAAAGCTACTAAACGTAAATGCTGTGAGATAAGATAAAGCCGGCGAAATTATCTTCGTCGTGAACTTTGGTCAAACACTTGTTGTTTTGTTGGCTCCAAACTTCTTGGTTTGGTTGGCTCTTTGCTTTGACACTTTACCAGTCAAGCCAACCAATAGTAGATGGATTCCTTCTACATAACCAATCAAATTCTAACACAAACACCCACCAAAAGCAAGAAAACCTGACTTCAAGGTCGAATAAAATTATAGCATTCAAGAGAGATAGATGTTAAAAATGTTTTAGTTAAACATTGTAAATTGGCCAAACGAGCGAGATAGAATGCATGGTGAAAGGATTTTGTTCCACTTCTTTCAGATGTATAACTTTATTAACGTCGCTGTCAAAATTACAGCTGATTTTTGTTTACAAACAGTGCTTGTGGAGCGATTTTTACTAAAACTGAGAAACACAATTTAAAACCAGAATGTCTGGTAAAAAACAGTTTTTTATTCTCACCGGTGATCCTGGTTAGTGCTTTTTTTAATGCCCACACGGGAGCCTAAAGGATAGTATCTAGTTTCAACTGAACGCATATTTACAGGCGTTGGAAAGACAACTCTTATCAAAAAGTTAGTTTCTTCACTATCGAGCCAAGGTGTTAAAACTTCAGGGTTTTTTACCGAAGAAGTCCGTAGAAATGGTGTAAGAGAAGGCTTTGATGTGGTTACCTTGGATGGTACTAGAGGCAGTCTCGCTCGTGACAACAATCTGCTGACAAGTCCCTCAAAATTCAAAGTTGGAAAGTATGGAGTTTTGGTAGAGGAGTTTGAAGCTATTGCATTACCTTGCTTGGAAGACGTACGTATTTTAAAAACTCAATTTTGCACACTAATCCCTAAATATAAGGTACTATTGCATTGTTAGTGTCCATAAGGATTGATATTTAGATGTTTGTAAATACCTGTCCTTGAATCTGATAACTAGATTTGGTTGACACTTCCTAATAAAAAGGTAATACTATCATGTTTAGTTTTTTCAAAAAGTAAAAGTAAGAGAATTTAAGGTAGGTACATATATTAGGAAAGTAAGCAGGTATTACAGTACCTTAAGTACCTACACATTATTAATAGCAACTAGAGTAAAACAGATATAATAAATATTATATAGGCTACTATCAGTCCACTGTATAACAGGTAGGTATAGTCACCACTCACCCTACTTGCTTCTGCATTGCTGTGTTAAGCTCAAAAGGTTCAATGGTGTCGATTCTGTTGTTTTAGGAATCCTAACTAAAATCTTAAAATTTCTTAGTTAGATTGACTTAAAACTTATGGTATTCTGTTGCAAGTCTTAAAAATGCCTAATTTAAAATGTGTTTGACAATCGTAAAATCTCTCTAAGTTTAGTAGTTGGTGTTGCTGTAAGCATAATAAATATGTTTTCTATAATGTTGCATGTAACTTTTCTGTACCTGCCCTGAATGTTTTTATTCACAAATTACATTAAATTCTAGGTTTTCGTAGTTTAAGCTTTGAGCATTCTGCTTGTAAATTTTAATCATGACCAAATTAGGTGCCTCCTAAAATTAAGTTAAACGTCTAATCTTAGCTAAAAATGTGATGCACAGAATACGGTTTTAGCAATTTTAGCTAAGTTGAGTTGTTTTACATCTGTCATCCTAATTTTAAATCTGTCAGTCTAATTTTTAAAACACAGAATAGCATTCGTGGATTTGATGTTTCTTAATCTTAAAATTAGCTAATTTTAGCTAGGTCTAAAACAAGAGAATTGACACCATTATATGTTTATATTTATTTCTACTCTTGACACAAGTCTCATGATCTCTATTAGGTACTGTAAATAATCCTAACATTTTCAATTCTTTTTTAGACACAAAACACAATTCTGGTGATAGATGAAATTGGAAAAATGGAATTCTTCAGCATTCCATTTAAGTCTAAGATAAGAGATATATTTAGTCAAACATCAAACAAAGTTGTTTTGGCTACAATTCCTGTAAGAAAGAGTGATCCACTGATTGAGACAGTAAGAAATGCTTCAAATGCTCAAGTTTGGACTGTAAGTCTTTAGAAAGTACCTAATAAGATACTATCCTTCCTACATATATGGTATATTTAATTGATAAATATATTTCAGGTTACAAGAGAAAACAGAAACAACATTCAAGAAGATATAATAACAGAAATGAAAATGGCACTGAAAAATATCTAAACAGAATAAAGGTTGCATGCATCAAAATACAAAACATTTATTTTCATAAGTATACCATGCTAAATAAGTGTAAAATATTATGAAACACTTAATATGGTAACTAGGCTCGGAAGAAAACTTTACTTAAAAATAAAAAACTTTGTACTTAACAACTAAACACAATTCTTTAAGCTCACAAAATAGGCTCATAGACAAAGACAATTTTATTGAAATAATTATCAAACATGAAAAAAGTTCATTGATTCTCTTCACCTTAATTATTGTGTGGTTGTCATTTTAGGTCAAGCCTTTATACAAAAAATACTGAAGGACTTTACTTTCTTAAATACCTACATGACCCTGGTGATAAAGATTATTAAAATATTTTATAACTTGTATATATGGCCAATGTAAACTAGTATAAGTCTCGAGGGTTTTTCTATCTAAAGGGAACTGATCTATGGGAAGAGAAGCAGCCGATGTGTTATTCCAGTGCTAGACTAGATTTAGCTTGATCAGTTCAGTGCTTTTTGCGTGAAAGAGGAACAAACATCCATCCATACAAACAGTCGCGTTTATGATATTAGTAAGGATAGAAAACAACGAGAACATCCTGGGTCGTACAAACAACGAACCGGCAACCTCCTGCATCGCAGGCGGGCTTAGCCCCCTGTGTCACTGAGTATCAATAAATCTTATGATATAATTTTTCTATCTAACCACTTAACAGTCCGTGGTGACTACAGTCACCGAAAAAAAAGTAGCCTCAACTGTCCGTGGGGAGTACAGTCACCAATCCGACTTAGTACCGTTTTAATCATATTTTGACGAACCCAGCCTAAATTAGTTCTGTTGGCAGCTACTAGATGGCTCTGTAATAAATATTTCATCTATGGGAATATTTATTTTCTGCATGTGGCAACAAAAATTACGAACAAAAAAATAAAGAAGTTGGTGGTGCGTCTTTCACCCAAAACAATAATATTGGTGCGCGCTGTTTTCAAGAAAATATTTATATTAAGATATTGGTATCTGTAGAGAGGCCAGATAATTTACTTTTTTATTATTAAATAATACTCTGCAAGAACTATTTCATTTTATAGATAAAATTAGAAGTAAAAAAGTTTCCTTAAATTTTGTTCAAATCGGTAAGTTTAAGCCTTTTTACAGGCTATGCTTTTCAATCGAACTAATTATTTTTATTTTTTATTAGATTTGAAATTATTTTATCTTTCATATAGTATTTTTTATATTACTAAAGCTATAGTAGTTTTAAAATTACAAACGTTTTTGTCGAAAAGGTAGCGTAAGGTACGAAAACGCGCGGACAGTTGAGGCTAGAGTCGCTCGCGCGCTCCGGACCGTTGAGTGGCTAAGATTGGAAACACTAAAACAAATTGGACAAGACAGTACTAAAGAGCAATTCCTCTTGGCCAAACTATTAGTCAGTACCCAGTAGGGACTAGGATATAAATCTTGTTCTTAATAGATTCGTGATCTGGGCACCACCTAGTCATTCTGGATAACAAAAACATTAAATTTATTTAACAGCATTATCAACGTAAGTGGGACTACGAACTTATTTTACCATTGTGTTCTTCCAACACAGATAAGTAGTTTGGTAACCCACTGACATTTAATATTTACAACTACAATACAAATTTAACATGAAAATGTTGATATTCCTTTCTATCAATCAATCTCGCAATCTAAATAAAAAGGACGGCACGGTAAAACTATTTGACCTTTCGCGATTTGTTAACTTAATAAAGACTAGCTGACCCGTTCGCGATTTCATTCGCGTGTACTTCAGTAACACCCTATCAACTCCATTTAAACCTTAGAATACAAATTTCCAAAAATACGTTCTAAGCAGGTGCTAATTCATGCTAAGTTTGAGCTAGACAGCTCTTGTACTTTCAGAGATATCTTGATATGTCGCCCAGTTTTCTTTTTTATATATAAATAATCTATTTATTATTTATTATGAACTTATGTTGTTTTTATTTCCCCTAAATTTCATTTAGTAGTCATATGAAAACACACAAAAAAAAGATCTGCGAGAAATCTATAAGCCATAATTTTTTGTACTGTAAAAGACAAAAATATAACTCCAACAACTGACAATTAGATTGCCCCTTGATTACCTATAAATATCACGAGTCATCACTAGAATAATCATCAAACTGTCCTATTTTTTCAATCTCTATTTTGGGGTACATTATCTTCTTATGCTGAACTTGCTCAATGATTGGCTCCACATGCATGTCTGCGGGGCAGAAGTGATTTTCTCTCATCTTGCGCGTGATGTACATGTTTTCCCAGTTTTGGGGTGCGGTATTGGTTGCAATGTTATGTGGCACCCAGTAGGAGTCCGAATCCCAGTCTTCTGGAGAGCTGGACCGCGTTGATGCTCCTTCAATAGGAAGTTCTGGAAAATTATATGTTACTTTATTATTGTTATACTTACTAGATACTTAGCTTGTGGCTAGATGATGCTCTATGGATTGTCCAGCATTATTTATTAAACCTAACTTTTTTATGCATTCTAATGGAAGAACTTAGTCCTTACCTGAGACCTTAACAGGACTTAGCTTAGTTAGGACCATTTTACAACAACTTTATTTATGTTTCCTAAGTGTGTCTTGTTGACTATTAGTATTGTTGTTATGTTTAAATATACCTACTTCTTTAATTCTACTATGAATGAAACATTCATATTAGGACAAATTCATTATGAATTGTAAACAGCAATGTTTTACACAAACAAATACATACAAGTCATCAGTGAACGTCCACTGCTGCACGTGCCTACCCCAAACAATGGCACAAATAGCATACCCTGAGCCATTTCAATCATCAACTCTTTGTGATCTATACAGTGGCCTGTACAATATCATAGCCAGACTGGACTTGTCATCATCATCATCATCAGCCCATATTAGTCCACTGCTGGACATAGGCCTCCTCTAATGAGCAGCATAGCATCTACATACCTACTTGTTTTATTAGGACAAAGACCTGTACCTGGATTAACATCATTGTCATCATTGTAAACTGTTCTGTAGTATTCTTCATTAGCACTCTCTGTTGAAGAGTGTTCACTATTTACTTCTTCAGGTTTGCTGAAATTTAAGAAAAACATACTCATGAATAAAGGTTATGTACCTATAAATCCTCAGGGAAAATGCTCTTCCCTGCAATTTTAAAGTGAAATTATAATCTTTTCTAAAACTCCTGTTCCTATTGATCTTATCTAGCTGTATAGTAATGTCTTTTTTTATAGTTAAGTATTTTTGTTTCTGAACTAGAAAAGTAATCAGAGAAAGTGATGTTTGATTTTACTACATGTACCTTCCGTCATATCTATTTTCATGCATTAATCTTAGTGTTTCCTTTTTTTCTAAATAATCTTTATCAGTTGGCTCGTCCAAGTAGTTCTGGGCAAGGTCAAACTCTTCCAAACTAGAGTAGTCTTCTAGAAACTCGCTCAAGTGGTTGTCATACAAATCTAGTACTTTTAATTTTGGTAGTGACATTAATTTTTCAGGTAGCATACATATTCCATTGTTGTCTAGGTACAGCTGTGCTAAGTTTGTTAATTTGTACATATCCTCTGGTAAATATAAGATGTTGTTTGAAGACAGCACACAGGTTTCTAAGTTGACTAAACTGCAAAATTCATTCGGTAAGCCGTTCAATTTGTTGCATGATAAATTCAGTTCTTTTAAGTTTATTAATGTGCTTATATCACTGTTGATAGTGTGGATATGTGCATTACTTATATTAAGTTGTTCTATTACACAGCATTTCCGCAGACCTTTACTTGGAATTTCGGCAAGTACATTACCTCCATGGTAACTGTATTTATCAATACCATACTGTATGGCTTTGGCATTTTTAAAAGTGCCCAAGAGTTCTTCATGCTTTTTCT
Source organism: Eupithecia centaureata (assembly GCA_944547425.1). NCBI lineage: Eukaryota > Metazoa > Arthropoda > Insecta > Lepidoptera > Geometridae > Eupithecia > Eupithecia centaureata. The sequence goes on along the minus strand of OX155684.1, from coordinate 13,504,047 downwards.
CAAGCCCACAGTTGTGCAAATCAATTTCTGATATAAGAGTAACATGTTGCAATAGTTCTTCTAAGTATCCATTGATAAATGATATAGATAAGTCTGAATTGCAGCTAATGTTAACCCGTGCCAAGTGTTTTGGTTTTTCTGTCCATAACCAGTAAGGTGGTCCCATTAGTTTGTTGAAAGAGATATCCAGGTGTTCTATGGTGTGGCAAAATTCAGGTCTGTCGTCGAAAAATTCGATCGCATTGTGAGAAATATCTAACTTTTTTATCTTTTTGAGTTTCAAAACAATGGCGGGAACTTCTACCAATTTATTATGCGACAGGTTAAGTTCTTCTAAATTATCAGGAAATTGAACATCTCCATCAAAATAATCAATATTTCTTGCAGATAGATCAATGTTCGTTAAGTTGACATGCCATGTAAATTTATGAGCTTTTGTTGATAACCCATTTGTAATTCCATTTATGATCTTGTCTAGCAGCTTGTCCTTTTGTTCTTCCATCACAAGTACCTACATATATTGTACCTTTGATTGAGTCAGCAATAACTAGGTAGGTTATTAATTTCCAAAGGAAAAATGAGAACCACGAAATATAGGGGAGAAGGAGGCACATTAGGACACTTTTTAAAGAAAAGGTCATAGATTTTTTTGTTTTTAAAATTTTTGTATGTTTTATGCGGTAAAACCTATATTCGTATTTTACCTTTACAAATCAATAATAAAATAAACATGTTTATTGAGTAGATTATGCAAAATTTTCATTTTAGTAAGACACTGACAATGTCCAAAACTGCCCCCCTTGGGGGGTAGTTTGGGACGCTACTGGGTATGATAATATGACAGTAATAAAATCTTTAAAATTCAATATTTGAGTAATTATTTCATTATTATGAAATGTATTAGTTAAAAACTATAAATTCTTCAATTATCACAATTAAATTCGTACATGACATCAACTAAACTTAGAAACTATGAAAATGCAGTTACTCAAACATGAAATCTTTAAATATGTAGATTATTATGCGTCATTTATTATTAGGATAAATAACACACACAGTTTAAATCTTGAAAATCTAATCTAAAAGTATCGCAGCAGTTCTGGAAGGTCTTTCATTCATTGGGTGATGGGAGCTTTGTCAGGATGATCCAATATTAATATCAACCACTCATCTTCTTTTCTTTTCTACCATTCAATACCACCAATTTTATTCATTTCCCAAGCCTCAGTGTATTTTTTAAATCCTTAGTACATTGGTACGCCAACAAACTGGTTTAATTGATATTAAACCATAATTTATCTTTGATGATTTTAAAATACTTATATTTTTCCATCATAACTTCTTCTTTTGTAAATAACTGATTGATGCTATATTTTTCTTATATTTGCTTCGGCGATAAGCAATTTAAAACAAATGAAAACTTTTTATATTACCAATCACACACATTATGACATGTCCTAAAGTGCCCCCTAATATCTAGTCCTAACCTACCCCAAGGGGTCATTTAAAAAACTTTGTGTCACAATTTTTTTTTTATTACTTTAGAAACTAATACGGTAGGCTCTATCCATGCATGGATACCCAAACTTAATAGAAACTATAAAAAAACATTTATTTTATTCTCAAAGTCACCAAATAAACCCTTACGGAGTTCAGATGAATAATTTACTCCAGCCAACGGAAAACCCGACCTGCTAATAAAATCAGTTTTACAGCTGACAGCGTGGTGAATGATATGTCATGGTTTGTAGTAGTAGTGTTGAATACTAAAATACATTTTCTTCCAAAAATATGTCGATGGTTTTGGAGTAATCTCCAATGTCTAAAGGTGCCCCTGTCCTAAGCTACCTCCTTCTCCCCTAAAAAATAATACTTTAGTCTGGCTAGCGCAAATCATAAATGTTATTTTTATTTTAAGGTGAACTCAGGGTAACCGTTTTAAAAATGGCAAATCTGCCAGAGTCTGGCAAAAAACCTGCCAAAATCTGCCGAACTCGTCTCAGATCAGAAAATGCCAAAATATGCCATCATAATTAGCTTTTATGGAGGCGGGAATTATAAATAAAAATGCATTTATTGAGGTATTTTAATGAGATATTAATTTAAAATTTCAAAACACTTTAATCAGCGGGAATCATTAGGTACATTAGTTTTGAATTTATGCGTGGGTAAGCTTTGGATAGTGTCGGAGACCTTATTGTAGAAGCGTATATACATAGCCAGATGATGAGTGATGAAAGATTTGGAAAGAAGAATGGCGAAAATGGACCCAAAAATTTGAGGAAACGTACACGGTCAGAAATTGGAACATTCATTCCTTTGAATAAGGGGCTTTTAATCAGAAAATCTCATAATTTTTAAAGTTGGGAATCGTAAGTTATAAACGTTTTAATATTTTCAAAAATGTAGTAACGAAACGATATCAATGATGCAAAAAGCAAGATAAATAAAATAAGTGCCAATAGTAAAACGTTCATACGTCAAACTACGTGTCAAATGGCACAGTCAGTTGACATGCGTGCAACGTTTTGACTGTTTTCGAATAATCTAAGGCCTCATTCGCACGAGAGTTTAAAAAGCTTTGCGTTCAATCCCAACGTTGGCGCTTTTATAACGTTCTCGAAATTATTTTTCATACGGGCGCTTTAAATAAATTAGTTAAGTTATGTTTCCTCTCACGCTTCCGTACGACGACGTCGAAGTGGTTATACTGCTAAATTACTGCGTTTGCGATATCACCTATACTACAACGACTGGCATTGAGATAAGTAAAACAATTAATGAAGTTTCATAAATTATGATGTACCTACATATTTCCTAAAACGCACAACGCCCAGCGCTCAAAATACTGATCGATAAAAAAGCATCGCGTTTTAAAAGCGCTGTCGTATGAACACTGAAAACGTACTTGGACAAGCATTTTGTTCTATTTGTACGCTTTTTAAACGTGCGTTAAAAAAGCTCCCGTGCAACGTGGGCCTTAGAATGGCACAGGCAGGAACTTCAAAATTCTAACTTCAAAGCGATGACTCTTATGTTAAAAGCTCAGGATGATAAATATAATATGTTGATTTTGTTATCTATTTCGATTGGATCTTGATAAAATGAGTCTCAGATGTGTAATTAGTTAAAAATAGGTAGGTACAGCCGGTACAGCTTTACAAAGTACCTAGTCAAAAATAGTAGGAAGGTACCACTTTTTCATGAAAAGCAAAAGTACGTAATTGATTTTATTACCGATTTTAGATAACTGTAGGGTCATGTTTTAATGAAAAAGTCTTTGGGAGTCAAGATAATGGTCACAAAATTGTTTTTGTTTTTACTGTAGGAAATGACAATAACTCGTTACCTATATTATTATAACCTAATTTCGTTCATTGTTCATGTAATATTTTTTTTATTCCCAACTTTAAGGAGGTAAATTCTAGTATCATTATGTTTGTCTTGCTAAGGTGTACGAATGTTGATTGATTTTGTTCATGAACGCGGCATTAAATAGTGGGGCTGGGATTCAAAGAACTTCGCCAGTCTTCTTTGTGGAGTCACTAGCGTGACTTGACAGTTTGTTCTTATTTCTGTATTGAAGATAAGGTTTTGTTAAGCTGGTGTTTTTCACAGTTTTTATAGGAATCTTTAAAATCTGCCAGAATCTGCCAAATTTATAATTCGTCAGCACTTTTGGCTCCCAAATTTTGATTCTGGCAGCTTTCTGCCAGAGTCAAAATTTGGGAGCCAAATCTGCCCAAATGGCAGAAATTTGCCACAAATGGTCACCCTGGTTGAACTTCTACAGTTCTACTTCTTGTAAAATGGCTCTTCAGGTTTGACGCAAATCTGTCATTGTTTTTTTGGGTTGGGTGGGTCATGAAAGAGGAGAACTTATAATTTAAATGCAAAGATTGAAAATGACGCAAAAACTTATAGTTAAAAACGGACGAACACGGACGCCTTTCACATTTACGCACTTGTACTCGAAATTTTTATCAGAAATTATTGCGGAATTGCGGAATCTGACACAGATTCGCGTGAAATTTAAAATATTCTGCGGTTTGTAATAAATAGGTAAGTATATTATGCTTTCTATGATGAATCTAATTAAGGAAAAGTAGTTTCTTGTATTGAGTGAAAGATTTTCTACAATCCCATGTTTTAGCTAGTGTTTTTGATTTACTTAGTGCTATTTTCGGAGAAATTACCTAGTAGGTAGATTAGAGAAAATAATTAATAGATAATAAATCAACATACTAAAAGAACCATTATAAATTATTTGATTTAAAATGGGGCGATAGAAAAGGGTCTACGTTTTGTAGAAAACGACTTTTTTGAATTTTACTCCTTCCATCCAAGGTTGTCGGGTAGAAATCGCTCTTCAGCGATAAGACCGCCAATTGTCACTTAGTCTAAGTAATTTTATGGTATTTTGTTATTTTTATTTAAGTGTGCAATATAGCATTTTCTATCTATTTATCCACAACATAGGAAATTACTAAAAAACACTTAAATATTCTTAAATATTTGAATTTGGCGCGTGACTAGGACTAGTGTGACTAGGAAATGGAGTTTCTGAATAGCCCTGCAGGCTGGGGCAAATCTACCCTAGTAGTTAAGTAGGTACTGAGAAAAGTAGTAGGTAGATACCTACATACACATACATTTCTTTGGACATATTGTGACTAAATTACATGTATTGTATTTATTTTTGAATTTTTTAGACTTTATTTGTAGGTATATGTCCTAGCTAAAGACGTAAAAACGAAAACTACATTTCTACTTAAAAATTATGTCCCACGTACGGATTGCGAGACTCCTTACATGAAAAAACAGATTATCTAATGATGCGACAAAGGTATTATGTATTTTTCCTGAAATATACCCTTGTTAAGAAGCATATGATAAGTAGAATAAGTATATTCATAAGTACATCAAACATAGCTCAATTACCTAACCTGTATAATCAGCAATGCTTATAACAAATACTAATTGGTGTTTATGTATTACCTATGTATGCAGGGACGTTGATTGGCTAGGTTAAACCTAGGCCACCTACTACGTCTTTACAAACAATGGAAAATATTTTGTAAACATGTACCCAATCTTAAATCACCCTTCCTACTTCGCAAACGAAAGTTAGCGGTAGTGTTTCAAAAATGCGTTTGAAAAAGTATTTTTTTGCTAGTTCTGCCTTATTTTTAATTTCTTTAGTTCAGGGTACCGATATAGCACGACAAGGAAAAACGGCAAAAGCTAAAATGGGTAAGATTCTAATTCCATAAGTACAGATAATACGTACATTTTACGAACTTTGTCACGCGGTTGGCGAAGATTGCAGGAGGTTGCTGTTTCGATTCCCAGTCTGGAACGATTATTTTCACGATCTGCAGATATTTTTTGCGGTTGTTCTGAGTGTATTCTAGGTAAAATATAAATATCTACCTATGAAGTAAATTTTTCTTTATTAGCAAAGAAACTTACAATCAAGAAGTAGAGAAGAAAAACTAAAACTAGAATTTACAATTGAAACAATTGAGTTACCTGCAGACGGTTGCAAACAGTCTCGAGGTAGCTCAACTAATCCATATTAATACTGCAGTATAATAAATACTATTGAGTAGGTATATCAGTATCTTTACCTATTTAGACCACTATATCTGCTTACATAGTTTGGGGCTAGATAATGTTGTGTGAATTGTCCAGCATTATTTATTAATTTCAGCTCAAAAGACTGCTACGGGGTCGATGTCGAACGTAATCGCTCAGATCCAAAACCTACCAACCATGGACCTCGGCAGAAAGTTCAGGACCCCTTGCAAAACTGGGAATAGATGTGGAAAGGTAAAAGTATTCTAGGACTTCAGTACAATCAGAGAGATTTTGCTATAATTACGACGAATGGCTAGTGAAGGCTAGGCTAGCTGATTGGTAATTGCAGTAAAGTTCTCAAAAACACACAAAAGTCTCTTCCGACCTATTTCCTTTTCCTAAGCCGAGGATAATCAAGTAAATAGGAACCTGTTTCCTTGATATTTCTCGGCTTTTTGTTCATGGATCACCCTCCGCAAGAAGCAGTATTTAGGATCTGTTTATAGGGTATTACAACAGATGTAACTTAATTATCTTTATTTATTTTATCTACAGGTGATAAAAAGACTCATGGTGCCTAAGCTGGCTCAACTGGAGAACACGATCATGGGCGTGATGAAAGAACTAGCCAAGCTTCCGCCAGGCGCCCGTTTGCCAGACAAATTCACCAAGACGGAACCCGCCAAACTGCTCTTTGACGATAACTATAAGTAAGTAGTTTAATGTTATTTACGAAAGGCTAGAGGATATACACATAAATAAGACGAGGTTCATAATCATAATTCAACAAATCACTTTATGGTACGCTACGTAGCAAGCTCTTACATTTAACTGCCGCAAAGTGAGCTAAGGCGTAGCAGGCCATGGCACAGCGAAATAAAGAGTGTAGTAGCTACGAAGCTACGGCGTAGCAAACTATAGCTAGGAAGCGGAGGTGATTCAGTTTAGCATGCTACAACGCGTAGCATACTGATACCATTTAACTTGATACGCACCGTAGCATTCGACAGCACGTAGTAAGTTCATACGTAGCCAGCTACGACGTAGGAATATAGATTGGATAGTAAATATGTTGTCGGAAGAAATTGATACTTACTCAGGATTTATTCATCATTAGCCACTTATAATAGTCCACTACTGGACATAAGCCTACCCTTATGAGCGCCATAGCGCCCTGTCTTCATCTTGCCGCATCCAGCATCTGCCAGCAGTCTTTTGTAGCATAAGCAGGATTTATTAATGATCAATAAATAGATGAATTGAAAAAGTTTTATAAGAATTTGGCAAGAACAATGTCTAAAGGATAATTTAACTTTTTTCAGAGAAGACGTCTGCATGGATAAGCTGGAATCCTGCCTGAAAGAGGACAAGCGGCGCAAACGAGTCCTGAAAAAGCTATTTTTCAAGAAATACAATACTCTTCGAATGGAACTCATTGGATACGGGGGACGAAGACTGTGGGGCGGGGAGGGAAATCTGTTCTATAGATAGTTCATTATAGTTTTAGTATAATAACTAATAATAAAACAATTACTACGAGCAAAACCTACTTGTTATTTGTTTTTAAACCTTTGCGGTTTATTGAAACTAAACAAAAGCAAAAAAACAAAAATGATATTATGATTCTAATCTCAAAATTTCAAAATTATAAGTACACAATTTAACTTTATTTTCCTACATTTTTTTTCTTTTTGTTTACTATTCTTTAATAGTTGGAAGAGTTGAATGGTAGCGTTTTGTTTACTAGTCTTTAATAGTTGGAAGAGTTGAATGTTAGCCTTAGGTAGTTGTTTAAACAAACCTAAATTACGAGTAAATTAAAAATAACAAAAGTGATAATTGGGAGGTTGGAAATGAACTCTTTTTATACTTTCAACGAAAATAACGTAACATTCGTAGTTAGCAATAACCACAAGCAAGCATAGTTTACTAAAGTAAGTTTTACACTCTTTTTGTAGCAGAAGAGCGCGTTGATGTCTTTTTGATGGAAGATAATATACGCCTGTTCAATACGTATTATAATTTACTAGCGACCCGCCCCGGCTTCGCACGGTTTTATTTTAAGTATAAACCTTCCTATTGAATCACTCTATCTATTAAAAAAAATCGCATTAAAATCCGTTGCGTAGTTTTAGAGATTAGCATACAAAGGGACTTAAGGACAGAGATAGCGACTTTGTTTTGTACTATGTAGTGACAAGTGATATTACTGTTTCGATCGATGTTTTTATTATAACTACATAGACGATCTCAGTGGTTCAGTGATCATGGAGCGATCAAGCTCATGGAAATTAGTGGAATTCGGGCCTTTGTGCCCTGGCCTCGATCATCATCAACCTACTGATGGTATAGGAATGTCCTCCAAACATTGTGTTGTGGATCCTCACGGGCCTGCATATTGATAATTCAATATGTTGCTACGAAAAATTATAAGACATCTGATGCATCAGTTCTTCTAAAGGACTAAGTTGAATAAATAAACATTTTATTAGTTAGGTTTGTAATCTTTGTAATAAACATTTTATTAGTTAGGTTTCAAATCTTTGTATGGATTGTTAATGATCTTATAAGGGTTGGAAATTAAGTATAAACAAGGATTTAGTCCTCTGGATGAGCTGATGCTACAGCTTAGAGGACTCATCATATTTAGCTTAATATATAAATAAGGGTTTGGCGTGAGCTTTAGCGAAAATATCTTAGGCGCTGTAGTAATTTAAACTTAATTTAGTAATTTAAAACGCAAAAGCTTGTATCGATGTATGGATGGATGGCAAAAACTACTGAACGGATATAATCAGTTCCCATGGTATAGAAATTAACTGCTCTACTATGGTGGATTTGGGACGACAAAAAAACGACAAGTAAAGTGTATTTAAGGTAAATATTCCAATGTCATATTTCTTCAAATCAATGTTCTTAGGTGAAACACGGAAAGGGAAGAAGTTGAGTTTAGGTTGAGTTGGTAAGCCCTCTTGTTTGGGGGGGGGGGGGAGGCAAGTTCGGCAGTGGACTATGGGTGTTAATAGGTATATAGTACCTACCCTGTGCTAAGTCCGTCTTTACACTTTTACAGTTCACGATATCAAGGCACGTGATATAACACGAAAGTTGAAAACAATGCCTTGAAAAGTTTTCACAAAACATTACTTAATTTGTAAACATCCGACCTAAACGGGATGTTGAAATTAACAAGCGGAATCACTGCAATTTTTACGACAACTTTCCTTTCCGAACAATGAACACTGTGCTACACTTTTAAAAACTGCAAAACTTAAATTGGCTACGGGAAATTTACCGTTCTACCAAAAACTTTTAAGTTTTAGCTTGGCTTCAGTCAGCTTCTACTCTACCAGCTATTTTACTAACTAAAAAAATTTAAGTGTTTGCCAAAAATGCTAACTTGATAGTAGTCTAGAAATAAATCTGTGTATTTTGGAGATTGTTGTAGTATTTAAATACCTACGTGTAGGTTTTCACAGTTCAGGATGTGTGAAGTAAAGTTACATTTAGTTTTCATCGTTTTATCTTTATTATTACGGGAAATCCGCTGTATCGACGATTGTAAGTATTGTTCATTTTTGAAAGCTCTTTGGCATTGAATACCTACAAATCAAAAAGATTTTTGCTATTAAAATGATGAAATTTTTGTTACAAATGCAATTTTCGAGCGAAGCCCGCTGCCGCCGCCCTTTCTAAATTTGTAGAGTACGATTAGTGTTATTTTTATCCATATATTTTGCAATGAGTTTCGGCAAAGTACCAAAGTCTGAATCTATTATTTATTAAAAGTTCCGTAGTAAAGCTGCAAGTACCTTCCTATACACCAATTTCAAAATAACGATTGCTATTAATAAAATCACTAAACCAATTACCATTCTTCGTTATTTCATGGCTAAAGCTGAAATATCAAATTCTGTAAGTACCTTATACGGTTGATTTGAGAAAAATCTCTCATTATGCCGTTTCTTGCCTCTTAGATTCGTAATTTTCTCAGGGGTAATAAGATGAGTTCTAAGTTAGAATTTATTTTTCGAATTCTGGACAATCCACACAGCTTCTTCAATACCATTGATAGATTTTTTGTTATATTTAAAAGAAAACACCTAGAACGGAACAAATGTTTGCAGATCTTACAAACATTTGTCAATTACACATAAATAAATACCTAACTAATACTGGGCCGCCCTACAGCATCATATAGCTAATAAAAATTGGGCATAAAAGGTCCCTGTCTCATTAATATACCTCTACAAGCCACAGCCAGTGTCGGTATCATCATGTATAATACTGATTTATAATGCTAATTTACGAAGACATTCTTTTTTTTATTATTTCAGCCATATTATTCGCCGTGACCCGACCACCACGTTACTTCGGCATTTTGCAAGATCATCGCGGTCAGCCGCTGTCAGTGGAGGTTTCAGAGGAGTATATGGACCAGGACTACATAGCTACCAACAGGTGAGTGCATTCTGCCTCTAGACAGTGTAGGGCTAGTCACCGTAATAATTTAAGTACATAATGTTTTCCACACTGATTTATACTCAAGCTGTTTTATTTTCTCGAGTAGATATATAGATAGAAAACAGTTTAATAAAAATTACACAAACTTTTTGAGGTTCATTCATATAGCTGTGACGATTATCTTTTATAACTACCAATTTGACATTCTAATTATGAAAGTCTCCTTATGCGAAAAAAATAGTAGAATACCAAATGCACAAACGTCATTTTAATCATCTTGATTGAATGGCACTATTGAGACCTTTGTTTTGACATTAGTGAAATCTGGGCCCTGGACTCTTGAACGCGTTTGAAATTCAAATTTATTTCTTAAATTAAACTATGATCGATGGTAACACGTCAAGATACGAGAACTAAAATAATCAAAACTATCACAAGTAGCGATATCACACGAGATCTTTGAGCGTTTATTTTTAAGTGGCAGTATTTTATTCATGATTAGCGGCGCCTCGCAGTTTATCCGTGTAATTCCCGTTCCCGTGGGCATTCCGGATAAAATATAGCCTATGTGCTATTCCAGACCATAATCTATCTCTGTGCTAAATTTCATCCAGATCGGTTCAGTATTTTTTGTGTGAAAGAGTAACAAACATCCATCCATCTATCTATCCATACTTACAAACTTTCGCGTTTATAATATTTAGCATTATCCGTTCTAAGCTTATTAAAATTATTTTTGTTGCAGGAAACGACACAAAATGAATTGGAACAAGTAAGATTTTCGTAGTTTTTATTTGAGTTTGCGAGTTTGCCTGTGGAAATATTAGCAGTTTTACTATCTTTTTGCTGATAGGTTTTTATAGGCGCTGTTGATATATATAATTTTGAAAAATTTTAACAAAGGAAGGAAAAAACTAGGAAAACAACTCCAGAGTTTACATTTTTTCGAACTTACGATATAACCCACTTTTTTATGTAAAATCATCTACTCAAATTTTTACCTTCACTGTTTTATAAAATCAATAAGAAAAATAATAGTTAGGTACTTACTTAATAAGTAAAATTTTTCAGGAACCCCCCGGAGATTGAAGACTTTGACGATGACGATACAGAGGAGATATTCGATGAGAAGGACAAAGATGTCAAAATACCTAACAAATTTAACTTACAGACCGGACCCGTATAGCATGGACAGTGTTTCTAGTTACATAGTATTCCTATTATAACCTATAAAACTTAATTTTAAACAATTAAAAATGTTAAACCAATGTTAGCCTCTTATTTATAACCTAACTAGAGCACCTGTTTTTTTTCTTAAGTTAAATTTTTTATTTTGGAATGATTTTATTTGTTTCTAGTTTTATGAAAAGTATAAATGTCGCAGACGTATTGTATAATCCGCCGTATTACATTACGGCTAGCTGTTTTGAAAAACAGCGCCGTTTTGTAATGCAGTGGTTCAACGAGTAGCTGGATTGTCATTGCGATACGTTCTTCAATATGTCGGCCCACGTTTAGCCGCATTGATAAACTACTTAATTGTATAGGGTGACCATACTAACAAAAAAAGACAAAGTTAAAAATGATAATCAATTTTATTAATCGGAAAAAGCTAACAGATTTCTTCTTACGTTATTCCTTACTAATCAAGAATTATAATCATAGTTACTTAATATTAATTACGTAACTATGATAATATTATGTAAATAAGAAAAACATCATTTTAGAAATTCCTGAAAAAGGTGTTTTTTACAGTTCCTTGTTTTGTCTTCACTCCAACTTTAGGTAAAAAAGTGTGCGAATATCCGATCACTAGTTATCAGTATAAAATATAATTATGGTTAAAAATATTATTTCAACCAAAAAGGCAAGTCGTAATTGTCGAAATTGTCTAATTCTGATTTTTTCTAATTTTTAATTTTTTAATTTCTAACTTTTATTTTGTGTATGTGTAAGTACATGATATTATAAATTTTAATATCTGTTAATAAAAAGAGCTAATTCTTATATAAAGTAAGTAAGAATAGATAAATAAAATTTCCTTTGTCCATGGTTTGTTTACAGTTCCACATTGAGAAGAATAGAAATTATTTAATTGCACCTCAAATTTGTTCTTAAAGTCATTTTTTACCGACATATTTAACACATTTTCTGTAACTCCGCAATTTAGCAACATACTTTCTTTACCCAACGCCATTGTTGTTGTTATGTCAGGCAGCGCCACGAGTGTTAAGAATCGGAACTAAAACAGTCAAAGAGGCGGCTAATGTCTCGCTTTATTACATTATGTCTAGCTGTATTGAATAACGTTTGGCGCCGAATACAATATGGCGTTTTTTTATTCAGCCTTATTCAATCCAGCTTATCGTTGAACCGCTGCATTACAAAACGGCGCTGTTTTTCAAAACAGCTAGCCGTAATGTAATACGGCGGATTATACAACACGTCTGCGACATATACAAATTATAACAAACTCTTAACACTTAAACTAACTAACTCATTATTATATCAAACTACATGTACCTACCTGTGCCCTCGTCTTCGCACTTGTTGTTTCTATGGAAACGTTTCCAGACTGTTTCTATCCCACGGGAACTGATTTATGGGATGAAAAGCAGTCAAAGTCAGTGTTATTCCAGGGCTAGCTACGTCTATTTAAAATTTCAGCCCGCTCCGTTCAGTAGATTTTGTGTGAAAGAGGAAAAAACATCCATTCATAAATCCATGCAAACTTAGGCGTTTAAATTTTTAAAGATTTCGCGGTTATAATTACATACAGACTACTTCTTCTTCTATCCTATGATCCTATCTATTCAAGGTTGTCTGGTAGATATCTGGTAGTCTCTTTAGTGGTAAAATACTCAATTCTCGCATTTTATAAGTTGTTTGGTTGGTAATTCTTTCCATTTTATTTGAGTGTGCATTAAAGTACATTCTCTTCCATAATTTTTTTTTTTTTTAATTACAACTATTTATTATTGTTAACAACGAAATATTATTAACAACGAATTATATTATTAACAACGAAAATTACTAGCAAGGAATAGAAAAATTACAACTAGTATTTACAATTGAAACCATTGAGCTAAATGCAGACGGTTGCAAACAGTCTAAAGGTAGCTCAATTGATCCATGTCATAAAGATAGTTACTTTTTATCTATATCATAGATGGCATCCGCAACAAATATCTGCAGATCGTACACACATTTGTCTCGAGGTGGGAACTGAACCCGCATCCTTCTGCGGCACACTCAGACCTTCACCCGTTAATAGTATAGAAAGGTCTAATTGACGTTTATGAAGATAATGTCAAAGTAAAAGCGGTATTACACTACACGTTATTCAGGGCCCAGTAGTTAGGGTGATTAGGGAGCAAGGCTTCCCGGGTCCGTCCATTAGGGACCCTAAATTTTATTACACCACTCTAAGTTAGGGTTAGGGTCCCTGAATAACGTGTAGTGTAATACCCCTTTAAGATAAGACTAGTGTAATAGGCTGATGATGGCGATGAAGATAAAACTAAAGAGTCTTGTTTCGATTCGTCTCGTACGTTTATAATCGATTCAAAAAGTAATAAGAACTACCCAGTCACGTCTGTGGTTCAACCCTATAAGTATAAAACCTAATGCATCGTTATACATCGTACCTACAGCGTTTTATGTTAAAAATGGTGTTAAATACAGCAATCGAAAATAACAATTCAAACTCTTCTTAAAAAAAGTATATTTAATTCAACACGTAGAAAATTATTCAAAATGTAGAAAATTACAAATAATGTCCATTTACAAATTCGTTCAAAATCTGCTTTTGTACATGATATAATAAAATAAAAAAACTCTTGAAAGCTTTTTGGAAGTTAAATACCAATATCACTATACATTGCATCCAATCTCTTCTCGAACGAAGCATCCTGTGGATCATTGGGGAAGTACGGCATCCTGGCCATTTCCAAGGATTCTTCGGAGTAGTCCGTATCTGATGCCCCTGAGTACTGTTCTTCCAAGAAGTCTTGGTAAATCTTCTCGCACTCGTTTGGTGACTGCGTGGTTGGATGGTAGCCTATGGCTTCTATGGGTCCGACGGTGAAGTATGGAACTTGGGTGGTGACTTCGTAGAATTTGCCTGGAAAGATGTAGTCAATGGTAAATCATAGTTCTAACAACTCCATCATCATCATCATCAGCCTATATTTGTCCATTGCTGGACATAGGCCTCCCCTAATGAGCGCCATAGCGCCCTGTCTTCAGCTTGACGCATCCAGCATCTGCCAGTAGTCTTTTGCAGATCGTCATCCCACCTGGCTGGAGGGCGTCCTACACTACGTTTACCAAGTCGCGGTCTCCACTCAAGAACACGTTTACCTCAACGGTTGTCGGTTCTTCGCGAGATATGGCCGGCCCACTGCAACTTCAGCTTGCTTATTCTTTGAACAACTCCATAGGCATGTTTAAAAGTTACAGACGTGTTCATCTAATTTTAGTATCACTCACTATAGACCCAGCTGGGCACAGATTACAATACAAAAATGCTGTATTGGACACCAGAAAAAATAACATTACAATAATACATTACGTTAATTACAATGGGTGGCCTTATCACTTACAATATGTAAGGAGAGAGTAGAACGTCACTGTTAAAAGAAAGTACTACTATATTTTATATATCATAACATTTGTTATTGTATAAAAATGTTCGGTTTAACGAATTAATTCTTCTTTAAAAACTTTACAGTTCACTTATAATGAGACTACATGTTATAGACTCTTAGTGCCTTAAGACACCAAAAAATAAAATAAATAATACGATTGTAGCTTGCCAAAGTCCCTTGCGCGAATACCCGATCCCATTGTTACTATATTTCGAGCAATAACTTTGTTTTATGAGCCTCAAACAATCTAATGTACCTAAATGCTTTTATTTTTGTTAGAAAGGAGGAAAAATATATAGGTGTACCTAATTAAAATTAAATATAATTGAAACGATCTAAGTATGGTTTTTATTACTTTTGACATCCAACAGTAAAGAGAACAATTTCATAAACGCTACCCTATATAGCATCAGCATTGCCATACAGTGTCTTGAGGACGCACAGACTGGTATTGACATGGACCAATTGAGCTACCTTTAGACTGTTTGCAACCGTCTGCAGTTAGCTCAATGGTTTCAATTGTATATACTAGTTGTAATGTTTTCTATTCCTTAATTGTTGGAACTAAGTTCCTTATCGCGCGTTGTGCTAGACGGAAAAAATTCTTACGAAAAGCTGTCACGACATTTTTTGCTAAACAAAGGAACTTCGTTTTTTTGGAACTTCGTTTGTTTCGCTTTTTGTAAACAAAGGAACTTCGTTCCATCCGGGTGTCCCTTGACACATCTAAATTTTTTTTTATTTTTGTTGTTAATAAAGCTGTAAAATATTGAAACGATCTAAGTATGGTTTTCATTACTTTGGCATCCAAAAGTAAAAAGAAAAATAGAAAAATCGCATAAAGGGTACCCTTTATACTATATACTGATACTTACGATCAATATGGTCAGGGAACACCACGGTAGCGACAGTTTTCGCCACGTAATCGTAATAATCCTCTCCTTTGATGGCCACCTTCCCCATCTCCACCGCATCTTCTCCATGGTACTTCTCTGAACAGTCCTCCATGTGCCTTCGACCGGAGTGCGGTTTCGCAGGGGAGGGCAGTTCCGTCAGGGCAAGGAACTTCGTTTGGACCTTGGAGCCTACTGGCTTCACGTTTGCGAGTCTAGAAGCAAGCCAACATAGGACATGTAGCAAAAAACTCAAACTTACTATCACACTAATATTATAAATCGGGATTTTAGGATGGATGGATGCTTGTTACTTCTTTACGCCAAAACTACTGAACGGATCGAGCTGTTGAAAACATTTAGTTATTTACCTGGGCCCGAATTCCACTAAATAAATCGCTTCACCATTACAATAGTATAGTGTCAAAATTACAGTGCTAGACCATTTTTGGTATTCTACTATCACAAACTTTTTGAGGTTTATTCATAGCTGTGACGATTACGTTTATGACTACCAATTTGACATTCTAATTATGAAAGTCTCTTCAAGCACATAAAATAGTAGAATACCAAATGCACAAACGTCATTTTAGACATCTTGATAGATAGAATGACGCTATTGGGACTTTTGTTTTGAAATTAGTGAAATTCGGCTCCTGAACTAATGTATAGGCATTTTGGCATTTTTCAATCTAATATAGGTTATAGAAAAAAGTGTAAATAAGACAAGGAAGGGTAGACTAAGAACTAACTGTTACTATACGAGTCAGATTAAGAAGAAAGATGCGATTAAGTAAAAGAGAAAACTTCCAAACGTTTGCAATTTTAATAGTAGTATGATCAAACGTTTTGAATGACTTAGTGTTTTAAACTATCTATCTATCTCTTCAATTTCAAAGCTGTGTATGGTACCTATTGTATATTCGTTTTTAATGCTGAACCATGAATTTTAACTGATCTAGAGGCCTATAAAATTATTTTACTGTGGCGATGGTATCGTCTCAGTTTTACCTTAGATGATAGAAACTACAGATGAAGGAAGGGACATTGAGGTTGAAACAATTCTATCAATTTCTACTCAATCACAAAAATAATAGTAATAAAGCCGCCCTTAAACCATTACCATACGCCTACGCTATCATTGTCATAGTAAAGCTATTCGTTAGCAATATTAGGCTCCTGACCGTTACTAATACAGAAAAACACTTTTTCTCAGGACTTCACTTACTTGTTCATTATGACACTTTCCCTTATCATAGCCGTCACGTGACCACAAAACAGCACAACCGCGAAAATTTTCATTTTGACATCTGACCACTACACCATTGTTTACTCACTGAACTTAAGCGGAGGAGAACGAGTCTTTTAAACCTATCTGATAGTGTTAACAATACATTGTTCTGCCACAATGCTACAGGTGGTCGATGCCTTTTTGTTTCACTAATTTGTTACTTGGAACGATTGTGATCGACTGATCTTGAGGTTACACAACAGTAACACGTAACGTTACGTAAGTGTAGTGTGTGCCCTGATTTTCTATGCAGGGAATAAAGTTCCGATAGCCGCAGTTTTGAAAGATTTTTTCAAAACTGTGGCGTGTTCAATTTGCGGGAACCGATTTACTGTTTCCTGTTTCATCTCGGTACTAGATAATTAATATATTTAATCCTATATTAAATAAATAGGTATTAATTATTATACGTTGATAAAACACCCCGGAAAAAATATTTACAGATCGCCCAAATATTAGTCCCAAGGAGGGAATGGAACCTGAAACCTCTTGCGCCGCAGGCAGACCTTGGCTTTGGAAAAGTTATGTTACGAAACTTAACAATAAAAATAATACTTCAACAAGCTGACTAGAACCTGGTTCAAGTATTTTTTGTTGGTTCTTTATTTAAAGTTTAATTGGAATCTACCCTTTGTCTTCTTGTAGCTGTATGGTCTTTTGTATTTATTGGAATCTGCCCTTCTTCTTGAAACAAATTTTTTCAACAAAACTTAGAAGACAAGACAAGACAAGAGATTTATAATGAACTCGACTTAACAGAAATTGTAGTCGTAAAAAAACTATATATACTGTAATGTATGTATGGTCTATTTTAGTTACTAGAATCTGCCCTTCTTTTTGTAGACAACCGAGTATCATAACAAAACTTAAAAAAACATTAAAGTAAGGTGATGTGCGTATGATCTATTGTATTTATTGGAATCTGCCCTTTTTTATCTTGTACACAACGGAGTATCTTTACTAAGACTCAGAAGGCATTTAGAGACTTAAAAAAACATTTAAATATTGTAATGTGAGTATAGTCTATTGTATTTATTGGAATCTGCCCTTCTTCTTCTTGTAGACGACCGGGTCCAGATGCCAGGTCTGGTTACCACCGCAGGAGATCAGCGAGTAGCAACCCCCCACCACGATGGGGGGGTCTGTGTCGGGCACGCAGATGTTTTCTTGGCAGAACGTGGCTGTACCTGGAAGGGACAGGATCAACATCAGTTATGGGCGGGGTTGCCAGATTGAAACGTACCAAGTCCGGGACGAGAAAATTACAACTAAAAAAAGGTCACCAGTCAAATGCGAGTGATCTGGTAACGCATTTTGACTGAAACTTCATCAAACGTAAGGTACACTCACCGACATAGCCAGTAAGCCTCGCCTGCCATTTATTCTTCACATAGTCGACCACAGCTTTGGCCAGCGCGTAGAAATGCTTGCTGGTCTTGTAACGCATTTTGACTAACACTTCATCAAACGTAAGGTACACTCACCAACATAGCCAGTAGGCCTCGCCTACCGTTTATTCTTCACATAGTCGACCACAGCTTTGGCCAGCGCGTAGAAATGCTTGCTGGTCTTGTAACGCATTTTGACTAACACTTTATCAAACGTAAGGTACACTCACCAACATAGCCAGTAGGCCTCGCCTGCCGTTTATTCTTCACATAGTCGACCAAGGCTTTGGTCAGCGCGTAGAAATACTTGCTGGTCTTGTAACGCATTCCGACTAACACTTCATCAAACGTAAGGTACACTCACCGACATAGCCAGTAGGCCTCGCCTGCCGTTTATTCTTCACATAGTCGACCACGGCTTTGGCCAGCGCGTAGAAATGCTTGCTGGCCTTGTACCGCATTTTGGCCAGCGCGGCATCGCAGTCTGTTTTATCAGCTCTGCAGTGGTACACCAGGTTCCTCGTGTTGAATTTCACCATCTCTTCTCTCAGGACCTGGTATTTACTGTCGGTGTGTAGCATTTGGGCGAAGCGGACATTTACTGGAAATGGCATTTGTTTATCACTAGCGACCCGCTCCGGCTTCGTATGGGTATCACTCATCACTCATCTAAGCAAAGATAGCGACGACAGACAGACAGCGGGAAGCGACTTTGTTTTATACTATGTAGTGATGTCGGTCAAGTAGGCAATCTATTTGTAAGGTTAGGTTCTATCAAAAATAGTCTTAAGAATTAAGAATAAAAGCTTATTTCCTACTCACGTCCAGCCCCAACAAAATACCCATCCATCCATCTGACGAGCTGAGTCAGACAAACTAATGCACAAAACAACAACTTCATTGGGCAGGCACTGACGAAATCTACGAGGATTCGGCCTGGCCAATTTCTACGGCCAATTAGGAGCTGCAAATTGGTCGTTAGAATGGTGTTGATAAGGGTTAGTTTTGTGAACATGTTACTTTGATAACCTTCAATGTTCCCCTGAAGGTGCAGCTACAGGCGCTAAGGTCTTTAGGATCATTAGAATTTTTACGCATCATCAATTATTTTGCTTACGGATTCAAGTCGCGTTAAAGTTGAAATAATTTGGAGATTATTAAATTTCTCAGATGTTAGTAGAATATGTATTGTTAATTTATATGGGCCTTAGAATTATTTTTAAGCATCTATAGATACTTTTCTTTCATTGACTGATATTATAAATCAATTATTACCTAATTATTGTAGGTTAACACGGAAATGTTCTCTTGCGCAGCGCATCAGCATTGCCATACAGCGTGGTAATGCAGCCAGTGTCTTGGGGATGCTTCCGACTGGTCAATTGACATGGCCGATTGACAGGGATCAAATAATTGAGCTACCTTTAGACAGTTTGCACTTGGCTCAATAGTTTCAATTGTATATACTAGTTTTATTTTTTTCTATTCTTGATTGTAATTTTTAAAGAAATAATGTTTATTAAGTAGCCTTAGATGCCTAGTTTTTGACTCATGGCTCTGACGCAACAGTAGTACAATAAGGCACAAAGGTCCATAGTTTATAGTTCACTCAGGCTTTATTACTCTAGTTGTGTCCGGCGCCGACAAATGTCATTTCAGAATGTTTCAAGATAAGATGTCGTCGCTAGCTGTACAACATTGTTTTGTTTTGAAAGCTGTTAGCGGAATATTCTTAGAGAGAAGGCCTGCAAATAACTACATACAGAAGTAAGAAGGTGACTCGTATGGAGTCAGAAAGAAAGTGTCGCTCCCATCCACCCCGGTCGATCTGCCAAAATTTGACCCCGGTAGTGCCGACCCCGACGCTTACCGGGGTGGTTGGCACAGATCATGTATCATCGACCCCGGTGTCTTTTAAAAGAGCGCACCTATTGACGCGCATAGGCACCGGTAATGTTAAGAGAGAGGAGAATAGAGTAATTCAGTATCTTAAGTACATGAACAAGAATTAAAAAAAGAGTTCAGATATCAAAATAATTAATCAGGAGGCACAAAGACAAACATTTACCATACCATAAGTAGATACTACTGAAAAATTAAATACTTACTCTAAAAATAGCAAGTGCCTGCCCAGTGAAGAAATAAATATTACCTCAGCTTATTGTTGCTTTGTCTAAGTAAAAGTTGAGCAACGATAGTTTGACCTTTGTCAGACTGGATGTCATGAATAAGACAGCATTTTTATTTATTAGCGCTGTGGATTTTGTTCACTGTGCCACTTTATGTGTTCACCCCTGAAAATTTGGCGTTCATAATCCGCCACTTACAGTTGATAGGAACTTAAAGATTTTTGGAAGTCCTTGTTATCTACTGTTTTAATTTTTAAGGTTTATATTTTCAGCAATAACTTCTAAAAACAGTTTTGTTTTTAGATTTGTATATGGAGCAAAGAGGCTGCATGCATATGCGCGGGAGGCCATGAAGATTCACAGCTCAACAATAAATTTATTTAACACTTAAACAGCTGAAACGCGCCTGCGTAATTTATATTCAATTTACTCAGGTTTACTTAAGGCCCATAAAATCGGACAGACATTGATAAATGGGTTGTAAAGATGGAAATATCAATTTGAAGTGATTATTGAGTGTACTGCTGCTAACAAATTATCATAGCGAAATTACTGGAACATGGAGCTACTAATGTGTCCAAATAACTCGATGTTTCCATGTTCATTCAGTTGAACTATTGTTAAGCAATTTCTTTGCTCTAACTATGCGTAATTAAAATTACAGCCATACCCAGTAAAGTTTCTAAATTAACCCTTTAACCGCTTCCGTCTGTATCCAAAAATATTTCCGTGTCCATTTTGTTAAATTTAACGTAGTTTATTTTAAAGTACTTGACTTTTATATTTGAAATGTTTCAAGAAATACTGTAAACCTATTATCCAAGTATTCCTACCTATGTGTTTGTTCTTCTAAGTGAATCTAAGTTCTAAAGTCCCCTTTTACCTGCCAGAAGAGCTGAGCATACCGTTTCCATAAGTTTTAAAACATCAAATAAAGGCAGCTGAAAGCACCATATCTAATAGATTCGTAGGTCTGTGCAATAGTTTCGGTAGGCCAGCAATTCATTTCAGCTGACATTACTATTGTTTACACCCTAAGGCGTGATTACACTATGCCAGTAGCTGGGCGAGTTACTGGCCATTATTCAAATAGGATATTTGATGTGGTGCGTCCACATCAAATATCCTGTTTGAATAATGAACCTTAGATTCTTTAAAAGTTTATCCATTAGACCAGGGTAGATAGGTTTTTGAAACAAATAAAATAATAGTAGGACGAAACCCATTGGAAAATGAGAAGAATAATGGAAAAATTATAGCAAAAATAATTAACGGGCGATGTGAGGTCGGGAAGGGGTAGGGGGTGAGTGCTTTAGGGTAAAAAACAGTTACTCTCGATTTCCGGCAGAACTACAAGTCCTAAAAGATCTACAATTTTTTCTACACACTTTTTTCACATAACCTCAAAATATATGTGAAAAATTCAAAAAACCAAGTTTTTATTTTTTTATTATTATCTTTAAAAAAAAAAAAAATTCTTTTGCACAAAATTTCGTGAGTCGTGGGACCTTTTTATGTCTCAAATACTGTATGTAATTTATTTGATTTGAAATATTTATTATTTCACCTTTATTGAAATATTATTTTATTTCTCTTTTTATTATTTTGAAACGCTTCTACCCTGGCCTACATGGCGTATTTAAAGAGTTAAGTTTTTTATTTAGGGGTTGCTTTTTTGACTCAAATGTCTATTCCCTCCTGCCTTGGATATTAGTATTAAAACAATGTACCTTCCCGCTGTCTGTTTGTCCCTATATAATATAGCTTCGATCTTTAAAACTAGGCAAATGATTTTTTTTTTAATGGGTAGAGTGATTCAAGAGGTACGTTTATGTATATAAAAATACATCCGTGTGAAGCCGGATCGGTAGGTGGTAGTCGCTTAAAACTTCTTTATAATATTAATAAGGATTAGGATATGTAGTATGTATTTTATAGGCTTTTTATAGAGCTTTTATAGAGCTTAAGTTCAGATAAAAGTATTTACAAGGTATTCCGAAGTGCTCTACCTAATAGCGCGAATCTTGGTAACGGCATCGCATAAAACGATATCGTCCTAATAATCAGCCGCGCCCACGCAGCCATAAGGAACTATTCGAATCGCTACTTGATTCTAAACGAGAATTATTTTATTACTAACTGCCTGTGACTTTTCCGGGATAAAATGTAATATTAGAATATAATAGAAAACTCTTATTATACTCAAACCAAATAAAAAAGAAAATATACGTAAATATACATAATATAGGTATGCACTGTGTACTAAGACTAAGTAGAAAAGTGGAAGAAAAATAAATCATTTCCAAATTACCTTCTTTGTTATTTTGTGTTATTCCAGGTGACTTCATTTATAATTCAGGCGGATTTGTTCAGTAGTTTTGGTATAAGATTAATCTACTAAATTGTACTCTCTTTCTCCCTCTCATAATACGTTATATTTTTACTATTTATCAGACAGATTTTAACATACTTGGCTGAATGGAGTCTTTATAATCAATCTATTTGGGTCTCCACATATTCATTCATTTCGGCTTATGTCGTATAAGTACTTTTTGGAACATAATTATTATGTCCGTCTTCATAAATAAAGAGCGTAGGTACAGGTTAAAAGCCAAGCTCCTTATTTAATAAGGGTTTGCATGACTTATCTTCTACATTCCCTTCCTATTTCTCTCAAGTAAAGAATGCGGGTATCTTACGTACTATATTATTTGATCATTCAAATTGTTCTTTGAAAATTTAATTTCGAATATCGAACACCATCGGACGGTGGGTGGCATTCCCAAAGACTAAACGCAAAAGCACACATGAAATAAATGTTAATCGTATAATCAAAGGAATAAGGACCATAATTCTGTAAACCTCACGAGATTTATAGAAGCTCCAAGTTTGAATAACGAATAGTTAGAGATTGAGCTGGACATGTCACACAATTTAGAAATTCTTAGCGCAACAAAGACCATAATTCTTTGAAAATTTTAGCAATGTTGGCGTAGTTTGTAGGCAGAATGGAGTTTTATGGCAGAGGATTATAGTAGTTAGGGGTTAAACGAGGAGGTGTACTGGGCTAACGAAGTAGCGATTGTAGGTAATGGACGGGCTTCACGCCAGAGATGTCATCGCGGATTCGAATGTTAGGGAGATGTTCGAAATTTAAATGGTGTAGGTAAACAATCATTATATTGATTAGATACTCAATAAATCGGGTTATATTTCATCCCATAAATATATGTTGTTTTATTTTTCTCTTTAACTTTTTTTTCTGCTTTCTACAAAGATAAAACTAGCGGAAAAGTAACTTGCCGTTAACCATTTTCGATTGAAAGTTTCAACCTTCGACGCTATGTTAATCGGGTACCCTTAGTTTAAAACCATCAAAAATACCGAATGAACTTCAAAAAGTTCAAATGAAAATTTAAGGTACCTACGGTAAGCCTACGGTACTATTTCATCAAAATTATCTTTTAATCATATTTTTAAATTTTATTCAATTTAGTGCTTTGGTTTACCGCGGGCTATGGAAATATTCTAAGATTCATATTTAAAAGCCGGTTGAAATGTCTGACTCCACCCCACCTATGTCTCCAAAAGTACAGCAGGACACTTGAAACCTCCATTTCTGTTCGCATACAAATTACTGCTTACCCTATCGACCATCTGCAAACATCTCGGAGGAATGTTGTCAAATGTCATGTCAACATTTTCAATGTCCAATCCCTACAAGCAATATAGGGAGTGTTCAAAATATACCTAAGTAAGTGTACAATCCATAGACAGAATTTTTTTCTTTAAGGTACAATAAATTTTTGTGTATTGTAGTTTGTAACAAAGTAACTAAGTTATATTTGAAAACACTCCTTATATACTGTTTGGTTAAAACTTAGGTAAGTATAGAATTTTGGCAAAAAAAAAGATTTATTTTCTGAATCCAATTTTTGATTGATCTACAAAATTAACTAAGTTTGAATGAATGGGTTGGATTAGTGGAACTAATTAAACAATACAACTAGTAAATCTTAAGTTATTATCCTAAAAGGTTCTATCAAACTATAGGCTGTCATGCTCCTGTGAACGCGAAAGCCAATTCAAACCTTTCAAGCTAGAGGTATATTTGCGCGAAACACAAATGGCAATTACGTGCCCTCTTAAGCTTTCAAATTAGAGAATGATTTATCCCCTGATAGATGCCGTGTTAACATCAATTAACCATTAATTTGGTTAAAAGCTGTTGTTCATAATTGAACCAAAGAGATTGTTCATAATTGAACAATCGGCTGAACACGACTTACTTGTCAATTAGTTATCGCCACCGAACGAAATAATTGGTAGGTTCATTATGTGGTTACTCTAAGGTTAATTGCCCATTGGAACTAATATCGACTAGATCAAATCTTATAGGTAACACAACAACATAGTTTTTTATTATTATATTATTTATTTTCCTGGATTGTAATTTTCGGTTTTAGTAATGGTATATTTTTTTATTAGTTACAAGCTGTGATCACCGACCTTGTTTCATTGGCACGTGTTTGACGATTGTTTCTATGGAAACGTTTCCAGGCTATTTGTATCCCATAGGAACTAATTTATCGGATAAAAAATTGCCTATATTTTATTCCAGGGCTAGAACTACTTCCATTAAAATTTCAGTCCCAATCGTTTAGTAGTTTTTGTGTGAAGGAGTCATAAATATCCGTACATTTAGATATATTTTTGGGACGGACACTAATCCAAAAAATCAAACATAAAAATGTGTGCAATCGTTCGTGAGCTTATTTTATACTTTAGACAAGTAATTTTAACAATCCAACAAATCAAACATTATAAAAATGTCATCGAGTTTATTTTATACTTGTGACAAGTATTTTTAACAAGGATCTGTTTCTATCGATAAGACTGATACTATAATCCGAAGTCCAATCGCATCACAGCTTTAAATAATAACAAAATTCAAGCAGATAAAAATCAGTAATTACTAATTAGTGCACGTTATAAGTACCTAGCGGTGAAAGTAGAAATCTAAAATACTATCTGAATGAGGCAATTAAATCTAATAATTACTTGGTCGTGCTTTTGTAGCTGTAGAAAAGCTATTTGTTTTCATTACCGCGTTATTTCGTTCTATTGTGTAGGTGATTACGAAATCCTTTCAGTAAGTGCATCTTCGAATTTAAACTGTCACTTATTTAAAGGCAGGGTGACCATTCGTGGCAGATTTCTGCCATTTTGGCAGATTCGGCTCCCAAATTTTGACTCTGGCAGAAAGTGCTGACGAATTAAAAATGTGGCAGATTCTGGCAGATTTTAAAGATTCCTAGAAAAACTGTGAAAAACACCAGTTTAACAAAACCTTATCTTCAATAAGTACTAGAAATAAGAACAAACTGTCAGTCACGCTAGTGACTCCACAAAGTTTCCAAATTTTTCATCACTCATCATCAGCCAATGTATACGCTTCTTCAATAAGGTCCCCGACACCTATTCAAAGCTTACCTACCCACGCATAAATTCAAAACTAATGTAATGATTCCTACTGAATTGTTTTGAAATATTAAATTAAAATCTCATAAAAATACCTCAATAAACGTATTTTTATTTTTAATTCCCGCCCCCATAAAAGCAAATTATGATGGCATATTTTGGCATTTTCTGATCTGAGACGAGTTCGGCAGATTTTGGCAGGTTTTTTGCCAGGATCTGGCAAATTGGCCATTTTTAAAACGGTCACCCCGTTTAAAGGAGTTTTACTCTTGTATTCTTGTCTTTGGAAAGAAGGTTGTTCCTGTCTTGGAAAGCTTTTACGGAGATTCTGATGAGTCGCTTCCACACTAAGTCTTCAGCCTGTCTGTCTTCAGGCTTCAGGCAAAGGCATACTGGGTCCGGTTTTTGCCTTAATTAATAAAAAAGGGATATACATAATGTACTAGAAATAAGAAATAATTAATGAAAAAATTAAGGTATCTGTAGGAATTGAAAAACTAAACTTAAACTAAACATCAGGAATCTATAGGAATGTTGACACCAAACTCACAAAGAATAAATCTGGTAAGGTACTATCTAATAAGGGTCCCAGAGAATTGTGCTACAGAATGTGATAAATTAAAAGAAATTAACATTTTTTTCACATAGATATTTCATATGAAATTCATAGTTTCATTAAACCTAAGTACCTTATATGAACTTACTTACGCGTCCAAGAGACCTGTAAGATCTAAAGGTAATAAAGCACTTTGAGTTTGAAGAAGAGCTTTGCGACGCGTGATCCGAGAGCTGGTGAGTATCTGGCGCATCTCTCATCAGCATTGCCATACAGCGAGGTAATGCAGCCAGTCTTAGGACGCGAAACCAAAATACAAAATACAAAAATACAAAATATTTTATTTCTTTAACTTAATCTAGTACATTTCAGTGGTATGGGACCCTCTTTTAAGTAATATTATACCTGTGCTAGAGGGTCTCGCTCTCTGCTGCGCGGCTATCCTAAAGAAATTAACTATTTAATACTGTGAAAACAAACTAATATTGACTCTACCAAAACTAATCTAACATATAGATTTGTTTTGACGTTTTAAACAATAAAAAATGAAATTAAAAGTAAGTTACTCTAGTCAGTAAAGACAAGAAGTTAATATGTGAAAGTGTGTTTGTTTGTAAGTGTGTGAGTGATTGCGTGTGTTGAGTGATTGTGTGTGTGTGAGTGATTGTGTGTGTGAAACCTGTTATTGATATGGATCAGTTGAGCTATTTCTAGATTGTTTGCAACCGTCTGCAGTTAGTTAAATTGTATTAATTGTATTTACTAGCTTTAATTTGTTTCTATTCTGATCCATATAATTACCAGTCGGAAGCGTCCAATAAGTAGGTATATACCTATGTTCTTTTAAAACAGATTTATACTTTTTTGTGACTATTGATAAGAATGTAGCCTCAAAAAAACAAGACCTAAATTTTTCCACCACAAAGTCATCTAAAGTTCTACCTGCATTGGGTAAAAGGAGTTCAACACACGACTGCGTTATTTTAAAACAATGTTTCCGATGTGTCACTACAAATGGTTTAGGACACCAATATTGTGTGTAAGCAAAAGACATTTTCTAACCAAATTGTCAACACAACACGTGTGGATAACTAGACCCCATGACATTGGAGGGAATAGACTTGCTGATAGAAATTCAATTTACTGGATAATCATCTACTCTAGGTATTATAAATAGTATTTGGTTTAAAGATTATCTTCGATATTTATTATCTTTGATTTTTAGGAGTTTGATATAAATGTCAGTTGTAATTTTTTGCTGAATTGTTTTTGCTTTTTTAGTTAAATTCAATTCATAGTAAAAAAATTTTTATTTTTTTTAAAGTCTTTATTTAAAGAGCTTAATCACTCTGTGATTATGTCGCTCTAATTCATAGTAAAATTACATTGAATGACTTTTTTTGAATAAATTTAACTATCATTCAACGCAACGTCAACAACGTAGGATTAGAAATTTTCACTGAAAATTTTCTAAAAAAAAAAAATCCTGAAAAATTTCAATAACACAGAAATGTGTTTTTCATTACGTAAGGGGAACCTGACGGTGACATTTTACGGTCCATACTAACGATTCTTGAAATACAAAGCTTTTTTGTTTAACACCTAATATTGTTGCGTTTTGTCATAGAATATTTATATTTTTTTGTATAAATGACTTCGATTAGAAACTTTTTTTGAATACGAGTTCGTTTCGATCGAGAGCGTAAATAGATTTTTGACAGTTTGCTAGGGGCATCCTGTTTAATTCATTCATTGTCTTCCACTGAGCTGGTTAGATGTACCTTTTGTAATGTATCATTCACTCGCCGCGCGAAAATGAACTTTTGTACTGCAACTACACGTATGTCTTCTTTACAACTAAAGCTCAGTAAGTCCATGCTCCTTATACAGCCAAACCCCATTGAACCGTACAATTTACAGTCTCATTCTAGTCTTAATTAAACGCTATATGTGCACTTAAGGCACTTAGCGAATACGCTGGCCCATTTATCGTGGCATTTTATATATCTCTGCGCCCTATAAACATCTGTTTTATATCCTTTGCTATTTATTGGAAATTAGTTTCTGCCTGCAGCTTCGCACGCGTAGTTTCTATGGAAATGTTTAAGCGTTATATTTCTGTCCTGTCGGAACTGATTTATGGGGTCAAAAGCCTTTATTATTTCAGGCGTGCATGCGTAGGCATTGCATGACCATCATTCCATTTTCTCCCTTCTCCTGATAAATATACCACCCGTACCTGGTCGGTATTCCACAGTATTCAACCAAAAATTCTGCTTTACCTTTTTAATAACGGCGGCCAGAGAGTGGAATGAGTGAAATCTGTTATCCCGCTGAAAAAACCTGTACAATCTTGTAAACTTCAAATTCAGAGTGAATAAGTTCTTTCTAGGCAAGCGTGTGTCCACCGCTCGACTTTTTCTAGTAAAAAGGTTCAGAGCAGGCAAAATTTCAGCTGAATCTGTTCAGCAGTTTTGGCGTGAAGAAGTAGCAAACTTCCATCTGTCCATCCAATCGGTGTGCGAATTGTTATTCCGGTCGTAGATAATTACCTACCAAATGCGAAGCTTTGTGTACACACTAATGCGCAGAGTTTCGCATTTAGGTAGGTTACTACTTACTTACCTAGATAGTTATCTACTTTTAGGCTAATTATTATAATTTATTAAATAAGCTAAATCAAAGAAGAGAACCTAGTTGTCGCGAAGGCGAAGAAATATTATATCGATACCTACCTAGGCAGTTGGTAGGTTGATACAATGACAGCTGACTGTCATGACAAGCCAAAGGCAAAAACCTCGGTGACATCGGTGAGTAACTTTGAGTTACTGTGCATGCAAGCGAGAACCTTTGCCACCGATATTAGAATCAGATTCACATTATTACTATTGTGTGTTTACCAATGTGTTGGTATGTCTGCGGACAAGTAAATCAGTAAAGTGAGTGGCTCGGGATGGCTATAGGGGAGGTTGGAGGCCATAACGGGATGCGTCCCCGTAATACTAAGAATCAGTAACCAGAGAACCCGATGGATTAGCCATCATGCCCGATGAATTAGTCATCATAATCCGATGGATTAGCCATCATGCCTGATGAATTAGTCATCATATCCAGGTGGAACATCCATCACTCCAGGTGGAACATCCATCACGCCAGATGAATTAGTCATCGAACCTGGTGGAACAGCCACCGCAATGTTACATGGCCTGATTTCAGGTCTTTAGTTACCTACATACTTTTTACGTTTTTGCTTACCTATAATATTCGTCATAATCCATACAATTGAGGTATTTGGCGACATGGTGGAGATGCAGGGATCGAACAGTTATTCGATCCTTGCTGTTTAAAAATAGAATGCTTACATTGTTTCCATAAAATATCATGCGGGTAGATTTTCTTTTTGTGCTCGCACTGTTGACGAAGCGGAGTGACTCAGTAAATATCTGTAAATGGTTATATAATATTGCACGACTTTGTGCTCGAATGTGTTGTTAATAATTATAACCATTTAGACCGAGGTACTAATGAAGGTCATTATTCTGCGTAACCATTATTTGTACACTAAAAGAGTGGTGCGGATTTTACACTAGATTTACTCGTAAAAGTTGGTTCTTGTTACCCGATAGCACAAGAAAGGGTAATATACCTATTCGTAATGCAATACAATATCTTAAAAAGAGATAAAGAGATTTGGGACATTAGGTGGACTTATTTTTGCCAGGCAACCTTTATGCCAAACAAAAAATCAGGCATTTGAGTATGGTTCTACTAAGTTACATACGATATTAGGCGGACTTATTTCTGCCAGGCAACCTTCATGCTACACAAAAAATCAGACATTTGAGTATGGTTCTACTAAGTTACATACAATATTAGGCGGACTTATTTCTGCCAGGCAACCTTCATGCTACACAAAAAATCAGACATTTGAGTATGGTTCTACTAAGTTACATACGATATTAGGCGGACTTATTTCTGCCAGGCAACCTTCATGCTACACAAAAAATCAGACATTTGAGTATGGTTCTACTAAGTTACATACGATATTAGGCGGACTTATTTCTGCCAGGCAACCTTCATGCCAAACAAAAAATCAGACATTTGAGTATGGTTCTACTAAGTTACATACGATATTAGGCGGACTTATTTCTGCCAGGCAACCTTCATGCTACACAAAAAATCAGACATTTGAGTATGGTTCTACTAAGTTACATACGATATTAGGCGGACTTATTTCTGCCAGGCAACCTTCATGCTACACAAAAAATCAGACATTTGAGTATGGTTCTACTAAGTTACATACGATATTAGGCGGACTTATTTCTGCCAGGCAACCTTCTCATGCCAAACAAAAAATCAGGCATTTGAAGAAGGCAACCTTCTTGCGAAGTTAAATTCAGATATAAGAGCATTTAGAGGGGTTCTCCAATTTAAACACTGCGGCGCAATAAACGGCCTTACTTCTGCCAGGCAACCTTCGTGCGAAGGTAAATTCAGACGTTAGAGCAAACAGGATGTTCTGTTATTTAAGACACTGTGGCGCAATAAACGGCCTTACTACTGCCAGGCAACCCTTGTGCGAAGTTAAATTCAGACATTAGGGTATTTAGAGTTGTTATCTTAAACACAATAAAAGGCCTTACTTTTGCGAGGCAACCTTCGTACGAAATGATTTACCTATCGAAGCACGAGATGGTACTAAAATTTGGACATTTTGGTTTTTTGAAACAACCATACAGATTACTAATATTCATTTCAAATTAGTCCACTGCTGGACACAGACCAGAATAAGGTTGCTGTCGGTTTAACCCTTTGCATGCATTAAAACATGCCGTTTTAAACATTAAATAGTTCTTAACAATTACGTACCTACCCAATCAATCAAAGAATGTTTGTGGGACTTTATTAGAAAGAAACCTACGTTGGTATGTAGTAGATACCTAAGCACGTACCTACTAGGTACTTAGAATTTAGCAAACTTATGATAAAATCTTGAAATAAAGTGCAAGAAAAGAGAATAAAATAGGGGTGCCGCCGCGCCGTCTTACGTGAGACGTTGAGTTTATGTCACAGTCGGATTGTATTACATCAGGTAGCACACTAGTGAGACGTTGAGAAAAAACTCGTTTGAGAGTGAGACGTTGGGAATACATACTCTTGAGACGTTGAGAATAAAGTCGTGTGAGACGTTGAGATTACAAACCCGTGAGACGTTGAGAATAAAGTCGTTTGAGATGTTGAGGTTACACACTCGTGAGACGTTGAGAATAAACTCGTGTGAGACGTTGAGATTACACACTCGTGAGAAGTTAAGAATAAACTCGTTTGAGACGCTGAGATTATACACCCGTGAGACGATGGGAATAAACTCGTGTGAGACGCTGGGAATCGGCTTAAAATTGCTACCTAAGAATGTAGGTAGGTAGGCACTTAATAAAAGGTACAAGAAGTGCTAAATATTTTTTGTTTTTATAAGCAAGATCTTGGTTAGATTCCGAGATTAAGAGTAGGAACTGTACTTAAATTAGACAAAATGGAGATTCTCCATACCCGTTTGACGCTATTGAACGAATCAGTCCTATCATGCATAAAATTTGCCCAGTGCGCCCTTACGAAAATTACGGATGTTGATGCTGACCTTAAAGAATTAGAGCTGATTGGAGCGAAAATAAAGAGTGCTACTTGCTAGAGTGGCTTGTATCAGAATTTAATATCTACTGCAAATTATTTGCAGAACCTGACACTGATAAGATTTAAAGAATTAGAGCTGATCGGAGCTAAAATAAAGAGTGCTACTTGCTAGAGTGGCTTGTAGCAGAAATTAATATCTACTGCAAATTAGCTGCAGAACCTAACACTGATAAGATTTAAAGAATTAGTGCTGATCGGAGCTAAAATAAAGAGTGCTTCTTGCTAGAGTGGCTTGTAGCAGAAATTAATATCTACTGCAAATTAGCTGCAGAACCTAACACTGATAAGATCACCGAATATACGACTATTTTAATTAAGGCAGAAGAGTTGTTGTGTTACATGGATATTCGTGTGAGGCGCTGTAACCAAAACTGTGGTGCAGCTGCGACAAATGGCGGAGGCCTCAATATTTGTAGAAAATTGCTGAGAATGGAATCTTAAAGTAGTAAAGTAAATTCTGTGTCACAAAATTACAAGTAGGGATATAAAGTTGGCACAAACATATAAAAGTTATCAACGTGACATCAAAAAGGATAGTCACTCAGCATGATGCACTGTAACGATGCGCTGGTTTTATGCGACACCTAGAGGGCGCAGCAGCAGCAGCTGTTACCCGCGTAAAACAATAAACAAAGAAATCAGTTAAACAAAAATGAAAATATTTACAACATAAAAATAAAGGAACATTAACCTAACCTAATTGAGTAAATTTGATGGTAACATAAGTACTCAAATGGTACCAAGTTCGGGACCTGAATTGGTCTCGAATGTTGAAGGTAGAAGTATCTATGAGTTAGAAAAGTATGACATCTCTATTAATAACGAAAATTATAATTAGTATTTACAATGGAAACCATTGGGCTAAAGGCAAATAGTCTAAAGGTAGCTCAATTGATTATGTCAATACAATACCAGTCGGAGGTGTTCCCAAGACGACACAATTAGAAAGAGTAGACACAATTGACACAAATTAAAGCATAGTTGTCTGAACTCTCAAGGAAAGGTTCGGTCTACCTGCGGCGATTATTAACGTGCATTGTGTGGCACTATATACAGGATAAAGCCAGTTGTTGCAAGTGAAGTAAAAGACTGCAGGCATGCGCTTAATGAAATAGACACCTACGCGTATTGAACTCACTTGGTGGTGATGTAAGCTTAATGAAATAAACACATACGCATATTAAGCTACCTTGGTGAAAACGTGGATCACAATCATCTCCGACTGATGATAAGGGAAGAATTCCCTGAAGATCAAACTAGGTATATTAGGTAAGAATGAAGATGACAGGTGAGGAGGAGAAAATAGATGGTATTGCATAATATCTAGAATATGTATGTAAAGAGGCCTCAAATAGATTATAGAAAGACACGACAGGTGTACAGATTACTGAAGAGACAAATAGTGAAGTGAAGGACATGACGGAAAACGTTACAGCAGGAGCATTACACATAAGATCAGAAGAACAGATAGAAAATAGACGTAGACATTAAAATCATAAAAGCTACAAATACAAAGATTTTTGCCAGAAAAAGTTTACACAGGCGGCGGCAGCTGTAAATGAAACGAATTGGTACATCAGAGAGTTTTAACGCTATAGTGCATAGTGCAGTAAATATCACGCAGCTTGAAGCTTGCCTAGTAAGTAGCTCCGAGTAATATTCGAGATAGTAACAGTTTTTCTCGATTGCAGTAATTAGTTTTCGTAAATAATTATATTATACTGCCAAGAGTTGTTTGTTTGTTGACATTCAACTGAAGTTATCAATGTTCACTTTTATGTGCGAAATCATTACCCCTAATTATTATGGAAGTGGGAACTTTTACGAGTTAATTGTAATATAAGTTAATAAATGATGGATCAGATAAGATTTATTAGTAGTAATGATAATATTTGTCGTTCTCACGGAATATTAGATTCATGGGACATGCAACGGATAAGTATCATAAAATCCGAATCCGAAATACGAATACAACACAGGCGCACTTGGTTCATTACCTACCTACGTATGCAATTAAGCAGACGATGCAGTCGTTAATTTATGATTAACAAATTTAGATTAGTGTCGTTCCAGAACAAGAAGAGTTTCTGATTTTGAGGCGAGAATAACTGTTAATTATCATGTCATGAAGTTTTGCCTCTTCCCCACTGAATTATCATTATTTCTTGTGTATGAGTAGTTAAACGAGGGCCGATCGGCCAAGACGCAAATCACCGTCTTGAATAAAATCACAATACAAGTTTGGGTAAATGAGAAAATTGTTTTGATTGTAAGTCAGTCAATCACAACTTGAACCGTTATATTTGTGTCGACAACAATTTGTAATAAAGCACAATCAGATACAACAAGTTTGATACTTAGTGAAAACAAACCTGAATTAGTCAGGTGGGAAGCAGCTTCAGGCTTAGCACAGCTTAACAGTATTCGCTAAGAAGCGATTCAATTTCTACAATCGTCATGGCTCAAACAACCACGAAGTTCGTTATTATATAGACAAGCGACTTAGCGAAATAGCTTTTCAAAAGTGCTTATTGGCTACGCGATGTTTTCGATGAGCTTGATGGTATTGTAAATGTACCTATCAGATCACGTGATAATACTATGTTATTCATACAATTTTGCATTTTTCTGCTACCATTATCGTTAATTGAATGGAGGTAACGTTGTTTAGGTCCTCCAGACAGAAAAGTGTTAAAAGGCAGAAATTGAATATGTATGCGAAACGTTGCGGCAGCGGGCCGCCTCGTAGAGGATCAGGAGGAGTCAGTTATCGTAGAGGATGTAAATTTCTGACAATACATTCTTAGATTACCTAAAGTTTGCCGAACATAATGTATTACGACTATTTCCTTGGTTGAGGAGGGTCTTGCGAATACTATTACTAAGATAATGTCGATAAAACCACGAATTAAACCGAAAATGAATAAAATAGTACCCTCAATAGAAACGCTGCGTTTGCGTATTCAAGAGCTTGAATCATTATTGCAGTCACAGTTGATATTGTCGGATAACGCCACATAAGTCAAGCAAACAGCTGATGATCTTCAGCTTGATAGACAACAATATAATACAAATGTATTACATTAAGTAAATCAGTATATCAGTCCATAACACAAGCTCTGCTTACCTTGAGGCTAGATGATGCTGTGTAGATTGTCCGGAATTATCATTAAATACTCTTTATTGCACACCACAATAAAGAAAAACAGAACTAAAAAGCCTAACACTAAAACAGTTGCACAATGCCTTATCGCTTAAAGCGATTTCTTCCAGGCAACCAACATAGTTTGGATGAGTTTATGAGAGCCTAATATGAGTGAAAGAGAATACCTACAAAAAGAGAATTTATCTTCAGCATAAGATAAATTGTTACGCGTGGTAGTAGTTTTAAGGTAGCGAGGCTTGGACTATATGAGCAGATACCCAGAAACGTCTCGAAGTTTTCGAGATGTGGCTCAGCTGGACGCAGAAGGTTTCCAACGATAATGTGCGCCAACGCGTCGGGTAGACCAGAGAACTGCTGCATACCATCAAACGTAGAAAGGTTGAATATTTTGGGCATGTGCTTAGAAAGATACCAGCTGATCCAACTTGTCGTGATTGGCAAAGTGATCGGTAAACGCGGACGCGTTGGCAGATGAAAGTAGTGGTGGTTGCGGACCATCCGAGAGTGGATGAATATCGCCAGCGTCGAAGAACTTTTTCGCTTGGCGCAAGATCCCGAGAAACCCGCTGAGCTGGTTGCTTACCTCCAGTAGTGGAGAGCCACTATAAGATGAAGAGAAATAGTAAGTAAATCAAAATCAATATGCTCAGCAATGGAGAACGTAGAATCAATAGTAAATGGAGAACGTATTGATTTTGCAGAATTCGTTAAGATGTTAAACAATCAGAGTAAAATAAATCAATTAGAAAACATCAGAGGGAAATAGGGCGCACTGTAAGGTTAGACTAATGTAATAATTAGTAAGCGGTTGAGTTGGAGCAGATAAAAGTGTTAAGAGTGAAAACATTAAAAAGAGACGCTTCACTCATTCAATAGCAAAATGATTTCCACTTGAAATCAAAGAGTACAGCTCCGAATGTGGACCAAGTACCGACGATTAGAGCTCAAGGTTCCGAGGAATCAATTAAACCAGAACATCAAGTTGCGTCGCAATCAGAATCAGTAGCTGAAACAGAAGAGATCAGTAAGAGGTCAACCAGGGCTTGGGCAGCAAACTGCAGAGAAAAGGTCAAAGAGTGGACCATGCTCTGTTTACAGTATTCACAAGATTAAGTCAGATAAAGCTCAGAGTCAATTAGGTCAACGGAATAGATTACCGTCCTGCGGAATAAGACTTATAAATCCTTGTTTAATGAATCGGTAATTTTTAATATCTTTCTTTCTCATTCTTCCTTGGAGGGGGGGAATGTCGCGAAGGCGAAGAAATATTATATCGATACCTACCTAGGCAGTTGGTAGGTTGATACAATGACAGCTGACTGTCATGACAAGCCAAAGGCAAAAACCTCTGATGCTGAACGGGCGAGCGATTCATTCTGTCACGAGACGACGAGCGAGAGACATCGG
Organism: Eupithecia centaureata; assembly: GCA_944547425.1. NCBI lineage: Eukaryota > Metazoa > Arthropoda > Insecta > Lepidoptera > Geometridae > Eupithecia > Eupithecia centaureata. Next base: position 13,467,352 of record OX155684.1, on the reverse strand, counting down.
TGAGTAACTTTGAGTTACTGTGCATGCAAGCGAGAACCTTTGCCACCGATATTAGAATCAGATTCACATTATTACTATTGTGTGTTTACCAATGTGTTGGTATGTCTGCGGACAAGTAAATCAGTAAAGTGAGTGGCTCGGGATGGCTATAGGGGAGGTTGCAGGCCATAACGGGATGCGTCCCCGTAATACTAAGAATCAGTAACCAGAGAACCCGATGGATTAGCCATCATGCCCGATGAATTAGTCATCATAATCCGATGGATTAGCCATCATGCCTGATGAATTAGTCATCATATCCAGGTGGAACATCCATCACTCCAGGTGGAACATCCATCACGCCAGATGAATTAGTCATCGAACCTGGTGGAACAGCCACCGCAATGTTACATGGCCTGATTTCAGGTCTTTAGTTACCTACATACTTTTTACGTTTTTGCTTACCTATAATATTCGTCATAATCCATACAATTGAGGTATTTGGCGACACTAGTGCTAAGTCAAACCTAACATAGGATTTAAGGCACTATACTAACAAAATATGTAACTGAATTGTTTTGAATAAAAATATTATTATTATTTCAATTTATTTATTTTAATACTCGTTATAAAATACATTTTTTACTATAGAAAATACAAAAATATTATAAAACTAATCTACAGTAAAAAATATATCAAAACGGTGGATCACCGGCCGCGAAGCTAGGCTCAAGCAGCCGGTGACTAGGGTTGCAGACAGAGGAACTTCCTGACGATACGCGCCGAATCCAGGAGAACCGCTTTTTGGATCTGACCCTTGATCCAACTTCCTAGCGAGAGTCTCTTGAGATGTTTATCGAGGCTCTTCGCTATTACCCCGTTAACCGTAACTAACCGTAACGCGTTATTATTATTATTATTATTAATCAAAGTTTCTCATTAAATAAGTGTAATGTGATTATCTATTTGTTCATCGCGCCACAGAGAGGTCATATGAAAAGAATGTTTTCGTATAAAAGTTCAACCTATATTTTCATATGTGGCGCGATGAACATAGCTTCATCTGCGATGCTGACGGTTCCGGTTTCAATTCCCGCTTCAAAAAGAATAAGCATTTATATATGTCAGTTTAAAAAAAAAACAAAAAAATAATACTTTTTCATTAATAAGATAACTAATTTTTCATTAATAGAATAACTAATTTTTGTTTTGTAATTTCAACTCAATTATTGTTTGAGATAATTGAAAAATTGATTAGTTGAAATTACGACGTATGGATAATTCTTACTTTTCAAACTATTACTGGGCTGATAACTTGTGTGTTGAAACACAAGTTACTATTTAAAACTACAAAAAAAGTAAAAGTGAAAACATTAAAACCATTTAGATTTGGTTTATTGTTTTTTATAAGTAGGTACCAACATAGATACCTTCATTATTTTGAGGGTGGCATAATTATGTTGACTAAACTTTCAATAATCAAATAAAGAATACTTAATTATAAAAAAGTATCGATGTTTTAACTATACAGAGTTCAACTTTTTCTTGCTTTGTGTTACCGCCTGCTTTTCGATACGACTTTGCCGTGTCAGTGTCACAAATTTCGAAAAAAGAATATGATCGATTGTACGAACTGAATTCAAATTTCGCATAAAAATGAGCGTAACTATAATTATTATCTATGGCAAGACTCAGTGGCTAGATTATCATGTGTCTATGTTAATTTGCAGATGACATTGTAGTATTCAACAGCGGCATCATTGTCGATAAGAGAAGTTCTCGTCTCTCCATAAGGGGAGGTCGGGAAGCGTTCACACTCTGCACTGTCAATTAGGAGAGCTCCAGAGACTTTCATAGGAGGAGCGATTAAAAAACAAAACGTATAACGTCTATTATCACTACATAGTATAAAATAAAGTCGCTTTTTCTGTCCCTATGTCCCTATATCCCTATGTCCCTTTGAATGCATAAATCTTTAAAACTACGCAACGGATTTTGATGCGGTTTTTTTAATAAATAGAGTGATTCAAGAGGAAGGTTTATAAGTTTAATAAAACTGTGCGAAGTCGGGGCGGGTTGCTAGTAAACGTATAATAGAAAAAAATCAAAATAGCGTTCTAAAGATCTGACGGAAATGGAATCGAATTCGAATTTGACGTTTTCGTTACGGAAACGAATCGAATAAATTAAAATCTCCCCACTGGATTACATCTACATCACTACATATAAGACAAAGTAGCTTCCCGCTGTTTTTCTGTCAGTTATAGATTTATTTGCAAATACTTCTAGCCCATTTATAAAAGATGTTATCGACGCAATACTAAATTTATTAACTAAAAGTAAATTATAAATGAACGTGTTTTGTATTTGATTATAAGCACTAAAAATACTTTTTATCCTGTCAAAAACATTTACCACATGCTACAATGTACCCATTTCTATGTGGTAAGTGTTTTTAACGTTGAGTAAAGAGTTAAAAGGTACTTTTGAACCTAGTGCCTATTTACAAATTTACCTATTAGTATCCTGGTCACTCAAAAAGCATTTTAATATAGGTATTTTTGTGACCTTTTTTGGTTTTATTTATGTATTTGTCACAATTCGTGGACAACCGGGGGTTGATTCACTATGACATATCCACGCCCAAACCGTGTGACGTCACAATGTGTTCTAAATACGATTTTGTCCGATTCCACGCCTCTGTCTTAGGTGTGTAATACGCTTGGATTGGCCACAGTGAATCAGTCTCCAGGTCTTATTATACTTAGTGAGTAGTTAAATTCTAAATTGGAGTAAGACCTGAGTGTAATTTGTTGTCGAGAATAAACCAATTAAATATAAACAAACAAGGCTCATAGGATCCGCATTCCGCATAGTCATAATGAAATCATCAACCCATGAAAGATTTTATAGCCCAATATATTTAATTGCTTGCTGGCATGACAAAATTGCATTATTATCTTGATAACAGGAAATTGACTTTTTTATGACTAGCCTAATAAAATAAAAGAAGTTGATTTGACTTTAAACCGCTGGTCGATCAGTCGATCGCTCTGCTAGGCTCAAAACCACACAAACCATGGAATACTCAATCATTGGCATCCATAAATGGAGCCTAGAACTCAATTATTTAACAACAATGGCGTGGAATGGATTGCACTTTGATTTAAATGGAGATATTAAACCTGCTCATCCTTGCATCTCGATTGATTGTCACAAGACGATTGGAAGTTTGAATTGCAAGAATAATAATTGGTTAGATCACTTTCAGATTAAACGAATACTCGCAAGACTTAATTAGAGAAATTACTACTGCGTTGCGATAATATTATTAGAGATGGACTGAAAGACTGTTCCTGTTTATTCTGTCAAACATAAAAAGTACTCCTAAGCTCTTTTAAAAATTGAGGTTATTAGAGATATATTGGAAGACTTTTCATAGTTATTCTTTCTAATATAAAAATTACCTTATCTTTCTCAAGCTTTTACTAAAATTATTTAGATATATTTTAAAGACGGGTGTTCAAAGAGGATGGCGAGTTCGATTCCCGCCTTGGACTAATGTTTGCAGGATCTGCAGATATTTGTTCCGGGGTTCTGGTTATTTTCTTGTATGTTAGTCATCTAGTACCCGGAACACAAGTCAAGTAACCAAAACACTGCTTATCTTGGTGCTGGATGATGCAGTGTGGATTGTCTAACAAAATCATAAAATATATCTATCAGAAAAAACTACAAGTAACTTCTTACAGTCTTAGTATTTTGATAGAGTCCTTATAACAATAATGCTAAAAACACTAATGCTTATAAAACTATCGATTTGGATTTTTTACATGGAGATTGGGGTGCCAATCAATGACGTAAATTGGGTGTAAAATGCTAAGGGATGCTAGCTTACTGAGGCAGATGGTCGTATACCTAAAACTCAGAAAAGAAATATAAATAACTGAACCGTTGAGTATAGTAACCGAATTTATTGTTTCCACTGGTATTGATCAGTTCAGCTAAATCTAAACTGTTTGAACCTGCAGTTAGGTAAAACAAACTGATTGTTCGATTTTTTTTTGTTTTACGTAATATTAATGATAAAATAAGAGGCGACGCTTGTTTATCTTGTAGTTAGCCCTGATAAAGTTGTCACATTTTTTTAATTCCACTTTTTTTTGGTTTTGTGACAAAGGTTTAATTGTTTGTTCCTAACGGTGAAGTGGAATGTATGTTTGTTCTATGGTGGGGTAGGAATGAATTTCTTGATCACGGGAAACTGGCATTGAACTGGTAGGCGGGCGCCTAGAGCTGGGGCAACTAGATAAAATTATGTAGACATAACTGAATGACTGACTGATTTTTCGACAAATCACTTTTCAAAAACTTTATTCTAACTTTACACTAATCTAAACTTTATCTATTATGTTTGTCTGTTGTAAGTTTGTAACTTTATCTGTTATGTGTCATTGTTACCCATATGAAAATCAAGCTATGCAAAATTAAGCTTTAACCCTAAAAGCTGTGTGGGGTAGCCAAATTGATTTGTACGATGTCTAACCAGTCCGATTTACAACATCGCCAAACAAACGTTAAGTCATAAGATCTTTATGATCCTTATGTGGTTATACCATAAACACTACTGATCCAAGCCCTTATTGTAATTTGATATCGGACCAGACATTTACTCGCGGTGGTCGTTTAGGTTTGTTAATCAATGTATTTAGCCTAGTGTTTAGAAATATATATAAATAGGATGGATTATTTACTTCCGCGGTGGGCTAGACTGTTGCTGAACCTAAATATATGGAGCCGAATGAATAATCTTGGACGTAACATAAATTGTCGTTATTAAATAAATAATGCTTGAAGTTCCTATTATCTAGGACGAAGCTTAATGGTGCTTGAGTTATAGGTACTAGATGACTGAAATACCTTAATGCATAATGCACACCCCTGAACAAATATTTGCAGATCGTACAAACATTTCCCTAGGCGGGATTCAAAACCGCAATCTCCTGCAGGCGTACCTTCGTGTTGGCGATAGGTATTTGCCTTTTTTCCCAAGTCTTTTATTTTCGTTTCATTTTTCATTTTCATTTCGAGTTTCAACAACACAGTAAAATTATTTTCTAACAGGTATTTAAAACCAATAAACTCACAGATATAACATACACTGATCGTGGAAAACGTATTTTCACACAACATACGTGCAAAGCGTGATCGCATTTGTTTGACCATTGTCAACGGGGCTGATAATATCCGAGGTAAGCCGAATACGACCGAACGATACTCGATACCATCCAAATAAAGCCGAATGCAGAGATACCCGATACCGACAGAATAAGGCTGCTTTTCCACTAGAGATGGGCCAGGATTCGTAGCGATGTTTGTAAAGCAAATAGCGATGTAGAAGACAATAAAGTCGATTTGGTTAGTTTTCGACTAGAATGGATCCTAGCAACAAGTAATTTTTTTAGAAGGAAATGTAAAGCACACTTACGCCCTTTATAAATGAGGTTACGTTAATTCTTACAGATATCATAACTCCCATAGAATTTTCAGAGAATTTTCCCTTTTATTATATAAAACATGTCAATATTACTACTGATATGCAAAATCAGTGATATATATATTTTTTTTTACTATCTTTATTCAAAAAACGTAAATTACAAGCAAAGGAATAGAAAAATTACAACTAGTATTTACAATTGAAACCATTGAGCTAACTGCAGACGGTTGCAAACAGTCTAAAGGTAGCTCAATTGATCCATGTCAATATTAGTCGGAAGCGTCGTGATATTTTGAATTGGCCTTTAAATGGACCTACTCAACCATTTCAACAAAGAACATAGTTCAAAAACATTATGGCCAGAACTATGTGTTTTATTGGTTACTAGCGACCCGACCCAGCTTCGCACGTTTTTATTATACGTATAAACCTTCCTCTTGAATAACTCTATCTATTAAAAAAACCGCACCAAAATCCGTTGCGTAGTTTTAAAGATTTAAGCATACAAAGGGACATGGGGACATAAGGATGGGGACAGAGAAAGTGACTTTGTTTTATACTATGTAGGTAGTGATAAACATCACCTCATTATTTATTTCAAAAATGGGAACATCATAATATATATGATGTTCTCATTTTTGAAGTTGCAGTCAGATCATAATTATTAAAATACGTAAAATTATGTACATCCACAATCATAATAATCGAGAAAAGAGCATCAATAAATCGAATGTAGACACGAAATTATTTTCCAAGTCTTGTGTACGAACGGCCTAAAGCCTAAAGCCTGTGATACGCATCGCCTGCGCATGACATAGATAATCTAAGCCACCCGCGGAGCAGCCATAGATATTATAGAGTCAACTTAATAAATGCCCATTAAAATAAATAGTTTTGCATTGTTGGCTTCCGATTCGAGTGTAGAATCAGTGATTGCAAGCCTTAACGGGGTGTACGAGGAGGGTATGGCATTCCGAAGATCTGGTCACGTAAGGTGCCTACACGGAAAACAAAAATCTAAGTGTCTGACTCGTTTTTCATACAAAACCTACTCTTATTTCAGCTGCATAAGATAGAGTTTGCTCAATAACTATTATGAAACTTTGATTTTAGTTTTTACTATAATGAACCTTGTGATTTTTGCTCTACAATTTACAATATATCAGCTACCTTCGAACCACGTGGCCTTATGATGGTGGTAAAAGACCTGACGGTATGACTCGATGATTCCCTGGAAGACGGGTCGGCCTTTAGTTTGGTATGCCACGTGTGTGGATACTCTAGCGCTTTCACATCTGGCAGGGACATCAGCAAGAGCCGGCTCCGCAGAATCATCAGCGGAGTTCCTGAAACGGCGAAAATACGTTAATCTTGACCGAGGTCACCTATTTCAGCCGTTTGGGATGGAAACCCTTGGTCCTTGAGGTCCTTAGAGAAGATCTTACCAAACTTCTCGATAGAGTCCACAGATGATCGGAATGCTTCAATTTCGGTCAACGAATTGGCATTGCCATTCAACATGGCAGCATTGCCATGTTGAATGGCAATGCCAATTCGTTAACGTTAAGGCGCATGCTTTAAGCTAAACTATTGGCATGTCGATTTACTGATAAAATGGTTGAACTCATTTTTCCAATTATTAACAATTACACATAATCTGATACCTAGTACGTCTAAAATGTCAAATTCAAATACTCAATTAAAATAATCGCTACCTGATCTGCGCTTTGAGCACTATCATAATTGGTTGTTCTTTTTGATTATAGATAACTGTGACAGACAGACAGACACTTTCGTACACATACTTGCTACACAGGTGTAGACTCGGATGAGAGATAAGTTTAATTTGCTTATGAATTAATTATTGGTCTTGTAATAGCCACTAACTAACAATTGAGACCGTCAAAAAATATTTTATTTTTGTGTTTTAAAATTATCTGTACAATAGATTTAGTAAGTATTCTTTTTTAAAAGTTTAAAAGTCTTCTTTATTAAAAGTTAATATAAATTTCTACATTATTAAACTAAGTAACAATCAAAGAAAAGTGTATAACGGAGTGGTTTTATTGTCATCGGGATATAGTTGTAAACAATCTTGAGTTAGCTCAACTGATTAAAATTAAACCTATCTTATTGGCCATCCTTTTAGTAGAGCTTTAAAAAGTGTAATAACAACCTAAGGTCTTGTATGGATATAACATGATGAAAAATAGATTTTTATTACCCCATTTTTGACGACCGATGTGGCGCGGTGGGCGAAGGTCCGCCTGCGACGCAGGAGGTTGCGGGTTCGATTCCCGCCTCGGAACAAATTTGTGTACGATCTGCAGAAATTTGTTCCGTGGTCTGGGTGTTTCCTATTATGTATAATAAAAAAATATCTATCTATGTAATGTATTGTATTAAGTATATCAGTCATCTAGTACCCATAACACAAGCTCTGCTTAGCTTGGGGATAGATGATGCTGTGTGGATTGTCTGGAATTATTTATTTATTTATTTATTTCTTACAACATAAGATTATCCAAGTAGATCTTGCCCTTTACAGTAAGCTAACTACTGTTTGATTATGCGGAAATTACTCCGATCAAAAACTCGGGTAAATTACTCTATCTCGGGTAAATAACGGAGCAGGTTGCCAATCTCGAAGGTGTTTCATAGACCTGCGAATTAACACCTGTGCTAATTGTGTGCTTAGAAATACGATTTCATCACGGTTTGTTTATTAGCTTCTGTTCAACCGTGGTTTTGTTCGATCTATCTTATCTTACTTCTTACTATCTTATCTTAGTGCTATGTATTATAATAAATAGGAAAGTCTGTGTGAGTGTTTGTTATAAGTAATCTCCGTAACTACTTATGTTATTTAAATGAAATTTGGTACGTAGATAGTTTAGGGCCTAGAATAAGACATAAGCTATACCTCTGAGGGGGTTAAATAGGGTGGTAAAGTTTGTATGGGAAATTGTTATTCCTTGGTTTGATTCACTCAAAACTTGGTATAAATAAACTGCAATGTAAATAATTAAAGACATTTTTAATTTTTACGAAACTACCCCAAGGCTTGCAAATCTTGCAATACATTTCTTAAATTTGACAAATAAATTGCCATGCCGGCAAAGCCGCTAGGTGCAACTAGTAAAAACTATAAGGTATAGAAGGTGTTAATAGTAAGGTTGTCTATTAATACAGATATTGATTTTTAGGGTTCTGTATCTTATTACAGGACCCTATTACTAAAGCCTTTGCTGTCTTTTTGCCCGTCTGTCAGCAACGACGACCGATGCGGCGCGGTGGGCGAAGGTTCGATTCCCGCCTCGGAAGAAATTTGTATACGATCTGCAGAAATTTGTTTCGTGGTTCTGGATGTTTTCTATGTACTCGTATAATAAAAATATATATCTAGGTATGTAATGTATTAAATTATATCAGTTATCTAGTACCCATAACACAAGCTTTGATTAACTTACTGTGGGGCTAGATAATGCTAGTGTGTATTGCCTAACATTATTATATTATTATAATCATCAATTGTAATTTTTTTCATCAACCGTATAAGGTAGACAAATCAAATATTCACAATATGTATTTCTCTTGTCGCTAAGACAAAAAAAATAACATATTTTTGTGAGATTTTATTTTTCCTACATACTTGTAATATCGATCACCGAAGAAAAGCTACGTTGGAAATGGTCAGTACTTGGATGGCCGACCACGTTACCTATGTTGACTTTTTCCTTTTTTTTATTCTGTTTTCTCTTGTTCCTTTATGAAATTATGAATAAAAAGATTTATCGATGTTACGGAACCCTTCTTGTGTCAGTAAACTCACATTTGACTGGTTATATTGAATTTCATTTGGTATACTTATTCATAAAACCTTTATTGACAATGAAAATTACAATCAAGAAATACCTTCATGTGACTTTATCTACCTTGCAATAACTTATGGACTATTATTGATATTTTAAAGGAAAAGAACCGAATTAAAACTAGTGTGCCTATACAATTGAGCTAACTGCAGACGGTTGAAAATAATCTAGAGGTATCTCAACTGATCCATAACGGTATTTGGTAGGTATATATTACATTCAGTTTTTAATAGTTTAATGTATTTCCTATATGGTCTACTTTTAGTAAAAATTCATCTTAAGCGTTATGTCGGGTTCTAATAAACGTTTTATTCTAAAAAAAAACCTCGAAGAAACTCTTTTATAAAGGCTATCGACATACCGACGAAATGGTACCTAGATATGTAATATAACACTGATTCGTAATATCGTGTAATAGCCTACCTACGTGTAACTATTTCTATTTCATAACATAAGTCATCTGTAACTCGATTAACAATTAATCACGATGGATATTAACGATTATTCGAAAGATACTCGCTAATGGGAATCGATAAGTTTTATCAATTACCGTGTCTAATTTTAGTTTTGACATCTTTGACGCTATCAATCAACGCTTAATCGATCATAAACATAAAAATATTGATTAAACATGTTTTGTTCCTTTTTATAGGAGCCACGGTTGGATTACAAAAAAGGTTACATAACAGTGTGAGCTTTTTTAATATTCAGGCTGGAAATCTTCAAATGATATTTGGACAACCATAGACAAATCTATTTGTAATCATTCTGAAGAATACGAACTGCTGTTTACTTATACTCTTCAGAACTTTTTTTATGTTAACTGATTTTTATGACTGCTTTATTTTGTTCCCATGTAAATTCGATAAAGATTTGACCAAGTAATTTTTGAGTTATGCTTAATAATTCGTAATTATTGACTTCCACTACATTGTTGAAATGCTAATTTTTGCCTCTAATTTTTTAAGAATCTTTTACGGCTTTTAGTTTTTTAAAACATGCCAAATAAGCCACTATACAAACAGGCTAGCTTGGTATTTTCAAATGTTACACTAGCTATACTGAGGCATAGCCTTGCTCTGTATCTATTTTCAATTACTGATGTTCTATTTCACTATCTATTATTATTTGCAGCGTGTCCAAATAATAACTGTATGACTGCACTTACATAGAAAACAAGTTTTATGGATTTTATTTTGACCCCTGCTACGGTAACATTCTGGAAATAGGTACCTACGTTTACATAAATGTGTAATTTTTAATTGACTTTGGAGGAAAAAGGAGGAGATTCTATGTTCGACTGTCGCATTTTTATGTATTTTCGTTCATATTATTTTATTCACTGTATTCTATTCACTGTGGACCGATTTCTATTATGATTTCTTCATCTTCCCGAAATTGTTCAAGAATAGTTATATTCTTAGATACGGCTATTTGTCAAAGATATCTTGAAAAGCAGTGCAAATATTAAGGAATTTGAAGTCGATTTTTAGCTATGTCGAAACGATGAAATCTGTAAATATCTGTACTGCCCTAGTTATCTATTATTATTTTCTTTTTTTAAAACTATCTGGACTCAACAGGTAAAATGTATAAAGTGCTGATATCCTATTTTCCAGACAGACCAACATTGCTTCGTACGCGACCCACGCACTAGTATAAATCAATGTTTGTCTTGTGACTGGTAAATGCCCAAATTAACGTCCTACTAATATCATTAGTCTAACATACAACATACATTATGTCCCATAAACTGTACACAATTATGGCCTTTAAAGCAACAAAGTTATGTGTGGTTATAGCTTGCAATTGTTTGGTATGTTGGTGTAAAGCTTGGCGTCTACTAGGTCGTTTAGTAGGGGTCAGATCGCCTTATTAGTAAATGCTTTCTCCGTGAAATGGTTGAGTGTAAAATGTGTTTTAGCTAATTGTAAAACAAATTGGTGGACAAATCTTTTTCCACGAAAAACCAAAAAATGCGAAGAACAAATAATTCAACAGTTTATTCCTATTAATTAACAGATTTTAAATTGACTTGTCTAAGTGCTCATTTCGTAAGCCTAAATAAAGTTTGACCTCTGAATTCTAATCTGCATCGAATTATATAATAGAATTAAAGCCACATCTATCCACATAAAAAAAAATATGTTGAAGGTAGACTAAAAATGCGCCCGACCTCCAGGATTCGAAATATTCTGTACATTCTTTTTAGATTTTCCCACCATCATGATCATTATCAGCAGATAACTGAACTCACCAGTTATAGGTCTGCTTATGATTTGCCTCCTAAGATGTGTCCACATATTTTCAAACTATTAACTTAAACCAACTCGTGTCGCCAAAACAGTCTTCAATGGACGACAACCTTTATGTCGGATGTGTTGCGATCTCTGAAGATCTAGGGCTGAGGTATCTCTTTGTAATGCCGCTATGTATAGGGTTATCACCTCTTCTGATTTATGTGTATGAGATATCGATGCCCTAAGTTACAGTTATGTTTATGGATCGTTCCTATTACAGAAAATTTAATTTGTCTTGACCTGTTACTAAAATAACTTTTAATTAAGAATAGGAAAGAAATATGTTCTTGTAATTGCACTTTATAGGCAATGAATTTCATTTTTTTATACTAACGTTTAATTTGCATGTACGGAAGAAAATTTCTTCTGAGTGCTCATAAAAATGGTTCGACTTGGCTTTCTTTGATTTGCTTATGAACAAGGTGGGGTGAGTAGCTTACTTTGGGGCTTTATAGTGCTGTGTGGATTGTCCAGCATTATTTATTTATTCATTTAGGGCAAAGTGGACCTGAACGTTTGGAAGACGTTTTAACTTTGATAGCAAATATCAATTCTGTTTTTTTAAGGTATGGGACGATAAAGTTACTTTTTAAGAACGCGTATACTCTTACAGACGATTTTTCAGCGATAAGGGCCATTTCCATCTCTCCAAGTGTGTGAATAATCAGAATTATATAATTATTCAAAATACGATCCACGAAGAGCCATTCAACCTACTTATAGACTATAGAGTGCTGTTTACGAGGAAGAAATGCCCCGATGACTAAATTAGTTATGTCATTTTTTTATAGAACCAAAACTTGTAATTTATTGTAATTCACAGCCAAACAACACCGGGTGGTTACTTTTGCCCCACCTTGTTTTAATATTTAACCAATAACACTGCATTGCGACTTTTATTTTATTCCTAATCTAAGAAAATAGTTCTCGCGTCTTGTCCGTAATACTTATAGTAGACAATTTAAAGATGGCCTATGATCAGAAATCATACAGATCGGAGAGTTTCCGACAACCCTATTGGTTCACCCGTTACGGATAGCTATTGTTCCTAGTTGTTGACTTGCGATTGTGTCAGATCTGGCAAAGCAAATTGCATCATCATCATCAAATCAGATTGGCTTCAAACACTACCCCCTCTGTTTAGTGATTTACTTCCTTTTATCCTTACCTACACTACTCTTGGGTATGTCCTACGTAGGTACAAATAATATAATTTATTCGTCTTATATGTCGGATATTTCAAATTAAATAATTGAAACTAGGTGAATGAAACATTTATGTAATAACTACATTATTTTTTCATGACTCCAATCTGTGCTATCGTATTCTAATTGCGCCCTTCGATTTCAGATCGTTTTATTTTAAAACTATTACATTTTCTTGTTTTCATTGTGACGATTTACATTGTAATAAAATGTTCTGCTTAATATTACCTTGTTTCCATTTAAGCTCCCATATTTTATTATTAAATATCTGAAATAATATAGTATCTTGAAGTTTCTAAGGTTTACTAATGAAAAAAAAACAACATGCTAGTTTCTACCTAGAATTTTACCGCTTTTACGAGTGACTACCCCATTACAAGGAGTATCCCATTTCTACATATCAATCAAATCAATGATCCATTCAAACAAGGAACCTGAATCACAAACTGCAGGAGTCCATCGCTTTGCCATAAACCATGTCGCTATATCTAAAGATTCCTATTGCTATAAATACAATTGCTATAAATACAAATGCTATAATATAACTGCTATATTTCCAGCACGCACAACAATTAAATTATCATAGAGAAGTCACTGCACGCGAAGGATGAGTTATAGGGACAGGGGTACGGAGAAAGGGTACAAGTCCCGTTTTGACAGATTTAGGGCGTTGAGATTTGTGTGGAGAAGGTATTGATTTGATCAGATACATGAAAAGGATATGAAATAGTAGATTGTTTTTTAGATGCTCTAGTTACCAAACTAATAAAAAAATATATAATAAATCATTTATTTTAAGTTATTTATAACTAAAAACTAGTTAAACCAACGTGAATAAACTAGTATCTACTTTCGGTTGCCACCCTATGCACAGAGAGCCATTGAAATATATTGAGACAACTATTTAAATAAATGAATATTGCTAATAGCTAATTGAAATTTAATTACTTATCTGAAATTCAAACTGGAAAGAAAGTAGAACACTATTGAATAGCAAAAGACTACGTTTGAATTGCTCTGAGCATTTCTTGAAGATATGCAGAACCCCAGATCTCTATAAAAATATCTGTGCCTACCTACCTACTATATACCTATAAGTATATTTTGGAATGGCGGGATCGGTTATGTGACAATTATAGTTGAGCTGTTTTATCAATCAGGATAAAACATTTGTTTTTCCGATCTCTACTGACTAAATCTCAATATTAATTAGTAGCGAGCGACCGAATAAAGACTCTTCTCTTCAAAAACCGATACCAAATTAATATAAACTCCAATCATAAAACATCAGATTCATCAATTCCCTACTTATCCACATCTCTCGAGCGCAGCATCACCGGCTGGGTGGCTTACGTCAATTACCGAAGTTATACCGAAGACCGAGGACAGATCGTGAGCTCGTGTCCCGGATTGCATGTTGGAGTCCCCGGCTATAGTACCTATCAGTTTCGAATCGACAAATTCTGGAGACTTATTGTCTACTTCGACAGTAAGTTGTGCACGTGGTCAGGAAAAGGTTTGAGATATCCAGGCAATGAGGAATGAATATTACCTGGCAAGCTCTGTGGCGCAGCGGGTGAAAGTTGAAGTAGGTTTCAGGAGGTTGCAGGTTCGATTCCAGCCTCAAGACATGTGTTCGTACGATCTGTAATTTCAGGTGATCTCTGGGTGTTTTCTAGGTATGTTCAGTGCGTAATAAGTGTTTTATATTGTTTTCCTTCCTCTCACAGCTCTCGAATACAATGACTAACCCCTGTACTGGTGCTATAAGCATAAAATTTAATGTTCTCAAAAGACAGGCCAAGCCACTTTCTTCCTACTCCTTTGAACTACCGTTTTAGTAAAACAAAGGCTCTGGACTTTAAGAACATGCTTTTAATTGTCTATGGGGGAACGTTAATTGCCTATGGATAGAAAGAGGTTAGAGGTTATTCTGCATCTGTACTTGGAGAAATGGAGACAGTAAATTTAATTGAATATCTATTTAGTACTTTTCTCATGCAAACATCTTACCGATGTAAATGCTACCTAGTGTTAGAATAAATGAATAAAAAATACAGGACAATGCACACTGCGTCTAGACCCAAGCTATAACTACTATCTATATAATCAGCATTATTTATACTATTTTTTTCAGTAAGAGACAACGATATATATCTAAGTACTTTGCAGAAAACATCGATCTGTTTCGTTTTTTTCGTAGATCACCTTACATGATCCATAGACAATTGTCCATCTAAAGATAACCTTTAAAATAACGATATGTTTTATTAAAACGGAATATTGAAATGTTGGTATTAATGTCAACTTAATAGAAAGAAATTATATGTAAACGTGAGAATTTAAAAAGCAATTTTCTGTATTTTATAGAAATTATGACAGATAAACCGTTCTAGATACAGGAATAATTGCAGGCCACCTGCATGGGCCTCTTTACTTTTAATTATAGGATTTTTAAATTGACTGTGATGGGTCTAATGTTTTAAAGGGCTTCTACATATTTATTTAGCCATAATTCATGATTATGGTGAACGTATTCGCGAAGAAGGCTTATATTTTTATTTTGAAGGTGTCTGTGAATAAATATTTAATTCTGTAGGTACATTGTGCACACAGGATTGTCTGGTCTTAAGCTGAGCAGAGCTTGTGTTATTGGTTTTATTAAAACACAGGATATTTGGATAAGGGTTCGACAAACCCTCCGAGGGTATGAGGTTTGACAGTTATTTTTTTTATTGTTTTTTGTATTTTTTTATATTATCCAAAACAGTACCTACATCTTTACCCCTACAATTTTTTAGTTACTGATTAAACTTTTTATTCGGTTTTGGTCCCAGATGCATTCTTCGTCTATGTTTTTAATTAAAAAGAATTAGTAAATAATTAGTAATAAGCTCTCAAAGAACACTACAACGATTTAAAAAAAACTATAAGCGAAAGACGAGTTCATATGCTTGTAGAAAAATCTAATCATTTTTTTCCAACATGTAGTCGAAAAGTCTAAAACCTTGTCAATAATTAACACATAAAGGGAAAACAGAGTAAAAAAGCTAAAAAAACTGTAAGTTTCAGTCGTAGAACAAGTAATTAGTCAATTTAGTGGAAAACAAATGCTACAGAAGATAATTATAGAGTCATAGAACACGAGTAAATTGGAATATAGGTTTCGTTTACTCGAACAGAAATGGATTCAAAACCTGCTATTACAACCTCACGTATTAAAAAGCGATTACCACATCGTAAACAAATAATAACTGGAAGTAATAACTATGGTTATTGTTACGTTGTTGGTTTAACTAGACGGTAGGTATCGTTAATTGTGGAGCAATAAACTGAGCGCTAGTTTGTTGTAGTTTGCAGGACATACCGACACCAATGAGCTGGCCAGCACCAATTGAAAGTTCGGTTCAAGTTGTTAGCGTTTTGTGGGATAAAGGTATAATATCCCATAAAAAGTTATCGAGAGGGAGAATTCCCCTATACAGGGCCGGCCCACATGCCCGAGGTTTTTCGAGCGACATTTTTTTTATTTTTTTACGCTGGTCTATCCGCATAGTTGATATCGGGTATTTATATGTATATCAGTCGGATGTTGTTGCCACACCATTTGTGCAATCTATTTATTTTCTTTTTGCTTTTTCAGTAGTAAATTTGGAATGTATATAACATTTAGCGAAAACGACATGTAGCGGAGGATTTCTGAAATACTTAAGTAACTTCAGTTTCCTATAACTGTTTTTATTGAGTGCCTACTGTTAATATATGATATACTAGCAGCGCCTCGTGGTTTTACCCGCGTAATTCCCGTTCCCGTGGGAATTTCGGGATAAAATATATGTGCCTATGTATTATTCCAGATTATAATCTATTATTGTGCCAAATTTCATCCATATCTGTTCAGTAGTTTTTGCGTGAAATAGTAACAAACGCTATCCATCCATCTATACTTACAAACTTTTGAGTTTATAATTTTAGTAGGATAAAAGAGCTCTATTGACGGTGGCTTTGTAGTTCAGCTCACGTTTTAGATCGCTTTAGCTTATTCAGTTGAATAGATATAGAAACTGATTTGGCCACCATTTTGGCAAGTTTAGTTTTAGAAGTTTAGAAACAAAAGAAGAGAGAATGTTTTTATAGGTAAGAGGTTTATTTTGTAACGGTTACAGGTTAAAGAAGTAACATTCTTCTTGGCTTCATGGTTCTTCAAAGTCAAAATAGGAAGAAATTCTAGAAGTAAAGATGTGTTTCAAAGAAACCTCTTAAGCTTGTGCAATACACCACCGGTTAAGGATAATGCTAGATTAATACCAGCAGGGCACTGCCTCAAGCCGCAATCCGACAATTTGAGACAATAAACCGAAGGTCGGGACAACAAAGTGGACAAATCAATGTAAAGTGCCATTTGTGCCAGCGAGGGGTCGCGGCGTTGGTCAACTTGATGATATATTGCCAATGTAGCTTTGATATTACGACATCTTTTGTGATCTAATTGTCTCAGTCTAGAGGGAAACAATGTGATCGCCTGATATACTCTTCCTATAAGGTTTCACAGACTCTACCTAGTCTGTGGCGATCACCGGTAGTACTCTGAAATGCGTAGGTAAAGAAAATTATAGTTGGATTTGAAAAAAATCCTGTCACAGCGTTTGGTTTGACACCGGCTTTTATAGACGAGAGCGCGTGCGAATTCACTCGCAGAAGCTAGTCTTCTCAATCTTTACCTTACTAATATTATAAACGCGAAAGTTCGTACGGAAATGTGGATGTTTGATCCACTTTCACGCACAAAACTACTGAACGTATTATGCTGAAATTTTTAACAGACGTAGTTCCAGCCCTGGAATAATATTAGGCTACTTTTCATCCCAAAAATCGGTGTCATGGTATAGAAATAGCTTTAGTAAACAATGAACAAGTAATAAAAATATAGGTAGGAAATTTACGAAAGACCAACAAAAAAATTATGAGAAAGTAGTGAAAAGAATAAGTGGTGGACACCTACTTAAGAAATGATTACACAGACACAGGTTTCTGTAATAATTCATAATCATCTATCAAGCGTAGAGCTACACTTGATAGATGATTTTGAATGATTTGATAGGTAACCTAACAAATCATTCAAATAATTTCTCCCTGCCGGTACAGCTCCAACTAATGCCTATATTTCAGTCCGGTCGTTGAATCTAGACGTGGAGTACTTGTCTAATTTATAAGCTCATTGTGGCCGCGAGGAGCCTTCGTGGACCTAGGAGTAGAGAGCACTGGACGCAAGATGTGATGAGGGGTTAGTATCTATTTGACAACCCACATATACATAACTAGCAGCGCCTCGCGGTTTCAGCCGTGCAATTCCCGTTCCCGTGGGAATTCCGGGATAAAATATAGCCTAAGTGTTATTCCAGACTATAATCATCTCTGTGCTAAATTTCATCCATATCCGTTCAGTAGTTTTTGCGTTGGAAAATCCATATAAATATTTAATCCCACGCAGTTTTTTCAAATTTAAATGTAAAAACCATTTATTAAATGAGTTTCTCAATACTTTAAAACTTTATCAATGTTTATACAAAGGTCTCATATAAAAAAAACTACATAAAATTATTTTCGTGTCTGGAATGACATTGTTTTAGGTAATTCTATATTTATGTGAAACGGTGTCAAATCGCTTTCTCTGAATGGGTCAGGCACCATATTTTACACTTTTCTGTAAGTTATAATCTCCTTTAAAAAAATTTCCGCAATGGTTTGACCATTAGACCAACTATGTAGTTACTTCCGTTTTCAAATAATTCTAGGATTGATATGAAATAAATGATACATTTTCTGTAACCAAGCTGTTACTTTCGATGGTCTCGAAGGAGCTCGCTCATATTTGAAGTGGGTTGCAA
Organism: Eupithecia centaureata; assembly: GCA_944547425.1. Lineage (NCBI taxonomy): Eukaryota > Metazoa > Arthropoda > Insecta > Lepidoptera > Geometridae > Eupithecia > Eupithecia centaureata. The sequence goes on along the minus strand of OX155684.1, from coordinate 13,448,611 downwards.
AATTCTATAACTTTAAGAACTCCTTTAAATATAGTGCACGCTATGTACAAGCCTTTTTTATTGAAAATGGTCGAGCGTTTGGCCACTATCTCACGTTAGTGAAGATGTGGCCTAAGATGGAGCACGCTTTCCCAGAAGGACTTATTCACTCTTGATTTGAAGACTCCGTGATCGTATTCTCACGGGAAAACAGACGCAGGAAGCTCATTCCACTCTCTGGCCGTGCTTATTATGAAAGTTGAGCAAAATTATCCAGTTCGACATTGTCGAACATCGACCAGGTACGGAGCCATTTTCTTAATTTGATTTTAAACATTTTCCATTCAGATAGCTAATAGATTTTTCATTTTCATTTTAGCCTACTTTGTATTAAATGCTCTTTTTATACTTTAAGTAACCCAAGACACTTGTCAAATCGTCACAAGAAGCCCTGGATCCTAAAATAAAGCTAGTTTATGATCAATTTTAGGTACATTCTGTAAAACTGTGATTGAGTCAAAATATGTAAATTAATCATGTAATTGCTTTATATAATTATCTTATTTTTTATATGGAGAACAGAATGGAATTGGTGCTTTATCGCCTAAAGATCTACCTAATCTTTGGGCCAAGGGTAGTATTTATTTTAAAGCCAATTAGATAGTTTGTAATCCTGTCAGTTGAAGTACCTACTTCAGTAAGAAAGATGATAATTTTTATGACTGTTATCTAGGTGTTTAATGATACAGACTTTACTGTGGAATTATCTTCGTAAAATATAGGGTTATAGGGTTTATGTTTGTCTAGCTAGTGTCTAGGTTTCCTAAGAGCTTATCATGAAGAATGTTGTGAAGGTATAAAATATTATAGATTCAAATATTAATTTGCGTAGGTAAATAAATAGAAGTAATGTGTCTTTATGGCCCTGGCTTGCAATACTACAAAAAATAAGGTAAAATTAAGTAATACGATTTCCAATGAAAAAAGAGAAAAACAGTCTAATTACGAACACATTCTTCTTTTTGAAGAAGGTTAAAAAAGTAACAAATACGGAAATTACCTTCATTGAAAACCCATCTCTATTTTTAATTTTCTAAGGCACCTATCCTGTCACGCGTCACACCGTATACAAAGAACTGACAAGGTGCGCGTGCGCTTCCTGATTTACCGCTCGATTGAATGCTCGCGCGGTGTAAATTCGGTCGATTTATGAGCTTCAAATGCGATAGAGATGTCAACATCGGAAATTACAAGTTTCATTTATGATTATTCGGAAACTGTTTGTTTTTGAATGAATTTGAATTATAATATGATGAAGTTATTTGATTTTTTTCTTTTGCAACTCAAAGTATGATTTAACGTCCATACAAATGAGAAAAAAAAACAATACATTTGTTCTCGATTTATGAGCATTGATTGCGATGGAGATGTCAACATCGGAAATTAAAAAATTTTATATACCTACTTATTATTATTCAAAAAATATTTGTATTTGAATTAATTTGAATGAATTTAATTGAATTATTTTTTAATAACTCAAAAGTATTCATTAACCTTTCAACGTCCATAGAAATAAGAACAGAAAATAAATAATATATTTGTATTTACTTACCCACATTTGTATTACCACGACCCACAACACTATTATGACAAATAATATTATATTATTATTCGAATTATCCTATTATTTGTAACATTATTACAAATACTAGAAACACTCATAAAAAAAACAAGACCGATATTAATATAAACAGAGCCCTACAATTTTGATAAATAACGCATGCGAAGCCGTGGGCATAAACTTATACCACATTATAACCTGGTACTACCGATGGTTCAACATCCACGCCTCACTCCCAAGGTTCCTCTCTCCTCAGAAGCAACTCCATCGCAACTCGGTCAGTAGTGGCTGATTACCATCGCCAGTCAATTAGAATTATCAGTTATCCAGCGGTAACGTAAGTATCGACTGAGTAACACACGCCAGCGCGCTCAGCCGTGTCAACTGTTCTTCGTATACATCGTATAAGTTTGCATGTCTGTCACTAAATCACTACATAGTATATAACTAAGTCACCCCGGCTTCTCTCGAGAGTATTATACACATGAAACTTCTTCTTGAATCATTCTATTTATGAAAAAATACATCAAATCCGTTGCGTAGTTTTAAAGATCGGAGCGTACGTACAGACAGGGGAAGCGACTTTGTTTTAGACTATGTTGTATTGCAAATGCTGGACAATTCACACAGCATCATCTAGCCCCAATAATGTTATGGGTACTAGATGACTACTTATACAATACATTACATAGATATTTTTATAATTATTAGAAAATACCGAGAACTTCATTATTAGATCGTTCAATCAAACATTAGTTCTAAGGCGGGAATCGAACCCGCAAGCTCCTACGTCACAGGCAACGGTCGTCAAAATGCGATCGTTCTTTCACAGATTTTTTTGATAACGAATAAAAAACAAAAGAAGATTAAAATGTCGCTCTAATCCTAAATTCATCATTTAGTCATACTTGGTGACCCCCCTTTTAGTCTGCTCTGAGACAACTTTAGCGAAAGATGCGCGGCGCCTGAGCCGCCTTCTTTGTGTTGTAAAAAAAAACTGCTTCAGTTCTCAACTCATAGTAATTTCGAGTAAAATAGTTCCCTTCAGAGTTCATAATCGTATTAAATGGATGAATCCAGAATCTTCTTTTTCTTTTATATCTATTTAACAATAACAGCAGTGCAATTGGACCGATTTATGCAAAAATGATCCAACCCACAACCTAGTCAATTTCGAGTTTTTTTAACCTATGTAATCAGTATAAGGTATATTTTAACATATCAAAGACTCACACCTCTATGTTCACAAATGTGAAAAATCCATATGATCCAACCCACAACTGTCATGTCGAAGACCATTTTTTAAAATGTATAAGTGTTTCCACTTGAATCATTTTTGTGTTGCTTTGGTTACCCTAACATATAACTGTTCTATTTTGCTACAATGATTCAAACTGTAATATTAAGCTGGTCCATCAGTTCAAAGAGCTCAGAAAGCTATAGAAAGAGCTATGCTCGGAGTTTCTCTGAAGGATAGGATTCGTAAAGAATACATCCGAAAGAGAACCAAAGTTACCGACATAGCTCAAATAATTAGCAAGCTGAAGTGGTGGCAGTGGGCCGGCTATATCTCGCGAAGAACCGACAACCGTTGGGGTAAACGTCTTTTTGAGTGGAGACCGAGACTTGGCAAACGTAGTATAGGACGCCCTCCGGCCAGGTGGGATGACGATCTGCGAGAGACTGCTGGCAGATGCTGGATGCGTCAAGCTGAAGACAGGGAGCTATGGCGCTCATTAAGGGAGGCCTATGTCCAGCAGTGGACTAATATAGGTTGATTATGATGATGATGATATAAAACAAGTTAAGTTTTGACAAGTTAATATTTGAAATTGCTATTCTATCTAAGTACGTAAACGAAATAAACCATAAAGTTCAAAACACACAGAAGCCGGAGGCGTGGCGGAGGCGAAGGCATGCCGGTTTTTCCTATGGCACCTCGTTCGCCACGGCCTGCGGTGTGTGTGTAAGCTTTCATAGGATTCCATAGAATACAACTCGCACGCCTTCGCCTCCGCCACGCACGCCTCCGGCTTCTGTGTGTTTCGTACTTTAACGAAAAATAAATAAATAAGATAAAATAAGTACAGGGCCAGCACATCTAATATTAGATACCAGATGATTGCATTGATTAATTTAAGAAACCGAAGGGAAGCTGCAATAATAGACGATGTAGATGGTTTATGTGATGAACCTTATTCTGATTTGGACGAGGAGTAGGGCCAATTTTGTTTGTTTTGTCTTTTAAAACACAAAAATGATTACTAATTTTTATCACACTTGAATCATTTTTGCATTTTAATTTTTGCACCCTACATAGCTCTTTCCATACAAAATTAATTTTGTAATAATGATCCAGGCGCAAGTTTTCCCAATTATCTACTAAACTATTACAATTTATTCTTTATATTATTTATAGCAAAAAAGTTGAGTTTACATAGCATTAAATTAAATTAAAATAACAACATTTTGTACTACAAAGCTAGAGAAATACCGCCACAAACTTAAATATCGATTATCTCGAAATGAGGTTTGTGTGGGTTGGATCATTTTTGCTTAAATCGGTTCAATTATCTTTTTGGGATCCATCTTACGCTTCCTAAAAACACGTCCAATACGGCTGACTAAACTTGAAGGTATGGTTACCCTACAAAACGGTTCGCCGCACAAATTCGCATCGCAGAAATTCGCAAATCAAGTTCGTGTGATATCGCATCACATCGCATCGCATCGCACCAAATCGCAGTTTTGTGTGGGAGCCCTAATACCCAAAAAGTAATACCAAATGGTATTTGTTTATTGGCCTCATTAAATTCTATTCATAACGAATACCACTCATAAACGAATTCCAAAACAAGATAAGGAAATAAGGAATAAGCTTTACAGAAGCGGGGTAATAAAACTCTTTAAATAAAACACAGATTATCCAAACTAGGTATATTACTTCCAGCATAATATAATCTATTTTATAAAAGGATTTAATAAATTTATCATTTTATAATTCATGCAAGGTATCATTTCATGATCAGCAGTTATTATAGAACTGCCCAGTCGTATATTTTAGGTACAAATGTAAATGAACGCACTTCGAATTTTATTCGTGACGTATATAAAAATTATCTCGATTACAAAATATCATATTTCATAAACAAATCAATTAAAGTTTGAAATCGCATTGCGTCAAATCAAACTAATGGCCGATTTCCCCAAAGCGGAGTAACTGAATTTAACTTAGTTAAATATTTTTTTATACTTACCTAAGCTTCTACGCATAATAATGTCATCAACATGCAATGCTACGCTTTTGAGATACTACATTTTCTTCTAACAAATGAGGTTCAAAACCAAGGATATATTGGTGGAAAATATTTTAAAATATCGAAGCAAATTACAGACGTGTGAAACAATTTTAGTTTCAACATTTTTCACAGCTTTTATTCGCCTTTTATCAGGTCTCGAATGCATTTTTTATTGCTGCAGTCTGTATTGTTATACAGGGCGAATTTTTGAGATAGGATAGTGAGGTCAGGTACTTTAAACGCTCTAGTTACAGAAAAATGTTTCAGAAAAATGTTACAGAAAAATGTTACAGAAAAATGAGAGAATTCATAACTTTTAAGTTATGGACAGTTTCCTACGATCGATTATCTGTCAGTATAAGGGTTAAGGCACCTGCCCTAACTGTCCTAAATCAAAAATCCACCCTGTATATTAGGTTTTCATGATTAAATATAATTTTTTTTACATAACATTATATTTGATTATAGATCTGAAAATAATTATTTGCACATATCGTCTCCTTTTTGTAACAAATCAGGACCTTACCCTGTGTTCTATAATTATCATTATTTATCTAATAGAATAAGCATTTAAACCAACAGATTCGTCAAGAAATTTTGGCATTAGATAGTATCGTTTTCTCTTCTTCTTCTTCTTGTCTTCTTCAGGTAGAAAGTTCCATATTATCAGGTCTTCATCTGCAGTTGCCGTCGCTATAAAAGTAAAGAAAACCAAAAGTATTGAAATTTAACATATATTTTTTTTAATTCAAAACATTGAGGTTTAGTTTTAAAAAATCAGCTTATTTTGTAACTATTTTAACGGAAAGAAAGGATTCGGTTCATTTCAGTGTAACGTACCAACATAGATGTTCAGTATTTATCTAAATACCTATTGCAAGTTCTCCCGTAAATAGAGCCTTTTGGGTAGTATATACAGTGTAACAAGACATCAAAAAATTAAGGGATCAGACCAGGACTCTAAATGTATTTTATGAAAAAAGCGGAATAAACCATTTATAAAAAAGTCAAAAAAGACTGTTGTATGTTTTTAAGCATATCTGTTTTACCCATATCACAAGCTCTGGGGTCGAATTCCACTTTTCATTTCAATAGCGTCTTACTATCAAGATGGCTAAAACGTTTGTTCATTTTGTATTCTACTATTTTTATGCGCTTAAAGAGACTTTCATAATTAGAACGTCAAATTAGTAGCCATAAAAGTAATCGTCACAGCTATGAATAAACCTCAAAAAGTGTGTGCTGGTAGAATAGCAAAAGGAGTACGATATTATAATGGAGCAGCAATTTATTTAGTGGATTTCGGGCCCAGCGTAATCGCACAGATTACGCTAAAACCACCAATCCAAAATTGACATAAGAGAGCCATTTTAATGGCCTTCGTAATTTGAAATTGTATGGAAAGGACGCTTGGGATGGCCATTGAGATAGTTTTCGAATGTCCATTTGGATGGGTGGTTTTAGCGTAATCGCACAGCTGGTTGCATTGGGGCTGGATCCTGAAGACTTACCAAGCTTAGTGCCATCAGGGCTGAAGATCATGGCCCTCACTCGGTCCAGGCCGTTAACCCCCTCGCCCCACTGGTCCACCACGGAGTCAGGGTTGCTCATCACCACCAGTTTGGAACAGCGTTTTGGAAACGATTGCTTGGCTGGAAAAGAAAAGAGATACTTTTTCAAGCATTGCGTTAAAAGTGTTTTTATTATTATAAGTAAACTACTTTAATCCTTCATGTAAATTTATCAAGGTTTAATAGGTACATAAAAAGTTATTTTAATATAATGAAAGAAAAAGCGATTCTTTGGAGACAACGTCCAGTCTGAACCTCTGCAGCGCTGAAGCTGTAATTTGGAGGCTAGACCTTTCACTATTCAGACCGTTAGGCACCCGATTAGAAGAGATTTATGAAAACTCACCCCTAAAGGGCTGAAAAGCGGTTTGAAATTTTTTGTAACTCCATTAACCAGGGGCACCATTTGCTTGAAACATACAACGAATACTAGAAAAATATAATAACAAATTTATAAAACAACGAACTAGTAAATAAAACGACTAATTTTGCTAGGCATTTTGCTGTGTTGCACTTTCTTAAATGTTTAAGAATAGTTGGTTACATAAAACGCAGATTTATTGGGGTCATTAGAAAAAGATATTCAGATATAGTTGATGCAATGCGGCAATACTGGCAACACTGAGGCACAAAAGTACTCTACCTGTATCACATAGACTGATCACCATCTCACCGGTGCGATGGCTGAAGAGCATGGTGTCGAGGCTGTATGGTTTGTCACCCAAGACGGTATCTCTGACCCGTGCAGTCGGCGCATCGAACAGCGCTATGCGCACTTGAAGCGATGGCAACACTGTGCCGATGCCGAGGAGTGAGCTTCGCCACGGGTGCCAATCAAGAGCCTGAAAGATTGATCAATTCAGTGATCGGAATTACCAGAGCATATTTACCTAAAGTTCGAGTGTGGAAGCAACACGGTTGATAATACCGCCTCTATTACCCGAGATGATAATGTTTAAATTCTGGGATATCGAAATAATGATTTGGACTTTTATTACGTATATAAGTTAGAAAATGTTTATTTGAAGTATCATAATCCATTTTTAGGTTTCTGACGAGAATCCTATTTAATTTGGGATTCTAGTTCCACAGTCAAATTTTAGGTTAATTATGCTTAGGGAATTCTGACCACTGGATATTATCTAGAAATTTGTTAAACTCTCTTGTTGATGGCCAAGTGCAACAGAAATAATTCATCTGTGAACATTTGAATTGTCTAACTACGAGTATCACGGTTCATACAGATGCAGCCTTCAAAACAAAGGTCTCTATAGTGCCATTCAATCAAGATGATTAAAATGACGTTTGTGCATTTGGTATTCTACTATTTTTTGCGCTTGAAGAGACTTTCAAAATTAGAATGTCAAATTGGTAGTCATAAACGTAATCGTCACAGCTATGAATGAATCTCTAAAAGTTTGAGGTAGTAGAATACCAAAAAGAGTTTAACACTGACATTTTGACACGATACTATTTAAATGATGAAGCTATTTATTTAGTGGAATTCGGGCCCTGGTGACTAACGGACAGACGGACGTGCAGCGGAGTCTTAGTAAAAGGATCCTTTTTTCTTTTTTGGTATGGAACTAGGGGTTCCATTCCAGCTAAAACACAGATGGAAGCTGCTCCCATTTTTGTGTTAGGTTATCTTAGTTCTCTCTTACGACGCAAGCTGATATGGAGTGGTTCTACCAAGGCTCTTTCCTTCATGCTAAATTGATTGCCTACCTTAACAATCCAAACAGACTCCACGATAGAGCACATAGAAGATAGAGAAGGCCAGGTGAACAGCATCACAGAGTTTCCGTTGATAGCAGCAGCGGCCAAGTACCGAGCGTCCGGTGACACCCTGACCATCAGCACGGCATCCTTGAAGGCCCGGCGCCAGTTGATGGAAGCCACCGTATGTCTGTCGAAGACAACTACTGTGCCGTGCGAACAGCCCCTGAAATATTAAAATATTGAATCATTAAATTATTAAAAAGTAGTATCTAGCCACAGTTTCACAAGCATTGTTTCAATGGAAACTTTTCAAGGTTATTTCTATTCAAAACTGATGTATAGTATTAAAAGTAGCCTACGAGTATGTGTTATTCCAGAGCTAAAATTACTTCTTTTCAAAATGCCCCATCCGTTCAGTTTTGCGTGAAATAGGAACAAATATCCATATGTCTATACATCCATTATATATTACTAGACTACCCACGGCTTCGCACGCGTTGTTTCTGACACCTTTCAAGGTTATTTCTGTCCAATACTGGTTTACGGGGTGAAAAGTAACCTGCCTATGTGTTATGCCAGGACTAGGACTAAGCTGTGTGAACCTGGCAACCAACTTTAAGATATTCATGTTTTTTTGATCCTATTCGATTGTACCGGGTGTGTACCCGATTGTACCGACAAGATTTTCGTTTGTACCCTAAGGGGAAAAAAGTTATGGGGAGGGTGAGGTTTCTCAACTGTCGCTTTTGACCTACGTAGGTAAAACGGTTGATTGGACTTCAAAATACGCCAATTTTAGCCCGATCCTTTCAAACATCCATACATTCATACATCTATATCAATCTATAGTTGTTTTTTTTATATGAAACAAACTTACGTAACGAAGGAGTTCCCAGTGGGGCTCCAGTCCACGGCGGTGATGGCGCAGTGGTATTCCAACACGCAAGGGCATCTATTGCTGGCTACCATCTTGTTGTTTTCATTGTCGTGCAGCTCCACTGGGAACATTGTTCCTAGCTGTAGAGGAATAAAGCAAAGAGCTTATGTATCAATATCATTTATCAATACATAGTATAAAATAATGTCACTTTCTCGGTCCCTATATCCCTTTGAATGCTTTAATCTTTAAAACTACGCAACGGTTTTTGATGCGGTTTTTTTAATAGATAGAGTGATTCAAGAGGAAGGTTTATACGTATAATAAAACCGTGCGAAGCCGGGTCGCTAGTTTTATTTATAAATTGATAAAAAAAAACTTAACGACTAGAAGTTACCTATATGTATTACGCGACGAGTTGGATTGTGACGTGTTAGGCCTAACCGAACACTGGTTAAGTGCAATTTTTATTTATTTTTTGTTTGTTATTTTATCTAGCCTTGGCCACCATCACACTAGATCCCTACTTTTATAAAGTCGAAAGTAGTCCGCTTGTTTGACACTGAAATTTGGTACAGAGATAGATCTAGAAACCTAAAATTGATATTGGCTACTTTTTAATGCGAAAAAAGGGTTGTAAGGAGTTGAAATAGATGATGAAAGTTTCGTAAACATACAAGCCTGAAAGTTTTTTTTTAGGCTTTTGATTAGACATTCAAAATATTCAAAGTTTTTAAAAATATAACCCTTTAGGGGAAAAAAATAGGGTACTTATGAAATTATTTTCATGGAAAAATTTAATGTTTATGTGACTGCCAATAGTCACTATACCATGCAGACGAAGTCACGAGAACTGCTAGTTGTAAATAATTTTAATTTGTTTTATTCTTTTTTTGTTATTTTATCGGTCATTTGGATACCATCTCACGTAATAGATAAATGAGAAACTCACAGCTAGCAGCTCTCCACAAGGATCAAACTTGCAGCACAAGATGTCAAAATGCGTAAACCCCACGCTGATGAGGTTTTGCGTCTTCCAGCTCCACTTGTGGTAGCTGTTCCCGAGAGCTGCCACCAGGATGTCCTCGTTACTCCAGTCCAGGAGGTCTGGAACTGGACAAATAACCACACCCATTATATGTTTTACGTTGTAAAAATCATGAAAAGACATTATTAGAATTACTAGAAAAGGACATCACTATAAACTACTTATAAATCCTTTTAGAAAAATTTGAGGACGTTTCTGACTGGTATTGATATGGATCAGTTGAGCTACCTCTGTTGCAACCGTCTGCAGTTAGCTCCATGGCTCAAAAACGCGTTCTGATTGTTTATACTAGTTTTACAAGCCAAATGGCTATAAGCAGGAAGATCCAGAATACTTACATGGCACACGGCTATTAGCAGGAAGATCCAGAATACTTATAAGGCACATGGCAATAAGCAGGAAGATCCAGAAAACTTACAAGGCACACGGCTATAAGTAGCAAGATCCAGAATGCTTACAAGGCACACGGCTATAAGCAGGAAGATCCAGTATGTTTATAAGGCACATGGCTATAAGCAGGAAGATCCAGAAAACTTACAAGACACACGGCTATAAGCAGAAAGATCCAAAATGCTTACAAGGCACATGGCTATAAGCAGGAAGATCCAGAAAACTTACAAGGCACACGGCTATATGCAGGAAGATCCAGAATACTTACAAGGTACACCGCTACAAGGTGGAAGATCCAGAATACTTACAAGGCTCACGGCTATAAGCAGGAAGATCCAGAATGCTGTCAGCCGACGACAGATAGGGCTTCTTCCGCGGGACACAAGGCCATGTGGGCGGCTCGTCGCAGCCCTGGGCCCTCGGGGCCTCTAGGCCAAAAGCGCCGTCTATATAGTTCATATACCGCTTTCTTTGTTGGAACTTTTTTGACTGCAATATAAAAAATTGCCTTAACTGTCTAGCTATAATCTAAGCAGTATGTAGAAGCTAGTGGCGATTGTAAAGGAAACCATGCTTTCAGCCTAGTACATATTATCGTAGCATAAGTCACTAAGTCGCTATTTGGCCAAAATTGAGTTAGATATGCTATCAAAATTACGATTTTTTCCGTCTTTCTAGCCTATAGCTAGCCTAGCTAATAGCTATACATACATAAATAAGTAATGCTGGACAATACACTATTTGACGTTATTTGTAGTATTTCAACAGTCTTATCCTTGAAACCAGAGGTTTAATATCATGAATCGAGTCCAAAATTAATGAAAAATTTTAAATTTTTATTTTAGTTAAAGTTATTGAAATAATAATAGGAAAATATAGGATTAATTGACACAATAAAAATAGTTTATTGCTGAATGATAGGAATATTTATGAGTTACATATTTTTTGTAGACCTAGGTCACAGTTATATACTTACATGATAGATGATATTTATATCATCTTTACACCATGTTATAGAAACAAATAAATCTAAGATTATGCCCGTTTATACAAAGGCTAGCTCATTTCATAAAGATAAAAGAATGACTCCTCCACACACGGCTACAAGTATTTTTTTCGTATTTTTGGTTTATGTACCTACTGTGTGCTTTTGCGCGTACAACAATAAAACAATTAATATATCGGATTTAGAGATATATCGCTTGGTCCAATTTAATTGGATTCACAACCCCAAATTACGTTACAGACATGCACAAATGGAGATCGTTACTGTCAGTAATGAGTGTCAATGTCTTCATCAAATTCATATTTAAACTAGTAATATGCTCCGTCTCCACACAATTTAGATTTAATAGATTTTTATTATGTATTCTTATAAGCAAGCGCGATGCGCACGCCAGCAAAGCTCATGATTCATGACATGATTTTTTATATTTTAAATATTTTTTAGTCATACCTACACATTTCATTCAGTTTAGGTACACTAAACCAAACTATCCCAAGAAATAATACATATCTATCTACATTGGTAAAAAGTGTATCAGTAGCAAAACACATGATTCATCACATTATTTTTTCCGATGTCTTCAATATTTTTAGTCATAATTATGTTTTACGTTTTAAGTGTAAACTGACTGAAATGAAATGTGTAGGCATTTCATTTCAGTCAGTTTACACTAAAACAAACTAACCCATCAAACAATACATACTACATTGGTGAAAATTGTATCAGTAGCAAAACTCATCATTCACGACATGATTTTTACCGACATCTTCGATAATTTTCGTGTATACAATGTGTATACATTTCAGTCACTTTACACTAAACTAAACCATCTCTTGAAAAAAAAAATTGAGAAAACCGTATAGGAAGTTTTCGCATTTAGTTTGAGTAGTCCCTGCGACTGTCTGTCAGACAGACAGACGCGTCGGGGAAATTGTTTTTTTATGTAGTGAGATAAGCAAAAGGGGTTACCCAAATGTCACCGCTGTGGATATTAGAGCGGGCTCCCCACAAGTCGCGCCGCCACCGCAGTTCTGGCAAGGATTCCCGCGGTGCTACGAACCGATCCAGCCGGGGTCGCGGCGCATTCAACTGAAACATCGTTTTTACACCACCGCATACTATAAATATACACAGAAACTCAACTAGTTTTCTAGCAAAATTAGAAGGAATACTTGGAACGGGGAAAAACAACGGCGGGTTGTTAATGCTAGTTTCCTCGGACCAGCGAGTGGGTTCTCCGAAGTTGCTCAGTCAGCTCTGCCTTCCGAGAAGACGAGCAATGGACTGTACACGAATCGTTTGAACTCAAAACGCGTGAACATTATTATTTATCAATTTCTGGCGTTTGATTGTCGAGCAAAAAGTTCTGGCCAAGTGTGTGGATCGCGTTCTGGGTCCAGTCGAATTTTGAAAATTTTTATCGCAAGGTGTACAACTTCTGAGGAGCAATCAAACATTCTCCTAGAAAAGTTTGGATTTTGAATATTAATATTGAATTAAATTTCTAGCCAGTTTCAGGGTAGTCTACTTACAAGTGTAAATCATAATGGAAAACCAAGTTTCAATATTCTGCCAATACAATATTATAAATCGTAAGAAAAGTAACTTCTAATTCAATAAATATAAATAGGTTATGCATTTCACACAGCATCATCTAGCCGCAAGCTAAGCAGAGCTTGTGTTACGGGTACTATATGACTGATACACTTAATACAGAACGTTAGAAGCCAACATTTTTTTTATTATAAACAGACACCCAGAAACCTGGAACAAATATTTGTAGATCGCACAAACATTGTCCCAAGGCGGGTATCGAACCCGCAACTTCTCTCACAAACAACAACAATCCTAGTTTAGTTTATTTTGATTTTAAATATTCGCATTGAATTCGGTTCCTCAGCCAATTTGGGTAATCTACTTACAAGTGTCATAATACGGGAAAATCTGGTAAGTTTAATTATATTGTTCAATTTCAAATAGTACATAAACTATAAAAAGCAAATTCTTATTTGATTACTTCATATTGAACAAGCGAAATAAAATGACAGCATTATATGATATTTCCATTATGATCATATATGCAATAAATTCTGCTACTCACAAAACCTGATAATTGTAAGTATACATATGTGTCTCGTAAGGTGTTGTGTGATTAAGCTCGAATAATTCGATAAAGACCATGAAGTCAGAAGAAGAAGAAATGTTGCAAGTTCTTCCACTTAGCAGTGAGCGGAGAAATACAGAATAGACGATTAGACAAATAGACCAGGCTATGTGCATATGAAAAATGAACTAGGGAATCATCTAGAATCTAGAAAATCTTGTCTATAGTCTAGCTCTTGAGTTCATACAATAAATCTGATTTTCACCTTATGATAATCAATGAGGTAGCTTCATCGGTTATTATTGTCATGTACCTAATGTATAAAAAACCAAAAAGTCTACACACAGTTTAAATTTTAATCGTCTGTTGGTGAAATGAGTTCTAAGAAGGAATTAAAATATCACTTGAATATATTATGTACCTATATCACATTAATATTATAAATGAGAATGTTTGGATATTTGATATATCATCAATTCTCAACTACTGAACGAATCGGGCTGAAATTGCATACAGTTAGGTAGTTCTAGGTCAAGAATAAAACGTAGACTTTTATACCCCATAAAATTGAAATGGAATAGAAATAACAACACGTGCGAAGGTGCGGGCTTGTTATAAGCTTATTATGAATTATAGGCCGCTAGAGGATTGAAGAGAATGAATTGTAATTCCTTCGTATAGACGGATTAATGATTGTTACTTCTTCACGACAAAATTACTAAACGGATTGAGCCGAAATTTTGACTAGACGTAGTTCTGGCCTGGAATAAAACAGAGGCTACTTTTCATCAAGTCTCACGGAGGTTAAGCCGCAAGGCTTAGCTAGTATCTCTATCATGTAACTGATTTATGGGATGTACAGTCTGTTTTTTATTCCAGGGCTAAGGGCTCAAACACAAAACTGCGAGCTCGCATCGCATCGCAAATATCTGCGAGCTCGCACGATATCATCCGATCTCATTTGCATCGCACATTCCTGCCAAATTACGTCATACTTGGTGACCCCACTTTTAGTCCGCTCTGATACAACTTTAGAGAAAGACGCGCGATTGTTCGATTGCCATTACCTTGGGATTAACATTGTTCTTGCCTGGATCCCAGGGCATTCTGGTATTCCAGGTAATGAGACAGTTGATTTACATGCAAAAACAGCTATCCAAATTGGTTCATGTGATCACTATAGAACATACTCCCATGATCTTTTCCTTCTCTCAAATACATTTCTGGAAAAATTCTTCCAAACAAAAAAGGTATACATTATGCTGATATTCAACCAGATATGCCCTTTAGGCCATGGTTTTTAAATATCGTAATGCTGATAAATCTACAATTTCCACTCTTTGTAGACTTAGATTTGGACATTGTTCTTCCCCTGTATTTTTGGCAGAATTAAGGATCCGGGATCATTCTATGTGTGAATGTGGTATGGAAGAAGGGACCGTAGACCATTTTTTTTTTTAATTGTCCTAGACTTAGATCCTCTTTGTATGAAGTCCTCCCTTCAGATATCCTACGTCCTACTTCTTTTAAATGCCTGCTTTCTCTCTCCTTCTCCGCTCCTATTATATATTTATTATGTAAATTTGTAAAATTCAATAATATTAAGTTATAACTAGGTATATTATCTGTGTTGATTCATGGCAGAATTTATGCTGAAGCTCAAAAAAGAAATTCTGCATAATGGGGTATTACACTACACGTTATTCAGGGACCCAAACCCTAACTAAGAGTGGTGTAATAAGATTTAGGGTCCCTAAGGGACTGACCTGGCAAGCCTTGCTCCCTAATCGCCCTAACTACCGGGCCCTGAATAACGTGTAGTGTAATACCCCTTTTAGCGACAATTCATTGAATTAAAAAAAACGAACATATAACCGTTCTATTTTGCTACAATGATTCAAACTATAATATTAAGCTGGTTCAAAGAGCTCAGAAAGGTATAGAAAGAGCTACGCTCGGAGTTTCTCTGAAGGATAGGATTCGTAAAGAATACATCGGAAGAGAACCAAAGTTATCGACATAGCTCAAATAATTAGCAAGCTGAAGTGGTGGCAGTGGGCCGGCTATATCTCGCGAAGAACCGACAACCGTTGGGGTAAACGTGTTCTTGAGTGGAGACCGAGACTTGGCAAACGTAGTATAGGACGCCCTCCGGCCAGGTGGGATGACGATCTGCGAAAGACTGCTGGCAGATGCTGGATGCGTCAAGCTGAAGACAGGGAGCTATGGCGCTCATTAAGGGAGGCCTATGTCCAGCAGTGGACTAATATAGGTTGATTATGATGATGATGATATAAAACAAGTTAAGCTTTGACAAGTTAATATTTGAAATTGCTATTCCATCTAAGTACGTAAACGAAATAAACCATAAAGTTCAAAACACACAGAAGCCGGAGGCGTGGCGGAGGCGAAGGCGTGCCGGTTTTTCCTATGGCACCGCGTTCGCCACGGCCTGCGGTGTGTGTGTAGGCTTTCATAGGATTCCATAGAATACAACTCGCACGCCTTCGCCTCCGCCACGCCTCCGGCTTCTGTGTGTTTCGTACTTTAACGAAAAATAAATAAATAAAATAAAATAAGTACAGGACCAGCAGATCTAATATTAGATACCAGATGATTGCATTGATTAATTTAAGAAACCGAAGGGAAGCCGCAATAATAGACGATGTAGATAGTTTATGTGATGAACCTTATTCTGATTTGGACGAGGAGTAGGGCCAATTTTGTTTGTTTTGTCTTTTAAAACACAAAAATGATTACTAATTTTTATCACACTTTGAATCATTTTTGCATTTTAATTTTTGCACCCTACATAGCTTTTTCCGTACAAAATTAATTTTGTAATAATGATCCAGGCGCAAGTTTTCCCAATTATCTACTAAAATATTACAATTTATTCTTTATATTATTTATAGCAAAAAAGTTGAGTTTACATAGCATTAAATTAAATTAAAATAACAACATTTTGTATTACAAAGCTAGAGAAATACCGCCACAAACTTAAATATCGATTATCTCGAAATGAGGTTTGTGTGGGTTGGATCATTTTTGCTTAAATCGGTTCAATTATCTTTTTGGGATCCATCTTACGCTTCCTTAAAACACGTCCAATACGGCTGACTAAACTTGAAGGTATGGTTACCCTACAAAACGGTTCGCCGCACAAATTCGCATCGCAGAAATTCGCAAATCTAGTTCGTGTGACATCGCATCAAATCGCATAAAATCGCATCGCATCGCACCAAATCGCAGTTTTGTGTGGGAGCCCTAAAACTACGTCTGTTCAAAATTCATCACTATCCAATTTAGCACTTATAAAATTAAGGCGCAAAGAGCACCTAAATATATAAATTACTAAATATGTTAACTAAATATATTAAAATTTTATCAAAAAATTCACACGTACAGTTTGTTAAACCCATCATAAGCTTGTTTTTATGCATCCGTAGTAGTTTCGTTTTGTCTATTTTAGGAAGAGATACGAAAACAGAGTTTGGTTGCCGCAACTATGTATATCTTCCTGTAATAAACAAAACGTTGCTGCTTTTTTCTTGGTCACTATGTCACGTAAGTGAAAATGTCGCATATGATTAACTAGCACAATCTTCCACATTCGGAATTAACCTTTAAAGTTAGTATTCGGATAAATAAGATTATGATGTCAATACAATCTCAATATTTTTACTCCGATTCAAGCTATAGTTTGTTTTAAATTAAAGTTATTCAAACTACTACATATAATACTAACGCTATGAAAACTAGAAATAGCTTTCGATGATCAAAAGTTCTTTTAATATTTCAGCTACTTAACATTTTGCATTATACTTTACATTTTGTGAAAATATTTCATGAAACCACACTATTGTTAGTAGTATAATTTTATTTTGTAGTTAATTTTGTATAGTTTTGCATATTCAACCTCTGCTGTGTATATGCTTCTTTTTACCCCACCATTTATGTTGTTAGATAAACAGATTAATTTTAATAAAGGACAAACAAATTGTTTGTAAGAACATTCTTCGGAATTGACGGTCTTATAGGTTTAGGCTGACCGCACACTATAGTCAAGACTGTCTTAAGACAGACTATTGCCTTATAAAAGTAATGAAGACGCGCACACTTGAGACAAGACGTCTATTAGACAAAATTGTCTCATAGACTCTGCGACAAGACTGACTAACGACAGTCGGCTTCCCCTTTGCATGTATGGGGGTGCGCACATCAAAGACAAAACAGTCTTGTCTTGTAGTGTTGCCGGCAGTCAAAATGAAAAAGCTCCGACTCGAACGCCAAAATGGTCCAATATTGCAAAAGGTCCGTTTTTATAAATTTGTGAAAAAAATTATCCGTCGTAACGGGGATATCGTCGTAAATCTTCCTTTTTATTGTTTTTTATTTTGCTTTATCTATGATGAACTTCAGTAAACTTAGCAATTTTTTTTTCAATAGTTTACTTATATTTTTAAATATTGATAGGTAAATATTATAGGTACTTACTTAATTAGCTTAGTATAGAACTCAGATGTATACGAATAAGCTCAATTAGTGCAAGAAATTAGGTAAGAATCTCGGAATTCGAGATACCCAGCTGTAAGTCTGTAAATAATACATAATATACATATATAATATACAAGATATTGGCACCCTAAAAGTTGTCTCAAAACCAATTTCAAATTACGAAAGCCATAAAAAGGGCTTTCTTAGATCAGTTTTGAAAAAAAAATGACTTATGAAACAAAACTGACATAAGAAAGCCCTTTTAATGGCCTTCGTAATTTGAAATCGTATGGAAAGGACGCGCGCGATGGCCATTGAAATGGCGCAAGAATATCAATTTGGATGGGCGGTTTTAGCGTAATAGCACAGCTGTTCTTGTTTTACAAAGACTTGGTTTTTTAATTTTTAACTTAAATTTCGAGGTTATGTTAAAAAAGTGTGTACGTAGACATTAGGTTAGGTACATTTTTCTAGCCAAATCGAAATAAACCGTTTTTGCTCTTAAACACTCACCCTCTTCCACTTCCCGACTTCGCATCGCCCGTAAATTATTTTTCCTTTAATTTTTATTATATTCTCCTTTTCCAATGGGTTTCATCCTACTATTTTTATTTTTCAAAAACCTATCTAGGTGCCCTGGTCTAACATGCACAGTTTGTAACAAAAGTGAATATCATACATAGTTAGGTACGAAGTAGCATTGTATCTAAATTCACTTTACAGCTATTTCAAAAGAAAAAAAGTGGCGTGGAAAGAATCTGAACAAAGAACAGTGTGCATATTACGTTTCGTTACAAGCATAATCATATCTATTTTGAGTAATTCTGAAGTAGCCTAAAGTATTAAAGTATTAACTAGCCGTTCTAATTTTTGTAAATGGCTTAATCGATTTTTGGTATCCATGTGACTCCCTAAAATACCCTAAGTGGCGACAATTCGCCTAATATGGCATCACTGGACGCAGACGGTGCCCGTTGTAAAACAGTTTTGTCGTAGGTGTGCGCAGTGTGGTAGACAAAACAGTTTTGATTGTGTCGTAAGTCAGACTTGTCTATGTGAGACAAAACTGTCTCAAGACAGTCTTGACTATAGTGAGCGGTCAGCCTTATTCCTGCCGTTTTTCCCATATTTCATCATGCTAGCCCAGTGTTTCTGGATACCAGATTACCCACGCTCTTTATTTATGTTTAGTCAATACTGTCTCACCGCTGGACAAAGACTTCCATTTACTCCTTCTACACCTTACAATCTAACACTGACATAGGCCACGATGGAAATGGATTTATCACTTAGTTCTCTCAAATGTGAAATCCATCTGATATAATACACAAATATATAAATAAATAAAAAAAATACTGTACAATTCACAAAGCATCATCTAGCCGAGCTTATGTTACGAGGAGGTACTAGATAACTGGTAAACTTGGTAAATTATACTACAAAGATAGAAAATCGGTCTTAAAAATTGTTTTTATAATTAAATGAATTGACGTTCACTTGCTAAGTTATGTATTTAAAATCCTATATTTTAAAGGGATTTTTCGTTTAATTTATTTTAAGCTGAGCCACAAATTACCGGCCCTACTCCTAGCATGAATACGATAACGTAATGCAAATGACACAATAAAAAAAATTAAAATAAATTTGTACTTTTTTTGATAATTTACTTATTTTATTATGTTATTATATTCTTCCTCAGAATCCTTGACAATGAATGTTTTAGTACCCCAAGGATCCCTAAACAATCCCTAGTCTTACATTATCAGTGCTGTAGGGTTGATTCTTGATTCCTAGGATACGCCATTAAAATTTATGACCACAGATTTCTCGTAATCCTTATGAGGGGTTGTCGTACTTCATAACAATTATTTGTTTTTGACATGGGCTTATTAAGTTTTTGCAATTAATATTTTTATACATCGTTTAAGCCTTGCGTTAATGTTTCTTTTATGTTCAATGATTGTGAAAATGAAGTTTGTAATTGTTAAAGGGAGGAGTTTTTACGATTATTTTTATTGTCCAGATTGATTTGTAGACTTAAAAGCTGACTGAACATGAATATTATGTGACTTTTTATTTTAATGAGGAGTTTAAAACGATCGACGTAGCGCGGTGGTCCTATATCCGCCAGCGACGCAGAAGGCTTTGATTCCCGCCATGGGAGAAATGTTTGTACGATTTTCAAATATTTGACACAGAGTTCTGGGTATTTTATATGATGATAAATTAATTATCTATCTTTGTAATGTATTATTTATTATGAGATCTAGAACGAACAAAGCTCTGCTAAGGGGTAGATGGTGCTGTGTGAATTAAATTGTTAGAAGCCAATGTGGTATTCCACGTCTATTAAAAATTTTAGCCCATCCGTTCAGTAATTTTTGCTTGATAGAGGAACATACATCCATTTTTACAAAATTTCGCGTTTTTAAGTAAGGATTATTATATTCTTTGCTAGCGACCCGCCCCGGCTTCGCACGGTTTTATTATACGTTTAAACCTTCCTCTTGAATCACTCTATCTATTAAAAAAAAAACGCTTCAAAATCCGTTGCGTAGTTTTAAAGATTTAAGCATACAAAGGGACATAGGGGTATAGGGACATAGGGACAGAGAAAGTGACTTTGTTTTAAACTATGTATGTAGTGATAGTGAAGTAGTTAATATAATTAGTGAAAGAAAAATTATTAGTTAAAGATTTAAATATCGAGAAATTTGTGAGCATTGTGCGTCTGAGTCGTTATTTTAACTCACATGTACACTATTGTACGTATACGAGTGCCTAACTCGACTCGCACTTTTTATTTCTATTTGTGGTGTTGTTTTGTGTTGTGTATTCTTAACTTTTTGTCGTAGATCTAAAAATAAAAAAGGTATAAGCGAAAATCTTCAGAAAAGGCCGCCCTTTATACTTAGTCTTAGTTTGTAGTTTTTATGTATTATTTTCGAAGTGAGTACTATTTTTCAGTAGGTACTCTTAACTATACCTATATTAAACGTGTGTACTAATAATATGTCATCAGTTAATGTTTTTTTGTATTTACTTTGTTATGATAATTTATTTAATCATAAATTTTGCAATATTATTAAAAAATAATTATTGATTCTTTTTCACTCCATAACAGGATTTAACAATTAATTATTTCTAAAATAATTTTAAATCTGATGTCCGTTACCGAGAATACTGTTCAGCTAAAAAATACCATGAGGAAACAAAATAACAGCTGCTATTGTTATTATTATTACTTACCTCTGTTATTGTAAGAATAGCTCATAACATTGTGTTGAAGTTGTTGTTTAACCTATATCTTTTAGTTGTGCTACATATTTCTCCACGTGCGGATGTATTTTATTCTGTTTTTAATCGTGAAGACAATTTTGAATGATTTTAGACACGAATTAATGAATGAATGAATTAAAACTCTCTATTATACATAAACTTACCACACAAATAAAGAAAATAATACATTAAATACTACAAACTATGACTAATTATAAAGGGCGGCCTTTTCTGAAGCTTTTCGCTTATAACTTTTTATTTTTAGATCTACGACAAAAATTACTGGATTAAAGTTGTAGAGAATTTAATTTTCAACAAAAAATGTCATCAATTTTTTTTTATCAGATAAATAGTTTAAGAGATATATCGTAAAAACCATTTCAACCCCTATTTTCAAGATGGCGGCCGTGGGACAAGGGTGGCGACCCCACAAACTTGGTTTAAGCTTTACACTGACCCCCCCTACACATCAAAAAAATAAAATTGCGTTCTCTAAAAAACGCAAGGTCAGGCGTAAAAAATGTAACATTTCAATGGACTAGAGGGAGTATCCTCACACTTTCGATGGCTTGGTATACATAGCAAGCTATCGTGAAGGGAAGTGAGGTATCTAGGTGTATAGTTCCAGAACTTTTACTTAGATGTCGCTTTTATCATTTTATAAAGCTGATATATAAATAAGCTAAGTCTTTGGTGTACAATTTAATATTTTTTACACTAACAACCACCTTCAAATTTCACTTTAAATGTAACTCTAAAACTCAGTAGAATGAATATTTAGAAATTGCAAATAGTTAAAATTTCTGAATATTTATATTGTTTTGGAAGTTTTACGGGATAAATAGTAAGTCAAAACCCCCGAAAAAAATATTTGTTTTTTACTTATTGATCACTAGCGTCCCGCCCCGGCTTCGCATGGTTTTATTATACGTATAAACCTTCTTCTTGAATCAATCTATGTATTAAAAAAAAACGGCATCAAGATCCATTGCGTAGTTTTAAAGATTTAAACATTCAAAGGGCCATAGGGATATAGGGACAGAAAAAGTGACTTTGTTTTATACTGTGTAGTGATTCTCGAAAGTAAAAGAATCATCAAAATGAGACTTCAATAGGTGAACATATCAAGTATGTTAATAGCCCAAAAATATATGGCCAAATTAAAAAGACCTTTTTGTGGTTTGAAAATTACGTGGAGAATCTAATATTAAAAATGTTCTTCATTTTCATGTGCAAGTAAGTGCGTATTTGGCGAAGGTTCTCAACATTGCCATACAGCGGTGCAATGCAGCCAGTGTCTTGGGGACGACGGGACGACTGGTATATGAATCAGTTGAGCTATAGAATGTTTTCAACAGTCCGCGTTGGTCGATCTATTTCAATTGTAAATACTTGATTGTTATTTTGTTTGTTGATAAAGTTTTATTTTTTTCTGTTCCTTGATTGTTATTTTTGTTGTTAATAAACATATTTAGTTATTTGTTCCCATTTCTTGACATAGGTCTTAAATAGGTAACTGTCTAATATGCGGACTATCATCCCAAAACTTGTAGGTTTTTGTTTTTCAATATCATAAAGTCGTTTGGTGCTAATTAGGTAGGTAAACAGACCAACCGAGTAAAAAACTCATCAAGTATATTTAAAATTACTTATTTTAGATACCTATACAAAAGTTAAAGAAATACTTCCATGATTACATACATACATGTTTAAAGAGAAATTTTTATACAAAAAAAAGCTGTTACTTGTTCCTAACATCTCACCTTGACAATTTCCAGTGTCTTATAAAAATAATCAAATGAAATCAAGTCATAAAAATCCACAACTACACTGTCTCTCTTCCTATTTATGTTTTACAATAATTACTTCAATAAATAAATAAAATAAATAAATAAATAAATAATTCCGGACAGTCTACACAGCATCATCTAGCCCCAAGCTAAGCAGAGCTTGTCAGAAAAATCAGTAGAGATAAAATGTTTTGTTCCACCTTAAAATATAAGCACGTCAATAATCTTCAAAATATGAAATACTCACTGTTTTTTTCCCAAATACAACTCTTTCCATTCTATGTTCACTAATTATATCACATCAACAATTAAGCAATCATAAAACTAAACGCACACAGTTTGTCACACAAAGAAATATGAAAACAAGAATACCAAATAGCTTTGGTCACAATTTAAAGAAGCTTACCCTCATTTATTTAAGTTCAAATGTTGCCAGTATAAGAATGGATTCGCAATATTCACAAAATCGCATCCATCACAAAATTAGGAACAACTACCTAAATGGCATCGAATAAAAAAAATATATAATCAAACTGGAATACGTATAATTTTCATCGAACTTCAGAGTTCGTATGATTTTCTTTAATCTCTATTGGTTAATTGGTTTTGTTCTGAATTCAAATTTTTAGATACGTATTCTTCCCATTTTTTGTTTTGAAAGAAGTGGACACTGAAAATATGTTAACTTAAACATAAAGGATATAAATATTTATATCACCAACATGATACGTCATTATCGATGATAACAGCCCTATTTCTTGTATTTTATTGTTGAGTTAAACGCCCGACTGTTCTTGAAAGGGTGAGTATAAATTATTGCAACAAACTTGCAACTTTGCTTGTAAGTTCAGCGTATTTCTAATAGATGACGCTACTTGTATAAAAAGTAAATGGAAGCTTCTAGAGTTTAGATAAACACGATATCTAAGAAAAAAATAGAAAAAAAAGACATTATGAAAATTAATTTGTAAAACTCATTAAGTCAACGATGTACAAAATGAATTTAAAATAACAATACAAAGTAGGTTTTATCTCATAAAAAGCTTCATAATACGAGTAACCTGCTTTACCTACAAAAGTGACAAGTTATACCAACAACGTCTTGGTGTAGGTACCCAATCACACCTACATTGAATATTATGTACAAACCTATGTTTTAAAGATAATAAACCTTGAACTTTAAATTATAAAAAGAGCTCCATGATGAAGACTTTATCAGGTCAAGCAATAATTTGACTGGGAGCCTGCGAACGTTAATTCTAGGTAATTAGCCCATAATAGTCACGCATTTAATATATTTTCCAAAGATAAAAGACAATTTAGGTAGGTACCTATAGGACCTCAATAATTACGGGGATCTTTCATTATTGAGAGAATCTGAAGATGCATAATCTATTTTAGATCCATGTAATTTTAACTCGACAGACAGCTATGCGCCCTCTTTTCAGTCTGATCGAATTACTTTTGAGTTCTTACTTCTATTAAAACCCGCTCATAGTGCGTCAAAATAATTTAAAACACCTCCATCAAACCTCTATCTAACGTAAATACGTGAAAGAGACAAACATACTTCCACAATGTAAATATTGTCTGCGTGGCGTTTGATTGCTCGGCGTAATTAGCCGCCCATCCCTACTCGTTCACTCCTACAACACGGTCGAGTGCGTGCCTCCGTGGTGCCACTTTCTACCGCATTGTGGAGGTAGCAGCCCCGACTGGAACATGTCACTGGCTGAATGAGTTGAATGCGTGAACCTGTGTTGCCATTACCACTTCATGCTGGCAGAATGCGTTGGGTCCACTGTCTTGGGCGTTCGAAGTTTGAAAGCAGTTGGTAGAATGTTAATTGCATTGTTTGATGTGACATTTGCAATATTTAAATTTAAATTCAAATTAATTATATTCAGATGAGAACTTTCGAATGGTCTAATAAGCTTGAAAAAGGTTGGATCGATTTTGTTAATTTCTGTTTTTTTCCAACTGCGCAAGAAGGATTTATTAATTGCATTTTTTTTTTTATTACTAGTGAACCGCCCCGGCTTCGCACGGTTTTATTATACCTACTTATAAACCTTCCTCTTGAATCACTGTATCTATTAAAAAAATATATTTAAGTAGTCAAAGGGACCTAGAGGGATATAGGGCCATAGGGACGGAAAAAGCGACTTTGTTTTATAGTATTCAGTGATTTAATATTATGAAAAGTCCTAAAACAAGAATAAATTTAATAATTCTCTTTAATTTTATTTTGGACTTAATAATTTAAATCACTTTGATGGTGAAATACAGAAACCAACATTTCTAAAACTTAGTAACAAATTTTGTTTTTATAACTAGCTTAACGAATGAAAAAATATATATTTGAAAGACTATCTGCAGCTAGGCATAGTTAATACCATCTCATAAGAAACTTAGAAATTTATTTTTTACCTTCTTACTATTTTAAATGAGCAAGCTCTTACCTTGTTACCATAATCTGCGTGTGAAATTAAATGAAATCGGTCGTCTTTCTCTCATATTTTATTGATTAGTCATAAACAAAATATCAACGTCATTTTTTATAATTATGTACGATTTATTGGAGCAAATACTAGAAATGCCTTCATCATACAGAGGCCTTATCAAGAAAATAATATGGTATCGTAACCATATCGCGCTTTTCTACGTTACTGTATGAAATAAATTATCATTTTCTTTCAAATCAATAAACTTTCGTTTGAACATAATCTTACATGATGGGACGATGTTGCCAACAATGTAGGTATCAGGAAGGTCTGGAAGACACCTTTTTAACCTATAACTTCCAGGTATCTATCCCAGGTAAGTGTTCCTACTCATCTTTTGAAGATATGTGTCTAATTTATTAAGAGACGACTACAGTGGCTCAGCAGGCTAAGGTCTGCCAACGCAAGAGGTTATTTGTGGGTTCGAATTTTGTACGTACTTCAGAAATTTTTTGCGAGTACTCTAGGTTTTTTCTTCGCAAAAAAAATAGCTTTCAGTGTGAGATATTGTATTTAGTTTATCAGTTCCCATAACACAACCTCTGCTTAGGTTGGGCTTGATAATGAATGCTGTGTGGATTGTCCAGAATTATTATTATAAAGTATATTTAATGTAAACAATGTTACTACAAATTATCTCTGATAAGCCAACACTGACACACGCAATCACAGAGCCATCGATAGATATACAAACTTTTTCGTTGATAACAGAAAAACAAATTTTAATACATAAATGGATTTGTTACAAGTAAATCACGAAACAATGTGAGTTAGTTCTTGCTTGGAGAAAAGTAATAAGTGTATGGTTGGATGCGTACGATGTGATTTAAATGTTTGCTCGCACTATTCCTTATCTTCTTTTGTCGGTAAGTCATCGGCTACTTAAGATGTTAACCACAAATATATTTATATATACGCCGATTACGCATTTATTTTCTTTTTAACACATGCACGCCCACAAAGATCCATTTGCTTTTAGGTAAGTGAATGAAGTCTCAATTAAATAATGTAAAAAAGATTCATAGTCAGTTAATTTTTTAAATATAGATGCGAATCTGTTGACATAAAAGTATCGAATCGAAAGTAGGTATTCTAGAAATCTACTATTTCCTATAAAAATATATAAAATAGTATAAGATTATATTTTTTATAACTACTGACTACTGACTCTTGGACAAGACAGAAAATTAATAAATTACAATGACTAGTAAAACTAGAAAATAATGTAATCTCTTTCATTTTAAGTTCACTTCCATCCTTTTCTAAGTAAAATAAAGAATTGAACTAGAAAGTCTAGAAAACTTAATTTTTTTAGTTTTCTAGATAAAAATATTAGATTATCTAGAATCTACACAATCTACTATTTTGTACATAACACTTTTTACAATGGCTTCTCTCCTATTTCTAAACTGAAATCAGACTAAAGTATACACTCAATCAGCAGCCGAATCCGAATCTCCGCTATGGAGTCAGCGACTCGGAATCTGACGCAGATTCGCGCGAAATACAAATATTTAAGTTTTAATATTTAATGCGTTCTACAGGGAATATAAATATCGGAAAAGTAATTTCCCCTAATCAGTTAAATATTTTCTATGAACTCATGTTTTAACTAATTTCGATTTAGTGCTAGTAAATATAAGAGACATACTACAACAAATAAATATAATACCAAATGATCCATTATGTTATACTTTTTGTAAGGATAAATTTAAATTTAATTTTTAAGGATAAAAAATGGTCTAACTTTTTGTGGATGTGGAACTACTACTACTTTTCTGGTACTTTTATTCCTTACAAAATGCAGAATATAATAAAAACTGCTAAAACACTTGAATTTCGCGCGAATCTGTATCACATTCCGTGTCCGTGACTCGGAAACGGAATCTAAGTCAAATTCCGTTACTCGGAAACGCAGTTTCTGAATACCCCTACTGGTTAGCCCGTCGCGTGCCAAGCGGAGGTAAATCAATGGTGTCAGGTACACCAGTATCCTTTAGCCCAAGTGGCGATGCATCGATACTTGCTTGCCACTGTCATCGGTCAGGGCCCTTTGCATCTAATCTGGGTGATTTATACGTCAGCGTAATTCATCCACTCAGTACATATTTGGCTGAATAACGCAAAATAAAAAAAAATCTGACGAAGACTTTCAACATAGATATTTCAATGCAATGGCAAATTGATTTGTTCAAAACTTCTTCATTTAACTTCTAGCGTATGTGTGATAAAATCTTCTGTTTCTTATCTTTTCATGGTAGGTAAATATTACAATCAAGGAATAGATATCATTTTGTAAGCAGACTGAGGTTACTGTATATTATTATTGTTTTTTCTCGTGTCTAACTTAGTTTGCTTATAAAATAAAGATGATTTTACTTTTACTTTTTTATATAATTTAAAACTGGTAAATACAATTGAAAATAATAGGTTAGCTGCAAACGGTTGCAAAAAGTCTAGAGGTGACTCAAATGATCCATATTAATACCAAGAAGCGTTGCCATTCTCCAAGAGACTGTCTGCATTACCACTCTGTATGGCAATGCTGTTTCCCAGCACCAGATAATCACCAGCTATAGGGCCACGGTCACGCGTCGCGACGCGTTAAAAAAATCTTAAAGTAATTTAAATTTTTTTCAATCCCGGAGAGCCTCTTTACCCTACAGACCTCGGGTATCAAATCCAAGGGAACAAATGCGTTCTATCTGATAAACAAAACTGATACTAATGCAAAAGTTTGAATGAATGGATGTTTGTTACCTCTTCACACCAAAACTACTGTAGTTCTAGGCCTATAATAAAAAATAGAATTTTCACAATTTTTTCAAACCGGTGAAGGCACGGGCCGCAGTCTAGTCTAGTCTATAACACGAATTATTAAAAAAAGAACTTCAAAACTTTTCAAAGCCTCTAACGACTCCTCTTTTTTATATTTCTAGAGGAAATTAATTGACAATTGACATGACGAATGACATAGTTCCATGAACTAAGGTGGAATGTTTCCCATACAAACAGAGAGCGGAGGGTGTTTGGCAGAACGTGTGCCGAAAGTTGACAAGGTGTATGTGGAACAAAGGTTAGCGGCTTTTTAACATTAAAAAGTATTAATTTTTTGAAGTTTTATATTTTACTTTATTAAAGATTGTGTTTTTACCACAACCACCACGGCAAATAGCTGAAAAAAGAACTTCTTAAAAGTAAAGGCAAAATGAGAACAGCCGTTTTCAATGCAAACATTTCAATTTTTCAATTGAAATTGAATGTCACAAGTTAATAAATGTAAGTAAGAAACTGAACTAATGATATCCACATGCCACGCCATGCAATTTCTTCATTATTTTGACAGTTTTCAGAACTACCTACCATGACTGTCAGTCATGTTTATTAAGATAGTGGTTGGACTGTATGTTAAACAATTACAATACAATACGATGATTACCGTATATAATGTGTTCCAACGGTTCTTGAATAAACAAAACAAGGTACCGGACGTGTATGGTTTATTTATGAACGGGGGATGAGAACAAACCAATAAACTTTGGAAAAAATGCAAGGAACTTAACCACATTAATCTAAGTGATTGTTTTTGAAAATTTGTAGTTTTTTTTCCAAACCATCACATTTTATTGACATTCAAATAAAAACCAACTTCGTATTTCTTTATGTTTTCACTATTTAGACAAATTGTGTGTAAATAATATATCACTATCACTAAAATCTTTAAAACTGCACAACGGATTTTGATACGGTGTTTTTTGATAGATAGAGTGATTCAAGAGGAAGGTTTATACGTATAATGAAACCGTGCGAAGCCGGGGCGGGTCGCTAGTTCAATATAATTTGACCCCCTTCGTTTTAGTACACCTCTCTATATGTCAAGATAAGTAAATAAATTACGCCATATTGTTTGAGTTTCAGCTTCCATTTCTAACAGAAATTGGATTATAATGGTGCGTGTAAACCAAAAGCCGATAACTCACTGTAAATAGTTCAAATACCATCAGGCTACTCTGTCAATACGCAGCAATGTCGACTATTATTTTCCAGTTTGACAGACAGTATTAACAGTGAAATAAGTACATGACATTACCTTGTGTCTGTACTTGATGCACCTAATTTGATATTTCATGGACTGGAGCGTATTTTATGTCACTCCATTCAAGGTTTAACTTATAATTATGCTTAGGGGGTGATACACTATGGCCAATCCAAGCGTGTTACACACCTAAGACAAGATACAAGCGTGGAATCGGACCAAATCATATTTAGAACACATTGTGACGTCACACTATTTGGGCGTGGAATCTCCTATGTCATAGTGAATCACGCCCCAGGAAGGCACGTTGTAGCTATTTCTGAGTATAGGATAGCTTATAGCAGGACAAAGTATACCATTTTGGAAAATGTAAACTATACAATTAATACTCGGCTCACTCGCTATAACACTCCTTTATAAACCTCTGCGGCTTACTTCGTTACTTTTATATTATGGCTTACTTTTATTATTATTATGATTTTTCCGTGTAAAATTATGTTTAATTTGGTAAATAAATAAAAATAAAACATTTCTATCTATAATAAAAAGCGAAACACAAGAAGTTACTTCAATTGACCGCAGGGTCTGTTCTCAGCCACCCCATCAATTGAAGTGACTTCTACAATAAAAGTGCAGGTGTCGAGATCTTTTTCGACCTCGATTGTGTCCAAACAGTGCACTTTTATTAAAAAAATATAGTTAAACAGTATACAAGTGCAAAATAGTTACTGTAAATTAAAAAAATTTACATTGTTACCCAAGGGTTGAAAGTACTTCGAGTTTGAAAACGAACCAGAGACAAAGAAAATGATGAATGAAAGTTTTGGAAAACAAAAATTGGTTCGCTACGATTGCGAAAAATATTTACAATATTGGAACAAATTTCGATGTCGTAAATAATTTTCCACCAATATTTCTTTGGTTGCATGACCCTTAAGAATAGTCTAATATGCAATTAAATTTAGCCCAAATTGACTACAGAATCGTAAATTTAACATGGTGACTCAGTTAAGTAAGATTTTAATTAGATTAATAATTAAACTTTTGAAAGCGGTTAGAAACAGTTTACAACACGTTAAGTACCTAGTCTAGACAATTCCGTAATTTCAAAATATTTAAAAAACAAAAAAACAAAGCAGGCGCCATTTAATAACACCGTGTCTACATTTTTCAAAATGTTTCTATGCAGTCATCTTTGTCGGCATAACAGAACACCGTATTCTGCGAAAAAAATAATTGTACTTTACTAATTATTTTGAAATTCGAAACTTGAAATTTGAGCTTTTTTATAAGTTCCTTCGTAATTATCTAGCTTTAATTGCTTAGATAGGAACCTCATTATTTCATGATACAAACAGGGTATAGAATTTTAATCTCTCAGTATATATTATACAAAAGGATAAGTAGTTTTATTTGAAGAACATTAAGGTTGATTGATTTTAATTTAAAAACATTTCTTATTGAAAATACGAAATATACTCATTCAAAATTGCAGTTCTCAGTACAAAAGACTTAAACGCGCTCCAGGCATCTTAGAAGTTTTTTTCTATTTATCTTAATTTTTTATTACTTTACTTATCATAGACTAATACACATAGTACTTACCCAAGTAACTTCTTAGCATACCTGTAAAAAATATTTTAGTAGGTTCAAATTCATTCCATTCTAATTGTACCTACTTTACGGACATATCGGAATCCCAGTTTCAAATCTTAGCGTTCGACTTTTATTGGAATATAACCGTGTTGAAGTTACCACTGGTCAGTTTTATAACTCGTTCGAAATCCGAATCAAATCCGATGTCGAGCACAACCCCACTTCCGCCGGGCACTTGCTACAGATACAGCACACGATCGCACGCGCAGAAAAGGATTAGAAAAGATGTTTGAAATAGTTCTTCGACTCCTCATTCGTAGCTTAGAGCGCGGGTCGAGCGCGCGCGTTTGGTACGTATCGACAAAATAAAACAAAAATACGATACCTGTTCATTCACGGTCCGCTAACTGTGAGCTTTTTGGGTGCAACGACCTCAGGTTATATCATACGGCTGTCATTTTTTAAGGCGAACGTCCTTGTCTACGGCGCGAACAGCTGACAACCAAAAATGTCGTGCAATTTTTAAATCTTGAGTTGCGATTCCTTTTTGTTTTATTTTTTTTGTAAGTGTTCCATTTTTAAATTGAAGTCGTGCGTACTTTAATTGGTTTTATTGTGAAGTGCCGCGATTTTGTGAAGTGTTTTGTGTAGTGTGAATGAGACTGATTGTAGCGGTATAAGGTAATTTATTTTTAATATTTTGTAATCAACCTTGTTATGCAATGCAAAGTTATTTTCATTAGGTTTTGTAATAAGTATAACTTGTACTATTGTCAACAATTTTTTTAATAAGATATATTTTTACTATTCGGTTATGTTTTTAACTAGTTACGACGAATGTAACAGAAAATTCATTTATGATAGCATTATTTCATCTTTTTCATTGAAAAAATGTAATGGTGAGGAATTTTTGACACGAACAAAACGTAAAAAACTCGTAATAAATTATGAACATAAATTAATGGCTATTCTATGAAATTGTCACCTCTTTATGGACTTCTTTGTTAATTAATAAAGACTCCCTTTGGTCCTTAACAACAAAGAGCATATCTGTTTAATTATGAATGACAGTTTAACTGGTACCTGTTGTTACCTTTGTATTTTATTTAACGGTAATTTATCTTTTAGGGATAATTAACGTGTGATACAGAAATTATATAACATTAAAAGTTTAATATACATAGCATATACATAGCCAGTTTTTATACTTGCTTATGATTTGATTGTTATTTACTACATAAGATTGTATTGATATTATCTTAGTATTATTATTTGACAGAGGTTTGACATGAACATAATTTCGCGTGTTTTAGGAACTTAAAATTAAAATAATAAAAATGAGAACAACAGCAATTTTACTAGTTATGTTAATAAAGACGCTTTATTGAAGACTAGCGACCCGCACCGGCTTCACACGGTTTTATTGTACGTATAAACCTTCCTCTTGAATCACTATCTATTAAAAAAAACCGCATCAAAATCGGTTACCCAGTTTTAAAGATTTAAGTATACATAGGGACAGAGGGACATATGGACAGAGAAAGCGACTTTGTTTTATACTATGTAGTGATAAGTCAAAAACTACTGTTCCAACTTTAAGAAGTACCGGCTATCTCTACTTAATATTACAAACGCAAAAGTAACTCTGTCTGTCTGTCTGTTACGCTTTCACGGCTAAACTACTGAACCGATTTGAATGAAATTTAGTAGAGATAGACTCTAGGGCCTGAGAAAGGACATAGGTTACTTTTTATACGGAAATAACGGCCGCAATTTTAATATAATAGAACCCGCAAAATCGGTTAGACTAAAAATACTTTAAGTTAGTCAGATAAAAAAAAATATTATCTATATATTAAGAACCTTCTCCTTTTTAAGTCTGGTAAAAATGAATATCACACAAACAAACAAAAAACTTTAGAAATATGGATGTTTGTAACGTACGATTCTTTACGGTAAAACCTGCCAAACAATTCCAAAAAATGTAAACTGAATGTGATCAATTTACAGTAACCTGTGACGAACTTACACATACTTTTTAATGTATGTGACGTTAATTTCAATGTATGTAGTGTGCAAAAATGTGACGAACTTACTTTGTGGCTAATATATAACAGAAATTCCGTTAAAGCCGTGAGTAGAATGTATTAGTTAAAAGATAACTAAATAAATATTATCATGCTAGACAGTCCACCCACCATGATCTAGCCCCAAGCTAAGCAGAGCTTGTGTTATGGGTACTAGATAACTAAAATTACACGTCACAATAACACTAATATTTTAAATGAAAAGTTTGGAGTTTGTTTGTTATCTCTTCGCGCCAAAACTACTGAGTGTTCTTTAATTCTTTAATTATTTAATGCACAAATGAAAATACATACAAGAAAACTTAAAACTAAATAAATTATGGCACAGGCGAGCTTAACCCTAAAAAAAGTTCTCTTCCAGCAAACCTTATTGGGAGAGAGTCAAGTTAGAGCAGTGGGTACGTGTGCATATTTTGCAGATAAAAATGTGATGTGATAGTGTTGGTGGCGTTTGGTGCATTTTTGTATGTCACTCATAATCCCTATTAATATTTTAAATGAGAAGTTTGTATGGATGGATGTTTGTTCCTCTTCCACATAAAAACTACTGAATGGAAAAGACTGAAGTTTGGAATAGATTTCATTTCATTTTATTTATTGCATTTAGAGGTAGATCTATCCTATTATTCTTTATACCTTTTTTCATTTTATCATTCTATTTTTTTTCTTTATAAATAAGGATAAGTATTAAAATGAATCCGTGTTATAAAGATGATTTTAGAATTTGATATACCTTCCAAGTTTTTTAGTTAATTTTTACGCGTTCTCTGATAAATAAGCCTATGTCGTTTCAAGTAAATAAATATCTTTTTTTCTTTAGGCTTATAAAATAAGCATTTTAACAAATCAAATTTTAAACTATAGGTATATAATTATAAAAATAATATAAGAAATTAAGTGATAATTGATTTCTCCTTCGCGTCTATATTTTTTTCGGGATACTATCCGCGCCACATTTTATCATGTTCTTTCAACCATTTATTTATTTTAAAATTGCATCAACGCAATGTATAATAAAATATGGATTGTAGGCTAGTTCTTAAAAATAATTAATTTAAGTGCCATCTTAATTACAGGTACAAATCGAAAATCAATTACAAATTTAATAAAAAAAACAAAAAACCTTTAAAATTACATTTACAACAGTATTGAAAAGACTATAATATTATGTAGGTACTTAATTTAATTAATTAGATTGGGGCTAAATGATGCTATGCGGATTGTACAGAATTATTTAATATTATTATAATAATTCCAAAAGAATTCAAACTCAAACATGGACTATGTTAGTAAGATAGTTCAAGTTCTATTAAATGAATGAATGAATAAACCCTTTTTTGTACTAATACATATGTACAGTTGAAATCATTTATGCAAAAAAGTGAATGTAATACAAAGTCTTGCGCTATCACTGAGAGCGACTCCACTGCAATTTTGAAAAATTTAAAATGAAAAATAATAGATTTTTTTGCTAACTTATTTAAGATAACTGTATTATTGACTAATTAAGTAGCAGTAACACAATGCAGTTAATGCAGTAACCTAATTTAATAAAACACAAATAAACACACAATAATAGCTTATAAAAGTTATAAAACATGATGTAATTGTATTGCCTTCAAAGCAAGTTTATAAATACTCAAGATACCAGAGAGCTTACAGACCGTAATTCCTAGAAACTTTTTTTTAGCAAAAAGATACCCACAGAGTACAGACTTATTTTGTGCCTTATAAAAGTAGTAGTTCTTCCTGCAGCTTCGCACATGTTTCTATTAAAACTTTTAATTCTATTCGATGTCCACAAATATAAAGGTATTGCATAAATACTTATGAACAATAGATATATTGTACTTAATCTGAAGTTAAAATTTAAGTTTTAATTTTTATGAGTAATTTTTTTTGATTTATTTTGTTATCGTCTAAGTGATTTTGTATTGTTTCTAAAAATATGATCCTTCATTCTACCATACCGTCTACATGTATTTATCTATCAAAACTATCTATGTATATCAACGTATAATTATATAAACTATCTATGATAAACTAAATAAACCTTTATCCATCTCTCTCCGCTCTCTAAACAGATCACCTAAAACCTCTAAAGAGATCTCCACTCTCTAGAGAGATTTATTTATTTATTAATAAATAAATAAATAAATAACTTAGTAATAAATAAATAATCTCTTAGTAACAAATAAATAATCTCTTAGTAATAAATAAATAATAATAATAAAATAAATAAATAAATCTCTTTATCTAAGTATCTCTATTCATTAGAACTGATTTGTTGTATAATAGTAGACTTTGTTTTATGTTGGCAGGGTTAAAGCTACGTCTGAGCAAAATTTCAATCCAATCCGTTCAGTAGTTGTGGATTGAAGAGTTGACAAACGCACATACATCCATCCAAACTTTCACATTTATAAGTGTGATAGTGTGGTTCAGCAAAGATCTTAATATGGTTTATATAAAACTAGCAACCCGCCCCGGCTTAGCACGATTTTATTATACGTATAAACCTTCGTCTTGAATCACTCTATCTATTAAAAAACCACATCAAAATCCGTTGCGAAGTTTTAAAGATAGCAGATAGCATTCAAAGGGATATAGGGACAGTAAAAGCGACTTTGTTTTATACTATGTAGTGATGTTGTGTAGTATATATATGTGTATGTAGGGTTGTTGTTGGTTGGGGTTGATCCTCCATCTTATTTGTAGGATACAACAAGGCGTACCTACCTTTGGGAATTTTAAACTTATTAAACACATTTTCAAGAATCACACACACAATTGGTTTTATTTCGTTAAAACTTTTGATATTGACAAGGGAAACTGCATGTAAAATTATGAGCGTCTGCTACTAACGTTTACTGAAATAAAAATAGTTTTTGTGTCATAATCACCCCTTATTTTAATCCCCGTAGGATGGGTATTATAAAATTCCTTTGTTATTACACCCCTACAAAATAAAAGGTACAAAAACTCTATATTTCAAGTCTCTAGATCTAGTAGTTTAGGCTTTGCGTAGTCAGTTACTATTTTATGATATATAACATATTATAAATAATAGTGCTTGACAATTTTACACAACAGCATCTAGCCCCAAGCTAAGCAGAGCTTGTATTATGGGTACAATATAGATAGATATTATTGAAGTAATATTTAGACCTAGATGTATTAAATTGATAGTCCAGTAGTTTTGCGAGAAGAAATAACAAACATACACACGTCCAAACTTCGCATTTTTATTATAAGTTTGATTTTATTACCTTATTACAGAACCGTTATATGTATAAAATTATTCAAAACTTGTTTTGAACGGCTAACTCTTAATTCATCCATGCGAGCTTGACTACACTGTATAGTGCTACTAATAGTAAGATGGTGCCACTAATAAAAAAAAATATAATTTAGTATCACTACATAGTATAAAATAAAGTCGCTTTTTCTATCCCTATGTCCCTATATCCCTTTGAATGCTTAAATCTTTAAAACTACGCAACGGATTTTGATGCGGTTTTTTTAATAGATAGAGAGATTCAAGAGGAAGTTTTATATAAGGTAACTGTGGGTATAGTTGACACTGAGGTAATAGTTGACACTTTCAACTTTGGATAGCTTTGAAGACGCTCTTTCATTAGAATAGGTCTCGTAAATGCACCTGTTTGATAGGTAATGTATCTAAACACATTTGTTTTTGTATATTGCCAAAATGAATTCCACCGTTTAGTTATGGTGAATGTTTTTCTGCGTGTGTGTGTGAGAAACGCAATTTTTTTGTAATATCTAAGAGATTTGAAAGAGGTAAGTGAATTTACAATCAGCCACATTTTGTATTTTCTTTGGAAGATATTTGCTGATTTTATGCATGATGATATTATTCATTCATTGTTTACTGCTTGGTTTCTACTTCTAACCTTGTGGATATAATGGCTTTCATTATTTTTGTATGTGTCAACTACTGGTTACCCTTTTTTTAACATTTGTAGTAATTGACACCCATGTCAACTACTGCTTTTTTACCTATAAATCCAATTTTCATGATGATAGTAATGGCTGTACAGTGACAATCATTTCTGTAGATAGTAGTCTAGCTGCTATTATCACTAGAACCAATACTTGGCAGGGGTGTCAACTATGCATGCTTATGGTATCAAGTACTAACTAGGAACTTAATAATTCCTATTCCTTAGGAAAACGATGCCACCCATAAAGGGTAAGATGCTGATGTATCCTGAAAAGGATATGCTAAATGCTAAAAGATGGGATGCCAGTTGCATCAGCAACAGCTGCAAAAAAAGTAATGTACCAAGGGTTACATTAATGTAGAAATGTTCAAGAAAACTTCACTGGAGAGAAGAAAAAGTCCTAGAACCGTACTCTCAGCAGATGAGAAATAAAAAATTAGAAACGTGGTTATTATCGCCAGCGTGATCGAATTTCCCAGTTAACAAAAATCAGCTTCTTGATAGCTTCTAGATTATTGACATAAAGGTTTTTTTACCATGTTTTGAGTGAAGCGCGCAAGAGCACTTGCAATTGCAAGTGCTTGTTGAGCAATTTTTATAGGTATTTAAGTTTTGACCTCATTTATTTTACCACAGGTCGTAGTATTTTTGCATTAGACAACTTTTAGTACCTACTTATCGATATTTTTAATTGTTTTAAGTTACCAAGAATTTGATTTCTATATTTAAAAAAATGTTTTCTGAACAAAAGACTGTTTTTCTTACTAGTTACCTACCTCATGACTGCTATTTTTAAGAGTACATAATATAGTCATGACAAATAAGATTTGTCTGTTTTTTGTTGCATTGTTTCTTAGTTAATAAATAAAGCAATTACTACTCATAATATTTTATTTTTATTCCATGTCAACTACTGGAACAAATAGTGTCAACTATTGGAACAAACCAAATTTTAGTATGTCAACTATTGGTGTTTTTTATACATTGATTTGTTTGTTGCATATTTTTTTGTAACTTCCACTTACGAGATAATTGAGTACAATGCAATAATCTACAAAGCACTATTTCTTTAGGAACGTATAATGATTTCTTACAACAAGAAATTTTGGTCACCCTACATAGTTCTAAAGGTGCCCATTCCGACCTATGTGTCAACTACTCCCCCATTTACGTTACTATGTATAATAAAACCGCGCGAAGCCGGGGCGGGTCGCTAGTTATAAATAAAGTAAATAAATAAAATTAGGTTTAAGAATTACACAAGGCAGACAGGCATCGCTCGTTGTTAAAAAATATTTGGTGTCATTGCCCTCATCAGGTTAATGTCAATCGTAATTTGATGATCTAAATACTATGGTGAATATTTTGGTAAACATAAGATTTAATTCAGTCGCAAAACATGATGATGTAGAAATGTTATGAATTGGAATCGTCTTAATTATTAGCCGAGACATAAACAGTTATTCTCTCTTACGCACAAAATAAAATAAATAAGCTGCTTTGAGAATTAAAAAAATGAAAAGCATTTTTTAGTCCATGGCATTTATGACCTAGGCCCAAATCATTAGATAGGTACTATAAACAAGACTATCATGAAAATTCCTCCAGCGTGAGTTTATAAAACTACCAACGGCACCTACTCAAATAAATTTATAATATATTAAAGCTTGCTTTCAACGCCATACATACTGTGTGTTGGATAGTAAATTGTCACTTGATGCTGAGTAAATTGGAAGTGGCAGTACTTAAACAGCAAGTATCTATATAAAGGCCCGTTTACATGCTGCTTGACACAGCCTGTTTCAGATAGCTCCATCATATTTATCTTCACTTCAACCTACCATCATCACTACATTATATAAAACAAACTTGCTTTCTTGCTTACCCGTCTCAGCTTCGCACGGTTTTATTATACGTATAAACCTACCTCTTGAATCACTCTATCTATTAAAAAAAACCGCATCAAAATCCGTTGCGTAGTTTTAAAGATTTAAGCATACAAAGGGACATAGGGACAGAGAAAGCGACTTTGTTTTATACTATGTAGTGAAGAGGACATTAATAAAACCGACCAACGACCGACTTTGTGCGAGGCGCACGAAGGGTTCTTTACCTATAAAAACGGGGAAAAATCATGTCTCTTATATGGGAGCATCCTTAAATATTTACTTTTACATATTCAGTTTTTAGTACTTGTATAAAGGTACTTAGCGACAATAGAAGTACCTACACATAATCATCTCTAAAAAAATCAACTGTCTAAGTATGTTTATGTTCGTTTCAGAAGGAGCATACCTACTTTGAAGGCGATTACATACATTTAGATGAACAAATAACATTTCGTGTATTATTGATCTTTTCCGGTACTTTCTTGACAGAGTAACTGTAATATATGATGATTATTCTGATAATTATGATTATCATTAAAGTATCAAATTTCAGGTGTAATATTCTTTTTACAAATAAGTGAACTATTTTCAATTAAAATTATTCCATATAAACAAAGAGTGCGAAGCCGCGGGCATATACTAATAGATGATATAACTTGGAACTAGGAAAAAGTAAAATAAAAAATATGAAGAAGAAAATTATTCAAAAAGGTCCCTGTCTGTTATGCCGCTATAAGCCGCAGCTTGGAGCGACGCTAATTTTCAGACAGGGCCTGATGAGGTGGCATAAAGGTGGCATAACAAAAATACATTACAGAAAGCTACAACAGTAGGTACCTACTGTGGTGGCATAAAGGTGGCATAACATAAATACATTACAGAAAGATAAAAGAGTAGGTACCTACTTAGTTACAAATAAGGAACGAGAGAAAAGAGAAACATTTCAATAAGGCGCATCAGCATTGCCTCTGGTCAGTTCCGACTGGTATTGTTGAGTAACCTTTACACTGTTTGCAACCGTCTGCAGTTAGCTCAATTGTTTCAGGTGTACCTACTAGTTTTATTTTTTTTATTCCTTGTCTATTTTCGTTGTTGATAAAGGCCTTTATATGAATGAAAAGAAAAATAAGTTAAGTGTCTCTGAATATACCAGCTACTTTTATTTCACTCTCTGTGACGGTTATAATTAAATGGCTAAAGAATTATTATTTATCATATTACTATGCAAGAATACGTAAACAGATGGTAAATACCGTGATATTATTATACAGTGTTAGAAGTTTCTATGGACACACGCTTACCTATTCGTCTGGCCATTTTATTAGCCTGTGAATGGAACTGTATCATTATTCAAAACTAGCATCGGCTTGCGTTTTCGCACGCATTTTTCTGTATATAATATAAACAGCCCATTGTTATTTTAGGTCTTAAACTATATAAATACAAAATTAGGTCATGAAGAAGTCAGAAAAATATACAATATACTTTTGATTTTGTGATATTGAACGCAACTGAAAAAACAAACAAACGGTAAAAAGTGAATGCCTGAAATTAAAAGCAGTCTACGAAAAATTCTTGTTAAAGGTACTCATTTTCCAAGATATTTTAAATAAACTCAGTCCAAGAAGATAATGGCTATTCTCTGGTAAATTTGAGATTATATGTTTGTACGCACGCGTTTGCAGCAGTTGGAAACGCGCGGTAACTACGGAGGCCGTCGCTCTTGAATCGCTTCAAGCAGCTGTAGATGACGCAAAAGTAAAAAACATTGTTTTATTTTCCTTCTAGTTTACACATGACTTTTTGACACTTCAGAAAATTACAATTGTTTAAAGCATGAAACTAAGAAATAAAGTGTATTTACATTTACATTTTTTGTACACTTCAATTGTTTGAGCCATCATCATCATCAACCTATATTAGTCCACTGCTAGACATAGGCCAAAGACTATAGGCATCATATCTACCATATGAACATATTATATTAGTAGCGTTTCCACGGCGGTTAATACCACGGGCGTTATATTCGCTAGTGCGTGCACACTTTAAAACTATAATGGTGACTACAAAACTTGCAAAAAATCGCGATGGCCGATGTCTTTGACATCAATTTGTTACCTACAGATAGGTATCCAAATGCGCCCGTGCGTGGCAAGAAGCTGTTCGTTTTTGCTGATTCGCATCTATCATTCGATTTTTTAGTCTCTAATCATTCGATTCTGAGAACCGCGACTGCGATTATTTCATGGCCCGCTCACAGGTAGGCAAACTCTTACATTTATTTTAAGAAAAATTTGGCTAAACACGGCGTAAAAAATAAGTTATATATAAAAGAAAGACCAGTTACAGGTTTTCACAAATATGTAGTGTCCTTACAATTAACTAATATTATATACATGTAAGTTTGTTCCTCTTTCACGTAAAAACAACTGAACGGATCGCGCTGACATAGTTCTAGCCCTGGAATAACACATAAGATTGTTACTTGAGTTGGCATCTAATTTCTCGCTAAAAGTACGCGACTCAAAAGTATTTATCTGAAGACCTGTTTTCAAATATTGAGCGTTTTGCAAATTACTGGCTGTTACAGTTAAGAACTTAATTTGAGATCCGGTTTTAGGGTTCCGCAGACGTTTTTCAGAAAACAGTTGATAAATAAAATAAATATTGTTTAAATTGTAGGTCCAATCTATTTACACGGGAGTAGTTTGTATCAAAACCCTCAATTCTTATAAGTTATTATAAAACAATATGTACGTTATTTAGAAAAAAACCGATACAATGACATCCATCAATTATGGACTGCTTTAGTTTTTAAGTCAAAACACTAATTTCATTTCATATTAGGATTTGTTCTAGTTATTTGTTATTATTGGGTCAAGGCTTTTTACATGAACACAACAAATAAATCAGAGAATTTGACTGTTTTTTTTTGTACTCTTCATAATAATGTTATTAATTTTAATTAATATCTTGTAGAATATATTAATGAAACTGTTCAAGATTTTTTTTAGTTTATGGTGGTTAAGTGATTTAAAAAAGTCAATGTAAAGTGATCGAGTAATATACTAATCAAAATTTAAACTTAATGTAAGAGCGTACCTGATATACCTAATTCATAGATTTTTTTAGAACACTCTTAACAGATATCTGCATATATATTAATTCTTGTCCCGAGGCGGGAATCGAACCTTAAATCTCCTGAGTTGCAGGTGGACCAAGCAACCAGGGTCCGTAGATAAAAAAAAATATAGCTTATTCTTTTATCAACAGAACCCTGTAGAGTGTGCTGCTTGACACGCACTTAACCGTTTTACTTACACACTACACTTTTTAATAACTACCAGCCATTAAAGTAAGTACCTACTTTAAGAAAAGCGACAAACGAATTCCCGTAAATTACATTCTGAACAATATTTTCTTAAGGCGCAACAGGAGCTAAACTAGCGCCACCTCTTATTTTATCATTTAATTACGTTAAACAAAGAATTTCCAAAATTCACTCGTTCGGTTTTTCTAGCCTATCATATTTTAATGCATCTGTAGTAGTTTTATTTTGTCTACTTTAGGAAGAGATACGAAGTTGCTCTTGGTGGCCACCAAACTCTGTTTTTGTATCTCTTCCTAAATTAGACAAAATGAAACTACTACAGATGCATTAAAAAAGCTTATGTTAGCTATCACTATTTTATTTTATAATTTTGTTTTTATCATTCTAAATATAAACATAAAACCTTATTTATTAAAGTCTGTTTAAATCCAAGAGAGGCAGTCTGCCTACGAATGCACAAGTCATCGCGGTCGCTCAGACTAATCGAAACAGTTTTTTTTTGCCCTGGCAACAAATCGCTTATTATAATAGATCTGGTCAGTAACTATAAAATTAACTACTTGCACTGACCGTTATTTAGCCTCGGATTATTATTGGGACTTCACGAATTGATTGTCGGCCAAGTGTGGTCTGATAGCTATTATGTAATCACTACATTGTATAAAACAAAGTCGCTTTCTCTGTCCCTATGTCCCATGTATGCTTAAATCTTTAAAACTACGCAAAGGATTTTGATGCGGTTTTTTTTAATAGATAGAGTGATTCAAGTAAGGTTTATACGTTTAATAAAACAGTGCGAAGCCGGGGCGGGTCGTTAGTTAGTTCATATTCTGCTTTGAGGTAGGACATTTTGTGATCTGTTAGTTAACCTGAAGCATGTTAAAAAACCTCTGGTATATTTATTATGTGAAGCGCCTGCGTCACTCCATCCCTGGCAGCGCATTGCTGTGCTACCAACAAAGATCTGCAATGAGCTTCTCACGGGAAAAATTGCAGCTTAATATGGGTAACAGTTATGGA
This sequence comes from Eupithecia centaureata, assembly GCA_944547425.1. Lineage (NCBI taxonomy): Eukaryota > Metazoa > Arthropoda > Insecta > Lepidoptera > Geometridae > Eupithecia > Eupithecia centaureata. The sequence continues at coordinate 13,404,997 of OX155684.1, read as the reverse complement.
TACATGATTAAGTAGGGCAGCCCTATGGGACGGCGCCGCCGAGAATTCCTGGTTTAACAAAACGAAAAACAAGGATATGTTAACTGTGAAATAGACCTATTGATTTTACGCACTCGTGGATCTCACAAGATTTATAAATATTGTGTGTAGTGTTACGTTTGAGGTAGGACATTTTGTTATCACTACATCACTACATTAGTATAAAACAAAGTCGCTTTTTCTGTCCCTATATCATTATGTCCCTTTGAACGCTTAAATCTTTAAAACTACGCAACGGATTTTGATGCGGTTTTTTTAATAGATAGAGTGATTCAAGAGGAAGGTTTTTACGTATAATAAAACCGTGCGAAGCCGGGGCGGGTCGCTAGTTAAATATAAAAGCGTTAATCTATCAACGTAAATGTATGAAACAAAGTCAGGTTGGTTATATTGTTTATAAATTATTGTAACAACTTACAAGATGATTATGATTTTTTAAACGAATAGAAAATTAAAAGTCTTGCTGCCTGTCTGCCTGTCTTGTTATAATTGACTTGTAGTTTCTGCCCGCGACTTTACTCGCCTTGTTGTTTCTATTCTATTGGAAATGATTTATGGTATAAAGAGTAGCGGTACATAAGTAACTAAATCAAAAATTCAGGCCAACCTTTTCAGTAATTGTGGAGTGAAGGGGTAAAAAACACCCAAACTTTCGCGTCCTTGCTATCCTATTCCTATTATTATAAACGCGAAAGTTTGTAGGTAAGTATGGATGGATAGATGGATGGATGTTTGTTACTCTTTCACGCAAAAACTACAGAACGGATCCGTCTGAAATTTAGCACAGAGATAGACTGTAGTCTGGAATAGCACAAAGGCTATGGCTATAAGGATATTTAATCCCGGAATTCCCACGGGAACGTGAATTACGCGGTTGAAACTGCGAGGCGAAATAGTCCTACAAAAAAGCATTACGCCACGCTAATATAAGCTACTCGAAATAGGTACGAATCCTGCGCAGACGAAGTCGCGGGCACCAGCTAGTTTGATGTTTGAAACATACTGCTCTGAATCTTAAGAAGCTAAATCATTTTAGCAAGCGCTTCCGACTGGCATTGATATGGATCAGTTGAGTAACCTCTGGGTTGTTTGCGACAGTCTGCAGTTAGCTCAAGTGTTTCATTTGTAAATACAAGTAATAATTATTTTCTGTTCCATGACTGTAATTTACAGTAAAGCCTATGCAATAAATTTGAACAGGGTAGACACTTTTTTTGCGTTGTGCTTAAAAAATACCTTTTGCATTTATTGAAATAGTAAGAAAGTCACCAAAGGACACATCGCGCGAGGTTAAAACGGCTATAAAACTATGTGATATGGTAGAATGTGACATTGCGATGTCTTTGTACACCTAAGATTGCCATCTATGCGTCGTATATTAATTTAATTATAAACAAAATAATTAGGTATTGAATATTTTTACGATTCTATCTTTCCTTTATAAATGCGTAGAGTAAAATATAGGTTTGACACGTTTTTAAAAATTTAAGTTTATGCTCGTCAACTATGAGGCGGGTCTTTAAAAGATGTCACTTTTTAAATTAAACACGGATTATAATATTTATGATACCTACTTAGGTAATATATAATGTTTGTATTTTTGGTACCTTAATAAATAATATATTATATAATAAATTAAACCTTAAAAATATAGTACCTATCCCAAAATGTTTTGAAAGAATATTGACTTGACAAGTTCTACTTCAAAATCTGTCCTTCTTCCTTCTTTAAACACGTAAAGATTACACGATCAGACACGGATGAAATTCTAAATGCCAGCAATGCTGCCATTGAATTCACAGCATTATTGTGCTTACAATGTTAAGTGATCATCGCAGAGACAAGTTTTTTTGAATCCATAATAGAGATTATGATTTTTAATGCGCAAAGTTCTAGTTTTTTGCGTGAGATGGGTTATGACAGGAAATGGAGGATATATTCTCATTGTATTAATTAAATATTGATTGAATTTATTTTTAATCTCCTTGCTTATGTAGCAACGAGTGCGTCTATAAAGTCTAGATATATATGCATCTAGAACAAGCTCCCTACAGAGCTAAAATCACTACATAGTATAAAACAAAGTCGTTTTCTCTGTCCCTATATCACTATGTCCCTTTATACACTTAAATCTTTAAAACTACGCAACGGATTTTGATGCGGTTTTTTTTAATAGATAGAGTGATTCAAGGGAAAATTTTATACGTATAATAAAACCATGCGAAGCCGGGGCGGAGCGCTAGTTTTAAAATATAGCAATACAGATAACAATAAAAGATATGGCAAGAAGAATCCAGAAAACTGTACATTTCTTTCGAAATTCCAGTTGTTCGTAATAATTATGTGATAATGATATAATCTTGTAGGTTGCTTTAAGATGCTTATCTACAGATGATCGGTTGATAAGGAAACCTATCGACACATTTTTGTTAAAACACCTTGAAGCTAACAAGGTGTTTTAACAATTATATTGGCAAGGGCGTGTCGGGCAATGAGCACTGGATGGTTTCGTAGCAATTTGATTTACAGTGTTTTTTTTCGAAAGTCATGCTCCTTTATTTTTCGATGAACATGACACTATTATTATAAATGCAAAAGTTTGGATGCGTGGATGGACGGATGTTTGTAGCCTCTTTACGCCAAAACTACTGAACGGTTCGGTCTGCTTTTTCTTCTGGAAATTCTGGAATAGAGGTACAACATAGGCTAGTTTTTTTTAGAAATTTCCCCATCAGTAGTTTTCTATTTGGAGACACAAATGACAAAAGGTCCGTTTGCGCATTTAGGCAAGTGAACCCTGAAAATGTAGCTAATTACAGGTTTAATTACGGGTTAAGTGGAATACTCAGGGGTGGATCAAGTGTTGATAGCGCCCTGGGCAAGCCCCTCTTCAGCGTCCCTGCGCCATCCGCGGTAAGATTCATTGGGCTGGACTATGAAATTTTCCAGTGGATAGCAAAAAAGTTCGTAAGTAGGGGTTAAAAAAAATTGCAAGCGGGGCGAGCAGCGTACGTTTTGAAAATGTAAAAGAAGGAATAAGTTCAGTTCAATTAAAAAAAATACTATTTTGTCCCATGATATACAAATTACAAATTTTTTGAAATAAAAGGAGACGTGACAAGAATGGCTACTGAGCGTATGCTATGACAGAGCGAATAATGCTATATGACCGGTCTTCAGTAGTGTCCGTGATGCTTGAGGTATTGTTGCCCCCCTAGGGACGTCCCTGGCTTACCGTAGGGATAATCCGCCTCTGAGGATGCTATAAGTTTTAATTATCGATTGCTTCGATCAATAGATACAGAAAATACTATTGGAAATATAATTGATTTTATGAGATAACTGATCATTTACGATATGACAGAATAGTTTTAGTATCTACCTATTAACTCAAATAAAGAACATAAGTAAAAAACATAAAGAAGATAAGTAAATATAATAAAAAATTACGACCGATGTGACGCGAAGGGCGAAGGTCCGCCTGCGACGCAGGAGGTTGCGTATTCGATTCCCGTATTGGAAAATTGTTTGTAATATTTTGAAAATATCGTATCAAGCTCGGTAACGAATAATGAGTTAACACCCAACTTTACGTGAATACACAGTACAAACATTAACCTGCTAGTGTTACAAAAAACATATTTTAGTGAACTAGCGACCCGCCCCGGCTTCGCACGGTTTTATGTACGTATAAACCTTCCTCTTGAATCACTCTATCTAATAAAAACCGCTTCAAAATCCGTTGCGTAGTTTTAAAGATTTAAGCGTTCAAAGGGACATAGGGACAGAGAAAGTGACTTTGTTTTATACTATGTAGTGAGTAATGATGATGATAGTGATTTAATACTTGCAACGCGTGACGCTCTAGCTGGTGAGTATCTGGCGCAGCGCATCAGCGTTGCCATACAGCGGGTTAATGCAGCCAGTGTCTTGGGGATGCGATGACTGGTATTAATATGGATCAGACGATCTATCATTAGACTGTTAACAACCGTCTGCAGTAAGCTCAATTGTTCCAATTGTATAATACTATTTTGAATAGAATAATAAACTTTATTAACAACGAAAATTACAAGCAAGGAATAGAAAAATTACAACTAGTATTTACAATTGAAACCATTGAGCTAACTGCAGACGGTTGCAAACAGTCTAAAGTGCTAACGTGCTTTGCAGTTTGCAATCCGACACAACGAACCAAACTTAGATTGATTGGAGCCAAAATCCCAAATTAGCAAGCAAATTAGCGCGCCAATCGCGACGTCGATCGTCGCGTCGCTTCAGTCAGTTAGTATTTATAAGGTGGTACAACTGCGCTCAAATCTGAGAATAACATGTCAATGCCAAGGACAACCAGCTGTCACATTCTATGACAGTGACGTATTTCCTCACACATGCTGGTAATGATTATTCTGTTTGTTACACTTTTGGTAGTTTTTAGTATAAGGTAGGTATATTCTGTATGTTCACTCCTCGTCCGGGCCCTACCTGAAAATCAGCGTAGCATCCGGTCTAGCCGAATGCTACACAATGCTGAGGCAGGGACCCTTTTTTACCCTTTTTTACGTATTTTATAACTATTTATTTCATTTTATTTTTTATGTATAAATTTTTAGTGTAAGTTAGGTTTGTACTTAGTCTGTAAGTTTTTTTAATTGGGTAAAAATAAAAATTTTCTTTCTTTCTTTCTTTCTTAAAGGTAGCTCAAATGATAGATGTCAATACCAGTCGGAAGCGTCCCCAAGACACTGGCTGCATTACCACGCTGTATGACAATGCTGATGCGCTGAGCCAGATATTCACCAGCTCTCGGGTCACGCATCGCATTTTGAATTGATTTATAATGTGTCATTTTATATAAGTATGCTAGAATAAGTTTTTTTTATTTTGTAAGTTCTGTGCTTACATTGTCTTATGGTAATGTAGAGGTATCTAACTCAACTAATGGCGTCCCTAAGAACTCTGCTATATTGCCATTTATGGCAATGCTGATGCGCTGCACCAGATACTTAGTTAAAACTAAAAGTTTTTTATACGGTTAAAAATGATAAATAGTTCTTCATTCTTTCGTGCTAACGAGTTAATTAATTAATAAACTTTTTCTCATAAACAGCGAAATACCTGTAAGATCCCTACAATAATGAGACATAACAATTAATGAGACGTAAACCAGTTTTCAAACAAATAAATATTCAAACATTTTATTGGACCACTCCTAATTTGACAAATCTAATTGGACAGTCAGACAGGCTACCATAAATTGTATAGTTGTTTATTTGAAGTGATCGAGCAATGATCATAATGGTTTTGTACCAAAGTAGGTAAATTGACAACCGTTAGCTACGGACAGAACTTTCAGGTGTGGCCATATTGTGCCGGATGGTAAAGATTGGCGCACACCTTTACTTCACTTTATTTACTGACTTGGGTTTATTACAACTTCAACAGACAATAACTTATAAGGAATAGAAAAAAAAATACTATTAGGGATATACAATTGAAACAATTGAGCTAACTGCAAGCGGTTGCAAACAGTCTAATGGTACCTCAAGTGATCTTGTCAATACCAGTCGGAAGCGTCCCCAAGACACTGGCTGCAATAATTTACGTATATATTTAAATAATTGATTAACTGTTTGCAACCATCTGCAGTTAGCTCAATTGTTACAAATTATATAAACTATACACTAGCCAAACTCGATGTAGAATGTTTGTAAACAAACCACGACACTAAAAACTAAAATTCACTTGCTTGGCGTCGAATTTTAGATATGAGTATACGAAATATTTAGTGAAGGAAGGATCTTAAATTGACAAGTAATGTAAATTGCATATAAAAAGGCGCGGCAACAGAGTGTATTTTAGGTTAAGTATGGGCGGTTTGTTTACTAACATTCTATCATTCATCGAGTTTGGCTAGTGTATAGTTTTTATTTGTTTCTATTCTTTGTTTGCCATTTTATTCCATGTGTGTTATGAGTTATGAATCATACCTAATAATAATTAAGATTTTTTTTGCACTTTCTTAAAGTGCAGCTCAAACTGGTAGAAGACATCCTTATAACATTCTATTATAAACCTATTACTATACAGACATCCTTCTTTTATCAACCTTTACATACATATCAACGTGAGTGAAAAGGGAGTAGATTTTTTTTGGTGTTTTTTCAACTCTTTAACCAGTAGCTCGATTTACTTGAAACTAAGGCTGTGTCCCCAGTAGACAAACAGTGAGCAGCCGACTGAGTTTGCGGGCGGCGTATCAGTTCAGTACACCCGTCCATATATTTTAAATTGAGTGTCTACAGTTTGCTAGTTTGCGCTCACTGTACGCAGTCTGTACGCAGTTTGCAGCGTTACGTGCGCCGACTGTCTCAGTAAGCGGTCGACTCGCAGGTTCCAGTGCTTGCGATACGCACGCAAACTGATCTGAGTTTGTAGCCGTTCGCCACAAATTTGCGGCTCACTCAGTCGGCCGCTCACAGTTTGCCTACTGGGGACACAGCCTTACAGAGAATACGCATACTAGCACGTGTTTTAGGAAAAGCGGTCGTCCAAAAATATATATCACAGTAAACTGTTCCACTATATTTTACTCTTGTATATACAATTGATAATAGGCGAGTATCTGGCGCAGCGCATCAGCATTGCCATACAGCGTGGTAATACAGCCAGCATCTTGGGGACGCGAGGACTGGTATTGATATGGATAAGTTGAGCCACCTCTAGACTGTTTGCAACTGTCTGCTGTTAACTCAATTGTTTCAATTGTATTTGTTTTAATTTCTTTCTATTCCTTGATCGTAATTTTCTTTGTTATTAAAGATTAATTTCCTCTTGGAAAATATTTCTGATTTTCCGTTTAGATACTCATCAACTTTGTAATTAACAAACGATTTAATAGGTTTTATAATATTTATTTTATCGTTTTTCTAATTTTTCTCATTGATAGGCTGTTCAATATCAATTTCATGTTTTATGGCCGGGCGCGGCGCTTGCTCGTCGGGTAGTTCTAGTTTATTTTAACTAGCATTCGGCTTAGCACGCTTCCATGACAACATTTCAAGGCTATTTCTATCTTAAGGGAACTGATTTATTGGATTAACAATAGCCTAAGGTTTTTTCCAGGGTTAGAACTACGACTAATCATAATTGCAACTCGATCCGTTCAGTAGTATTTGGGTGAAAAAATAAAACACAAAAGTTTGTATGTTTGACTGCTTGTAACTATGTAAATCATTTTTGGATTAGGTACTCTTACATCGTTATCGTTACTCAAATGTTTATTTTTCTAGGCCCTCTACAGTTTTATAGATTTTATTGACAATTAAAAACAATTTTTAACAATGTGTCAACTCGGATATAGTTTAACGTTCTTTTGTTTTCTTTACAGATATACCGACAGTCCGCTCTTGCTACAATTTACAACTACACTTAACAGGTATTGTTTTGTCTTAATTTGTTTTTAATCATTATTATAATTAAAGTAAATTATTAAGAAGTAATTTTTGTCTCACTAAGGGTTAGTAAGTCCAAGCAATTCTGGCAAAACTCAATATAGAATATTTGTAAACATTGTTCGCATACCTAACCTAAAAATCACGATAAAATCACACTACACAGATATTAGGTATAACATAACTGTTCTGTGAAACCAACAGTCTTAAAATTCTAGGTTCAACGCAAAGTTTTTACCTATTTTTTTAAGTTTCGCGCTCTCTTGTGCACATGAGGGCGCGAAACCTCGTAAAATATAATTAGTACACATAACCAATAAAATATAATTAAAGGGCAACCACTTTTCGTGTGATTCAAAATTGACCAAAAGGCCTAACTGTTACGTAATTTTTGTGAACTTTTCTGTAAAAGCGTAGTGGCAATATTTCCGTACATCTTTCTGAGTTTAAAAGCAAACTACAATCTAGTAGATGACCTAGCCGTAGGACTTATAAAATAAGCAGGAGGGTACGTCAGTACGTGTATGAAAGTATTCATAACAATAAAATCAAATAAGAAATCTGGTTTCGCTCGACACAGATTTTAAAAGGAGGACAAGTGTTACTTAAATATTGTAAGTTATTTTTAATTTGATTAACAGTATTATTTTCCTGTGCTTAAAATTTTACTCCAAAGCGGTACCACATTATTTAATCTCAATAATATCACCGCAAGACATACTTAAGAACGATTGACCGCGTTGACATAGTCAATTTCATGTTGTTGGTACCGCTTGATTTGGGCTCAAGCCTTCAAAATGGTAATTTTACTTCGAATTACAGTATAAACCGAAAAAAATGTTATTTTTTGTATTAAAATGTACTGTGCCGCGCAACACGTTTCTCTCCCTCGCTTGAATAGCGCTGTCTCTGTTATCTCGCTAAATTCCCAATGAAAACGCCACTGGTCCTGTCGTATTGAAGGTCAGCCTCTCTACTGTTCGAATTGTGTGCAAAAATTCCCAACAGCTACGTATTTCACCGAGCGAAGCATAGCATCTATCTTGTTGATGAGTCAAACATTGTTTTTAATTAAAATTTATATTCTTGTAAATTTGGCATAGTTAGTTCATTAGAAGATTTTGCATTTTAAAATCTTAAACAGGAGCAAACCGTCATGAATTTGTTTCTTTTACTATTTTCAAAGATTATTTTTTAGTTAAATCATGTTTTGTGGTACGTTTTATAGAAAACTTGTAGTCGTCAACATAAATACTCATAAAACGGTTTAACATTAATTAGATAAAAGTAGTAAAATTTGTAATTGGTCGATAGAGCGATAAGCAACCCATGTTAAAGGCGGAATAAACGATCCACTTTTATGAACTTAGAAATTTTATTTCATTTAGTTTAACTTGAATATTTTTTAACTCATTTTTAGTAAGATCGCGGTAAAAAACCTAGTAATAAATTTGAAAACGTTGACCTAACTTATAGGTACAAAACAAAGTGTCATAGGTAGTTTGCTGTTGATAATTGTTGTAGTCACGTTTAGTAACAAAATATAAAATAAATTAATGAAAAAACTACACCTGGCGAGGCAACTGACAAATAACTTAATTTTCTACACACGTTCTTCAATGCAACGTGAGATTGTAACGTAATGTTGACATTTCTGCGCAACTATTTTTGGTGTTAAATGCTATGAAAGTAATTTTAACATTATCGTAAACATGTTCTTTTTTTTAGCATATTTATTATCCTCCAGGCAAAATTATAATGCTATTGGAAATTATTAATAAATTCTAAAAATAAACGATCATTTATCGGTTAGCATGGTCAGTCATTGCCGATGTCATTCCTGGCAGGACCTTGTGGGACTCAAGTTTTGAAGTTAATGGCTTTGATGCCATTTCAAGAGGTTCAAGGAAGGGTCACCGGCTGTCTGCCAGAGCAGGGGACACGCCATCTAGTATCTAAAGCTAATTGACAGGTGGTAGTTTTTATAACTTTAGACGATTAACCTTTTACTGCGTGAAATGTAGTAAACTTATAGTGAAAAAATGCAGAACGGAAGAGACATCGCACAGATGGTCAAAATGCCATAATGTTATTTAATCGTTTTGATATTTTGGACGTAGTTATTGGAGTTTTAATTTCATGATTTATTGATCTGAAGAAGTTACTTTATTAAATACAATGTTTTCAATGGACCTTTGAACTTATAACGATTATTAGGAAGACTTGTATACGCCACATATTTGTAGCCATTATCTGAAGTTGTTCTTGGTACTACAGTACTAACCTTTAAACTTTGTTTATTACAATCATATTTTTATATTTTTTGTTACTATCAAAAGAACCAATATTAAAAGAATATCGTTTAATTTTCTAAGAAGGAAACATTTATGCCAATTTTAGGAATTTGGCCTTTCCCAATTTGTGTGGAAGATACCGGTTTGCCAGTTTGCAAACCTTATTGCTGAATGCTTCTATTCTATTATATATATTTTCTAGATATTCAGGGACCCCTACCCTTATTAAGAGAGGTGTAATAAGATTTAGAGCGCCCTAATTAGGGCGACCGGATGGACCCCGCAAGCTCTGCTCCCTAATCGCCCTAACTACCGGGCCCTGAATATCGTGTAGTGGGATACCGCTTTAAACGAGAATATTTGTGCGTTTTTTTTTCCTCTTAAAAGTTACAAAGTTGTATTTATTCTGCTTTAGCTTTGATATCTATTGACTCTTATAAAGAAATAACTTTAACAAAACATACCTTAGCCAAAGGATCACCTTAATTTTTTCCAATAATAACACACCTTACAAATTGCAACAATAACCTTAAAAACTCAAAAAGTTCTTGTCACTTTACAATTGACACGTCAAAAGCAAGCAAGGTGTCCGACTACCGAGTAATTATTATTTAAAAAGCAAACCATGAACACTTTCATAAATGTGTGGATCTTTAGAAAATACATGTCACTTTTTTCCCAACGACTACGCGCCTGGTTCAAGAAGTGGGCGTACTTATTGGGAACGATACCTTAAATGCAAAACCGCCCTTAAACGGACCCTGAAACTAAGACCATTCAATGAGTTTGAGGAATACTCTGACCTTTTCAAAACTATTTTGAATTAAATATCCGAAGGCATCTCAGCTATCTAGCACAGAAAAAATACGTTAACAATGACTACTAACATTGTGATAGATTAAGTACTGATAAAATAGTGAGTGAAGGCACATTCCCACAATTTCCGGGAATTACTAATTAGTTTTTGATAAATAAAATACTCATTTTCTAAATTAGCTCCTGGGTTTCTAGCGTTAAATAAAGTAAATATACAATAAAACTTATCACTTTCAATTAATTTAACTGCTAAAAAGCTTATAAAGGGGTAGCACATAGTTGCCTGCCATTCGACACGTCTTAAATTAAGATTCTTTTTAATAACGAATTAAATATTTAAATAGGAGGAGGTTGTATCATCGGCTTTATGTTTTATTTTTTATGAATGGAAGCTTACCGATTCCATTGTGAAACATGGATCAATTTTAATGATACTTTTGTTTTTATAAATAAAACGGTATTAAAATAAATATTCTCTATTGATATAAATTTGTCTCGCATAACTTGAAGACAACAGGGCAAAGCGAATAAAGGTTTTAGTAAATCTTTTTATTAAATAAGTATGTATTTATATTTTAATATACTCACATACTTAAAACATAAATTAAATATATATGGAACTTTAAGTAAAGTTGTAGTATTTTCAAAACAATCAAATTAAAACATTAAAAGTTACTATCTATTTATTACTAAACTATTGACAAAAAATTAAAAAAATTAACTATCTATTGGTTATGTACAACAGGGTATATTTTACCTTCTTCAAATTGGCCGATAACCATGACTCCTAGCAGTTTGCTCGAATAACCAAAAAAACTACATTCTTCGAATGATTTTCACAAAACACCAACGAAGTGGGTTAAAGAAAAATATACTACCATACTTGTTTAACCATCAGTACTAGGAAGCTAATAGGTATGCGTCACTTTTGCCAGTTTTCTTATAGAGTAGGTAATTTGTCAAATTACTACTTTTTGCGTTTCTCAAAAGAAGTGCGTAGTAGAAGATAGCAAGAAATTAAAAAAAGGTTTGTTTGTTTGATCGTGTTATAGATGAGGGTAGTGTTTTTCTAATTTCACAGTTCAACTTCCTTAGCATTGTTTTTACTGTTTCCTGTCAATGTTATTACGAATTCAACGTGAGTTTAAGAAATTATTTTGTTTCATTTAGAGTAATCTTTATTAACAACGAAAATTATAATTAAGGAATATAAAAATAACAACTAGTATACACAAATTACACAATTGAATCCATTAAGCTAACTGCAGACGGTTGCAAACAGTCTAAAGGTAGCTCAATTGATCAATGTTATTGTTTCATTTAGAGCGCTGTAATGATGAACTTCTTGTCGTAAGCCAACACGTGACTTTGATGGAAGGCCAGCGTTGATACTAGTCAGCCAACTCATGCTGAGGCAGAGCCGTTTTGTTACTAGGTTAACAGTTCAGTTCATTTCATTTATTGCACGAAATATGGTCATATACAGGTCTTATACATTATAATAGTGTCACATACTTCACCAAAACACATTGGCATGCAAAATATCTTAAAAATAGGTTTCAATTTAAATTGAAAACAAATTTAATAAAACAGTTCGTATTATAGTCTAAGATAATTGTGTAAGTGAGTAATTATTTTAACAAATAAATGTTTTCGTTCTTTCCTTCTTTCGGAGGTAAGAAGTTATTATGGTCATTTTTTCTGGCCTCCTTTAGAAATTTCTTCCTCCAGTGGCCATATTTCTTATTTGAGAATAATTAATAACTTTATTTAGGTATTTATATTAGACCACGGCTGGACAAAGGTCTCCAAATGAATGCCATAGCGCTCTGTCTTCAGCCTTCCGCATTTGCCTGCAGTCTTTCTCTATCCGGCCAGACGGCGTATGAGTAGGTACTGCGTTTTCCGATTCATCGTATTCTTTACCTTAGCTTTCGAAGTATCTACTAGTAATTATAATTACCCAAGGAAATTTATAATAATGTGTTCTGATCGCGTAAGTTTAAATAACTTTATCTTCTTGTACCTATATAAAAAACATCTTTTGATAATTTCATCTGTTCTACCTATGAAACGAACTAGTAGAATTTCCAATGAAACATTAAAAGTATTAAAACCAGTTACCGGCCACGCCCGAAATAGACAGCCAGACAAAAAAAGGCTCATTTACTTTAATTTATATCTATAAGTTTAGTTACATACTAACAGAACTTCTCATCTTTTCATCTTTTATGCATTGCCAGAATAAAATTAACCTTAACGAGAAAATAAGTCAGTTTTAGCTCATAACAAAAACTACAGTGGTATTATCCTTTTACAGACAGGACGATTTACTATGGAAATGATATGAGTATTCTATCTTGAATACTGCCGTAAAAACTTTCATCTAGGTGGTAAAGTAAAATACCATTATGTGGCTAATGCGGTAGTTCAAAACCCATAATCATACATAAAATTAAAAAAGAAATATTCACCGACAAAGTTAAAAGAAAAATAAATAATTGGGTTTTAACTAAGACATTTTTGTGCGACTGTTGCATTTTTAGAATAATTAATTTAATTTTCTGCCTTTGAGCGGTGCCATGTATGCCTCAATAGAATATTTTTTCAGCCAAAACACTTCAAATCGGTAATTTTATTCTTTCGGATCCTTTTGACTTCCTACGAATTGAATCATAAAAGAACCGCACTTCAATATTACTATTTTGTTGAACAAGATAAAAACGGAAGGTTGTTTAAAAGGGTTATTTGTAATATGTCCTTAGGGGACTTTGCATTATCAGCAGTTAAATAAAGGCAACTGTTATCCATTTATAAAAAAAGAAAATATGAACCGTTAGTTTAGAAAAGAGAGCTCCAATTTTTCAGTAACTGCCTTTGACTTAATATTTATTATAGATCAGGTATACCATCCTTGCCTCTTGTAGATTTACCTACATCATTATTTCTATACTTAAGCTGTTTCAATATTTTATTTTGTATTGTATTGTAATGTTCACAAAAGTTGGAGTATCATAAAACTTTACCCAAGCCCAAAGCTAAACAGAGCTTGATATATGAATCACTTCTTCTTTAAGTGGTGTTCAGGCATTTTGAAGGCCTATTAAATAATCAATTATTTTATATAAATAAATAAACAATGCTGGACAATCCACACAGCATCTTCAAGCCCCAAGGTAAGCAGAGTTGTGTTTGAGAACTAGATGACTTATAAGATATCTAGATAGATATTTTTTATTATGCAAAAAAAATACCCAAAAATTCGACTATCGTCCAAAAATAATTTCCATCTTATAACTGACCTATAAAGCTACCAAAGTTGCACTTTAGAGATATTACTCGACTACTGTGTCTTTAAATCCCAGGAACCCAAGAAAACACAGATTTATGTCCGTAACGAAAAATAGCTAAGGCAAACGAACCTCGTACATCAAACAAGCAATATTCATCCGACTCCCATATTTCTTGGCAAAATATATGTTTGACTCTATCTTAGCGATTTTATGGTACACTGCTATGCAAAATTCAACAAAAGATTTTGTGAGGACATTTGCAAGTATTTTTATTCAACTACGTAGCTGACGTCAGCTATGATTCAGCTCAGAAAAAACAAATGAACGCTAACCCGATAAAATAAATAATGAATGCTAGATAATAAACACAGCATCATCTAGCTAAACAAAGCTTGTGTAATGGGTACTAGATTTATATAGAAAAATATTTTTTTTAATTTAAATAAAAAACACCCAGAATCCCAGAACAAATATTGGCAGATCGTAAAAATATTTTATACCAAGACGGAAATCGAATTTTATTTTTTTTTTTTTTTCATTTTCATTTTGAAATTGATCTGCGTTCATTCAGTACAAACTCGGAGCTGTACAGGGCAGTTATAACTTACGAAAAGGTTACCATGGGGGAATTTCTTAACCCAAAACCCATGTTACGTATATATTAGTTACCCCATGGTCTCCACAGGATACCATTGGATAACTACGTACTTATATCGAGCGATCAATTGACAGCCTGAGCCTCAATTTTCAAACAAAAGATTTGAACGCGCTTGCACTCATTTAAGTTTCATAGCTGTAGTTGTAACTTTTTTTCTGCGAAAAGTTTTTCCGGGGTAGAAAGATTACGATGTATCTTTTTTTATTTGGAAGCTGGTATTTTTAGTGTTTTTTTTTTAAATTCTTTTCTTTGTTTCTAGCGATCGAACTAATGAATCGGGCAAGTGATAACAAACATATACAGGGTGTTTAGTGGAGGGTTAGATAAACTCGGTGGGTGTGTAGGTGGACTTACTTGTAAAATACTACCTAAAGGAGAAGACCCTAACTGTTCACATTTTTTAAATCCTGTTTTTACTTGAAACTTTTTGTATTTTAATAATATAGATGTATGCTTCATCTATTGAAGTCAGTTCTAATTAAAAGAAACGAGTAAATAATTAGTTATAAGCTCACAAGGATAAAAACTGTAGTCAAGAAGTTAAACTTTGCATCGATAAAAAAAACAATAAGCGAACTATAAGATATTAGACTATTTCAAAAGCTTTTAAAAATTCTCCAGCATTTATTACAATGGTATAACAACATGTAGCCGAAAAGACTACAAACTTGTCAAATATTAACACTTAAAGGGAAAGGGAGTAAAAACACTAAAAATTAAAATAAAATATTTGGGTTCAAATATCCCTTTTTCTAAGACAACGATAGGAACAATAAATTAGAAAAAAATACCATGTTTATCATACCTAGGTAGTGTACCACAGTGGAACAAAAACCAGAATAGGTATATGAATGCCAGTGACTGTACTTTAAATGTTTTCCATGGTAAAGAGTGGGATGTCAGCGGTGGTAAGAAGTGGAATGTAAATCAATAGAGGATCTGCATACCACCGGTGCCTTCGTTACGGAGACATTGAAATACCTAAACCTAACGATGATATTTCTACAAGATAGTGCAAGAGCCAGGAGGGGAAATAATATCTAACTACACTGCCCTGCTAAACTAAGTATAGGTAGTAATACCAGCTCAAAGCTGAGCCCGAGGAGGCAATACCAGTTATCCAAAGTTGAATAACAATACACACTTATAAAATGAAAATTGTTTTTTTGGCCGCTATGCTGAAAATCACCATAAACTGGTGATTTTCAGCATAGCAGCCAAATGTTTTAATTATCTTGTTTTAAAGTTGAAAAATATTCGACACAATCTAAGCAATAAACAAACAAAAAGTTACAGATTAATAACGTATGCTATATTTATACAAAACTACAATAAATTACTGATTCTTATGAAAATAAAAATATTCCATGGCTTTCAATTTCACTTAAAACATGGTAAAAATAAACCTCTATGTAAATAATGAAAGATATATTTATTATAATATACTCGTAACTTGATCCACACAAACAAGTAACCACGCACAATGAATTAGAGCACGCGTCCGCTCCCCGCTGCTGGCTCTAAAATACAAAAACCCTAGATACTTGATTATGTAGGTAGGTGCCTCTGTCTCCTGCACTATCTTATAGCTCGGAATAGTTTAATGGTGCCGTTATCAGGATATTGATAGATATAAAGCGAAGAAATACGAGAAGGAGTCTGCTTCCGTTCGTGGTCGGTTTATGATTCCGAGACCAAATTGGAATATTAAAACAGGCCACTAAAAATAAGGGACCGTTATGTTATAATCGTTATAATCAACTATTTGATGTTTTATATTATAATAATAAAATAAATAATACTCGACAATTTACACGACATCATCTAGAAAAGCTAAACAGAGCTTGTGTTATGAGTAGGTACCGTATCTGATAGTTTATGACTGATAAACTTAATACATTACTACATCGATTGATATTTTTTAATTTACATAGAAAATAACTATAATAATAGATTGTACAAATAAAAGTATTCAGGATGCAGAAGGATGTACTTACTAGTGAAGTGTGATTTTTTTATTTCGAATTCGATGTTGAAAAATCTACTTATTTTCGCTCAAACATAAAATCTTTACTTTTTCTGTGAGACAATTGTAACTGTAAAAAATCTGTTAATTTTATGTAAGAAAGTTTATTCTATTCATAGGGTTCTTATTACAAAAAAAACCTAAAGCGCAAAAAATAATAATAAAACAGTTTTAAACAAAATTACGAAAAATTTGGGAATATAAACTGGGTATTTTCGGGTACCCCGGGGTGAGGCATTTCTATTTTGTAACGTCACTGTTTGGTACAGCCTGTATATTCTACCAATCCTGCCCATATCCAGCTAAAGAGTCTTTTAATTTTTTTTATTACATTAGTAGAAATCTTTACTAACAACAAAGATTTCAATCAAGGAATAGACAAAAATATAACAACTAAATACAATTGAAACCATTGAACTAACAGCAGACGGTTGCAAACAGTCTAAAGGTAGCTCAATTGTCTTTTGCTCGATTCTTCATCACGACTTTCTAAATAGCTTCCAAACAAGAGAAAGCAAAACCTTAAATATTCTTCCAACATTACTTAGCCACGCTCGTTGCCTCATTCACTGATGGTTTGTTTTTAGATGCTTTTATCAGGATCGCCAATTACTCAGGAATTTATATTTCTCGAATGATCCTGATTGGAGTTATTGCGTTATTAATAAAGTAAGCCGGTGTTAAAATCAGCTTAATAAATTTGTTTATTTGATTGTTTATTTTTTATTTTTTGTTAGTCGTTGTTTCATTTAAAAAAAATAATCTGTAAACTCTATATTTCATTTGAAAGTTGCTCAAAAAGATCAAAAAGCCACTTTGACTCTCTTAAAACATTCTTAGTACTAAGCATCTTCATCTTTAATAGTATACTTCCATACAAGTGAAAAATAACTATTTTAAGTTTTTGCCTAAGTTTGTCTGACTTGCAACGATACCAAAACCTGAATTCGTTGGTATCAGAGATTAAAGGAATTAATCTTGAATCTAAATATAAGTGTTTACTTTTAACCACCATACCGTGGGTATACTAAGAACTAATAAAGGATAACACCAGTACTCGGTATAACACTAGAGAGATGGAAAAACTCGGTATTTTCTATAATTAAGGTTAGTTGCATACTGGGAAATTTGAAAAACAGCCCCTTTTTAGATCCTGCGAAATTAAACTACGGTTATAGTCTTTTACTAATATACTGGGTACTGTTATACACTGCCCGTCAGGTTGGTTTTAATGTAAACTTTAAAAATATATAAAATTCCCTCGTTTTTTTATTTTTTTTTCGCTAAATGGGAGAGCAAAGTCCTAAAAATGTAATCGAAATCATAATGGAGACAAGAATAGTATTTTGATACCTCAATTATGAAAACAACTTTAGTCATTTTGATGTTTGAAGGTCAAAACGATCTTAGTGGTGCGGCGGGCGAGAGTCCACCTGCGACACAAGAAGTATCGGGTTCGATTCCCACCCAGGAACAAATTCGTTCTGTTGGTCTTGGTGTTTTCTATGTTTAATTAAAAATATATATCTATTTAGATAATATATTAAATATATCATTTATCTAGTACCCTTAACACATGCTTTGAGTAGCTTACTTTGGGGCTACATGGTGCTGTGTGGATTGTGTAGCCTTATTTATTTATTTATTATTACTTAACAAACAATGTCCGACAATACATAAAAACACTCGAAAATCGCAATCCACATAAAGTGGGTGATAAAAAGCCGATCTGCTTGACTACACCGAAGTTTATTGTTTTCAGGAAACCATTTTACCCCGTGATTTGCATAGTTATTAAATGATTTCTATTTTTCACTGAAATTTTATCCTCTGGTTTTCTGCCCTTTGTTTTTACCCGACAATTATAAAAGAGGGTAAAGAATTTCGAGAAATTTCAATCCTTTGAAGATTTTACTCATGAAAGGGGTAGTTTTTTTTGTCTATGGAATGTGAACTAACGCGAATAAAAGATTTGTATGGATCGACATGGCTGCACAAAGGGGTTGAAATTTTTAGAAATGTTATGATTTCTGCACACCTTTGATATATTATATTTTCAGAATTAAAAGGGTTGTTTTTACGCTACTAGAGGTTTTTAGGAAATTAAAAGGCTTTATGATGTTAAGATGTTCATTGATTTTTATAACTTTTATGATTTTAGCAAACCTTTGATATTTATTTTCAGAATTAAAAGGGTTGTGTTTTATGCTACTAGAGGTTATTGGGAAGTTAAAAAACTTGATGATCATAAGATGCTCACTGATTTTTATATATTTTTTTATGTTAAGAACAGTGAGTTCCATAAATATCATTTCAGTATACATCGCACAGTTTCGCTTGATTGAAATTGTTTTCCGAAACATAATTTTTTTAAGACTGTAATTTTCAGCTATGTGAATATTTAATAGATGAGATATATCTTATTTTTTATCATTATATGGTAATTTTAACTATTTACATAATGTTTTTCGAATGAATAATTCGAAATACATTATGCTACATACACACATACTTATACTTTTATACTTCTATACTTATACTACATACTTTTATTCAGAAATCATGCATATAATTATGAGTATATTTCTAGTATGTTTTTTTTATTTTAGAAATATACTTAAAATTGCACGCTTATTACTACTATTTACTTACAACTAGTATTACTCAATACGACTGCTTTTTTAATGTAATTTGCCATAACTGTGGACCGATTTTGATGATATTTTTTTATAAGAAATTTTGGCAACATTTGTAATGTCTTGAATAGAGATAAGTAGGTATAGCGTTAGTATTATTAGGAGGTGATTGAGGTGACTTAGTTAGGGTAGTTATGACATAGTTAAGAGCAATAGTTTTTGAGTCTTCTTCGCGTGGCATTTGAAGAGGTTTTAAGTTGTTGTAATAAAAGTTTTTTTGAAATGATATATTCCTACCTAGGTATCTATATATATAAAAGAAAGTCGTGTTTGTTACAACACTTATAACTCGAGAACGGCTGGACCGATTTTTATGATTTTTGTGTTTTTGAATTTGTCTTCGTCGGGAATAGCATATTATGTATAAAAATATGATATTTGACATATAAATAAATTTCCCCGCGGGCGACGCTGCGGGGCGCAGCTAGTACCTATATAATTGTTAAGTTATTCTGTCTCTGAATTTCTAGCAGTAAAGCTGTCCCACGTTGACCAGCCATATATATACTTAATTAAAGTTTATGTCAACTATTAGTAACCACACTGCAATAAATAATTTTAGTAACTTATGATAATGTAAACAAAATACGCTACTGGTGTTTACGCTATCATTTGCATACCGCATAAGGCGTCACGGATAAAAAAGGGAACCCATAAACATTACAAAGGACATAAAGTATATCAATAACATTTCTTTTTTGAACAAATTAATAAAAAACCACGCGTTACATGTCATGTTGGTAATAAATAACTGTAGGTCACTGTTTGTACATCTTGACAAGCTATGTTGGAATACAGATGGTTCATAACGACGTAATAATTGTCAAATAATTAACATATAGTAGAAATGTCTCGATCTTAAATTCTGGTAATTTATGGCTTTATATTAAGTTATTAAACTGTTTTTAAAAGGGGTGGTACGGTATATTTAGTTGTTATACTTTATTAAATGAGAGCGTGAAATTCGAGAGGCAAGTATAATACCATCGCTATTTTTAAATATCTACATAGAGTTTTTTAAACTTACACGATCAGAACACATATATATTATGTATATTTTTGAACGGGTATTTATGCGTTTATTTACCTATTTTTTGGCCACGGGATGTGTAAACCTGTCAAAACGTCGGGAAAAAATAGGTAAATAAACGCGATAAATAGACGTAAATATATATAATAATATATATCTACATTGCTCAATCCTGGTTCCTTTTTAATCTCTGAACGTAATATTTGACATGTATGTTGATGTTGCAGGTGCAAAAAAATATTGGTTTCCTTTCTACACCGCCTACGCTAAAAGCAACGATACTATGCTGCATGCGTACACGTAGCTTACGACAAAATGTACGTTAAAATTAATGTAATATTCATAGAAAAGTGCTAAATTCCAAAATGAAATGTATCCCGTCTGTACAAAGTTTATTTTTCATGGACAATTCTCACAATCATAGACTTGGTAATATTTCTAGGAGACGGTTGCGGTCAGGTAGTACTGCGAATTTTCCGCGGGCCTTCCTTTTTTTACTTTTTACGACGTGTGGTGATCAAGCTAATTATGTAATTCTTAAAACTGTAACCTATCTCTTTCACACTGTTCGCTTTCGAAAGGGACGAGGCTAAGTAAGAAATATGGCGGAAGTCTGCGCAAATGAAGACTGGCGAATGGAAGACAGTGGCGAACTAATAGCTGGTCCTAAGATATTTCTTGTACCATTTTTTAGGCGTGACCAGTAGGATGGTTGATTCTAGGCGTTACTCCACGTTTTTACGCTAATGTGGAAAAAAGTGCTAAGTGCTTTCTAAGTAGCTCAAAATTGCTTAGCACTTTCTTCGTGTGTTCAAAAGAAAGCCTTAACAAAAATGAGTATGAATTTTTCTTGAATTGATTACGATCCTGAACTTTCTTGACTTTCTTCGTAAACTAGTCGAGGTATGGTCAAAAGTAGACAGAAAATCAAGCAAGTTTAAATGAAAAATTCGCTTTTAAATGCCGCGAGATATGAGTAGTAGATTATACAGTGGTGGTCATATAATTAAGAACGCTGAGCGAAGATTTTTTCAAACTAAGACCCAAAACTAATTGCATGCATTTTTTTTTATTTCTCTCGGTATCATAAAACTTTTACATAATACCACTGTATTCATTGGTACACAATGATTAGCTAAAAATAAATAGACAAACTTTTTACACTACTTCTAAACATAGTATGCCTATGTACTGGCTGGCCACGTAATTAAGAACGCTCAATATTTTATACCTTTTTTCAAATTTAAATAGAGAACACTCAGTGGTTGGGTAATTATTAGTATAATTTTGTCGCCATTTAGTGCTATAAAAGATTAAAAGTGATTTCTTCTTAAAAAAACAATGGGAAAAAATAAAAGTTGTGACAAATCTACAAGGGAAGTAATAATAAAAATTCGCCGGAAGAATTGGTCTTATAAAAAGATAGCCGACCATCTGCAATGTTCAACAACGATGGTTTTCCATGCTGTAAAGCATTTTGCTACGTATCAAACTACTTCGAATGTTCCACGTGTACCTAAACAGAGAAAAACAACTCCTCGAGATGACCGAAACATCGTTCGTATTGCTAAACAAAATCCTTTTAAAGGGTCCAATGAGCTGAGAAAAGAATATTTTGGTGAAAACAACCCTTCAGCAATCTCAGCACGCACTATTTGAAGACGTTTAGTAGAAGAAAAATTGCACGGTAGGATAGCAAGAAAGGTACCCATGTTGAAACTTTGTCACAGGCAAGCCCGTCTTGCATTTGCGAGAAAGTATGAAAACTGGACTTTCCGACAGTGGAAAAATGTACTTTTTTCTGACGAGACGAAAATAAACAGAATATGTTCTGATGGGAAACGATATGTACGACGTCCCCCAAATACAGCATTTGACCCTAAGTACACGAAAGTTACCTTACAGCACTGTGGAGGAAATGTGAAAATTTGGGGGTGCTTTTCTGGACATGGTGTTGGACCTGTAAAATTGATAGAAGGTAACATGGATCAGTTCCAGTACAAAAATATACTGGAAGAAACAATGTTACCTTATGCTGAAGACGTTCTACCGGTTACTTGGACATTCCAGCATCACAATGATCCAAAACACACCGACGAACCGTAAAGGAATTTCTTACAGCGCAATCAGTTTCAGTCTTAGACTGGCCAGCTAACAGCCCAGATCTAAACCCAATAGAGAATCTGTGGTTCGAAGTAAAAAAAAAGGTTTCAAATACACAGTGTGGGAATTTAAGAGAGCTGTACGACGTTTTTTAGAAGAATGGAACTCTATTTCTCTTGCCAAATGTCAAAAATTAATAGAGTCAATGCCTCGCCGGTGTAAAGCAGTAATCAAAAGCCGATTCACCATTAATTTTAGTGAAATATTTATGAAATTGCTTTTTAAAGTTTCTTCGCTACATATTTTTCAGATTTTTTAATAAGTGTCAAACAAAATAATTTCCGAGCACTTTAATAAATCGTTCTTAATTATTTGTCCAGCTTCAGAACTATTTGAATGTGATACTTTGGTAAAATAAATAATATGTAAAAAAAATAGTTAGCAATTTTATTCTTCATTCCTAAGCAACGTTGCTCTATTAATGTGGCTATTTAATAACATAACTAGTTGCTTCTTAGAAGGTCCATATCTCTGGTATACCACGATTTAAATAAATAACTTCTATACATTCAAATCGTTCTTAATTATATGACCACCACTGTACATCGAGGGCATAATAACAAGTCAGGTATTACGTCACGGGCGTCCCTAGCATAACTGTAGTTTTTCTTTCTGCAGAAAATAGTAAAAAATTTATACCTAACGTGTTTAGCGTTGTTTTTATCCCGCATTCTGAACAGAGACAGATTTCGAATCTCCTTACAAAAAAAACATGTATATTATTTGGATGTTCGAAATTCACATTATTCCCGTGGAAGGAATGTTTTGTTTATTATTCAAATCTCAGAAAATTTATTAAAATGAAGAAAACTAGCTACGAGATCTCATTTATAAATATTTTATAAAACCAAACCCTTTTTGCCAAATTTATTAATAAAAACCAATTAAAAACTCCTACACGTACGTAAACGTAACGTACGTACTCAACTCAAACTTAAACGTGTATACGTTATAATGACAAAAAATTCGTCAATCCCTTGTGAACAATTTTTTGTCTAGATGTGCTCGGTTAAGGTTATATTACCTCTAAATTACCTTTTTCGAGCATAAATTATAAAAACAATGTCGTCAAGAAGTATAATTGGTGGTAAGCTGTCAAAGTAATGCCTAATTATGTACTACCGAGAAGATGAACGTAACGACACTTTGTCAAGTATTTATCAAATTACCGGGCATACCTAATTAGAGATAATTGATAAATAAACGCCTAGAAAGCCAGTACTCCTCTAAGTGTAATATATCAAACTTTTTGCAACCAATTTTGAAACTTATTACCAACGACACACCAAATATAGATTGTAATCGATATGTGGAAACATATCGGCTGTCTTTGTCAAAACGCTTTGTCGTTATTAATTGAAATGTTGCTGATTAAGATTATACCTATTTACAATTATTGTCGCTTGTTACCATTACCGCCACTTGACATAAGCCTTATTTGGAAAAATAATCTGCTTCGAAGAAAATTGACGGTTTTCTTCGGTTCCTCACATACTGTGAAATTGTCAACATGTCGACGACAGCTGCACAAGTACAGAATACTTTGCCCAGTTTGGTTTTCTAAGCTAACCTTTGAGTTTATACAACCGTATTGTTTTCTGTAAATTCTTTTGTAAAAGTCGTGGCAAAAATTTAATATTAACTTCATCTGAATAACTAAGTTAGTTTTACATTAATAATTATAATCGAATAATTCGCTTGTAGCATCGCGTGGATATGAACTATAAACATATCTCTTTCCCACTTATATCGATTGATATGACACCTTCAATTTTAAAGACTTTTTATTTTGCAATTAGTGTTTATGTTTATTTTCGAATACTTCTATTTCTGTTTATGGAAGCTGCTTAGTAAAAAAATCTAATGTTATTAATTTCCCTGGTTCTAAGCTTATTTTTGTCTTAAGTTAAATAAATAAAATAAATAGCATACCTATCTTAGCTATATATGTACCTATATCAAAGGGTCAATAAATTATTACGGTAACAAATAAAGACATCACTATAAGTTCAGTTCATTTAAAGTTGCTGTCAGATATTGTTTTAAACATTCGATTACCTATGTAATGATGTGGTTTTTACCCAACTAGTTCCTTGTATTAAATACTAGCGACTCGCCCCAGCTTGGCGCGGGTGTAATATACATATAAAACTTCCTCTTGAACTCTATCTATTAAAAATCCGTTGCGTAGTTTTTAAGATATAAGCATACATAAGGACAAATAGCGGGAAACGACTTTTTTGTAAGTAACTATGTAGTGATTAGTAAATGTAATTTTATGTTATAATTTTTTTATTATTCACTGGTACTATTAGACGCAAACAAATCGTACTACATGTACGAAATGACAATTCTATACATACCAGGTTGACTGACAGAGATCTCTCTTGAGCGCTTGAGCGATAAGACCGCCAATTGTAGCTTACATTACAAAATGGTTTCTTAGTTTTAAGTGTGCAATAAAGTATTTTAAAAGATAATTAAATTAACAAAGATATATTAAAATAACAATCAATGAATAGAATCAAATTGAGCTAACTGCAGACGGTTGCAAAAATCATCTTTTTGTAAATTTCATCTGATCACCTTTAAGATTCAATCTTTTGGCAAAATTAATTTGCAAGTTCTAATAACTTTATATTTGAAAAGAGTTTTCAATATCACTTGTATCTGATTTCTATGCGTTGTTTCTATGCAAACGTCTCACGGCTATTTCTATCCCATGTGAGCTAATTTATAGGATGAAAACAAACATTCAAACAAACTTTTAATTTTAAAATATTAGTAAGCCCTTTCTTCGACGATATAAATAATTCTTGACAGTGAGGCTTCTTCCAAAAAAGGAAAAAAGGCAGGCATTTTGATTGTTGAGCTAAATATGTAGAAGTTAGACCAACTGAACCCTCCGTTCATCAGTTCTAAACACGCACTTGACTGGTTTTTTTACGTGAGCGTGACTTAAACTAAAGGCAGATGCGAAGGGGAAACAGAAATGGAAATAGAAGCACAGTTCAAGTAACCAGGTTGTTAGGAACGTAAATATTATAAGTTCGATCAGCTCGCGATTTCATTCGTGTGGACTTTAGTAACACCCGATTGATCCCATTTTAACTACCTTTGAATACGAATTTCCAAAAATCAGTTCTTAGCAAAAAAGGACCTCCATGCAAATTTCAGCTTCGTAGCTCTTGTAGTTATGAAATATCTCTTGATGAGTTACCCAGATTTGTATAAATTTAGATAAAGGTTTGGACAGACGTGCAAATTACTAACACGAAAGCATGCTTTTAAGCTACTGATACACATGCTTGTAAGTAGCACGAAAGCATGCTATTTTTAAGCAAATGCTATCAAGTAGCACGTGTGTATTGGACCTTGCTTGAAAATAGCATGCTAGCTCGTAGTTTGCTAGTAAATCGACCAACTGTTGATTTACTAGCAGACTACCTGAGGAGCGGGGTAGTGGGGGCTGCGTTAAAAGCATGTCTGTACGATGCTAATACAACAGTATACTCAAAGCTAGCATGCCAATACGTAGCATATGTAAACATTACGATACCATACTCAATATTAGCATGCTTTCAAGTATGCTTTGTAGTGCGCTGCTTTCTAGCGTGTGTATCTGTACCTTTATTGAGCAATTGCTTATTAGTAGCACGTGTGTAATGTAATGAGGATGCTTATTTAGAGCGTGCTCCAAATTCAACCGACGTTTGATTTTCGAGCATGCTATACCAACCTGAGGCGCGGGTAGAAGGGGGTGCTCCGAACGCGTCTGAACAGCGTTTGAGCATGCTTATTTATGAGTATGCTTCAAGAAAGCATGCTTATTGCTGGCAAATGTGAACAGTTGCATGAGCATGCTAACTTTAAGCAACCTTAAAAGCACGCTTAAGTATTTTGAGCATGTCTGTCCGTACCTTAATGTTGGACAATCCACACAGCGTATCTACCCCAAGATAAGCAGAGCTTGTGTTATGGGTAAGTACTAGGTAACTGATATACTTTATAGATAAATAATTTTATTTTACATAGAATTCACTCAGAACATCCTGATCAAATTTCTGCAGATCGTATAAAATATTTTTCTGGGTAATCGAACCCGCAACCATTTGCGTCATAGACCTTCACCCCTATGCTACAGGGTTCGTCGAAAGGTTAGTTTATAATAGGCAAAAACATAGAAGAGTCCTGAATACTTAGCTATACCCATAACCGGAAGTAGGGTCGATTTTGAAGGCGTTGTAGCTATAATTTATTCATTAATTGTAAGAAAAAGAGTGAGAAGACTATGTTCATTAATATGTTAAATCAAATATTTTAATAGTTTATGTTTCAATTAATCAATTAATTTAAATAAACAAATAAATTTTTTAACATATTTTTTGCTAATACGATGTGTCTGTGGGAAATATTGCTCCTTGTATACCTTTTACTAGCAACGCACCGCGGTTTAACCCGCGTAATTCCCGTTCCCGTGGGAATTCCGGGATGAAAACGTCTGTTGGTTCAGCAGGGGTATTTTAATTCATCGGAAAAGCCTTTGGATTCGATATCGGAAACTCTTAACGATGAGCGCTAGCGGATTCGAAGCAAGGGCGGATCCAGCTTTGGTGCCAGGGGGGGGTCACATAGTCGTGGTCAAGTCACATCATCATCATCATCAGCCTATATTATGCTTAGCTTGGGGCTAGATGATGTTGTGTGGACTGTCCGGAATTATTTATTTATTTATAAGTTCACTGCTGGACATGGGCCTCCCCTAATGAGTGCCATAGCGCCCTGTCTTCAGCTTGCCGCCTCCAGCGGCTGCCAGCGCAGTCTTTCGCAGATCGTATTCCCACCTGGTCGGAGGGCGTCCTACACTACGTTTCCCAAAGCGCGGTCTCCTCTCCAGAACACGTTTACTCCAAAGGTTGTCGGTTCTTCGCGAAATATGGCCGGCCCACTGCCACTTCAGCTTGCTAATTTTTTGAGCTATGTCGATAACTTTGGTTATCTGTCGGATGTATTCAATGCGAATCCTATCCTTTAGAGAAACTCCAAGCATCGCTCTTTCCATAAGTCGCTGAGCGACTTTGAACTGATGGACCAGCCCTACCGTGAGTGTCCACGTCATAGCTCGGTAGGTCATTACGGGTAGGACGCACTGATTGAAAACTTACGTTTTCAAATATTGCTGTATGGATGACGAGAAGATTCGACGTAGTTTTCCAAACTCTGCCCAGCCCAGCTGAATCCTTCTCAAAATTATTTTAACCTAACTGCACAATCTGCCCAAGGTAAGTGTACTCGGAAACAATTTCGAGAAGGTGGCCTTCTATGACGACCGGTCACCGGAACAGTTTCGGAGATATGACATCCCCCTGTCTCACTCATTTGCGCAATTGGATGGGTTTAGACTTCTGGTCCTGTACTGGGACACTCATAGTGGCGGCATCATAGAGACATCTCAGCACCTCGATATTAGTCTACTTGGCATCGCTGTAGGCATTCCAGAATAGCCCAAGTTTCGACTGAGTCAAAGGCTTTCTCATAGTCCACAAAAGCGAAACACAGGCACTGATTATGGGTGATTCTACGAAAACTGGTTTTTTGTCTGACTTCTGTGGCACATTTTTTTTTGTTGAAATTGCACATAATGATGGTATATTCTAAATGAAGATTTAATTTTGAATTTTTTGGTAGTGAAGGGAACTTTATTGGCTTTATGGTTACGAAGTTATTCAATTTTAAAAATATGGTGTCCACGGAAATCAGAATTTATATCACCAAAATCAAATATGGGTTGGTTTATCAATAAAAATATGTGTTTTCGGTAGTAAGTAGATAATTAAGCTAAGGACCAATTATTTGACGCTTGTAGTTTTAATCAGTTTTTACGCAAACACCTTTAAATCATTACTGTAAATACAAGTAACTTTTTACAAAAATCACACTAATAATGTTTATCTTTGTATTAAAAATATTATAATTATTCATTTTGTATTTATTATAAACTTTTATCCTTAAAAACATCATAAAAACTGTAAAAAAATATTATTGAGATGTTAATGAACCCGCAAAATCCACGGAAATCAGTACCACGGAAATCATAAATAATTACAAAATCATAGAAATTTTCTTAATTTGCTGGTTTATTTTACATTGAAATATGCAGTCGAAATTAGGAACACAAAAGGCATGAATTATCATCATTAATAAAACAATAGGATTAGCATAAACAAATTTATAGTCAACATGGTAATCAGAATTTCTAGATACCAAGCCACGGAAAGTGATTACGTACTGAAATAACAGAGTGACGTGGAGACATACACACTTGTTGTACACACCACTGATGGGGCGTGACTGATAGTTTCTCTCAATCTAACAACTATTTACGCAGATATTAAAGTACAGTATTTATGAATAATTTAGTGCGCACCACGGAAATCAGAGCTAAACGACGGACGCGAAGTTATCTCGTTGTAACTTGTCAACTAAAGCTTAGTTTTGCGTAGTAATAGCGTCAAATAAGCAAGTAACTATCTGGGTTAATGTGAACCTATGTAAATTAGTACCAGAGTTTTTAGGAAATGATATAAAAATTTATTAACACAGGAACATGAGGTCCGGACGCACCACGGAAGTCATAATTTCCAAGGATTTTATTTATTTTTACTTATTTAAAATAAGAATATTAAAAAACTAAAAAAGGCCTCCCCTATTATCTTTGTCTAATCTACTATCATAAAAAAAATCAAAGGGCTAGGGATACTTTTTGTATGATTTTTCGAGCCGGACATGTATTTTTGAAACCCGGGAGAATCACCCTTATACTCTTCTGACTTCTATATAATCTGCCTCATTGTGTGAATGTGGTCTATAGTTCCATATCCTCCGCGGAACCTGGCCTATACCGGTGGCTGAAACTCGTCTGAGTCTCCTGGCGAGATGATTCGTGACCACTCGCGAGACTCACTCGCCACAGCTTATAGATAGACGTGGCTCAGGAGTGTGATGGGTCTACAGTTTTTAAGGAGCCCCCAATCCCCACTCCACGCCTAAGGAGTTCTCCCACTGTGAATGACGGCATTAAAGAGGTTCTGTAGCCTCTGTATAACGGGGGCTCCTCCTGCCTTCTGAAGCTCTGAAGTAATACCGTCCTCACCCGGAGCTTTTACATTTTTAAGCTGCCTCAGAGCTAACTCGATTTCACCTTGACTGATATCTGGCAGTTCGTCGGTATAGTGGAGTGTCAGGGTGGCTCTGGAATCATGATCTCGTCTAGAACGAGGGGTATGTGCAGTGTACAAACGGCAATAGAAATCTTCTATCTCGGCTGAGATCTCCGGCTTCGACAAAACGGTCCTCCCATAGGTGGCTTCTGCCAAGCTGCTGAGTGAATACTTTGGTTTCGCTCTATCGCCTCTTCAATGAGGCGTGTGTGGAGCTCAGAAGGTCGCGCCGTACCATCTTCGCTATTCGATTGATCAGGTCTGACCTCTCTGACGAAGTCACTTGGGTGGTTTCCCGTCTTCTTGTAATCAGATCCAGTCTCATCCTAGAGGTTAGACTTCCTGCCAGTACATTGTTTTCTGCAGAACTTAATGCCCTTGTCCCTCAACGTTTCGACTAGATTATGTAGGGTTTCGTTAGCGTCATCAGTGGGTTCCAAAGCAACAAATCTATCCCAGAGAAGCTGCTGAAACTTCTCAGTGCCCGCCATGATTTGGATCTGATTGGATTAGGTCGGAGCGTGGATTTCATCGGATGGTTTTTTTAAGCTATAAGTTGATATGCATTGCATTCATTAATGCACATTCAAATTCAGATCATTAACTGCTCTTCGGAGCAGTCAATGATCAGATCCGTTGTTGAACCTGTTGTTGAACCTAGTCTGGATTCCCACCTTGCCGTTAAAGTCCCCCATAACAACGTTGAAGTCAGCCTTAGTGGTGTTGTGTAGGGCTTTGGATATGTCTTCGTATATACCCTCCACTTCATCATCCGAGTGTGCCGAGGTCGGTGCGTAGACTTGAATTACCTTCATACTATTTCGCTTGTTTAGCCGAAGGATCAGGTACGCTACACTGGTCGACACACGGGAGATTTCTTGAAAGTTGTTAAAGAGGGCCTTATTGACGAGACAACCTACGCCACCCTGGGAAGTTTTACCACCCTCGCGAAAGTAGAGAAGATGGCCCGAGCCTAGGATTACGGTGACCTTCCCCTCTCTAAGGACTTCACACAACCCAAGAACTCATTTAATGTTCTCTAACTCCACTTCCAATTGCGCTAGATGATGGTCAAGCCTCAGAGTGCGTCCGTTAAACGTAGCCAGCCAGGGTCAAAGTTAATACAGGGACTTAACCAGAAAAACCTACTAATAACTCAAAAACTTATATAAAGAGATTTTGAATTTAAAGTAATTACTTTTGATAAGGAAAAGGTAAGGAAGAAGAAGAAGAAGAATTTTGATAAGGATTAATACCAAGGTCAAAATAAGAGCCTTTTCTAGCGGCGGCATTTACCTATTTTATTTTTTACCTATTTTTCCCAACGTTTTTGACAGGTTTACACACTGTCGTGATCACGGGATGACTCATGATGGGTCATCTTGTGACCACGAAACCAAAAATTCTATGTCTATGTAAAGCTGTCGAAACGACGGAAAATAGGTAAATAAACGCGATAAATACCCGTACATAAATATTTATAATAATGTTTAAAAAACTTAATCTATATTGTGACAAACCTAGATCCTAGACCCAGCCCAGGGGGGGGTCATGACCCCCATGACCCTCCCCCTGGATCCGCGCCTGATTCGAAGACTTTTGACATTTGAATTTGGATGCTTAGTTCCTTAGTTTCGACATGAAATCAAAATAGCGTTCTAAAGATCAGATGGGAATGGAATCGAATTCGAATTTGACGTTTCCGTTACGGAAACGAATCGAATGAATTAAAATACCCCACACTACAGCTAGTCTAAATCTGAAACCTAAAAAGGCCCGCTATTTTGCAAAACAGCAAACAAAGTCAGAAGATGTAAAAGTTATGAAGCTAGCACAACCTCAGCGTGTCGACGTGATAATACAGCCATAAATAAGCTCTGGATGAGTTATATCCTCTCTATACAATGGCGATGGTTATCCCGCGACCCCATTCACTTTTACTCAAACCCACTGGAATTATGTTAGGGTTACTAACTCAATTACAATGGGGACCTATAGTTAGGTTAGTTATATATTGTATAAGGAATACAGAAGCATTGTGTATCTGATGTAATTATTAACAGGGTTTAATTAAATTCAAAGATAAATTGTATCTATAAGTTAATTTATTAATTAATATTTACGACCAATGAGGCTGCGTCGCAGAAGGTTGCGGGTTTGAATCCCGCAACAACAGGACAAAATATTTGTTCTGGTCTATAGGTTCTGGCTGTTTCTATGTGTATTATAAAATATCTGTCTATGATGTATAATGTATTAAGTACTAGCGACCCGCCCCGGCTTCGCACGGTTTTATTATACGTATAAACCTTCCTCTTGAATCACTCTATCTATTAAAAAAAGCCGCATCAAAATCCGTCGCGTAGTTTTTAAGATTAAAAGCGTTCAAAGGGACACTATGACATAGGGACAGAAAAAGCGACTTTATTTTATACTATGTAGTGATATAGTTGAGCGTCATCTACTATCTACTCATAATACAGCTTGTATAGGTAATTGTTCAGCATTATTGATTTAAATTTAATTTTGGTAAAACATAGATAAAACCACACATAACACAAGCTCAGGGCTGGAATTCCAATACATAAATCGCTTCACCATTTAAATAGTATCATGTCAAAACGTCAGTGTTAAACTCTTTTTGGTATTCTACTCGCACAAACTTTTTGAGGTTCATTCATAGCTGTGACGATTACCTCTAAAACTACGAATTTGACATTCTAATTATGGAAGTCTCTATAAGAGCAAAAAATAGTTGAATACATAGAGGAATAAGGCATAGAGAGATAATGTCACAAAAAATTCCGCTTTATCTAGAAGTCAAAAAACAACCAATGTGTAGGTAAGAGGCACGTGATTACATCAGCCGACACGCACACAAACGCACGAATAATGTTGCAATCATAACCTTTTCCCCATAAAGTAGGGAAGTTTTAACATTTTGTACAGTCATAGCTAATCATTTTTCTGTTAGATGATTTTTCATAAATGCATTGATTCATTCGTCAATGGAGCGTTCAACGTTCAGAAAACGTCCCGTTAGTATAACATACCCCTTACATATTACCAACTAGTTGCGCGCCGCGGCTTCGCCGGCATGGAAATTTATTTGCCAAATTTCAGAAATTTACACGGTGTAACAAAAATAAAGGACCAAACTTTCAGGCGGGGTGTAGATCCGAACACTGAATTCAGGAAAAATATTTTAAAACAATCCCGCCCTTTAATTTCCGAAAATTAAATAAATAATGAATTTTCATTACATTAGGCAATAAACTCTTATGCACGTAATTGTGTTTTTGGAATTAAAAAAAAATGACTTGCGTACCTGTATACATCTCTTTTATAAGCCTAAACACGTCAACGGTGCCCTAACGAGCGGCCGCCGCGGTCATCGACCATCAGTCATCATCGAATGCAGTGGAAGCGGGTAAGCTGCGCGGCGTGCTAATATGGAGCCAAAATAATAAAAAACAATATAATTAAAATTTAACTAGTATTTACAATTGAAACCATTGAGCTAACTGCACACGGTTGCAAACAGTCTAAAGATAGCTCAAATGATCCATGTCAATACCAGTTTAAACTTTGGTCCTTAATTTTGTTACACCCTGTATACATTCTTTACGATTCAGTCTGAATTTTCAATCCATAGAGAAGCAACAACCTGATCAGAAGGAAATCTAAAAACGAAAAAATATGGGGTAAAATATTTTTTCAATAGCTTGCAACATTTCATTGTATTGACGTCTGTTTTGTTTACATTTTATTTTTGAGACAAAACTTATGTTTTACTCAAGAATATAAGTTTCCAGGTTGTATTTACCCGTGAAATAGAATCTTCGACTGTTTTTGGTGATTATGTGATGAGTTGTGACATCCTTTCACTGCACAATAGGTAGTTTTTATTAGAAATTCAGGGAGCTCTTCCCCATAGGACTTGACATAATGTACTGACGAGTCGAGAGATGTACGTAGCCTTTACAGGCTACCTTTAAATGTCCACGCTTCGCGTGACCCTACTGCGGTTCTAAGCGTAATTATTCTAAGGTTGAATACCAAATGCACAAACGTCATTTAAATCATCTTGTTTGAATGGCACTATTGAGACCTTTGTTTTGACATGAATGGAATTCGGCCCCTGTTTAGCTTGAGGCTATATAATGTTGTGTGAATTGTCCAGTATTATTTATTTCTATTTATTATAATTTATTTTAGTTTTGGCTTCCGACACATAATTTTTTTATACAACGAAAGCACCCAGACATGGAACGAATATCTCGTAAAGTCAATTCAACTATGCTCTATCTTATCTCTCAAGGTAAGTTACAATAACTCTATTACATCTTGTAGTAACTTATCTTACGGGTATTGCGCTTGGTAGAGAACAAGGCTAGAAAATCTTACGGAAGTGTCGGATTTTACGGACACATAGATAGAGATGAACTATTTTACCAATGCCGTTTCTGTAATAATAAACACCACACACTTGTCTTGTGCACTATAATAGTGCCCGCGAATGGGGCATATAACTAGTCCTTTTTGAAAATTGACTTACTGAAAATCATCATCATGTCATATAGTAGATAGATATAGGTACATATGTTTATAGCTTAAAACAAAGACTTTCAATAATTTGATTTCATAAAGACATAAAATACAGCAATAGATGCTTAGAACAGTGGAAGGATAAGGGTGTAATTATCGCCACGAAGTGTATCTTCCAGACAACCGATTTGATTTTGATTACAAAAGGTATAATCATCATTTAAACTCTTTTTCTTGCTCTTAGTATGAGATATTTTTCTTTATTACATTAAGTTAATTTGTTATTTATAGATCCCGTTTTCTGAAATTCTTTTACGCAGCTCTAGGGAGCTGAACTTATTGTTGTGACAAATAACTAATAGGACAAATTTCTAACGGAGCTGGGACATCGAAATTTCTAGAAGGTCTAAGCCCAGTATTGGAAAGACCAGAGCTTATAATAAAAAAGACGATTATTTAAATATTTTCTCATCTTCAGCAAAATATCTTCCAACGCAATCGACAGCCCCATTTCAAACACTGTCTTTTTCAAAGTGTCATAAAATAGTGTTGTACGATACTCAGTCCACGACTATATCGATTAACTCCCCCTGCCGTCGTAATTCATCGACTTTATCGAGTATCTGAAACCGGCTTTTAAAACTCAGAAAAACGGTAGCTTCAAACAAGTTTCTAAGCGATTGACGCAAAGATTATACGGGAAAAATGGGTGGCCTTGTAATTTGTGTCACCTACAGGTTTGCAGGATATAGCTAAATTAGAGTGATTCTTGCTAGCTCTTCCTAAACACACTGCTGTGCAAAATTACTACTTATTACAAAAGTACAAGCTGCAAAATAGGACGCCGTTCGTAAATTGGTGTGGGCTTAACATCCCGACGAGATATTAATCTTATCTTTGGCTGGGATGCTTTGAATTATGATTTTAATTTTCTATTGCAATTTAAAGTACACTTTGAAATCAGTTTTATGGTTAAATATTCATGAGAATTACTATGAACAGGGGCATGGAATGGTGTTATTTATTGATTTTAACACTCCTTCTGTCTAGCCCTGGAGCTAAATTTAACTGCGGAACATGTAACCCGTAGATTTACTACCGACCCTGTTAGACCCATGAGCTTCATTTTATATATCTCATCATAGGTTCTTTTAATATCACTATCAAAATAAATAAATCAAAGGTAAATTTAAAAAATATGTAAATGAGTGTAAATTTAAATTAAATAAATGAACATAAGCAGATCGGCAAACTGCGTGTTCACGGATTTACTACGGTTATAGATTTTTTAAAGTTCTTCTATAGGACAATTAATAAAATAATAAAAAATAATGCTGGAAAATTCACACAGC
The DNA here is from genome assembly GCA_944547425.1 of Eupithecia centaureata. NCBI lineage: Eukaryota > Metazoa > Arthropoda > Insecta > Lepidoptera > Geometridae > Eupithecia > Eupithecia centaureata. The sequence goes on along the minus strand of OX155684.1, from coordinate 13,369,408 downwards.
ATCATCTAGTCCAGAGCTAGAAACTATAACATAAGCTATTCTATGTGGATTGTCCAGCATTATTTATCATGACTAATATAATTAAAACATATTATTATTATATACTACATAGAAAGATATTTTATTTATACATAGAAAACACCCAGAACATCCGGAACAAATATTTGCAGATCCTACGAACATTGTTCCCCAGGCGGAAAACGGACCCCTAATTAAAATTATTTTAAATCAATGACCAAAGTTACACAAAACCCGTTACATCGTTACATAAGAAAGTACACGGTCGGATTTGATACAATACTCGTCGTGAACCTAATCCGATATACATCGAAAGTTATCCGACATCGGCCGCATCAAAGCGATTAAAACACACAAAGACACATCGATAATCATTCGTTTATGTCATCCAACATACATTAATGACCGAGCTAGTGATGTTACTGTCCCTCCGCACAACTCTCATGAGTTATTACCTATCTCGTAAACTTTCAGCGTGTCATCTTTAACTAGTGACGTGCCGCGGTGACGGACAGAATCGATATCGATGAAAGAGCCGTTTAGAACGTCATCATTCATCAATCATAGTCGTTCAAACCGCACAGTTAACGTTTTAACCTCAAATGGCTTTTATATGCTAGTTAGCAATTAGTTTGGTTTATTGCCAGCAAAATAGTGTAATTAAAAGAACATTGCATTCAAGCACTTGGTTACAGAACGTTATCTTGTCAATTAAAACAGGTGCAAAATAAATCTTCATTATTTTGTTCATAGTTCCAGGTTCATTTGGCCACCCAAGACCAAATTAACTGGTCGCAGAAAGATGGAGGAAACCAATGTATGCGTGTTAAATAAATTAAACAGCGTACATCCTTTTCATATAAAAGACCGCTATTGGTATCATTGAGTTTTGTTAAGTATATCTTTTTCTTCGGTATTTAGACATTGTTTGCAATTTTATGCCAATAAAACAGGAAAATTAACATACTTTATTTTCCTTTGCATATTTAAACGACATTCCACGATACACTAAGAAAGTAACTGTTTCTAAAGGCACGTTTATAGTGCCACCCACTAATATTGTCTAGTGTTGCAAATAGACATTTTTAGTCTGCGAGAGGCATGAAAATGTTCATCGTTAATCATTGGATTATGAGTCACAATCTGCTGATTTATTACTCGCAGATCTAGTATAGTCGATGATTTATATCGATTAAGTACATCACTAACACCTTCACAGTACTTGTACTTGCTTTTGGTTGTTGGTTAAAACTGAAGAAACAGTCTCGATGCTCTTTTTTTAGAAAAAAATTCGTATGCTTTTTATTTTAATCAAATTCAATCCAATTTATTTTCATATTAGCCTTACAATACAATTTTAAAAGTAGGTATATTTCTGAAAAAATATTACCTAATGAACACATTCCTTTATTTGTGTTAGTTTTTGTTGCATTTTCTTTATCTCTGTGTGACTCATGCTCGTACGTGGGAAGAAACTATTGGTTCTTCACGACATAAAATCAACCTCGATGATTTAAATTGAAAGAAGCCCATCCCTAGCACCTTAAGCTGTATTGTAGCGCATATTATCACTTCATTTCGCGTAGATACATGTTAGATTTATGGTTTATAAATAGATTTTAAGTGTCACACAATGGAAATATTACGGGTAAGTAAGCACTTTCTAGATAAAGCAATAAAGTGCTCTACCAACGAATGTAATGTGTAAATCACACCACATTCTATTGAATGAATGAGTGAACGAATGATTGAAAACTTTCTTATACACTATTAAATTATTATTTATGATAGTTTTCGTAGGTAGAGATTTTTTTTATCGGTTTCAGTAGGCAGTCTCGCCTGAGTTGTCCTTTGCAAAATGGAAATCAGTTCACTAGGTTTAGCCGACTGATGACGATTTCAGCATTCGCTCAAATCGTCATCGCTCTAGCTATAGCGAAGTTCGATTGGCAGACATGCAACTTCGTGTCAAAAGTAAAATGCGCTGCGATGCGACGGATATTACAGCTCTCGGGTCACACACGCGTCGCATCGACCAGACGCACAGATTTTTTGAAACAGCAGTAAAATGATAAATTACGCGACTATCTTGTGATAAAGATTTCAAAACAAGTAGGTGTGACGATTATTCGTGGCGCAGATCCATAATCAAGAATTTTAAGTTGACTGTTCACTGTTGATATAGTTACCTACCTAGACAGATAATAACAATATACAAAGTACTTTTAAAAGTAGCAGTAAAAAATTGCAATAAAGAATGAAATCGTTGGTCTGGGTGTTTTATAAGTATAGTAAAAAATATCTATCTATGTAATGAATTGTACTAAGTATATCAGTCATCTAGTAACACAAGCTCTGCTTAGCTTGGGGCTAGATGATGCTGTGTGGACTGTCCGGAATTATTAATTTATTTATATATTTGCAACTTAAACCGACAAACACGTACTTAGTCGCACTGCGTTACTTACCAAAACAGACGTCCTCGCAATTCCTCATAAAACTCAATTGTTATTCAAGACTACCGCTTTCCAATGGCATAATATACTCATATACATATAAATGCCTCACTTAACGGATAATATATCAGCTTAAAGTAATAAATTAATTTAAATGTACAAGAGAAATTGAAAATGGCAATGTTGCGGGAGGCGATAGGGCATTATTACAAGTTGTCGTTGATTTAAGGCGCAAATACGAGCTAAAGTGGTGCCACCACATAATTTATCACATAATTACGCTAAACAAAGGAATTTTCAAAATTCACACTTTCAGTTTGTTATACCTAACATAAGCTTTTGTAATGCATCTGTAGTAGTTTCATTTTATTTATTTTAGGAAGAGATACGAAAACAGAGTTTGGTTGCTACCAAGAGCAACTTTGTATCTCTTCCTAAAGTAGACAAAATAAAACTACTACAGATGCATTAATAAATCGTAAGGTATAACAAAATGAACGAGTAATTTTTGAAAATTCCTTTGTTTGGCGTAATCACTACATAGTATAAAACAAAGTCGCCTTTTCTGTCCCTACGTCCCTTTGAATGCTTAAATCTTTAAAACTACGCAACGGATTTTGATGCCTTTTTTTAATAGATAGAGTGATTCAAGAGAAAGGTTTATACGTATAATAAAACCGTGCGAAGCCGGGGCGGGTCGCTAGTCATATGATAAAATAAGTGAGTGCGCTAGTTTAGCTCGTGTTTGCGCCTTAATAAGATACTTTACTTAAGTATATTCTCATTTGGTGTTTACAAAACAAGGCAACCCGATGTCGAGTCAACGCCATGAATAACGAATATACCAACAAAACATAAATAAACTAAATTTTACATGACTTGTATGAATCTACCTAAAAAGTGGTCAAAGGTTATCTTTTACTTAAGCACAATAGAAGAGAAACCATTGCTTAGATATACCTTATATTAATATTATAAGGCTTTAAGGCACTGCTAACTAAGTTATATAGGTAACGAATTTTTATGAATAAAGCAATATATCCAACTAACTGGTTACCAAAGTTAACAACATAGCTAGGAATTAGCAAGCTAAAGTGGCAGTGAGTGAAGAACCGGTAACCGTTGGGTAAACGCGTTCTTGAGTGGAGACCACAACTCGGCAAACGTAGGACCTGGCTGTAGGACGCCCTCCAGTTAGGTGGGATGACGATCTGCGAAAGACTGCTGGCAGATACTGTATGCGGTAAGTTGAAGTCAGAGCCCCTATGCCCAGCACTGTCAGATAACGCCGAGCCTAATCCACTGGGAAAATGCTCTGTATTTCAGGAATTTATAGTCAAAATTTTACATTCAGGTTCCCCTTAGAAAATAAACAGAAATCTTTAGACTTTTATTCTTTAGGCTTACAAAACAATAATTTATACAAGTTAAATTTTAAAACTTAACTTATTTTGAAAAATAAGAAATAGGGTTAAGTAATTGATTTTCTCTTCACATATTTTTTTAATTATTTTGAACGAACATTATAAAGCGGTTTCTTATTTTTTTCTGAAAAAAGCCGAAACACGAATTTTAATGTTTTAGACAAAATTCAAACTGTTCTAACATGTAGTTGTTTAGGTTTTTACTATAATAATGATTCATTTCACATTTTCAAAGTCAAAAACCTACCTTTTTTAACGTATGATGTCGTAGTAAAGGAAATTAAAATCGTAACGATAGGTTTCAGCGACTTATTTAGAGGGAGTGTTCCTCTTAGAATGAAGAGCTGTATTAAGAAAAATGTTTTAAGAATGGATTCTATGTTAAAAATGTAATCCTACGCGAAATAAGTCGCAGGGACCCCGCTATCTCATCCAATTCTTGGATAGTTAATATCATAGACATCGAATTTTTCACTATCCTATTGTTTACCTATATCATAGACATTGAATTTTGTTGTTAATTGCTTAGAAAGAAGAAAGTGGCTATATTACTGGTGAAAATAAAACTTTCTAGTTTAAATGAAATCTTAAAATACTTAAAACTCAAGTATTTAACTCCGTTAATATCAAGTTGATACCCTACCATCGGAAATTAACTCTCACGTGCAAACGGCCGCGTTTTGCTCTCATGTTCTCATTAACTTGAAGATCCAAGTTACAAGCTAAACGCGACCCTAAACCTCGTATAAATACAGTTAAAATTTAATGCAGTTTACAGCAGAAGGTAATTTCAAAACAGCTCTTATAGAATAAATAATAAAAGTGAAGTACTTAAAGTAAAATTATAAGCGAATTATTATGAATGTTTTGAGTTTATACGTTGACACGTTTAACGAGTTTGGTTCCAGTTTGACTGGAGTAATGAGAGGTATAAAAATAGATATTAAATTCTTTTTGATTTCTTTTTATGTTGAAAAATACAGGTGCATCGGATATACTTTATGATACATTAGATTTTATACGCGTAAACGTAACCGTTTAACGTTCCTATACTGATCTTGGCAACTCGAAATGGAAACCGAAATATTGCCGAAAGTCTTATAAATTAGGCTAGATGAAATGGAATAAAGTACTATTAAATAGTCAGAAAAACTCGAGTGTATAGTTAAATTATTCCAAGAGATGACAATCACACCAATTTTGTATATGATGGATAGATGTTTGTAACCTCTTCCCGTCAAAATCACTAACTGGATTGGGCTGAAATTTGAATAGACGTTGATTTAGCCCTGGAAACAAAAAATATAGGTGAGGATGAGGTCAGGCACATGATAGATGCAACGCCATGGCCGCACTCACTTTGGATAACAATTTGTTCGTACGTAAACGTAACATCAATGTTCGTACGCTCGTATACGTACAACTACAGCGCAGTTACAGCATCCTTACTTATATATGTTATGATGTATGAATGTGTGAATGTTTGTTCCTCTTTCTCGCTCAAACTACTGATCGGATCGTGCTGGAATTCAGAATAGACGTAGTTGCAGCCCTAGAATAGTTATTCCAGAAGGCTTCTTCATTCTCAGAGGCTTCTGAAAAGAAGCCTATGAGTCATTCAAGGCTCCCATAAATCAGTTCCCATGAGATAGAAATAGCCTTTAGGCGGTTCTATGGAAACAACGCGTGCGAAGCCACTGGCAGATAAATAATAAACTTAGAAATAATTAAAGATACCGTCTGCGCTAGTCACAGTTCTTGGAAGGTCGGGATCATTCGTACCTAGGGTTGCCAGATTGAAACGTACCAAGTCCGGGACAATTACAGGTAAAAAAAACGTGGCCAAATGTGAGTGGTCTAACTATCTATTTATGAGCCGGCGCCTCCTAAAAAAACAATGCGAGTGGTGTAATATTATGAGCTGGGGCTTCAGGTCCACCAGTCCCTAAAGACCTACATTTTCAAAATCCGGGACAATTGGGCCTTACTGGATACGGGACAAAACGCGAAATTCCGGGACAATCCCGGAAATCCAGGGGATCTGGTAACTCTTTTACCAACTCATACGTTTTCACACGAATCAAATTTGGAAGAAAACGTATTCAATGTGTTTTTCTAGCTAGAATCCTCCCATATCTTTTGGCTCAACACACGACTAGAATTCGTGATCATGTGATAATCAGGTGGTTGAATTGTTTTGATCGATAGACCACCGAGGCATCGCCCACTACGCCAAAAATATCGTCATTATTTTAGTCTCAAAGCGAATCGCTCTCAGCCCATAACTCGGGCCATACACCGAATTGCGCACGCACTCCCCTCTATAACGCGATTTGTGACACCTCCCACCCATTAGGTCCCCTCTTCTAGCCCAAGAGTTAGAGGCGTTGCTTCCATGAGCGATATGGCAATACTGGCAATACTACTACATTTGTATAGGCAGTAGGCAGACTTCGAGTTTACCTAGCACAAAGACTAGTCATATCCTTGGCGTATGAGTGAATGAATGAAAACTCTTTATTATGTATACTTAGACTAGAAAAGACATATCACATTAGTGACAAATCTGCAGAGTGCCCTCTCCTATTTGCACGCCAGGAGTGGCAAAACATGTAGATCATAATATATTGTATAATAACTACCATAATTGCATGCTCACACCATGTTAATACTCGTGTTTTATGCAAATAAATGATTCTTATACTTAAACCTACCACACAAATAAAGAAAATAATACATAAAATATAACAAACTAAGACTAAGTATAAAGGGCAGCCTTATCGCTAAAAGCGATCTCTTCCAGGCAACCTTTGGATGGAATAGATATAAAAGAACAATATAGACGAAAATAGTGGGAAGGAAGTGAAAAAGTATGCGCAGCTGTTGCTTCACTCTATAAATGCTAAAGTTTGGATGGATTTTTGTTACTTCTTCACGCCAAGAACTGAGCGGATCGGTCTGAAAATTTGAATAGACGGGCTATTGTACTAGGGCTTTAAAATGTAGGCTTGTCAAGTTGTCATCAATTTCACGTGGGTGAAGTCGCGGGATTGCAGGTGGTCTTATAATAAGCGACAAGTTGTTTTCTTGCGAACGTAACAAAGATGCGAAGAACGCAATAAAATTGTTATTCCCAATTCGTGGGGTGAAGTGGGGTGAAGTGAAAAGGAAAATAAACGTACAAAAAAAATTCAAATACCTTCTGGACAGTCGCGTCGATTATTCATCGCGAGTGTAATTTTGCTAAGTCTCTAAAGAGTCCGGGGAACTGGAGTTCCCTATCTGTGTTAATGTAATGGGTTTGTGTGTGGTGTGCATAATAAATAAAAATAATAACAAAAACAATTCAGAATTTAATTGTTCGGCCATTGCCAAACAAACTCACCACGGCTGATTTAAATTCAATTGATCGAGCCCCGCGTTTTTGTTTGACACGAGAGCGTTACAGAATCACTTTTTGTCACGATCGGAATGTCGTTTCGTTTTTTGCTAGATCTTTGTCATGAGGTTCTTGAACTCGGAGGTTTTACATTCCGGAAGTAGTCTGGGGTAGTATCCTACTAATATTATAAACGCGAAAGTTTGTAAGTATGGATGGATGTATGTTTTTCTCTTTCACGCAAAAAAATACTGAACGGATATGGATGAAATTTGGCACAAAGATAGATTATAGTCTGGAATAACAAATAGGCTATATTTTATCATGGAATACCCACAGGAATTACGCGGGTGAAACCGCGAGGCGCTGCTAGTTTGATATAAACTGGGAACGGAAGCCAAGGCAGTTTATTGAAAGTTATCAACAGGTTTAAAAAAAGATTATCTCAATTCTCTCCAGTGGCGTAGCTATCATAGGGCAAGGCGGTACAGTGCACCGAAGCTCAGAGGGGCCCCTAAGCTATGAAAAGAAAGCACCAACCATTTTTGATGCAAGATGTCTCTGACTGTCGTTGTTATCTACCAACTATTTTTTCAAAACAAGTGACTTCCAAATATAATACTTTTTTTCTCGTCTATAGATCTGTATATTTTTTTTATATTTATACTAGCTAGATTTATCCTACTAGGAATAAGTTCAAGTCACTGTATTGTATTGTCTGTGTATTGTTTTCTTATCTCTACCATTAAGTTTGAGGGTTGGTACGTGGAATGGGCCCGATTTTTTTTATGTACCGGGGCCTTTGTCCACCTTGCTACGCCACTGATTCTCTCTCATTTTTTATTTATTTTCATACCAGTTAGCTCACAGTCTAACTCTCATTGGTATCATATAAATTTGATCAAGATCTCACCAGCATTTTTGAGTTATTCTTTATAGACCTATAAAAAAGATAACAAGATTAAAAAAGTGTTGCAAACATAGCTAATACAAGCACTAAGTATTTTTTAGCTAATTTTACGGAAATACGGCTGAGTCATGATTTGAAATTACTAACAATACTTGGAAATTGAATAAGTTTCGGCGCTGCCCAAGAATGGACCCGTTTTAGCCGAAACTATTTTTTTTGCTGAATCTGGCCGAAACAAAACCTTTGGTCAGACACTGACCAAAAACATGAATAGTATTTACCATAAGTTGGGTTATTTTGAGTTTTCCAATACTTAGGCACAGTTTTATATGACACTATTGCTGTATAACAGAAGACACTGCGAGTAAACTTTTGTGTCAATAACCATGTGTTAAAATTTTATTTTTATTTTATACATAGATAAAAATAAAACTCATGGTTCTTGTTACTAAAATTTACTCGCAGTATCTTCTGTTATATTATATAGCTCAACATCCACGCCGATATCCACCACTTAAACTAATCCATTGACACATTCTACAGGATGGTTAGTATTAATAAAACCACCAATTACAGTTGCTTAGTACTAGTTTGTGGACATCTTAATTCTAACGTAATTTATACGTTACGTGACGGATGCGGGGCGACAAGGAATTATCGCAACGACACGATTTGATGACTGCTAGGTAGTAGTGATGTGCTAGGTGAGAATAAGCCGAAAACCAAAATGTTTAATTGACAATGTTGAATCAATGATAATATTCTATTTTTGAAACAAAAAAAATATTTTACACAAAAAAGAATCTACAACACGATACTTTGACATTTATTTCATTTATTTAATGTTTGTGAATCAGGTGGTTTACAGTCAGTTTATAGGACTTATTTTAGAACTCTGAATTCTGCCACTCGGGCGTACAAACATTCATTATACATATTTAATTGCAATCAACAATCTATGTCATTTAATTTTATTTAGAATGCATGCATTTCTAGTATTATTAGAAACTATCCTTAAAATTAGGTAGTCAATTTACAAAAAGAAGAATAAAAAAAAATGTCAGCAAGTAATACGTACATAAAGTTTACAATTTCAATGTCAGGCAAATAAAAAATAAAAAGTTATATAATCAAATAATAAAAAGTGGGTATAAATGAAAATAACAAAACAATTTCAAGTTATGTCCCTACCTAGTGAATTTAATAATAAGATGTCAAGCAATATTGTCATTTAAAAAATCATTTATTGAATAATAGGCCTTTTCAATTAAAAAACTATTAAATTTGGCATTAAAATGGTTGCTGGACAACTCACGAATAACTTTTGGAATTTTGTTGTATAGTTTTGGTGCCATACAAAATACACTTGACCGCGACAACTTTGTTCTGCATGGCACATTTCGTAATCTGCCCTCTAACCGGCTTCCAACTGCAAATTCTTCAAATAGATCGGGGTTGTTTTTAACAAAAATTGCAACCTCGTAAATGTACATACACGGAAATGTAAGTAATTTTAGTTGGGTAAAGTGACTTTTACAGGAGTCTCGTCTTCGTAAACCACAAATTGCTCTTATGCAGCCCTAAAATAATACATCCCTAAAATAAAACGTGATCTACTTAGAGACAGCTTCGGTTATTCTAGTTTTTTATGATTGTGATTTAGTCAAATTAAACCAATAAATCAAAACTGATCCTTCTGCAAAACGTTAATGTCAATTTTAGTTTATTGTTCAAGTCGGTTTAAACTAATAAATATGGCTGACGTGACTGCTACAGCTCACCAAGAAATAAATTACCAGGCATTGATTAACTGGACATAATAATGACAGATAATGTATGAAAACGTCAGAACACAATTCGACGGTTAGCGGAATGACCGTTTGTTAATTACACCCACACAGACAAAGATGTAATGTGAAATTATTTCTTATGTTATTTAGAAAAGTTATCAATTTATAATTGTACGCAGAATTGTAAACAGTTATCTTTTCTAGATTTGATTGCAATAAAGTTTATTGCAAATTGTTGGAAAAAAAGAAACGAAGAAAAAACCAGATGAAGTAGTCTTCATTTAGAAAAATATTAAAACTGCTTTGTTTTTGAGATAAATAACATATAATTTTTCTATCCCGATTTTTATCGATAAATATGTGTCGTGTATACGCACATTTCGTTTGATCAAGGTTCGACAAATCACATTGTATATTTCATTCAGCATTTGTAATACCTATAATTTCGTTACAATATAACTTTGACTTTGACTTTTTACAATTACTAATAATCATCGGCTGTCAAAATTTACATGTATTTTTCTCATAACAAAATTTCATCCAATCATATTTATTATCCTTGAAATTGTGCAAAACGCGAGTATTGCCACGGTATTCTAAATTTCAACGAATGAGAATTTGTAGTTAATTACGGAACCCGAAAATTACCGAAAGTAGCTTCGGTCAAACATCACTAACCAACGATAATAGTGTAGCGTAGTGACTCGTGTCACGTAATTAGCGGGTATTTTCTAAAGATCAAACACTAGTATTTTGCGCGTATAAAATATACAACTACCTTTTGAATTACAGCATTTAAGTGTCGAGATGGTATCACCTGGATTAATGTCTTGGCTTGGAATGCCTCATCCTGCAACCATTGTATAAGACTAGTTAGATACGCGCGGTTTTACTCGCAATAATCTACTTACAAGCTGCGTAGACTGGCTTGGGAAAACGTGTCGTTGAGTAGACCAATTCGGAGAACGTAGTGTAGGATGCCTGATTGAGATGATTTATCAAAACATAATAATCTTACTTCTTACTATTGCAATTGTATTCAATAGTAAGACGGATAGTTGTAGACAATAGCTTTTATTCAAGTAAGTATTTGATTTTTATAAGTATTGTCCCTAATCAAGAACTTCATTTGTTTCTGTCGGACTTCATCAAAATCATCGTCAACCTATATCAGTCCACTGCTGGACATATTCCCTAATGAGATAGCGCCTGTCAAACTAACCTATTCCAGAAAGTTTGTAACAGCCTGCAGTATTTTACAGCTTCCCATCCAACCGGGCATCCTACTACGCACTATTATAATAAATGGGAAAGTCTGTGTGAATGTTTGTTGTACATATAATCTTTGTAACTACTTATGTAATTTAAATGAACTTTGGTATGTAGATACAATACAAATTCAAAAAAAAATACAAAATCGTTTATTGGGACAAATAACAGGTTTGATACGTTACATGTTGAACGAGGAGACCATTGCACAAAAGTTAAAAACTGCGGCGTAGTCTCTTCGCCCGCCTCCTGACACGATATAAATACATTTTTAAAGTTATAGTTATGTTTAGATACGTCTGCGGAAAATTCGTCGAAAACAATTCGTCGAAAACAATTTGTCGAAAACAATTCGCCGAAAACACATTTCGCCGAATCACAATTCGCCGAAAAACACAATTCGCTGAATCAGGTCCCTAAAAATATTGCCCGCTATAAAATTTCGATTCGGCGAAATGTGATTCGGCGAAATGTGTTTTCGGCGAATTGTTTTCGACAAATTGTTTTCGACGAATTGTTTTCGACGAATTTTCCGCAAATCATGTTTAGATAGGTAGTATTTAATTAGGAGATAGTTTAGGACCTAGAATTACGATTATCTAGAATTAAATTTAGAAATCTTAACCTCTGAGGGGGTTAAATAGGGTGGTAAAGTTTGTATGGAAAATAATTTTTAATTGAATAAATAACACATGCTAGAATTTTCACAAATCATCGTCTAGCTAAGTAGAGCTTGTGTTATGGGACCTCCTTCATAAGTGAATGAATGGTTGAACTCTTTATTGTACCTTCTTTTGACACAAAATCATAATTAAATAAACTTAGGTATCTAGGTAAATTTTATCTACTGATTAGGTAATTCATCATCATCAACAGCCAATATTAGTCCAGTGCTGGACATAGGCCTCCCCTAATGAGCGCCATAGCGCCCTGATTAGGTAATTAGGTATGGTAAATTGTATCTACTGATATTACGATATTACATAGATATTTAAATGTATCGTGAGATCTAAAACGCCCCAGTAGAACAACCCACACATTGGTTATTCAAAGTGATTCCAGGCAGGAACGTGCTCTACAATTCCAATTAAAGCAGCCTTTCAAACTTATATTTATTAATCGCCAACTAAACGAGCTCCTGCTGGGAGCAAAACTACTGACAAATTGGTTCTACTTTTTTAGACTGTGGCCAAATTGTACGAAGGCTTTATTAAGGACTGTTTATTTCATATCTATGCTTTTTGTACCTTCGAAAGAGGTTTCAAGGCGTAAACAGGATCTAAAAGGGGTATTACACTACACGTTATTCAGATACCTAACCCTAACTAAGAGTGGTGTAATAAGATTTAGGGTCCCTAAGGGACGGACCCGGCAAGCCTTGCTCCCTAATCGCCCTAACTACCGGGCTCTGCATAACGTGTAGTGTAATACCGCTATAAACTAGCGCTACCACTTATTATTTCATATAATTAATTTAAATAAAGGAGTCTTCAAAATTCTGGATATTCTTTTATTTAACGTTATTATATGATAAAATAAGTGGTGGCGCTAGATTAGCTTCTGTTTGCGCCTTAAGGACTGTTCAGTTCCGATTTGCGCTTTATTTATCTGTTTTTTTTGGACTTGCTAGTTTTAGCATTTTCAAATTTTGATAGGCAACCTGGTAGATACATATTCTCCTTCTTACAAAATAAACATAAAAATTTGGTTTTAAGCAAAAAGCGATGAGCAGGCTAATTCTGCAGTCGGATCTCATACATGATAATATAGGAGATTCCACGCTCAAATCGTGTGACGTCACAATGTGTTCTAAATACGATTTTTTACGATTCCTCGCCTCTATCATGTTTTAGGTGTGTAACTCGCTTGGATTGGTCATAGTGAATCACCCCATATGTGAATTTATTTCCAATTTATTTTATTCCCAATTTATTTCCACCTTCAAAACTTTCATGTTTATTTACAAGTCAAAACTCTACATATTCTGACCTAACTTAGCAACGTAAAAACACTGTAGCTAATCCCGGTTCTACAGAAGCAAGACGCCTAGATTAAAATTCATGTACAGGCTAAATTAGGTCTGTACTTTTAGAATTAGGCTCGTAGAGGCGTGTTGGTTAATTAAAGTAAATTACCCCTAGAATGGGGAAATTGTAAGATTACCCTAGCGCGGGTAATTGTTTTAAGATGATGTAAGGAAGATTAGCTTTTATAAAGGAAGATTATAGGAATTAAATGGTATACCCGTCTTTATTATTATTTTCTTGAATGATGTTTGATTGGAAATCCTTTTGTTTTGTTCTTTGTCTACACTCTGTCTGTCTTTGTCTTTGTCTGCAGGGTCTAATCTAATTACACAATTTCTTTGTTTGCTTATTCTTACGAGTTTATATTCCTACGTGAAAGTTTGTATGGCATGCAAAAAGTACTGAACGGACGAAATTTTGAAAAGATGTAGTTCTAGCCCTGGAATACATAGTCTACTTTTCATCCCATAAATCAGTTCCCAAAGATAATGTACATTAAAGTTCAATAAATGTTTATTTGTAGATAACTACTCAAGGGTCTTAAAGATGTTAGGTATTATTATGTAGGGTATTCGTAAGAATTACAGTAGTTATCATAATAATGTTATAAATGCGAAAGTTTGTAAGTTTGGATGTTTGATACTCTTTTACGCAAAAACTACTGAACGGATATGAATGACATTTGGCACAGAGATAGATTATAGTCTGAAATAACACATAGGTTATATTTTATCCCCGAATTCCCACGGGAACTGGAATTACCGCGGGGGAAACCGCGAGGCGCTGCTAGTAATATAATAATAATCTTCCTGGCCGATTTCGGCTTCGGAGACTTGGCATATAACCGTGAACTGTATAACGATGTAACAACCCATAGGTGGATTTTAAAAGGGGCATTAAAATTTTGCTCATCCGCCTTCTAAAATATAAATTTCGTCAAGAAATTCACTCAAGGAGGTGGTCTCTAAGAATGCCAAGTAATAAAACGTAGCGCCACGCTCAGATTATGCATATTGCAGACATGCAGCTCTGCGCATAGCGTGTCATAAACGCATTAAGATGGCATCTCAATAATTATGATAATATCTCATGCTAATCCGATGAGGCGACGAGCCAGCCATTGTGATGGTAAGGACCATTTGCTTTCATCGTCATCAGTGACCTTTTCTATGCATAGATGATTTAGGGTTTTGTCGTAGAGTCACCAGCGTGCTTTGGACTGTATCTATCTAAAATCGCAGCACTGCATAGTATGAAACAAAGTCGCTTCTTTCTGTCTGTCTGTCCCTATATACGCTTAGATCGACCTATATACGTTTAAAACTCCTCAACGGATTTTGTTGACGGCAAAGTCCAATAACCACTCGTGATTTCTTACTGTACCGAAAAAAGACGTCGTCTATCCGTCGAAGACTAAGTATCTTACACCTCTTTACTTCAACTTCTTTTAACGGTGCCATTGCTTTCATCGCTAAGACTCTGTCAGTGTCTTCTTACTCAGTTGTCAAATTTGAAAGGTGTCATTTATTATCTAGCACTATGGTACCCTCGGACGAACGAAACCATACTCCCTGATCGACGGGAGACTAAGAGACCCATGGATCTAGAGTATTTTTAATCAATGATCAATATACATAGAGTCGACAAAAGAATTTTTTCGTAGCTTTTTACATGGAATTACTTAGTGTTCCCACCTGCAGACGCTATGTTCTACTACGGGGTAAATTCAGAGTGTTATAAATAAAAACGCGAGTAATAAGAAGAATAAAAACGAATTATGATTCACTCTGAACTTCTCTATTATATAAAGCATTTTATTATTATTTTTATTCGGAATCGGAATAATGGGCAATATGATGCTATAATATAATTAATATATAGGTATTATAATTAATGTATGTTTTCCGGAAGGTAGAAGAGTAGAGAGGAGAACCACGGATCACCATTTCCAATCAATATTTCGTTTCAATTAATATTCTTCATACTGGTCATCGTGGTTTTAGGTATAGGTGCTATTGACTTTTGTTCCAAATGATTAGGGAAAACCTGAATCGGTGTATTGCATTACTATCTATACTTATAATAAAACTGTAACAGGTCCAATTCTGTACATTGAAGATATTTTGAAAATTTTTTTTGGAGGGCACTCTATTATCGATACTCAAGCCAAAACTGTATTTTTTTTCATTCATGTCTGTCTGTCTGTCTGTCTGTCTGTCTGTCTGTCTGTATCGTAAACGCGCATCACGCCGAAACTACTTGATGGATTTAAATGAAACTCGGCATGATTATAGGTCATACTACGAGGAAGGACATAGGATACTTTTTATCCCGGAATTCAGTAAGGTTCTCATGGGAGAGGGTATGAAAGTAAAATTCCTTTACCGCGCATCACGCCGAAACTGCTGAATGAGTTGGAATGAAACTCGGGACGATTTGAGTTCATACTACAAGGAAGGACATGGGATACTTTTTATCCCGGAATTCGGAAAAGTTCCCCTGGGAGAGAGGGTGAAAGAATAATTCTTTAACCACGCATCACGACGGAAGTGAATGGATTCGAATGGAACTCGGGACGATTGGACATGGGATACATTTTATCCCGGAATTCAGTTTGGTTCCCCTGGGCTATACGGGATTTCAAAATTTTCTCACAGCATCTGAACGACGCGTGTGCACGCGTCGTTCAGATGCTGTGAGAAATTTTTGAAAACCCGTATAGCCTAGGGGAACCAAACTGAATTGAACTGATAGACGCGAAAGTTTGTAAGTATGAATGGATAGATTGATAGATGGATGGATGTTTGTTACTCTTTCACGCAAAAACTGCTAAACGGATCTGGATGAAATTTGGCACAGAGATAGATTATAAGCTGGAATAACACATATATTTATTTCATCCCGAAAATCCCACGGAAAAGGGAATTACGCAAGTAAAATCGCGAGTACTCGAAATACTAATCATGCGCAGACGAAGTCGCGGGCACAGCTAGTTCCCCAATATTTATAAGACTGCGGCTCTACTATAATAATAATACCTAGTCTATTGATAATTTTGGTTTCCAGGAACGTTTCACTATTTTACGTCCAAACGTTTCTCAAATCTAAGGTCAAATAAGACTTGCAAGGTGCAACTGACTTGAAGTTTTGTTGTAGAATGTACTTACATGTGAATATATTGCTCTATGAAAGAAACATTAACCTTCTTAAGTCTATTTGTAGGGAAAGCGAGTTTATTATTATTTCTAGTATTAACGTTACGTAGGTTGGTACCTATATCGTTAATTTTAGGGTATCGATTGATATTTCGTGCAAAAAATAGCAAAATTACATTTACTTACAACATCCAATAACAGTTAATGAAAATGCATCCAGAGACAATATTTTTTTATGTTCATTACAGGCCATTATATAGAGCAGCTATAATTTAGCTACTTGACTTGCAAGCTATTGTTTTTAATGGTTATTGTTTTGTTTTATGGTGTTTAATACTCAATATCAAGGGGAAATTAGCTGTTCTGATCAACAAGGTGTTTATAAAAGTGATAAAATAAGGTTTAAGGTAGTTAGATTGGAGATTACAATTCTATGAATTGTTTCTTTGAGTATGATTGTCCGTATGAAATAGAGCATTAATTTTATCATACACTTCATCGCATAATAATTGGCCATCAAGACTAGTAGTCTTAACATAACTATTATATTTTCATAGCCTCATCAACCTATATTAAGTTCACAGCTGGACATAGGCATACCCTTATGATCGCCATAGCGACTTGTCTTCAACTTGCCGCATCCAGCATCTACCAACCTGCAATCTTTCGCAAGATGTCATGAAACAAGGACGAAGAGCATCCTACACTACGTTTGCCTCCATTTTAAAACACGTTAACCCAGTAGCTGTCCGTTCTTCGCGAGAGATGGCCGGCCCACTGCCACTTCCGCTTAATAATTCTTAGAACTATGTCGATAACTTTGGCGTCTTCAGATATATTCGTTAGGAATCTTATCCTTCAGAAGAACTCAATGCGAAGCTCCTTCCATACCCCGCTGAGCGTCACTACATAGTATAAAACAAAGCCGCTTTCTCTGTCCCTATGTATCGGACTTTGATGCGTTTTTTTAAATAGGTATTGATTCAAGAGGAATGTTTATACGTATAATAAAACCGTGCGAAGCCGGGGCGGGTCAGTGGTTTTATTGTAAATTAAACTGAAAAAACATCAAGCCTCACTTTCACTTGATTCCTAATTTTACCTGTTTCATATTGCATAAACCAATCAATCAATCAATCTGCTAGAAGTAGCGTGCGCACCTCAATTATCCACCTAGCTATGAAGTCATGGAGTAATGCAAAGTTACTGCACTAGAGGATGAATTTCACTATCACTACAGAGTATAAAACAAAGTCGCTTTCTCTGTCCCTATATCCCTATGTATGCTTAAATCTTTAAAACTACGCAACGGATTTTGATGCGTTTTTTTTTAATAGATACAGTGATTCAAGAGTAAGGTTTATACGTATAATAAAACCGTGCGAAGCCTAGTCGCTAGTTGTATTTATAATATTGAAGGCTTGATGTATTTTACATGTTTACCACATAATTTTATTCTTTTTGAAATGATTTTATGATTCTATATTTGAAAGCTGGTGCTAATCTTTATGAAAATCTGACGATTGTTTTTTAGTTTTTTATTGACTTTGAGTACATAAATAATGTTCTTATTTTTATATAATTTTAAATCGGTATAATATAGTTTTTTAATACACGCCAAATTACTTACGAAAACGATCATTTGATATTCAATAACGATACCGTTGGATGGACTGGGCCAAGCCCATTGTTAAGTGATTTTTTTAATAAGACTGGTGAAAAATTTACGTGAATGGATTAGAATGCTTAAACAAAACGAAAGACCAGCTTTTATGTATTACTATCTACTATACTAGCTGTTTCACAGCTTTACCTCTATTTATTTTTTATGTGTGGAAAACTGTTTCAATAAGTTAACATTAGCAAAGTGTTAGTTTGTAGGTAGACATAAGTTATTAAGTATTTTTATTTTTTATTTTAACTGTTCATTTTTATCATAGATAAGTATTTCCATTTTAAGTGTTCTTTGTGTAGTTTGCTAATAAAGTCTTTCATTTTCATTTTTCATTCATTTTCATTTTCAATAATTTGTTAATCGGAACGGAGATAAATCCAATTAAATAAAGATCATAAGAATCCGCAGTCGTTGTTGAGTTGTACTCGTAAGTGGTGTAAGTAACCCGATTTATAATACTATGAAATACTAGAATTTTATTTCGAAGCAATTTCACAGCAATACGTGCCCCGACACGGCTATGAAGTACCAGGGCGTCATGAGACGCAGAAGGTAGATGTGGGCGGGTACACTCACGAGCACGGTAGTCCGATGGAAGCCGCGGGCAGCGCTGTGCTTATAATTATTGTATACTGCCGAGATAGCTGTTACGGAACAATTATCTGATATTCTGCGAGTGTGTAAATTGGTAATGTTTTAAAACTACCTTCATCTTTCGGCCTGAGTCGGAATAACTAGCCTAACTAGATGACCGATGTGGCGCGTCGGGTGAAAGTCCGCTTGCGACGCAGGAGGTTTCAGGTTCGATTCCCGTCTTAGGACGAATGTTTATGCGATTTGTAAACATTTGTTCCTGGTTTCTGGTTGTTTTCTATGAGCTTCTAATAAAAAAATCTATGTAAATAATGTAAATACTCTCTATTGGACTAAGTTAAAGCTCAATAATAAACATTGAATAATAAACAATAAATAAAATAATAACAAAATAAATAATAAACATTGTATAAAAAGCGGCCTTATCGAACGACGAATAGGTAGGAAAGGTTACGAGCTTCATACACCTACTGTGTGTGACAACTTGAATGAGGGCGTGGCTAATTTATTCTAGTAACTCACTCACCATTCGAAAAACTCTGCCATCTACAAATTTTAGAGGATCCTTCAGAGAACTTGAGGGTGAACACAAACAGTGGCGATCACGATAGGCCTATCATGGCCACAGTGATAAAAAACCCCCTCGAAAAAGTGTCAACAAATTATGGAGGAAAATGACGAGGATATTCATTGTCAATGTCCTTATCTGCAAAAATACCGGTATCTGGCATCGTTATCGACAGATATGCAATCCAGTGGACGCTCTACCTTATATATCAATACAAAACAACAAATTCTAACGCTCCGTACGCTCCAATTTCAACCCAGTAGACGCTTAGCTTTAACTTTAAGCAAAAAAATACATATTCCTAATGTTGCCCATTCATTTTATCAAAATAGTCCAACATAGAGCTGTCACCTTTTATAAACTAACAAAATATTACTCAAAGTCGCCTATAATGGGAATTAAAGAAGCAGGCGATTATCCAAGTAGCTACCTCCCACTGTTATAATAATTATAACGTACGCAAATAGGAGTGTGATAGGATATTAATGTCAACCCACTCTACTGACTTCTTATAGAACACAAGATAGTGTACGAACAGAGTGTATGCTTTGCAAAACGATGCAAAAGATAAAGATTAACAAAAGATAAAGATTAGTAATTTACGGATTTACATTTTATCACAGTGCAAAAAATTTAAGAAAATTGATAGACATACTCATTAAGTGAACTTTGTTCTTTTGAGTAATAAATTCTTTGATTATATATTTGATTATTTGATTACTTATGTTTGTATCCACCTTGAATTAGGGGTTAAATGTTGGTGTTCCTCCAACACGTACAAGATTCGTTACGTATAAACGTATAAACAAACATTCGGGACGCCTCCGACTGGTATTGACATGGATCAATTGACCTTTAGACTGTTTGCAACCGTCTGCAGTTAGCTCAATGGTTTCAATTGTAAATACTAGTTGTAATTTTTCTATTTCTTGCTTGTAATTTTCGTTGTTAATAAAGTTTATTTTAATAAACATTCAAATTAAAATAGTTTTTCTCCTTGGTTTCACCCGCGTTAAATTCGTATTTCATAATTTGATCTTCCATGAAATTGATGTGGACATGAGTTGTCCTTCTGTATAAGACTGTACATTTGTGCCACATGTCCAACGGAACATCTTTAACTACCCATTACCATTGTGCGAGCTATGACATAAAAGGACTAATTATAAATGCAATTACATACCGTACTGACAAAATGTCACCCCGGGCATTTACACACAAAAGCATTGGACTACACTCAAAAGATAGTGACATTTTTCAAAATGCGTATTTGCTATTCGTAATTTATTTGTCGGTGAAAATGTTTTATTTATTTTGATCGTTATTTTATTATGTAGTTAAACAATATTTTTTCTTCAATTTAGAGATTTTTAGGTAGAGTTTCGTATTACGTTAAGCTAAAACCAAAAATTAGATGGATGTATTACGTTAAGCTAAAACCAAAAATTAGATGGATGCGGATTAAAATAGTTTTAATAAGTTTTGTAAAAAACTTATGAAAAACTTTATGGTAAGTTTTAGTATAGCGATATAAACGACACAAATCAAAGAATTTAGATAGAGAGATAAGGATTTTATTTGAACTTCAGACACACACATACAAAATACAACAGTTAAATATTACAATAGTAGAAATAGACAATCATAAGTTTGATTTAAATAATAACAACAAACAAAAATAAATTTCGCTCTATTTCTATGCATTTGTTACTTTTCACTGAAATTACACATTAAAATGCCCACAACTTGTTAAAATGGCCATTAAATTGTTACAAAATTACCTTTGACTGTGACTTTTAAAAACACCTGGGCATTTCAGATTAATGCTCGAAAATGTCCAGGTTTTTATGGTCTCTGTCAAAATTATTTACCTGTTTAATAGGTTGAAAAAACGAGCACATGGCTGAAGATTGTATCTTCATTGTCAGTAATTTTATTAAAGGGACAATTTTTCAAATAGAAGTGTGATTAAAGTGCTCTTAGATTATCTTCAACAATAAATGCTGTTCATGTTTAGAATACATTCATTTTGTAACTTGTTTCAACCCTCGCAAGTAGTTCATAAGTTTTAAACCTCTTTGCTTTTTTCTAACAGAGACTCTTTTGCAGTTTCCTATTTTAAAAAGTTGTTTCTCTCTCACATCTCAATCCGGCGGCGCCACCGGCGCATCGTTTAAAGGTCGAATCGATTTGTTTCACAGACATCTGTTCTGCCTCTGCGCTCCTGGTACTCCTAGTATTAAATCGTTACAATTTACAATATTAATCGGTTATTTTGTACGTAAACGGTCGGCTATAAATACACGTTTTGTGGGAAGGCTCGGAGGATAAATTGCGGCTTGGAGTAAGCAGTTTAGGCATATGATCAGATTTTTAAAATCTTTGTTCATACCCACGCTCCAGTAAAAGATAAACTCTCTCTCTCTTCATCCGAATATCTCTTTTCAACAACCTCATCATATCAAAGTATAATTTCTATCCTAGGTCAGGAAATTTAAGAAGGCTGCACATAATAAAAAATATCAGGTCATAATGCTGCTCATGCAGGTCAAAAAAAATCGCTGAGTAGTTAATGCGATAAACAAAGCAGTAAGTACCTAACAAAGTTTTTTCTTAAAGGACTTTCCAACTGTCAACTTCACGAGAGAATTTGCAACAGGAAAATTACAGGCTGCCCTGAAAAGTGAAGGAAACAAAATTAGATAAAACCATCGTCATTTCATATGAATTGTGTATATATCCTGAAGTTTCTACGTTTCTGATCAGTGTAAGTCTGATTGGCTGTAACACCACGTTACTTATATACATCTCTACATATTTAGATCGTGCAAAAACTTTACTTTTACACAGTTCAGTAATAAGTTTAATAATATTTTAATAGTTTATAGACATAACTACAGTATCATGCCATCTTATCTCTACGGAGAAGACAATAAAGCTACGTAACAGCTGACTTGTTGTAGCTAGTTGTGTTTTAGTTGGGCTATGCCAGCGCTGGTCAGTTTTTTATCCCTCTGAGGATTAATAGTTGTTGTGAACGGGCAGAAGCGGTGGTTTGAGGTGCTTAGATCGTGTTTGTGGATCGAATCGCCTCTCTAAGGGGGTAATATTTAGTCTTAAAGGGCAAGCTTGTGCAAGTGCTAAAGTGCTCGAGTTATTTGGTTCAAATCGTGTGTTGAGGGTTTCTTGACAGTATTCTGTGAAATTTTACCAAGGCAAATACTAAGTTACGATTTTTTTTATGTATATTTTATTTCTTCCTAATGTTCCAACACGGTTACAACATGGGGACCGTTGGTCCCCATGTTGACCAAAGTTTGCCGAATCACGACCAAACATGTGTTTTGTTAAACAGGAGGAAAACATTTAATCTTCTAATGAAATGTTTTTCGGTAACCATTTCTTTTGATGATTTGTTGTTATTGATAGAATAACCCATCCTTAGGTATTTATTAAAAGTTGAAAGTTCGTAAAGATTCCAACACGGTTGTTTACTAAGTTCTCAAAAGTACTGAACAAATCAAGATATTTTAGCGTAAAATAATCCGACTTATAGAAATTCCTATCGCTAACTGCCGTCCAAATATTTTAAAAACTTCTTCCGGAAGCTTACCAAGGCACGAGGCCACAAAGGCGTGTTGAATAGACAAAGCCATTGTACCTCAATATCTCTCAAATCTCTTCCTCGAGAACACCTGAATACTTCGAGAATAACCCCCGCATTCTCCTCAACCTGCTAGATCACAACTATCTACATCGCAGTGCCGAGACGCTAAATTGGATAACTGTAACAAACATTGCTTCATTGTAATGGAAAAATGATCACATTTAATAAGCACTAGCTGACTAGCTTCTACTCGCAGGTTCAAATTCTTCCAGAGAACTAAGGTTTCAATAGATAGAAAACAAATTGCTATACCTAACACCGACAGGAAACATACAGACAGATATTTTTTTAATTTCAGTTGTCAGACTTTGCATTATGAGTTGATACTATAAATAAACCTACTAGAAAGTTTGTATGGAGGTTTGTTCATATTTCACGTTGATAAAAAAAATAACGGATTGAGTTGAAATTTTGAATAAATGTAGTTTTAGCCCTAGAATAACACAAAGGCTACTTTACATCAAATAAATCAGTTCCCATGGGATAGAAATACCCTTGCGACATTTCAATAGAAAAACGCGTGCGAAGCCACAGTCAGATACTAGTATTCAAAAACAGGAACAAAAACAGGACTTCAAGAAACACAGAAACAACCAACCTAAAATAATTATTTAAAACTAACAAAGTCATAAACACAGCACACAGCGGGCGTAAAAACAAGCCAACCACGGCTCAAAATGTAAATTTTTAAATGAGTTTCCCTAGTCTCTTAAGTTGCCGCAATTAGCAGCGACGGCGGGCTCTGATTATTTTATTAGTACACGGCACAATGTCTCCTATCCACTCGATCTCAAACACCCAATTGGAGGCTGGCAATCATAAATACCTCGAGCCACAGTCGTTAGAAACGGCTGGTTAACTGTGGAACACTCACATTGGCAAGTTTATCAAAGTTTCAGCAGGATTATTTAACTAACAAGTAGGGGGGTTTGGGGAAAAAAGTAACAGCGGGTTGAATGTAACACAGTGGCCTTGTCTAATGGCTGAACCAACACGCGACCTTTGATTCTCAGCTTGCATCACCCTCCGCTCATGAGTTTAGTCTAAACATCCTCAAGTCCGCAATTTCAAGTTATTGGAAGAATTGTAATTATATTTTTGACACAACTACCACAAAAACTACTAACGTCACTTAAAATCAGTGCACAGTAGCATTTAGTGACACCAAGTGTTAACCTTTTTTGATGTCACGGTTGTTTCTTTCTTCATCTTTCATTTGTTTGTACCATATAATTATGATACAGAATAAATACATTTTACTTGACTAACTTCACTTTTACCTGACTAGAAAAAGGAGGAGATACTCAATTCCATTCCACTGTATTTTTTAAGAGTGTTCTACAAACCTGAGAACATTTTTCTATGATTTTTATATTTCTTTTATTTGAGAGATGGTGCTTCTCATATTTCAAATTTTGATTAAGATCTGACGAAGGTTTTTTTTTTGATAATACTTTTTTATTGACTTCGACTACATTGAACATGTTCTCCATTTTGATAAAAAACACTTTTTGGTGATAACAAGTACCTCATCACATTAAGGCAACCGAAAATGGCCTAGCCAGTCTAAGTTAAGGCATGTATTTAACATCGGAGTGAACTAGCTGTGTTACCTTGTGTTGATCTTCGTGACAAAGTACCATTAACAAGTTGCTGCCCGCGACATCTGGTGAGGTACCTATATCTGCTATCTTTAATGGGAGGCTAGACTTGTTTTAGTAATAGCTGGTTGAACTACAATTCAGGCTGTGTGCTCTACTGATTTCAATTGCTATGGGGGTAAATTAGATTTAACCATGGACAAACTTTTTGACTTTCTAGATTAGTTTAAAATATGTAATATAAATGAATGTTAAGAATATCAGTAATTTAGTTCCCATAACACAAGCTATGCTTAGTTTGGGGATAGATGATGCTGTGTGGATTGTGCAGCATTATACTACTCTGTCAAGAAAGTACCGGGAAAAGATCAATAATACACAAAATGTTTGTTATTCATCCAAATTTATTTTATCACCTTCAAAGTATGCTCCTTCAGAAACGATACACTTACGCCAACGAATTATCCAATCATCAAAACATTTTTTAAACGCTGTTTCCGGAATTGAGTTCAGTTCTCGCCGCGAATTCTCCTTTATGTCTTGTACCAATTGAAAACGGGTGCCACGAAGTGGTAATTTGAGTTTAGGAAAAAGAAAGAAGTCGGCCGGAGCCATATCTGATGAATATGGTGGTTGCTCGATGGTATTTGTTGAGTGTTTGGTCAAAAATTCGGTCACAATGATGGCCTTGTGCGAAGGCGCATTATCGAAAATTCAGGTCTTTTGGGACTAGTCGAGCGGCAACATGTTTCATACCCAAGTGATTATTTAAAATGGTACGGATCGACTCGTGAGATACAGAAAGTTCGGCGGCTATCTCTCGCAAAGTTGAATGAGGATTTTCAGTCACTGTTTCCTTCACTTTTGCGATGTTAACTTCAATTGCAGACGTTGATGGCATACCAGAGCGAGGCAAATCTTCCATCACATCTCGACCGCTTTTGAACGCTTTGTACCACTCATAAGCACGTGTTTTTGATTAAGTCGATTCACCGAAAGCCTTCTGTAACATTTTCAGTGACTCCGAACACGAAATTCCATTGGCGATGCAAAACTTAAGACAAACTCTTTGTTCGATGTTTTTGTCCATTGTGAAATTCGCAATACACACTAGATATGATGTAACTAAAAACAGCACTGTATTTAATATAAATAACAGATGCAACTCAAACTCCGCGCCAAAATGGCAAACAGTTGTGCCAACCTAACAACAACAAAAAAAACAAAAATTTGAATTTGGAACCATAAACAAATCATCCATTCCCGATACTTTTTTGACTGAATGTATATATTTATTTATTGATTCAAATGCTGTTCGGCATTTTTGTCAGTGTCTTAGTCTTAGTAAATTTTAAATCATAATTTATTTAACGCGCAACTTTTTTTTTCTTCCTACGTTTCCATCGCGTTGTAGTGATTGAAGTCATGGGGTGATTTATAACGGGGGGAACACAAGGCGGTGAATACCCGATAGAAAATTAGGTATTCGAAGATTTATTCCTCATGAGGAAGGTTAAAAATTACGTGACCCGTAAGCTGGGTGAGGATCTGTCCCAGCGCATCAGCATTGCCATCATACAGCGTGGTATTGCAGCCAGTGTCAGTGGATCAGTTGAGCTTACTCTAGATTTTTTGCAACAGTCTTCAAATTGGCTCAATTGTTTCACCTGAAATGACTAGTTCTAATTTGTTTCAATTTTTTATTAATAAAGAATAATTTATGTTTCGAACCTAGTCAGATGTTAATAAAAAAGGCAAATTCTATGGATATTCCCTAAACCATTGTCTTTTATTTCCTTCTAATGATTTTCTGTCAATCTACCCCAAATGCAATATTTTGTAAAAATTCTTCATACAAAAGACTTAAACGCGCTCACCCTTCATTTTTCTTATGTTAGTTGCCGATGATGTTTTGCAAGATCCAACAACTATGGTTAATAAAACAATTTAACTCTTAAATCAGTCATAAATTAATAATCTAGATATGGGACTCTACAGAAACGCTATTGTGTTTCGCAGAAAATTGATCATTTTACTTAATGCAACCTCATTTATGCTATCTAGACTAGATTCAGCCGCGGTTTCGTACTTCTCTCTGGATTCAGTTGTTTATGGTACAAATATTAAAACATGTAACGTTCAACGAATTCAAATTAAATAATTTGATATTTTATTACCGACTTCGATTTACGCAATATTAAGGGCTAGCTTTTTGCCCGCGGCTTTGCTCGCGTAGACTATACGATTTGTCGTGCGCTTCAATTTAATAGAACTGCAAATTATTGTATGGAAGGAAAGGTCGACTTGTCTATTTCAAAACAAATTTCAGGTCATAAAGTTACTGCCATTTAAATAGGTACGGAGCCAAACTACGAACCACAAACTTGAACAACTAGTTTTTCTTTATTTTCAGGAATATTTGACAAATCCTGAAACACGTGATTTGAAGTTTTATATACTGAGTATTTTGTATAAGTTTCAAGCAAATTGGGCCTCTGGCAAAAGAGTTACAAAAACTTTTGTTTTTCACTGCAACCTCGCCACACAGGCTTTACGGAGACCTAGAGCAAGGAACAGAGCTCGAGCTATGGACGGACGTATGCAGTAAAAGTAGGAAAATATTACTTAGTAACCGAGTTATATATTATACTAGCGACCCGGCCCGGCTTCGCACGGTTTTATTATACGTATAAACTTACCTCTTGAATCACTCTATCGATTAAAAAAAACCACATCAAAATCCGTTTCGTAGTTTTAAAGAATTAAGCATTCAAAGAGACATAGGGATATAGGGACATAGGGACAGAAAAAGCGACTTTATTTTATACTATGTAGTGATAGTTTAGACACCTTCCGTATATTGTATGCTGATAGAAATAAGCTTGTGTTTATATAGAAACATTGTTCTTTTCTTTCTTTCTTTTAATTATACTAACGCGGCTGGGCTCCTTTTCCTTTCACCAGAATCGCGCTATTAGCTTCAAAAATTTAAAATCTTGTACTCCTAACAAACCTACAGATAGACACATTTAATTCCAATATACAAGTTAACAATATTCACCTACTTTCATTTAATTCCAGATTCTGTTGGCGATGGAATAAGCTGATAATAGGTAAGCACCTCCATAGCTCAGGCGAATCTTAACAGATCTGTAGGCAATTAATAAAATCGAACAATGAAGTAAGAAATAACTGTGTTTTCTCGTGGCCTTCGTTGCTATAACACTTGGGCACTATCCATGGTGTAACAAATACAAAAAAATACAATTGGTCTCTTTTATTTACTTTATTAATAGGTACATTTATTTGGTCACAAAAAGCTTAGACATTAAGTATAAAAAGTAAGGGATAATAGTAAGTTTATATTGATAATGCATACATAACTAAAAAAATATATAATTATATTGCTAAGTCTGTCAGATGTTTACATTGCTTACAAGTTTACATTGCGTTATGCACTAATTTTGTCTTTTGATATATGGAGGACGTTTTTTAATTGAAATGTACTTATAGTAGGATGTATTTAATTTTCGTTACCTACTTTAAAAATATAGATGTATACATAGGTATGTAAGGTCACAATTAAGGATTCAAATATTTCACTAGAATTATTTCTGTGATGATTCTCATTTAATATGATTTTTTCATGTAAACTAAATAAAGTACGCTTGTAAAAATAGCTAGGTCTTATATGTAGCATGTAAGTATACTTCTTTCCTAGTATTTAAAAAATCATCCATATCCTAAAAATATATAACAAAAGCATATTCCTAATAAAAACTAAGCATAAGCAAAAAGAGTGCAATGAACATGCGGCGCTGAAATTCAATCTACTTTTGGATAGGTGATCGCCCAAGGGTTTTAAGTCAAAGCGGGATTAAAAAAGATTTACATACATATAAAGCCAGACTTACAATCGGTTTACCAAAACTATAAATAATGTATTAGACAGTAAAAGTATGTAGAGTGGTTTGAGGAAATATTTGTACGGTCTTCAAACTTTATTCCGAGGTTATGCGGGTGTTTAAAATAAAAATACCTATCTATCTATGTAGTATAATATATTAAGTATATACGGGCTAGATGATGCTGTGTGGGTTGTCCAGAATTATTTATTTTATTTATTTAAAATACAGGAAATTTTTCATTCAGTAAAACTACCTCTGGTAAATATTTTGGTATTTTTCATTCCATGTAAAATTCGTTTGTTCCACCTTGTAGGATAAAGTCTGGATTCTTCCCAGGGAATTTCGCCCCCCCACGGAAAAAGTCCTCCTGTAAATAGAAACAAAGTAGGTATTTATTGGTTGAAATATTTAGCTTATTATCTAGGCTTTGATAGGCGTAGAAAACCTATCAAAAGTTGGTGGCGATTGTAGGAAGTTGGGTTTTTGGCAGTGGGGCATGAAACTTTACTACCATTATAAAATCTGTGCCTGGAGTATCAGTCCAGACTTTACCACATAGGGGTATTTTCGATTCACGGAGAGCAAAAACGCACTTTTTCATTGAAAATCAGATCAACGGCTTCCTCTGTCCATCATACAAAAGTAAATTAATTCTACATGTTGTAGTTTTACCTATCAATATAACAAGTAAAACAATAATAAAGAAAAATTATCAAGTTTAGCAGACTTCATATGTGCATGTAAATTGTGATGTTATTCTAAATCGCATATTTTTACGTAATTTCACAATAGAATATTCAACGAATAAGTTGTATATAAGTAAAGTTGTGTATAATTTTTCCATTACTTGAATATCTTTGTTTTAAACGAATTTACTCCTAATGTTTAGTATGTCAGGCAAGTATATTAATATGTTAAGTAAACTGAATCTAAAGTAACATCCAAACTATTTCTCAAAAAGATAACAGTTAAAATAAATTGCTTGTTAGTTATTTTATAACAAAAATTCATACCATAAAAACAAGACAATTAAAATATAAGGCATTCGATGTAATTGCATGTTCAGGAAATTATTATGACATAGGCCTCGTCTAAACGAAGCCTCAAATTATGCAGTGAATAACAACATGTAAAATTTACCTACATAATAATACATAGAGTCTGTCAAACGAAAGTAGAGACTCGAATTTTTACGTTTTTACATGGCAATACTCAGTGTTTCCACCTGTGGATGCTATGCTCTACAACGGGGATAATTCAGGGTGGTAAAAATCAAATTACGCGTAATTACAATAATGATAATGAATTGCGAATTTGTGACTCACTCTTTTGAACCGAGTTCAAAGTGAGTTCTCACTCTTCTCACTTGATTTCATTATAAAAATAGAATATAATAGATAAAATTTTCGGAGTCGGAATAATTGGCATTATAATTTTATTATGTAAGGATGTTTCCCGGAGGGAACCAAGGATCGCCATTTCCAATCATTCTGACGTACTTGTTTCGTTTCAATTCATATTATTCATACTGGTCGTTGTCTTATGTATACTGCTGGTTTTTTCCAAAAGTTTAGGGAAAACCAGAATTGGTGTGAGGCATTATATTACCCAATGTTTTGGGTTGCCCGAATAATATTTTTTGAATTTGCCGCCATTTTTCAGTGTCTACTTTCATTTGACAGACTCTACAAGAGATGAAGAGAGAAAGCCGCATTCAGGATTTTCCTTAAAAATGCCTGACACTTCCGCTCACATTTTTAAACAAAAATATAAGTGAGTTGCAAAAATTATCAATCAAATTGTCAAAACTATTCTTTGTAAACAATTTACTTTGGAATATCAAATTCTCAAAGGATTAAAATTATTCAGACGAGTTTTTTTTCACTTTAGCACTTTATTTCTTAGTTTTAATTATTAAAACATGAATTTTTCCGACATATCTAAGAGCCTTGTAAGGCCTTCTAACTATCACTTCATAGTATAAAACAAAGTCGCTTTCTGTCTTGTCCCTATGTCCCTATGTATGCTTAAATCTTTAAAACTACGCAACGGATTTTGATGCAGTTTTTTTTAATAGATAGAGTAATTCAAGAGGAATTATACGTACCTATAATGAATTAAACGTAAACGTAACGTTAAAACAAAACGTGTGTTTTTTTAATAGTTGTACGTCTATCAATCTCACCTAAAACAACAGTAAAAAATAGACTTTAATATTACTTAAAATGCGCATGTCAATTGTTCTAGTTTAAATCGCACATTTTTACGACGACGTATCTACACAATAGAATATTAAAGGAATTAGACGTTCGTGTAAACTTACGTATAATTTTTACATTAATTTTGTCGCATGTTGAATACCTATGTTCTAAACGAATTAACTTCTAATGTTTAGTACGTTAGGTATGTAGAGGTATAGTAATTGTAGCAGGTAAATTGCATCTAACGTTAAAAAACCTTACATCCAGCTGCAGAATTAAAACCAACTATATCTCAATAAAGATAAATGTTTTAATCGTTTTCTTGTTAGCTATAGTTTCCTGAAGCAAACCTTTGACTACAAAATTATACCATGAAATATGATTGCATATTCCGCGATGCCCTGACGAGTACAAATCGATGGAATTAATTTTCTTACGATAACTTTATTTAAATGTCATCATCGCCACTACGTCACACCTGTCACCCGTAACATAGTAATCAATTCTTCGCAGGAACTATTTATTGGGATGTTATTTTTGTAATTTGTCAGATATGTTATCTAGTGTCTGTGTAATGTTTGAAACATTGGTGACAATTTTTGTTTTGACATTTTTAGTGTACTAACTGAAGGGTGTTTCTTCAAAAGTGAGAAAATGTTGACGATAATTATTTTAATGTAGTAACCTTCATGCACAAAAAATAACTAATGTATCTGTTAGTAATGACAAAATAAAAGTTTTTATTATCACTTTGAAATCTTTACACAGTACATATTAAATAGGGTGGGTAGAAAAACTATTAGCACTATGACTCTACCATATAGCCTATAGACAAACCTAGGTGCTTATAGAGTTTACAGGCAATGCCTATTACAGCCATTACCACATTATAAGCAGCTTCTTAGGTTAATCTTATAACCATCCACTTTGAATAGCGATTGGTCGAAAGGTCGAGATCTATCGTACTATTGTAGTCCGGCTGACATTTCTACTTGCGCAACCAATTCTGGCATTAAAATCTTGCGAAATAACGTTATAATTGTTGTACGAACAATTGTAAAACTAATTTATTTCAACGGTTTAGAAGTGATAGTTGAAGTTTGTGATTGCTATGCGATGTAACCAGAGATACTCTTAATAACCCTTTCAACTGATTGGCACGAGTGGGATCTGATCGTATTATATTCTAATAAGAAAAAAAAACAATCTATTAAAAAATACTCAAAGCCAAGTCTCCGTAGCCGAAATCGGCCAGGAAGAATATATATTCTAACAAGATATACATACCTGCAAGTCTTATGGTCGGTCCACACATATCAGTGAAGTCACGGTTTAGTATCAGTGAATGAATGAAGCCTGACAACGACGCAGGAAGTTGTTGGTCGATTCCCGCCTTAGGAGAAATGTTTATACCTTCTGCAAATTCGAAGTTTATGATGGAATTTGTTCACCGTGTGGTGATGGATTTACAAAACCTGATTCTTCCCGCGGATATCGTAAGAGGCGACCAGGGGATATCCACCCGGGATTAGCAAAATTCCCTGCAAAACAGATACACCACCGAACCCGGTCTTGCCTCTAAATAATCCCCAAGCTACTACATACTTGGGGATTATTAAGAGGCAAGACCCTTGTCAGAAAGACTATGTCCAGCAGTGGTAATGTCTTATGAGTGCCAAGTTGCTTTTTAACAGCGTGCTCAATTTGGATGACCGAGTAAGCGAAGGATTCTAAAATTCTTAGGTAAATTAGAATCCGGAGCATTAGCAATGAAACTGAAACACTAGCTAAAAAATCTTAGCATTCGAGTGCAACACGTAATTTTACACAAGTAACGTTTTTACAAAACTTGCTTGATCATATCATTAATATTATATTAGGTACTTAGCTTAAAAATAAAGCAATCTAAAAGCTATTAATGTGTCCAAAAAGCTCATTATTCAAAACCACTAGGTGCCTATACAACGTTGCAAAATATAAGTACCTTATCTAAACTTTGCATACCTTCTTAGAAACAAGCCTAGATTTATCCAATTTCATTGGTACCGTGTCTGTGCCTATCACGAATCTGCGCCGTGACCAACTCGAATAGAAGCATCTAGATTATTCGATTAATTAATTTATCACAACAAGACAACTTGACTCAAATGCGGCAACTTATCGAACGTACAGCCACTTATCTGAACTTAAAGAATCGAAACAGGTGTATATAAAGGTTAAGGCATATATACATATAGGTTAAAGCTAATTTTTATAGGACAGTTATCGTCAAATAGCGGAAAGCAGAGATATACGTGGAATTTAAAGATACGTTACATCAGAAACATGCTTTTATATATGTAACGTTTTTTAGACAAAGATAAGATTCCAAAGGAACTGCAAAAGTGCTATGTTAAACATGGAAGAATAAGATAATGGAATTGCTATCTAGACGTTAAGGACACTTAGGCTGTGTCCCCAGTAGGCAAACAGTGAGCGGCCGACTGAGTTTGCGGCATATCAGTTCAGTACGCCCTTCCATATATTTTAAATTGAGTGTTCACAGTTTGCTAGTTTGCGCTCACTGTACGCAGTTTGCACGCAGTTTGCAGCGATACGTGTGCCGACTGTCTCAGTTAGCGGCCGACTCGCTGGTTCCAATGCTTGCGATACGCACGCAAACTGATCTGAGTTTGTAGCTGTTCGCCACAAATTTGCGGCTCACTCAGTAGGCCGCTCACTGTGTGCCTACTGGGTACACAGCCTTATATGTAGTTGTAGGTAGCAACTAGCACTGTACAATTGTTCATAGTCTTTAGATTTGTTCCTATGTTACACTTTATACTAATTTATATGATAATCTTCAAATAGAATATATTTTTTCATATAGGATATATATTTTCTAGCCCAGGAGACTACCGTATTGTAGTAATAGCTAAAATAGTTAATTCCAGTTATTCTTTGAAAGAACATAATTATAGCGAAGACTAGAAATATTTAGGGACGTGAATGGTTCCATTGGTGAATGTATTATCATCAGTTCATATTAGTACACTGTTGTGCACTGAAAATCATAGACATAGGCAAATCATAACATACATAGTAAACGTAATATCAAAAAATCCTATCCTATCCTGAAGACAGGGCGCTATGGCACTCATTAGGGGAGGCCTATGTCCAGCAGTGAACGAATATAGGCTGATGATGATGTTCAAACAATCCTATTATTTTATTTTTTTGGAAATTTAGACGAGGTCCTCGAGTGACTTGAGAGCTGGTAAGTATTTGGCGCAGTGCATGAGCATTGCCTGCAACAGGGTAATGCAGCCAACGTCTTAGAGACGCTGCCTTCTAGTATTTATGTGGACCGATTAAGCTACCTCTAGATTGTCTGCAACACTACGCAATGAACTCAATTATAAATACTTGTTTAAATTGTTTTTTTTCCTGATTATAATTGTCTTTGTTATAAATATATTATTTTTTATACATAAAACAGGTTATTCCCAACGGATCACAAGATCAGCCTGTGGTTGCATCACTTTAAAAAAATCAATGGATCATTGATCCATTGCAACTTAGTTTCCGCTCTATTGTCTTTGCCCTTCCAATTCTAAATGTTCTAATCTGAAACACGAACTCCGCCATTTAAAGTCAACAAGCACTAAATTCCAAAAATCAGATAAACAGTTCGCTATATCTGGAATCACTTAATTAGTAGGCATTAAATCTGTCTTATTCCCTCCAGCATTATAGAGCTTTCCTCTTAAACTGTGCGTTTAGACGTTATCTGAAGCCCATTATATCTCTAATAGTCTCTGGTTTATGTTTCAGGGGATAGAGCAGTGACTATTATTATGGTTAGACATGCTATGGTATGTAGACACGTGCTAAGGGAACGTGTAGGTACCTAGTTTATTTATTGAGTAATAATCAATAAATAAACAATTGTTAAAAAATATTCAAAGTCAAAGTGCTTTATTTCCTCTAAACCTTACATAGGACTCTTGGATACATCACAAAATTCATGTTATAAATAACTAGCGACTCGTCCCGGCTTCGCATGGTTTTATTTTACGTATAAACCTTCCTCTTGAATTACTCTATCTATTAAAAAAAACCGCATCAAAATCCGTAGTTTTAAAGATTTAAGCAGTCAAAGGGACACAGGGAAATAGGGACAGAAAAAGCGACTTTGTTTTGTACTATGTAGTGATTAAAGCTAGGAAATTTAGTGCTTCCTTTGATTGAGAATGGTAACATCAAATGAACTGGCATAGAATAGATGGACAATTCACATACCATCATGTAGTCACAAGCTAAGTAGAGCTTTTGCTTTTGATGGGTGTAGTACCCATATAATTGATATACTTACTAAAGACTCGGAAATACCTACATAAACTGTTGGAACGGACATAATTATATGCGATAGAATCCAACCAAACATTATAACGATTATATTATATCGTATATTTACCACGTACCTTGTGTTTTTATTTCCCGTACGTTTAATAATAGTTAGTATTAATAAATCCCAAAAGTCTAAAAGTTTCACCCTAACATATTACCACCTGAACACTAAGTTTTGCAGATTTTAAGTAAAATAAAAACACTAAGGAAACTCAATATAAAATTTTTATAATTTTGCGGACGCTAACTATATTTGACGTCATTATCCGAGTCTAGATAAAGATACGTAATTGATAGAGTTGTACCACGTCGTTCCAAATACCAAAGTCGTCTTTATAATCATAAAGGAATAAACTGATCCAAAGTCCCACATTTTATGTCGTTGTAAGATAAGAAAAGGTGCACTTAATTTCTTAATTTAATTAGCATCCTAGTAAATAGCCTGGTATCGTTTAATTTATAAGCAGAAAATTAGCTTGTTACAGATAACCTAATTTTATATTTATTTTATTGCTGACTTACTTAAGAAGCACTTAAGGAGCTTCCAACTGGCTTGGACATTGGCCATTGGACATTCGATTCGTGAATCGAAAAGCCACCTGGATCTCTATAAAACACCTATGAATGAATTTGCCTTTTAGACCTTCGTGATAGATCGTTAGATCCATAGATTGTTTTTATAAAATCATATTTAACAGCCTACGGACACTACCATGACTTGAGGTAAGAAGATAAAAAAATGAACAATCCACACAACTTCATCTAGCTCTAAGCTAAGCAGAGCTTGTGTTATGGGTGACTGATATGATAATCATAAGTAACTTTACTATTTTACGGAGATAACATTTTTTTTTTTAGTTTAAATTACTTGTAAAAGTCCCGCTACCCGGGCACGACACGTATAGAATTGGGAGGTTTTGTGAGAATATCACATTTTACTCAGATCTTGGCTTGGTGATTCAATAAATGACAGTAACAAATAATAGTATCTTGATGTAGGTACAGTCATCTCCATAATGCGTATACGGATGTTTACGGAATAACAAAAATCTTTAAACATGTTATTCCGACAGTTTTCAATGAAGTATTTGCCCAGAGCGCCCACTTTTTCCTTTGGAAACAAGCAAAAAACAGCCAAAAATCCGTTGTGTCTTTTAGTATAACTGTAAAGTTTTAGACTCTCCAGTGCAATAAGATTAAAATAAATTATTATTTACTTCCTAAGAAGCAAAAGATGGATCAAAACAAATCAATTCAATGCTGCACTTAGAAAATTCTTAAATAAATAGACTGGATATACATCGATTGTCTTAATTTATATTCCTTCGATAGGTAGCGTAAAGTAAAGAAGCGACAAAATCTTTAGCCTCCTTGTTAAATCTTTGGCCTGCTCGTTTTTTCCATCGTTACCTACTCGACGATGACTAACATCTCGTCTTTGCCTCGTAAGATACACCAAGCTTGGCAAAAAAGTTCGTTAATTTTTTTTAGGCGACTGTACTTTTTGTTGGTTATTGACAAGCTGCCATATTTGTTTTTAATACTAAGTGGTTAAGTTTATTCATGGATACAACACTAGCTTTATGTATCCTTTTATGCCGTACGCATTTCCTTTTTTCCAAAGCTGAAATTAAAATATCATGTCAAATAATCTGTCCTTCCACTCCGACCAACTAAACCGATCAACTGGTTGTTTAGAATGGAATTCGATGAAGGGTTTGTTTCCAATCAAACCAACTGGTTGATCATATATTTTATTTTGCGAAAACTTGTTCCATTCGGACCAACCAAATGACAAATCGAAACAGATCACTTGTTTTTCTTTCTCAACGATACAACTTGGTTCGATAGGTTGGTGCGAATATTTTATTAATTTATATTTGTTCCGATCTGCAAAACTTTAACTGGTATTATTGGAGTAAGAACTTTATTGGAGGTCGTCTACTCATAATCATATTGAATAATTACTACTCCTAGTTGTTATGATGACCTGGTACTTTTCATATTAATGTAAACAAGATTAAGAGATCATCAGATTCAAAACTACTTCTATTGAAGTTCTGCACTCCTGTTACAGGAGGAACAGGATGTATTTACTAGAAAGCTCGAATGGTAGAAAAAAAATTTAAGAAATTAATTTCATGATAAGTTTTTTGATTCGAATTCTATTTCAATCAATGCCTTTTATTTGAACCTTCTATATTAATATGATCGCCTGGTACAATACGAATTTCCTAAAGTTTGAATCAATATATTTTCAAATCTATAGTTTTAGTACTTTCATATTATCTGCCGATAAGTTTATTTCAATTGATATTGAGAATTGGTAGATAGATATGTATAAAAGAAGACCAGCAACAATCATGATATTTCTTTGAAGTCCTGTTTAATTTTGTTTGACCTCTATTTTAAACTTAAGGTTATTGTACGAATTCATGACAAAAATTTTGTGAATCAGGATTTTTAATCGATTGTTCAAATTAGGAATTGTACGAACTACCCAGGAATTACAAGGAGACCGTTTGAACAAGCAGACCTAATATAAAAGTAGACTATTTGTACAAGTAGACCAAACAGAAAATTAGAACATACTGAAAAATAGACCGTTGGTAGACCGTTTGAACAAGTAGCCTGATTGGGAAAATAGACCGAGGCTTAAAAGCTTAAAAGTTGTTTCGTTGAGAAAGAAAAATAGTTGATCTGTTATAAGTTGTGTGGAAGGGAACAAATTTCAAAAAATAAAATGTTCTTATCAAAACAACTAAAAAGTTGTATCGATGAGAACGAAAAATAAGTGTTCCGTTTTAGTTGATCGGTTTAGTTGGTCGGAGTGGAAGGACAGCAAATAATATGGTAGCTGAACTAGCTCAGTATTTAGCTACAGCTTAGAAAAAGTTCAATTTTTTTATACTTTATGATAGCTCTTTGTCATGCCGCGGTAAGTGGCATACAGGCATACGACTCGTATAATGGAGAGCCATCATACGAGTCGCATGCCTGTATGCCAGTTTTCTGTTACAGCAGCCTATGGAAGCCTGCAGCATTAGGGACATTAAACGCGCGTTGCCGACCCTTTTCTACACTTTTATATAACAGGAAGGCACAAAATGAAATTATACACAAAGGTGATATATACCTACAAAAAACACCACTAAATATGTCTCAAATTCCTATTTGTTTACATGCGCTTATGTGCGTGAAACTAAGACTTTGTGCCAAAACCATGCGTGTTTCCCACATAAACCTTCTAACTACTTCTTTGTCAAGCAAAGCATTGAAGGTTTAACGATGCTTGTCAACTCACAAATTGATGTTTTTGGCAGAAGTTCTTTTTTCGTTTTTGGCTTCAAAATCAAGATAATTGTTGAATGACATATCACTCTCCTGAGACGGCTGCATGTTTTTCCTGTATGACTTTATATACATAACAAAAAACCCACAATGCCTTACGTATGTAAAATAATATATGTTGTTATTTAATGTACCGGCACATAGATCTCGGAAAACAGATATTTGCTTATTAAATCCTGTTTTGTTGTTTTTCTCTAAAAGACTTCAAACATGGATTTATTTTAAAAAGTTCCTGGGATTATTTATTGTCTATGGTTGGATTAAAGTGCTTCTACACTGGGCTTACAGTTTCTAACGTTAAGTTAGACTGAGCCAGGATGCTTGATGTCACCGATCGGTCGATACTGTCTATTTTCTTAAGGCTATTCATAATTTATGAGGCCAGATCTAACACTTGCTAACTCACTATTCTAAGCCATGACACAGCTTATTACGTACATCTAGGTTAGTCTGTACTCTTCCTCAATAATACAGAGCTAAAAGAAATAAAAGAATCTTGAATTTTTCGATTGTTTTCCCCTATTTTCAGCTTCAGGGAGACGATATCAAAATATTACATTTGCCTTAAAATTTATAACCATAAATTAACGATTCTTTGGAAAAGAAATATTAGTATTTAGTTATTTATATATTAAGGATCTTACAAACATAGAGGCCGTTGCAAGTGGACATACTTCTTTCATACTTCTTTCAGTACCCATAGTAGCCACACAAGCTCTGCTTAGCTTGGGGCTAGATGATGCTGTGTGGATTGTCCAGCATTATTTATTTATATATTTTATGGCAAAAACCCCCAATTTTTATGGAGATGCGTCCAGCACACAGAGCCAATACGAAGGTTCAGCACAATAATCAGTTATCTTCTACCCATAATACAAGCACTTTGGGGCAAGCTGATTTTATGTAAATTGACCAGCAAATGTTAAGGTAGAAATTCTTCTAAACTGACCGCACTATTTCTCGCCTCCCTGTGATAATACAAAATGCCCGGAGACATAGTTTGCTGATCAATCGATATCTCCTAATTTAGCTACTCCTCCACTTTCTTAGCGGGGAAAATTATCAGGTATTACCCCATTTAGTGGGATATTAGCCCATTTTCCCGCGTGCCCATGTTTCACCTGCGGGCGAACACTATTTTATCCTACCAAAGTCAAATTGCTTCTGTTAGTTTATGGGTTTCAAAGTTTACAAACTAGCTTTTGCCGTAGAATAAGTTATATAAGATCTTTTTACTTGTTCTAATGTTGTCCGAAATAAATGACTTTATTATTATTATTATTATATACAACTTAATTTATATACGATGACGTTTTAAACTTTAAACTGAATATAATATAAGTCAAGTGCGTTTCTGACACGCACGACGAGGTTTTCGAGCTTTTGTCAATTATGGAAATTTTAATACTACCTTCCAGTTAGAGACTCTGATCACTCAGATCTGATATCCAATTGATATCTGATAAACCATTGACCTTCCCCTCCTATTTACATATACATCAGCTTCTGATACATATGTTAGGGAGGGAGCCATAAATTACGTCTGATGAGATTTCTTAAGATTTTCCTCAACTCCCTCCTCAAATCTCAAGTGCTACAACTGTTACATTACTTTAGACTAGTATTTGAAATTTGTGTGTTACCGTAGTTTAAAATCACTTAGGTATTTTCACTTTACTTTCACGCAAAATTTTTGCCGTTTTCTACTGGAAAAAAAACCCATCCCCCAAGTGAGATTTGGAAAGATTTAGGTTGACCCCCTCCCCCCTTGAACACCTCACGTGATCAATGGACGCCCCCTTAATAGGTCGGGATTCATTCGACTTTTCAAAAAGTACGCGTTATTCGATTGTAGCTATTATTTAAATAATGCTAATCACACAATCAAGTCGTTTTCGCTTCTAGATCGCTTAGAAAAGCAGCTATTTACATCAACAACACTGTAAGTAGCTAATTAACAAAGTACCTATAAGTAGGCACTAAGTTTAATGCTTACACGAGTAAAGCCGAGGGCAACAGCAGGTGATACTAAAGTTCAGTTGCAGTTTTGATATTATCTTACGATTTGTTTGACAATTTGCACGTAGGCAGCCAATAATGTTGTGCCTAAATTGGCTATCGCTAGTTTATCTATACATTACGGGTACGAAAACAAGTGTTGTTTTCATACTCGGTCAGTTTGATAATAAACAATTACTGTTTACTGCGGAGCATTCACTATTAATGATCTTGCTACACTACATAATTAAAAGATATTACTTGCCTACACAAAAAAAATTATAATCAAGGAATAGAAAAAATTACATTTATTTTATACAATATAAACCATTGAGTTAACTGCAGACGGTTGCAAACAGTCTAAAGATAGCTGGCCATGTCATGATTGATCCATGTCAATACCAGTCGGAAGCGTTCCCAAGATACTGGCTACCACGCTGTATGGCAATGCTGATGCGCTGAGCCAGATATTCACCAGCTCAGTCACGCGTCGCATCGACCAGACGCTCAGCTAATTTTTTAAAAACCCGGAGAGCCTCGTTACCCCACGGACCTAGGGTCTCGACTCCAAGGGGAGCAAATGCGTAGGTTGTGTCGAGACTTGCATATTTGCGCGTCTTGAGATCCTCAGCCATATCTGCCGTCGCACCAGCTCTTGTGGAAAAACATACTCTAATAATTTCATAACATATGGGCTACGTCTATACCACAATGTCATTTTATATCGTACATCGATCTCGCTACATTTATTATCATTTTATAGATATCGTAATTATACTTCAAAGTCTAGATGTATCTTAAACAGACGTTTTTAAACGTCTGCATTTAGCTTAATCGTTTCAATTATATAAACTTGTTCTAAATTGTTTCTATTCCTGTTTTCGTTTTGTTAATAGTAAGTTTAGATGAATGGATGGATTGATGTTTGTTAAATCTTTCGACGTGAAGAAACTACTGAAAAAAACGGCCTGTAATTTTGAATAGAAGTACTTCTATGCCTAAATCAAAACATAGGCTACTTTTCACGCGAGTGTATCAACTACATGCTAGTAATCGATATATCTTAGTACTACCTTTGCTACACAATGATACAGCATTCTCCCTTTATCACAACATCTTCATATATCATATTCTCGTGTTTATCAAAATATCTTTGTTTCACAAGGCTACATGACACGGAACTGGCTAAGGTACATTTTAAAGAAAGTGTAACTTTAAGCATTGCACATACACGGGATGCATTTGCATACGAGTATTGATTTTTTAAACTGACGCGATCAGAACACTTTATTCCATAATATATCCACAAGTATTTATCGCGTTTATTTCTCTAATAGATGCGCACCGCGGATTCGCCCGCGAACCAGGGTTTTTTTTTCTTACAGCTATCAAAATTTATTGCACATACTCTAGGGGTTACTGTGTAAAAAAAAATATGTGTATTAATTCACTCTATATTTTATT
The DNA here is from genome assembly GCA_944547425.1 of Eupithecia centaureata. Classification (NCBI taxonomy): domain Eukaryota; kingdom Metazoa; phylum Arthropoda; class Insecta; order Lepidoptera; family Geometridae; genus Eupithecia; species Eupithecia centaureata. Next base: position 13,327,564 of record OX155684.1, on the reverse strand, counting down.
TATACCAAGTTTTGCGTGAATCAAACCAAGGAATAATTATTTTCCATACAAACTTTACAACCCTATTTAAACCCTTCAGTGGTTAATTTTCAATATTTTACTATCCTATATGTTATTCTATGTCCTATTACATACTAAATTTCATCTAAATACCTTAAGTAGTTACGGAGATTACCTATAACAAACATTCACATAGACTTTCCCATTTATTTTATAATAGTAAGATAGTAAGATTTTTCCCGACGTTTCAATAGGTTTACACTCTGTCGTTGTCATAGGATGAGTCATCCACTACAGTGTCAAACACAAATATTTCCACATTTACCAAAAAGAGCGGGGAACGGAATTACAGCACCTATTGTAAATACAATATCATTGTGATTATGACAACGCCATTGAAAGTTCCATGACACGGGATATGGTGTTTTATTTCGTAAGGAAGAAGTGCCAAACTTGAAAATTGTTCATTTGTTCAAAATATGTTCCACTCTACATGCTAAACAGCTGTTATAAGGACCTCCTTTTAAGTATGAAAAACATACTTGTGCCAAGATGTCCTCTTCTTCCATATAAAAACATTTACTTAATCACTACATAGAACTAGTATAAAACAAAGTCGCTTTTTCTGTCCCTATGCCCCTTTGAATGCTTAAATCTTTAAAACTACGCAACGGATTTTGATGCGGTTTTTTTTTAATAGATAGAGAGATTTAAGAGGAAGGTTGATATAGGTACTTATAATACAACCGTCAAAGCCGGGGCGGGTCGCTAGTTAACAAATAAACTAAATTAATTTATCTAATTAAATTTAAAAAAAGCAAGTTTTAGATAACAAAAGAAATCCTCTAGAGCTTGGATTGAAGAGACCGTATATGGACCCTCTTACAAGCCAACCCCAGCACTAACAAGCTTACACGAGCTTACGAGATCCTATCGTGTATCGCTGATGACATTTTAATACAAGAATTATTAAAAATATTAAGGGTATCCGTTTCATTGCCGCCTCGGGACTCAGATAAGTGTTTTCGTTTAAACTTTTAAAGTCAAAAGTGACTACTTTTGAATCGCTTTATTTTTATTTATTGGTTGAAAATCATATTTTGCCTAATTCAATATTAAATGCTGCTGGCAGATGCTAAGCGGCAAGCTGGGCGCTATGGCGCTCATTGGGGGAGGCCTATGTCCAGCAGTGGACTAATATAGATTCATAATTATGATGATGATAATGAATATTGAGTGCCAAATTTATTTTGCTTATCCTGAAAACTGCTAAGGTAGTTTTCATACGTGCAGTATATTTTATAGTTTGACGACCGATGTGGCGCGGCAGGCGAAGGATGCAGCGACGCAGAAAGTTGCGGGATCGATTTCAGCGTAGGGACAAATGTTTGTACAATCTGCTGATATTTTTTCCGGGGTTCTGTGTGTTGTCTATATATCTATAAAAAATATCTATCTATGTATACACCTTAAATAAGTTATAATTTAATTGTACTGTAATGATGTTATGATTAATAAATAAATGTAATGGTAGGTATGAATGAAATGAGTCCTACGTCAAATCGTGTTTTCTTTTTTTGGAAATGCTTAATTCTTCATGGTCTGTTAACTTAAAACGCTTGCTAAGCAGTATTATTTCTTACTCTGACTTATGTAAATAAAAGAAGACAGAGTGAGAAATAACAATGCTTAAAGTAGTAAAGTAGCAGACTATTATGAATAAGGGGGGGCTATTTAGCTAAAAAGGTGTTTCTTAATGAATCTCTTTGAAGTGCGGTAGAGACGGCCGATTTAGCAATAAAATTCGCGATCACTTCCTTTTAGTCAGACGTTCTTTTAATCACAGAGGAAGCCGGGTTGAGATCATGATAAAATGAACATGCAAGCTCGTGTTTTTATAGCTTGTTCACTTTAGAAAGGTTTCATGGATAAATTGATCTTAATTACTTACAATGCTTTACCTGATCCGTTTCCTGTCTGTTGCCTTTGTTTTAAGTTAAATCTTTTCATGTTATTCATTTAAAGTGATGGGCTTATATCGTAGCTTGATGAAGAAGGTAGTAGTTATTTGCTAATAATAATGAATAATGCTGGTAAATACACACCGCATCATCTAGTCCCAAGCTAAGTAGAGCTTGTGTTTGCAAGATAGAGTTTGAGATATTTTTTGTTGAATACATCTTGGATAATTTCATGATTTTTTTCAAAAACTAACACAAATGACTTAAATTTTTATGCATTGATAAAGATAATTTAAAACAGACCTCGATCGATCACCTCAGAATGAAGATCTAAAAAAAAACTTTTTTAATACGATGTATTTTTAGAAAAGGTTATTTCTATCCCATAAAATAAAATAGTCTCTCCAGTCAAATCTTTAATTACAAGACCAAACCTATATTTATATCTATACGAAATTATTCAGCCAGATCTATCTATGGATAGATCTTCATTGTTAACTTCTCAAACGTGTATGTTTATTCATATTAATAAATAACTGAAACTGAAACCTAAAAAACTGCAGTAGTTTACTATCTATCCAAACTTTTGCAAATAATATAAATACTAGCAGCGCCTCGCGGTTTCACCCGCGGTAATTCCCGTTCCCCGGATAAAATATAGCCTATGTGTTTAACCAGACTATAATCTATCTCTGTGCCAAATTTCATCCATATCCGATAAGTAGTTTTTGCGTGAAAGAGTAACAAACATCCATCCATACTTACAAACTTTCGCGTTTATAATATTACTAGGATAAGTTTGATTTACGTATTCTCCATTTATCATCCCAGCTCTCCAGCATTCATCAGCTCAGCAGACAGGCGCAGTATAAATTGAAATTACGACCACAATGTGAATTTATCATCGCTGCATTTTATTAGCTGGACTGTATTCAGTTTATTCACGGCCTTTGCACGCAGTTTGCAGCGATACGTGTGCCGACTGTCTCAGTTAGCGGCCGACTCGCTGGTTCCAATGCTTGCGATACGCACGCAAACTGATCTGAGTTTGTAGCTGTTCGCCACAAATTTGCGGCTCACTCAGTAGGCCGCTCACTGTGTGCCTACTGGGTACACAGCCTTATATGTAGTTGTAGGTAGCAACTAGCACTGTACAATTGTTCATAGTCTTTAGATTTGTTCCTATGTTACACTTTATACTAATTTATATGATAATCTTCAAATAGAATATATTTTTTCATATAGGATATATATTTTCTAGCCCAGGAGACTACCGTATTGTAGTAATAGCTAAAATAGTTAATTCCAGTTATTCTTTGAAAGAACATAATTATAGCGAAGACTAGAAATATTTAGGGACGTGAATGGTTCCATTGGTGAATGTATTATCATCAGTTCATATTAGTACACTGTTGTGCACTGAAAATCATAGACATAGGCAAATCATAACATACATAGTAAACGTAATATCAAAAAATCCTATCCTATCCTGAAGACAGGGCGCTATGGCACTCATTAGGGGAGGCCTATGTCCAGCAGTGAACGAATATAGGCTGATGATGATGTTCAAACAATCCTATTATTTTATTTTTTTGGAAATTTAGACGAGGTCCTCGAGTGACTTGAGAGCTGGTAAGTATTTGGCGCAGTGCATGAGCATTGCCTGCAACAGGGTAATGCAGCCAACGTCTTAGAGACGCTGCCTTCTAGTATTTATGTGGACCGATTAAGCTACCTCTAGATTGTCTGCAACACTACGCAATGAACTCAATTATAAATACTTGTTTAAATTGTTTTTTTTCCTGATTATAATTGTCTTTGTTATAAATATATTATTTTTTATACATAAAACAGGTTATTCCCAACGGATCACAAGATCAGCCTGTGGTTGCATCACTTTAAAAAAATCAATGGATCATTGATCCATTGCAACTTAGTTTCCGCTCTATTGTCTTTGCCCTTCCAATTCTAAATGTTCTAATCTGAAACACGAACTCCGCCATTTAAAGTCAACAAGCACTAAATTCCAAAAATCAGATAAACAGTTCGCTATATCTGGAATCACTTAATTAGTAGGCATTAAATCTGTCTTATTCCCTCCAGCATTATAGAGCTTTCCTCTTAAACTGTGCGTTTAGACGTTATCTGAAGCCCATTATATCTCTAATAGTCTCTGGTTTATGTTTCAGGGGATAGAGCAGTGACTATTATTATGGTTAGACATGCTATGGTATGTAGACACGTGCTAAGGGAACGTGTAGGTACCTAGTTTATTTATTGAGTAATAATCAATAAATAAACAATTGTTAAAAAATATTCAAAGTCAAAGTGCTTTATTTCCTCTAAACCTTACATAGGACTCTTGGATACATCACAAAATTCATGTTATAAATAACTAGCGACTCGTCCCGGCTTCGCATGGTTTTATTTTACGTATAAACCTTCCTCTTGAATTACTCTATCTATTAAAAAAAACCGCATCAAAATCCGTAGTTTTAAAGATTTAAGCAGTCAAAGGGACACAGGGAAATAGGGACAGAAAAAGCGACTTTGTTTTGTACTATGTAGTGATTAAAGCTAGGAAATTTAGTGCTTCCTTTGATTGAGAATGGTAACATCAAATGAACTGGCATAGAATAGATGGACAATTCACATACCATCATGTAGTCACAAGCTAAGTAGAGCTTTTGCTTTTGATGGGTGTAGTACCCATATAATTGATATACTTACTAAAGACTCGGAAATACCTACATAAACTGTTGGAACGGACATAATTATATGCGATAGAATCCAACCAAACATTATAACGATTATATTATATCGTATATTTACCACGTACCTTGTGTTTTTATTTCCCGTACGTTTAATAATAGTTAGTATTAATAAATCCCAAAAGTCTAAAAGTTTCACCCTAACATATTACCACCTGAACACTAAGTTTTGCAGATTTTAAGTAAAATAAAAACACTAAGGAAACTCAATATAAAATTTTTATAATTTTGCGGACGCTAACTATATTTGACGTCATTATCCGAGTCTAGATAAAGATACGTAATTGATAGAGTTGTACCACGTCGTTCCAAATACCAAAGTCGTCTTTATAATCATAAAGGAATAAACTGATCCAAAGTCCCACATTTTATGTCGTTGTAAGATAAGAAAAGGTGCACTTAATTTCTTAATTTAATTAGCATCCTAGTAAATAGCCTGGTATCGTTTAATTTATAAGCAGAAAATTAGCTTGTTACAGATAACCTAATTTTATATTTATTTTATTGCTGACTTACTTAAGAAGCACTTAAGGAGCTTCCAACTGGCTTGGACATTGGCCATTGGACATTCGATTCGTGAATCGAAAAGCCACCTGGATCTCTATAAAACACCTATGAATGAATTTGCCTTTTAGACCTTCGTGATAGATCGTTAGATCCATAGATTGTTTTTATAAAATCATATTTAACAGCCTACGGACACTACCATGACTTGAGGTAAGAAGATAAAAAAATGAACAATCCACACAACTTCATCTAGCTCTAAGCTAAGCAGAGCTTGTGTTATGGGTGACTGATATGATAATCATAAGTAACTTTACTATTTTACGGAGATAACATTTTTTTTTTTAGTTTAAATTACTTGTAAAAGTCCCGCTACCCGGGCACGACACGTATAGAATTGGGAGGTTTTGTGAGAATATCACATTTTACTCAGATCTTGGCTTGGTGATTCAATAAATGACAGTAACAAATAATAGTATCTTGATGTAGGTACAGTCATCTCCATAATGCGTATACGGATGTTTACGGAATAACAAAAATCTTTAAACATGTTATTCCGACAGTTTTCAATGAAGTATTTGCCCAGAGCGCCCACTTTTTCCTTTGGAAACAAGCAAAAAACAGCCAAAAATCCGTTGTGTCTTTTAGTATAACTGTAAAGTTTTAGACTCTCCAGTGCAATAAGATTAAAATAAATTATTATTTACTTCCTAAGAAGCAAAAGATGGATCAAAACAAATCAATTCAATGCTGCACTTAGAAAATTCTTAAATAAATAGACTGGATATACATCGATTGTCTTAATTTATATTCCTTCGATAGGTAGCGTAAAGTAAAGAAGCGACAAAATCTTTAGCCTCCTTGTTAAATCTTTGGCCTGCTCGTTTTTTCCATCGTTACCTACTCGACGATGACTAACATCTCGTCTTTGCCTCGTAAGATACACCAAGCTTGGCAAAAAAGTTCGTTAATTTTTTTTAGGCGACTGTACTTTTTGTTGGTTATTGACAAGCTGCCATATTTGTTTTTAATACTAAGTGGTTAAGTTTATTCATGGATACAACACTAGCTTTATGTATCCTTTTATGCCGTACGCATTTCCTTTTTTCCAAAGCTGAAATTAAAATATCATGTCAAATAATCTGTCCTTCCACTCCGACCAACTAAACCGATCAACTGGTTGTTTAGAATGGAATTCGATGAAGGGTTTGTTTCCAATCAAACCAACTGGTTGATCATATATTTTATTTTGCGAAAACTTGTTCCATTCGGACCAACCAAATGACAAATCGAAACAGATCACTTGTTTTTCTTTCTCAACGATACAACTTGGTTCGATAGGTTGGTGCGAATATTTTATTAATTTATATTTGTTCCGATCTGCAAAACTTTAACTGGTATTATTGGAGTAAGAACTTTATTGGAGGTCGTCTACTCATAATCATATTGAATAATTACTACTCCTAGTTGTTATGATGACCTGGTACTTTTCATATTAATGTAAACAAGATTAAGAGATCATCAGATTCAAAACTACTTCTATTGAAGTTCTGCACTCCTGTTACAGGAGGAACAGGATGTATTTACTAGAAAGCTCGAATGGTAGAAAAAAAATTTAAGAAATTAATTTCATGATAAGTTTTTTGATTCGAATTCTATTTCAATCAATGCCTTTTATTTGAACCTTCTATATTAATATGATCGCCTGGTACAATACGAATTTCCTAAAGTTTGAATCAATATATTTTCAAATCTATAGTTTTAGTACTTTCATATTATCTGCCGATAAGTTTATTTCAATTGATATTGAGAATTGGTAGATAGATATGTATAAAAGAAGACCAGCAACAATCATGATATTTCTTTGAAGTCCTGTTTAATTTTGTTTGACCTCTATTTTAAACTTAAGGTTATTGTACGAATTCATGACAAAAATTTTGTGAATCAGGATTTTTAATCGATTGTTCAAATTAGGAATTGTACGAACTACCCAGGAATTACAAGGAGACCGTTTGAACAAGCAGACCTAATATAAAAGTAGACTATTTGTACAAGTAGACCAAACAGAAAATTAGAACATACTGAAAAATAGACCGTTGGTAGACCGTTTGAACAAGTAGCCTGATTGGGAAAATAGACCGAGGCTTAAAAGCTTAAAAGTTGTTTCGTTGAGAAAGAAAAATAGTTGATCTGTTATAAGTTGTGTGGAAGGGAACAAATTTCAAAAAATAAAATGTTCTTATCAAAACAACTAAAAAGTTGTATCGATGAGAACGAAAAATAAGTGTTCCGTTTTAGTTGATCGGTTTAGTTGGTCGGAGTGGAAGGACAGCAAATAATATGGTAGCTGAACTAGCTCAGTATTTAGCTACAGCTTAGAAAAAGTTCAATTTTTTTATACTTTATGATAGCTCTTTGTCATGCCGCGGTAAGTGGCATACAGGCATACGACTCGTATAATGGAGAGCCATCATACGAGTCGCATGCCTGTATGCCAGTTTTCTGTTACAGCAGCCTATGGAAGCCTGCAGCATTAGGGACATTAAACGCGCGTTGCCGACCCTTTTCTACACTTTTATATAACAGGAAGGCACAAAATGAAATTATACACAAAGGTGATATATACCTACAAAAAACACCACTAAATATGTCTCAAATTCCTATTTGTTTACATGCGCTTATGTGCGTGAAACTAAGACTTTGTGCCAAAACCATGCGTGTTTCCCACATAAACCTTCTAACTACTTCTTTGTCAAGCAAAGCATTGAAGGTTTAACGATGCTTGTCAACTCACAAATTGATGTTTTTGGCAGAAGTTCTTTTTTCGTTTTTGGCTTCAAAATCAAGATAATTGTTGAATGACATATCACTCTCCTGAGACGGCTGCATGTTTTTCCTGTATGACTTTATATACATAACAAAAAACCCACAATGCCTTACGTATGTAAAATAATATATGTTGTTATTTAATGTACCGGCACATAGATCTCGGAAAACAGATATTTGCTTATTAAATCCTGTTTTGTTGTTTTTCTCTAAAAGACTTCAAACATGGATTTATTTTAAAAAGTTCCTGGGATTATTTATTGTCTATGGTTGGATTAAAGTGCTTCTACACTGGGCTTACAGTTTCTAACGTTAAGTTAGACTGAGCCAGGATGCTTGATGTCACCGATCGGTCGATACTGTCTATTTTCTTAAGGCTATTCATAATTTATGAGGCCAGATCTAACACTTGCTAACTCACTATTCTAAGCCATGACACAGCTTATTACGTACATCTAGGTTAGTCTGTACTCTTCCTCAATAATACAGAGCTAAAAGAAATAAAAGAATCTTGAATTTTTCGATTGTTTTCCCCTATTTTCAGCTTCAGGGAGACGATATCAAAATATTACATTTGCCTTAAAATTTATAACCATAAATTAACGATTCTTTGGAAAAGAAATATTAGTATTTAGTTATTTATATATTAAGGATCTTACAAACATAGAGGCCGTTGCAAGTGGACATACTTCTTTCATACTTCTTTCAGTACCCATAGTAGCCACACAAGCTCTGCTTAGCTTGGGGCTAGATGATGCTGTGTGGATTGTCCAGCATTATTTATTTATATATTTTATGGCAAAAACCCCCAATTTTTATGGAGATGCGTCCAGCACACAGAGCCAATACGAAGGTTCAGCACAATAATCAGTTATCTTCTACCCATAATACAAGCACTTTGGGGCAAGCTGATTTTATGTAAATTGACCAGCAAATGTTAAGGTAGAAATTCTTCTAAACTGACCGCACTATTTCTCGCCTCCCTGTGATAATACAAAATGCCCGGAGACATAGTTTGCTGATCAATCGATATCTCCTAATTTAGCTACTCCTCCACTTTCTTAGCGGGGAAAATTATCAGGTATTACCCCATTTAGTGGGATATTAGCCCATTTTCCCGCGTGCCCATGTTTCACCTGCGGGCGAACACTATTTTATCCTACCAAAGTCAAATTGCTTCTGTTAGTTTATGGGTTTCAAAGTTTACAAACTAGCTTTTGCCGTAGAATAAGTTATATAAGATCTTTTTACTTGTTCTAATGTTGTCCGAAATAAATGACTTTATTATTATTATTATTATATACAACTTAATTTATATACGATGACGTTTTAAACTTTAAACTGAATATAATATAAGTCAAGTGCGTTTCTGACACGCACGACGAGGTTTTCGAGCTTTTGTCAATTATGGAAATTTTAATACTACCTTCCAGTTAGAGACTCTGATCACTCAGATCTGATATCCAATTGATATCTGATAAACCATTGACCTTCCCCTCCTATTTACATATACATCAGCTTCTGATACATATGTTAGGGAGGGAGCCATAAATTACGTCTGATGAGATTTCTTAAGATTTTCCTCAACTCCCTCCTCAAATCTCAAGTGCTACAACTGTTACATTACTTTAGACTAGTATTTGAAATTTGTGTGTTACCGTAGTTTAAAATCACTTAGGTATTTTCACTTTACTTTCACGCAAAATTTTTGCCGTTTTCTACTGGAAAAAAAACCCATCCCCCAAGTGAGATTTGGAAAGATTTAGGTTGACCCCCTCCCCCCTTGAACACCTCACGTGATCAATGGACGCCCCCTTAATAGGTCGGGATTCATTCGACTTTTCAAAAAGTACGCGTTATTCGATTGTAGCTATTATTTAAATAATGCTAATCACACAATCAAGTCGTTTTCGCTTCTAGATCGCTTAGAAAAGCAGCTATTTACATCAACAACACTGTAAGTAGCTAATTAACAAAGTACCTATAAGTAGGCACTAAGTTTAATGCTTACACGAGTAAAGCCGAGGGCAACAGCAGGTGATACTAAAGTTCAGTTGCAGTTTTGATATTATCTTACGATTTGTTTGACAATTTGCACGTAGGCAGCCAATAATGTTGTGCCTAAATTGGCTATCGCTAGTTTATCTATACATTACGGGTACGAAAACAAGTGTTGTTTTCATACTCGGTCAGTTTGATAATAAACAATTACTGTTTACTGCGGAGCATTCACTATTAATGATCTTGCTACACTACATAATTAAAAGATATTACTTGCCTACACAAAAAAAATTATAATCAAGGAATAGAAAAAATTACATTTATTTTATACAATATAAACCATTGAGTTAACTGCAGACGGTTGCAAACAGTCTAAAGATAGCTGGCCATGTCATGATTGATCCATGTCAATACCAGTCGGAAGCGTTCCCAAGATACTGGCTACCACGCTGTATGGCAATGCTGATGCGCTGAGCCAGATATTCACCAGCTCAGTCACGCGTCGCATCGACCAGACGCTCAGCTAATTTTTTAAAAACCCGGAGAGCCTCGTTACCCCACGGACCTAGGGTCTCGACTCCAAGGGGAGCAAATGCGTAGGTTGTGTCGAGACTTGCATATTTGCGCGTCTTGAGATCCTCAGCCATATCTGCCGTCGCACCAGCTCTTGTGGAAAAACATACTCTAATAATTTCATAACATATGGGCTACGTCTATACCACAATGTCATTTTATATCGTACATCGATCTCGCTACATTTATTATCATTTTATAGATATCGTAATTATACTTCAAAGTCTAGATGTATCTTAAACAGACGTTTTTAAACGTCTGCATTTAGCTTAATCGTTTCAATTATATAAACTTGTTCTAAATTGTTTCTATTCCTGTTTTCGTTTTGTTAATAGTAAGTTTAGATGAATGGATGGATTGATGTTTGTTAAATCTTTCGACGTGAAGAAACTACTGAAAAAAACGGCCTGTAATTTTGAATAGAAGTACTTCTATGCCTAAATCAAAACATAGGCTACTTTTCACGCGAGTGTATCAACTACATGCTAGTAATCGATATATCTTAGTACTACCTTTGCTACACAATGATACAGCATTCTCCCTTTATCACAACATCTTCCTTGAATATATCATATTCTCGTGTTTATCAAAATATCTTTGTTTCACAAGGCTACATGACACGGAACTGGCTAAGGTACATTTTAAAGAAAGTGTAACTTTAAGCATTGCACATACACGGGATGCATTTGCATACGAGTATTGATTTTTTAAACTGACGCGATCAGAACACTTTATTCCATAATATATCCACAAGTATTTATCGCGTTTATTTCTCTAATAGATGCGCACCGCGGATTCGCCCGCGAACCAGGGTTTTTTTTTCTTACAGCTATCAAAATTTATTGCACATACTCTAGGGGTTACTGTGTAAAAAAAAATATGTGTATTAATTCACTCTATATTTTATTTATACCAAGTTTTGCGTGAATCAAACCAAGGAATAATTATTTTCCATACAAACTTTACAACCCTATTTAAACCCTTCAGTGGTTAATTTTCAATATTTTACTATCCTATATGTTATTCTATGTCCTATTACATACTAAATTTCATCTAAATACCTTAAGTAGTTACGGAGATTACCTATAACAAACATTCACATAGACTTTCCCATTTATTTTATAATAGTAAGATAGTAAGATTTTTCCCGACGTTTCAATAGGTTTACACTCTGTCGTTGTCATAGGATGAGTCATCCACTACAGTGTCAAACACAAATATTTCCACATTTACCAAAAAGAGCGGGGAACGGAATTACAGCACCTATTGTAAATACAATATCATTGTGATTATGACAACGCCATTGAAAGTTCCATGACACGGGATATGGTGTTTTATTTCGTAAGGAAGAAGTGCCAAACTTGAAAATTGTTCATTTGTTCAAAATATGTTCCACTCTACATGCTAAACAGCTGTTATAAGGACCTCCTTTTAAGTATGAAAAACATACTTGTGCCAAGATGTCCTCTTCTTCCATATAAAAACATTTACTTAATCACTACATAGAACTAGTATAAAACAAAGTCGCTTTTTCTGTCCCTATGCCCCTTTGAATGCTTAAATCTTTAAAACTACGCAACGGATTTTGATGCGGTTTTTTTTTAATAGATAGAGAGATTTAAGAGGAAGGTTGATATAGGTACTTATAATACAACCGTCAAAGCCGGGGCGGGTCGCTAGTTAACAAATAAACTAAATTAATTTATCTAATTAAATTTAAAAAAAGCAAGTTTTAGATAACAAAAGAAATCCTCTAGAGCTTGGATTGAAGAGACCGTATATGGACCCTCTTACAAGCCAACCCCAGCACTAACAAGCTTACACGAGCTTACGAGATCCTATCGTGTATCGCTGATGACATTTTAATACAAGAATTATTAAAAATATTAAGGGTATCCGTTTCATTGCCGCCTCGGGACTCAGATAAGTGTTTTCGTTTAAACTTTTAAAGTCAAAAGTGACTACTTTTGAATCGCTTTATTTTTATTTATTGGTTGAAAATCATATTTTGCCTAATTCAATATTAAATGCTGCTGGCAGATGCTAAGCGGCAAGCTGGGCGCTATGGCGCTCATTGGGGGAGGCCTATGTCCAGCAGTGGACTAATATAGATTCATAATTATGATGATGATAATGAATATTGAGTGCCAAATTTATTTTGCTTATCCTGAAAACTGCTAAGGTAGTTTTCATACGTGCAGTATATTTTATAGTTTGACGACCGATGTGGCGCGGCAGGCGAAGGATGCAGCGACGCAGAAAGTTGCGGGATCGATTTCAGCGTAGGGACAAATGTTTGTACAATCTGCTGATATTTTTTCCGGGGTTCTGTGTGTTGTCTATATATCTATAAAAAATATCTATCTATGTATACACCTTAAATAAGTTATAATTTAATTGTACTGTAATGATGTTATGATTAATAAATAAATGTAATGGTAGGTATGAATGAAATGAGTCCTACGTCAAATCGTGTTTTCTTTTTTTGGAAATGCTTAATTCTTCATGGTCTGTTAACTTAAAACGCTTGCTAAGCAGTATTATTTCTTACTCTGACTTATGTAAATAAAAGAAGACAGAGTGAGAAATAACAATGCTTAAAGTAGTAAAGTAGCAGACTATTATGAATAAGGGGGGGCTATTTAGCTAAAAAGGTGTTTCTTAATGAATCTCTTTGAAGTGCGGTAGAGACGGCCGATTTAGCAATAAAATTCGCGATCACTTCCTTTTAGTCAGACGTTCTTTTAATCACAGAGGAAGCCGGGTTGAGATCATGATAAAATGAACATGCAAGCTCGTGTTTTTATAGCTTGTTCACTTTAGAAAGGTTTCATGGATAAATTGATCTTAATTACTTACAATGCTTTACCTGATCCGTTTCCTGTCTGTTGCCTTTGTTTTAAGTTAAATCTTTTCATGTTATTCATTTAAAGTGATGGGCTTATATCGTAGCTTGATGAAGAAGGTAGTAGTTATTTGCTAATAATAATGAATAATGCTGGTAAATACACACCGCATCATCTAGTCCCAAGCTAAGTAGAGCTTGTGTTTGCAAGATAGAGTTTGAGATATTTTTTGTTGAATACATCTTGGATAATTTCATGATTTTTTTCAAAAACTAACACAAATGACTTAAATTTTTATGCATTGATAAAGATAATTTAAAACAGACCTCGATCGATCACCTCAGAATGAAGATCTAAAAAAAAACTTTTTTAATACGATGTATTTTTAGAAAAGGTTATTTCTATCCCATAAAATAAAATAGTCTCTCCAGTCAAATCTTTAATTACAAGACCAAACCTATATTTATATCTATACGAAATTATTCAGCCAGATCTATCTATGGATAGATCTTCATTGTTAACTTCTCAAACGTGTATGTTTATTCATATTAATAAATAACTGAAACTGAAACCTAAAAAACTGCAGTAGTTTACTATCTATCCAAACTTTTGCAAATAATATAAATACTAGCAGCGCCTCGCGGTTTCACCCGCGGTAATTCCCGTTCCCCGGATAAAATATAGCCTATGTGTTTAACCAGACTATAATCTATCTCTGTGCCAAATTTCATCCATATCCGATAAGTAGTTTTTGCGTGAAAGAGTAACAAACATCCATCCATACTTACAAACTTTCGCGTTTATAATATTACTAGGATAAGTTTGATTTACGTATTCTCCATTTATCATCCCAGCTCTCCAGCATTCATCAGCTCAGCAGACAGGCGCAGTATAAATTGAAATTACGACCACAATGTGAATTTATCATCGCTGCATTTTATTAGCTGGACTGTATTCAGTTTATTCACGGCCGTGGCGCCTCGGACGGCCGTGACAGGGTGGGTAATGGATAAACTACTTGAAAATTAAAGAAAAATAAACATGCCTAATGTATTGAAAAATATTTCATTGGCCTAACAACAACAAGTCGCAATATAACTTAATAACTTGCCGCCTTATATTCAAACGCATTTGACTAGATTTTCATGGAAAACTTATAAAACATTGAAGTGCTTAAGTCAGCACGCTATATATTTATATTTTTATTAGTAAAAGCGTTAAATCTAAGTGCGTTGGATTACTCGAAGATCCTCTTACAAATAAACACTTTAATACATGTAAATGAAGCAATGAATTAGAAATCATACTAATACTATAAATGCAAAAGTTTAGATGTATCGATAAATGGATATTTATTACATCTTCACAACTAAACTGCTGAACGAATTGGGCTAAAATTTTGAATTGTCGAAGTTAGAGTAGTCAGTAGACGAGGCGCACCTAGTAATTTATTAGCGCAATGTTTTTTCCGATTCTATCTTCATGTGAACGGAAGAAGTAGTAAGCAAGGGACCTGAAGCTTAGCAGTCATCATCAACCTTTACTAGTCCACAGCTGGACATAGGCCTCCCTTAATGAGCGACATAGCGCCCTGTCTTCAGCTTGCAGCATCCAGCATCTGCCTGCAGTCTTTCGCAAATCATTATGTTTACCGAGTTGCGATCTCCCCTTAAGAACACGTTAACCCCAACAGTTGTCAGTGAATGTTGGCAGTGAATGTGTTAAAGTATTGAAAAAATGAAAAAATGAAAAACGTTTATTGCAGTACCTTATTTACAAAATATAAATGGATTTGGAAGCCTCCATTTAAGCAAACATATGCTTGTGTTTGGGGACTCCGCCCTTGCCGGTAATATACATTGGTAGGTACATATACTCTGCTTATTTAAATTATTAAAAACAAATAGTGAATTTAACTTAAATACAAACTAAAAGACTACAAAAGAAAAATTTATATAAAACAATTTATCACCACTAACATAACCAAATTATTCATCTATATTTGCATCATTTGTACTAAATCTTCTATTTCGTCATAATTTTTACTCATTAACCACTATACAACCCGCATGCCCAGCGTGGGGATTATGGGCAATAACCCCCACATAATGATGCCATATATGGCGCTCATTAGGAGAGGCCTATGTCCAGCAGTGGACTATTATAGGCTGGTGATGAACCACTATACAGTATTCCATTCGTACTTTAAGATAAACACAAATTATATATATTGCTTCAGAAAATGCAGCGTAATTCGCTTCCACTCTGAGTCACTATGGATTCGACTATTAATCAATTTAACATGCAAATTGCTGCGAAACAGATATTTAACTCAATTAGTCATTGCCTAACAAGTCTTTGCTATGTAGGTTTTACAACTAGCTAGTTAGGTACCTAGGTTTATAGGTAGTGTATGATATACAGCTTGTTAAATCAACCAAATTAACCATTTCAAGTGTAATTTTGTGGTAATTTTTTTATGTAATTTTTTTATGTTTTATTAAATTAAAATCAATCAGTGTTTTCACACAAAATTCGTATAGGTACTTACATGCACAATGTACCTACGTACCTCCGTGCAGTATTGTACGTACAGTCATCGTCAAAATGTTTAACAGGGTTGACATTTCAAAATTGAAAGCGGAAAAGAGGATGTTAAATTTTTTTTGTTGTCTGTATCGATATACCAATATACATAAACGTTTTTCTTTATATAACTCCTTTGTATTATGAAACGACTCAATTGTAAATTACTGTAATGATGTATGATTATTTGCAATAAACTTGAGTATTTTGAGGAGTGTCTTCCCATATTTTTTATAATACTTTAAGCAAAACTGATGTCAAATTGGTAATAAGTAGTATATACCTAAGTCTATTAGATGTTGTGTCCACCTTTAATAATTACATATACCTACCTATTAGAACTTGTCTTATGTCAACATTTATTATGTATAAGCGTAATATGTAGGTATACTATTGGTGTGCCTTTATGGAAAAATAAATATTTTCAATTAAATTCAAAATGCATATAAAATATTATAATCATTGAATTATAGATATCCTTAATATACCTAATTGCTGGATACAAATCCAAATAGTTATCTAATAACTAAATACAACCATGAACACAATACGACACGTAGCACGCCTAAAATTGGAACGAGTATTATAAAAAACACGACAAAGACCGCCTTGGTATTGTGTTTAAGATCTATCTGTAGGTTTTAATAACAAGTACTAAAAGAGTTCATTCATTAAAAAAAAGAACCAAATAGCAATTTTTGGCACTAACTGTACTTAACATAGATTTGGCACTCGCATTCTTGTCCTATCCAACTACAACTTACTAAATAATAAGATCGTGCAAATACCAATCGTAATTTCAGTAATAACTGTTCGACCGCGCCGATGTTTACTAAGATTTCAATCGCTCAAGGTATTCGTATAGACTTGACAGCATAATGGTTGATGCGATGAGCTCATTCAATAAGCCGACACGATAACGTGAACACAATGACAGCGGAGCGGTATAACTTGTGACTTGATCAGATTAGAGGCTAGTACAGGGTTTAAGCGGTAAAAATAGATAAACCTACCGTTTTACCGTATTACAGTGCGATTCTCTAAAGATTCTATTTAAGAATAACAATAAGAATCATTTATTTGCATAAAACATGAGTATTAACATGTGTTCTTGAGTGGAGACTGCGACTCGGCAAACGTAGTGTAGGACGCCCTACGGCCAGGTGGGATGACGATCTGCGAAGGACTGCTGGCAGATGCTGGATGCGGCAAGCTGAAGACCGGGCGCTATGGCGCTCATTAGGGGAGGCCTATGTCCAGCAGTGGACTAATATAGGCTGATGATGATGATGATGATGATTAACATGGTGTGAGCATGCAATTATGGTAGGTATTAAACAATATATTATGATCTACATGTTTTGCCACTGCTGGCGTGAAAATAGGATAATGTATTGTATTAAGTATATCAGTCATCTAGTATCCATAGCACAAGCTCTGGCTTAGCTTGGGGCTAGATGATGCTATGTGAACTGTCCGGAATTATTTATTTATTAATTTTATTTCATTTATTTATTTCTCTACCTTTTCATAGGTTGCTGTAAGAAAACTATTTTAGGGATAATCATTTGTCCATTATTTGTAAACTTTTTGTATTATCTTGTGTGTGTGCAATAAAGAATTCTATTGACGCGGGGCAATGCTGAGCGTAGCAGAATCGACCAATAACTTAGTTCGAATTATACAAACACTTAGATTTATCTGTCTTGTATAATAATATGTAATTTGTTTAGAATCGGGGTCTGTGGGCAGAATAGCCCTCGCGTCTAAAAACAAGTTTAACTTAGAACGAGGAGTCGATGTATTTGCACCACTCAGGTAAATTTAATCGTTTAAAGAGATAATCAAATAAGTTAAGTAGTCTGGTAAACTGTGGTAACACATTATGGAAAAAAATATTTTATTATTCCGTTATTTCATTTTGTTACAGTATGTCAGTTCGTTTTAATATAAACAATAGGTAAAAAGTTAATAATATTAGGTATTTTAAATATTAGGTACCTAATATAATGCAGTTACTTATTTATCTTAACTTTTGAACCCGTTAAGGGTTCAAGTAGTACAACTATACATATTATAATACGATACATAATTATTTTTAACCCCGTGAAGCCTATGCTTTTGTTACATATTAAATAGACACATCCATTAAAGGTTAGATCTTGACAAAAGGTAAGTAAAGGTATTAACAACAAAAATTACAATCAAGGAATAGAAAAAATTACAACTAGTATTCACTATTGAAACCATTGAGCTAACTGCAGACAGCAAACAGTTTATAGGTAGCTCAATTAGAAAAATAAAGAATTCTATTGACGCGCGGCAATGCTGAGCAGTTTTACCAGCTCAACCTTTTTTAGTATAATTTGAGCGATAAGAGAGACAGTCTGCAATTTTGATTTTGTATAGCGGGTTACTTTGTTTGTGTTGAAGAAAAACCAGAATAAGTGCGCTTGCGAATCAAACTGAATTCTGAATTTGAGATTTTCAACGGACTCCAAATAAAATGGTTCACAAATTAGCTTTTCTTATAAAATCGTGTCGCATCGTATCGGTTCTTATAAATTGGACTAAGGTAATAACTGGTGTTCATAACACTATTCTTTAGCTAAGTGGATGCTATGCAAATATATTTATTAGCTGCGATGGACATTCATCTTAAGTTAACTGTACCGAGTTGATCTCGAGTTGCAACATTTGTATACAAGTTCAGCTTAAGAGGGCGCATTGTACCTATTTGTGCGAACAGGGTAGGAACAGGATTTTGCGTTTACAAAAGAGGGACGGAGCATGCCTTTTTGGAATAGCGTTTGCACAAGAGATTTGTTGGGAATTCCCAAAAAACTACAATTTTATAAAAAAACTGGCTCAGAGATGAATTTAAAACGTAGATAAGTTACATCAATAGACCCAGAAGGTTCCAGAGATCTCATCTACTTTATACGTAAAACAGTGTAAAACAATTTTAATTTCTCAATCAAATCTTATCAATTTTAGAATCAATTTTTTGAAAATTATTTTATTCAGACATAACATCCATTGTTTTATGTTAAATCGTCTTCTAGCTTGCATTTTTTTGATTCTGAGATTTATTTAAGTAATAAAATCGGACGATGTAGCTAAAAATGAAAAATAAGAAATCCTCTCATCGATTAAAGCTAGTCCTTTTATGGGCTAGCTAAGTCCAGAAAACCTGGGTTAAATACCTGCGTGTAAACGAAGCCTTATTTTAATAGGTGTCTTTATCCAATTCAGGCGGGCTCGTAGCTAGTACGATTGAATTTCATAATGAAAGTAATTCTTCTTACATTGGCAGTGCAATTATAAAGTGCTTAGCTTATAATAATACCTCTGTTTGTTATTAAGAGAACACGCGAGAACTATCTAGCTTCAGCTTAGACGAAGCTTTTCCCATTTGTATTACTTTGCTCAGAACGATCCTTTTGACTTTACATTATATATTTCTTTTATATCTTACTAGCGACCCGCCCCGGCTTCGCACGCTTTTATTATACGCATAAACCTCCACTTGAATCACTCTATCTATTAAAAAAAACCGCCTCAAAATTCGTCGCGTAGTTTTAAAGATTTAAGAATACATACAAAGGGACATAGGGACAGAGAAAGCGACTGTGTTTTATACTATGTAGTGATTTTTATTATTATTTCTATGGAAACGTTTCAAGGCTGTTGCATTGGAACTGATTTAAAGGATGATACGCCTATGTTTTATTTCAAGGCTAGAACTACGTCTATTTCAGCCCGACCTTTTCAGTAGTTTTTGAGTGAAAGAAGAACAAACATTTGTACATTCATACATCTATACATCCATACAAACTTTCACGTTCATAAATAAGTAACTAGCGACCCACCCCGGCTTTACACGATTTTATTATACGTATAAACCTTCCTCTTTAATCACTTTATCTATTAAAAAAAACCGCATCAAAATCCGTTGCGTAGTTTTAAAGATTTAAGCGTACAAAGGGACATAGGTATATAGGGACAGAGAAAGCGACTTTGTTTTAAATTATGTAGTGAAGACGTGTAATGTGTGTTTTACAATTTTAAAAAATATGTTAAGTACCTTTTCACTTTTTTATAAGTGTACGTACCTTTTAATATTGTTAATGTTTTTGTTAATTTTTCTGAGCTGTTCATGTGTGATTTAAATAAAAAGACTATCTAAGGATCCTATTCATTCATGGTAATGATCTAGAGCTAGGTAACACAAAGTAATACAAAATATGAAACAAAATTTACCTATTGCTTTCTAAATTAAAGGTCGCCACATCATGTACAAATAACAAGGCAACTCAACTAGACTAACTAGGTATAAAATAAAGTCGCTTTCTCTGTCCCTATGTCCCTATATCCCTTTGTCCCTTTGTATGCTTAAATCTTTTAAACTACGCCACGGATTCTGATGCGTTTTTTTTTAATAGATAGAGTGATTCAAGAGGAATGTTTATACGTATAATGAAATCGTGCGAAGCCGGGGCGGGTCGCTAGTAATCTTATAAATAACTTACTGTTACTACCATACTTCCTAAGTACCTACTTAATCTTATAAATAAATAAACTAACATTGCAAGACTCGCGCACAAATAATTTGAAAAAACTTTAATTCTCATCTAACTAATTTCACGCCTATTATAAATTCTAATGATTCTTTGAAAATAATTAACATTTTACTTAGTCTAGGGTAGACCAATGGTGTTCATCTGATATCATCTATGATAACTACTAGCACGCTATTGGTGAATGTAGAAGTAAATAATTACATTTCCCTGTAATTTAACGTTTGCATTGTGGAATGTAGGCATTTATTGTAAATAGGTAGTATAATCAACTGTATACTTTTAAATTTATCAATTTATTCATGCTTATAAAATAGTTAATAGTATTGTGATATCCAAATTTCTTTTGAATGATATCTAAATTTCTTATGTTAACTTTCAACGAAATGTTTATTAAAGCATCCGTTTTTTAAAACCTCGTAAGAAACTCTTCTTTTTTTAAAAGAAAGAAAGCAGATTAATCTTTCGTTTTGCTAAAAAAAACCTAACAAAAATCCTTATTCAAATAATAAATGCCAAAAAGTGTTTATTTATTTGTCACTAGCGACGCGTCCCGGCTTCGCACGGTAATTATACGTATAAACCTTCCTCTTGAATCACTCTATCTATTAAAAAAAACGCATCAAAATCCGTTGCGTAGTTTTAAAGATTTAAGCATTCAAATTGACATAGGGACAGAAAAAGCGACTTTATTTTATATTAGGTAGTGATTCCTTCACGCCCTAACAAGCAACCGATTAACTTGATTTTTGGCACAGGGTTTATTAATAGGTTAGAGTATAGTTTTTGAGTTTGATTAGTAAATCAGTAAATCAATATCTTAATTCTTTAGGCTTACAAAATAAGCACTTATATACGTAAAATTCAGTACTATAGATAAATAACACTTATTGTCCTGGTAAAACATCAAATTCCTATGGGAGATCAAATTATAAATTATGGGAGATCGATTTAACGTGGCCGTGGGTGAAACGAAAGGTAATAATAAAACAGCTAGTAAGTAATAAAATAAAGAATAAGTAGTCCACTTAGTATTATTTAACGCGTTTGTAGAGTATTTATGATGAGCTATAAATAAGTTAAGTATCTTCTAAATTTGTATTAATACTTCTATAAGACTACAACTAGATTTTGCTTCTAAGGAAAATAGATAAAATTTTAGATAAAACACACAATATACACTCAGAAATATTTAACTGTATAGATTTTATTCAAGTACTTACGATATGAGCAAAGTGTGGTAGACAACCAGTCTATTATAGTAAGTGGGTTAACAACGAACCTAGTTTGTGTCGGAGGTAATGAATTGACGAATAAATAAATTAAATTTAAAATAAATTTAATAACAACGTAAGTTTTTATATTTAAAATATAAGCTATCCGTGTAAAAAAATTATGAGTACTTAGATATTATTTAACATACCTCATTGTATTTTTTGTTATTTGTATTCAATTATTAGTACCTACTTATAACAAAAAAAAAATTAAATTTTATTTTATTTGATAATGAACAATGTTAACAATTGTAGTTGAATATTAATATTATTTATTTTTATTTATATGAATAATTAGATATTTTTAATATACAAAGGAAACACCCACCCGGATCAAATATTTGCAGATCAAAAAAACTTTTTTTCAATGCGGGCTTTGAACCTGCAACCTCCTGCGTCGCAGGCGACCTTTGCCAGCCGCGCCACATCGGTCGTCAATCTAATCTTTACAGTTTACACCACTACCTAGTTCAAAACCTAACAAAACAAATAATTATGTTTAAACCCGTTGCTATAATTATAAAATTACTATAATCTAGTTGTCAACGTCTTATTACCTGGAATGTAAGTGGTTATTGATTTGTATTTATTAAATACTTACTTACTAACGTATGTTAGTGCAATATTATATAACTTCTTAGTGTCAAATTTCAGTTAAGCATGTTTCAACGCTTACTTAGAGTTATAAACACTAAATCATAGTTAGTAGATATAAAAGTATTACTTGAATTTAAAATTCCATCTTTCTTAACTGTATTATTATTATTATTTTTATATTACCTTTATAAATCTCTATAAGTTTTGATTTGTTTATTTAAGACTGTCAGTTTTGAAGTTTCTTTTATAAAATATAAATCTGTTACTGGCCGTAAGTTAGTTAAATAAGGTTTGAAATGTTTATAAATTAAGGGCTGTTGATTTTGTAAACAATAAAATAAAATAAAATAAAATAAAATAGTTATTTTTTACTAAACACTCAGCGGCACAATTAACCGCCCACCCCTTTTACTGATAAATTTTTACGTGAGTTATTATACATCAATTTTATGAAAAATAATGCACACTCGACTTATTTTTGTGTGATTCGTATTGGTGATCAATGATCATTAGATATATCGTTATTCGAGATCGCATGGCTTCGACGTGGAGTGTTTCGTTGTAGTGTGCATTCTTTGTTAAGTGATTCGTATGATTTCGGGGACGTGTAATTCGGTGTTCCGTTTTTCGGAGTCACGTAGCAACTCAAATAAATCAAACTGTGTCTTTTCTGTGTCTTCGCTACTACGCCGTTAACCGATCATTAACATTGAAAGTAAACAATTTCGGCCTTACGACAAAAAAAAGTTACGACTTAGACAGGTGTTTAACATGGTTTTGTAGGATGACTTTTGCTAAGCAACTGTTAAACACGTGTCTAATTCGTAACTTTTTTGTGGTAAGGCCGAAATGGTTTATTTTCAATGTTAATGATCGGTTAACGGCGTAGTAGCGAAGACACAGACAAGACACAAGTAAGGTAAGGCTGTTTGAGTTTAAGATATAAAACACCTAGAACCCATGAGCAAAAGATAAATACGACTCTTATTGTGTTACTCAGAAATCCTTCCACAAAAGCAGGCAGAAATGCGGACAAGATAGGTGTGGGTTCAATTATTCAGCGCAAGCCACCCGCGCCCGCCCTATCGATGCATTTTTATTCCAACATGCTTTATGGACACGCTGTCAGGAGACTTGACCAATGATTTCACTCGGATTTGACTAAGTAATGTTTTCACTCACGAATAAGGTAGCACAGGACACTGAAATGTAGATGGATAAATTTATTTGGATACTAGCTGTTCCCGTTTTAGATTACGAAAGTTGTTACGAGTTACGTTTAATCGTAATGGTTTTACGTTAAACCGTTAAAATATTAAAGAACTTCCACTGCCTGGAGTCAATTTGAAACTTCGCACGAGGCCTACTAATTAATAAATTAACTAGCTGCATCCACACTTCTCTGTTTCGCGCCACTATGATCCATTCTTTCGAGTGTGCGTCTAATTCGTCTTTCCAACGACGCTTTGGTCTGCCGCGAGGAAGGGAGGCCTTTGCTCAGCAGTGGGACAGTATAGGCTAACAAAAAAAAACTAGCTGCATCATCCACGTGAAAATTGATGGAAAGTCTATGTTTCATTCTAGGCCTGTTCTAGGCCCTAGGCTACGTCTAGGTATACAAAATTCAGCCCGATTCGTTCAGTAGTTTTTGCTTGAAGAAGTAACAAATATCCATGAAAACTTTCAAATATTATATACTAGACACGCCCCGCGGCTTCGCCCGCGAACTAGTTTTTTATTTATATCATGTTTCAAGCGTTGTAAATGCGATGAGACAGGATTTGCTAGAAGCAAGCTCGAGAAATCACAGAAATACTAACCTTAACCGAACCTACGTTAGAATACAACAAAAATTGAAACATAAAAGTTTCATCAATAACAGGGTTCTACAAGCTAGCTCGTGAAATCACAGAAATACTAACCCTAACCAACCCTTAACCCTATGTTAGAATAAAACAAAAATTAAAACATAAGTCAAAACAATATCATGTTTGTACAAGCGTTGTGAATGCGATGAGACAGTACTTATTTGCTAGAAACAAGCTGGTGAAATCACAGAAATACTAACCCTAACCAACCCTATGTTAGAATAAAACAAAAATTGAAACAAAAAAGTTTAATCAATATTATTACAAGCGTTGTAAATGCGATGAATAAATTGAATTGAACCAATATCATGTTTGCACAAGCGTTGTAAATGCGATTAGACAGTATTTGCAAGAAACAAGCTGGTGAAATCACAGAAATACTAACCCTTACCAACCCTATGTTAGATAAAACAAAAACTGAACATAAAAGTTTAATCAATGTCATGTTTCTACAAGCCTTGTAAATTCGATGAGACAGGATAGAAGCAAGCTCGTGAATCACAGAAATACTAACCCTAACCCTATGTCAAAACAAAACAAAGAATGAAACATATTAAAGTTTAATGAATTACATGTTTGTACAAGCGTTGTGAATGCGATGAGACAGGATTTGCTAGAAGCAAGCTCGTGAAATCACAGAAATAGGAAGGGTCGGTACCGCGGGACTTCAGAAGCACCGCCTCATATCGCCTGTCATTGTTAGTCTCGGTTTAATCGTTCGCATCGATTTATATTTGCAGGTTTGAGTCATCCCGCAATTGTATAAAAAGCAGGTTAAGTAGGATGTTTATACAGAAGATAATATATACAGTAGATGAATGCTTGTCAGTAGTCTTGCAAAAAGAATGTTTTGACAAATACCTATGTTAAAATGATATCCTAGAATTTATTTAGTACTATGCTTCCCGGCTTAGCCGGCGTCAATGTAACGTGTTTTATTTGATTTAATTAGCACGTTTATTCAACATTTCAGCTCAATCCGTTCAGTAGTTTTGGCGTGAGAAGGTAAAAAATATGCATCCAACCATCTAAACTTTAGCATTACGAGTATTAATATGACTAGAATCGAGTTCACTATCGATTATTGAAATTATTTACAGTCAGCAAGAAAATGAAAATTAAACAAAAAAAATTTAGATGCCACTTTTTTTGTTAGCTTAGAAAAAATATTTTGTAGTAAGTGTCCAGTGTGACTATAAGTTAGGTTTACCTAGATTACACACGTTACACATTAGGGTGATCAAAAAATAGTAATGAAGCTTAAGACTGATACGTACACACACGTGTTTTGATCATAAAATATATTATCTTCGGCGCCGTGTGTAGATAGTCCGCGCCGACAACCCGCTTTCTGCGTAACCGCGACCAGTCCGATTGCTGAGTAACTCCTCGCCGAGGGCACTTGTCGTCGATGATTAACAGCACGGGTTCGATTCCCGGTCAGGTGGTCTGCCACTGAGACCTAATAAACCTATCAAGTAGAACTCACTAGTAATTAAAATTCATGGTGAATTATAACAATCTCGGGTAGTAGAAATTTATTCGTAGATTATGATTATAAAGAGTGGAACTGTGTTCTCGATATTTCAATCTCTATGAACAAATTAAAGAATGAAATTAAAACAGTATTGTATATTTTTTTTTTGGGTGGTATCTACATTAAGCTTACTGCAGACGGTTGCAAATAGTGTAGAGGTAGCTCAACTGATCCATATCAATACCAATCAAAATCTAACTGGATTAGCATTACTGAAATTAAATTTCCGGTCATTGTATACTTACTACCAATATACTTACCTATTAAAAGTCTATGTAAACATTTACCACAAAGTGTAAAATTTTATATCAATATATCTTTACTCATATAACAAGAAAGTTTGTATGGTAACATGGACAAATGTTTATTCCTCTTTCTCGAAAAAAAAAGTATTGAACGGCCTATCCGTTCAATACTTTTTTTTTCGCTGAAATTCTAAATAGACAATTAGGTTTTTCATAAATTTTCTTGCGATTGAAGCCGCGGGCGCAGCTAGTTAAATATCAATGTATTGAAAAATCATTGAAAAACGTAACGAAGTCGCTAAAGTACCTATACATCAGCCAAACTCGATGTAGAATGTTTGTAAACAAACCGCCCAAACTTAACCTAAAATACACTCTGTTGCCGCGCCTTTTTATACGCAATTTACATTACTTGTCGATTTAAGATCCTTCCTTCACTAAATATTTCGTACACTCATATCTAAAATTCGACGCCAAGCATGTGAATTTTAGTTTTTTGTGTCGTGGTTTGATTACAAACATTCTA
Source organism: Eupithecia centaureata (assembly GCA_944547425.1). Taxonomy (NCBI): domain Eukaryota; kingdom Metazoa; phylum Arthropoda; class Insecta; order Lepidoptera; family Geometridae; genus Eupithecia; species Eupithecia centaureata. The sequence goes on along the minus strand of OX155684.1, from coordinate 13,300,869 downwards.
CATCGAGTTTGGCTAGTGTATAGGTGTTCTTTATATAGGGTAGTAGAACTATAAAATGCCGGAGCCACACTCGTAACTGTCAACTGTCATAAAATAAAAATAACAGTGACATGTGCATGTTATTTAAGTCACTTAATTCCATTAACTTCAAGGAGTTTAAGTGACTTTGCATTCAATGTCGTGGCACTTTAATCTGCCGGTATTAATGGTTTTTTACTCAAAATGTTCATAAGAGATGAAATATTTAACGAAGCTCAAAAATTTACAGATTTGAACAAGGTATCTCGATTTTTCTTGTTTTTAAAATTAGGTTATTTTTTTTTTGACGGCCGATGTGGCGCGGTGGGCGAAGGTCCGCCTGCTACGTAGGTTGCGGGTTCGATTCCTGCTTCGGAACACATTTGAGTACAATTTGCAGATATTTGTTCCGTTGGTCCGGGTGTTTTCTATACCTATATAATAAAAAAAATCGATCTATGTAATGTATATTTTACGTATTATTTTACGTAAATTGCACCACTAAAGATAACTATGATTTTTTTTTCTCTATTAATATGTTGTTAATTGCTCAAAAACAACGAAAAAGATGCAAGTTCGAGTTCGATATTGAATGAGAGACCAATGGAATGATGAATGAAAACTATCAAAAGCACGAATAGTTTGGAGCTTGCTCTGATGATACCAGTCTCGTAAAATATGTTCCACCAATATTCCTTTGGTTTTGTACCTCATTTGTTTACAAAAAATATCTGTGTTTTTCCATTCAACAACGTGGCAATGCTGCCAGCATTCTGGGTACCTTCTGGTGACGGCTAAGATTTTTAAGTTTGTTATAATTGTATGTACTAGTGAGTTATGTGATCTAATTAGGTATGTTATCCTAATAAATAATATGTACACAGTATTATTAAAAATTAATTAATTACTAGAATTAACTTTACTCAAATTTTTATTAATCTGTGTTTTTAAATCGCAGTAAACAAATAACATGAGACAAGCTATATTTTATGTGGAATTGATAGGTGTCAAATCGACTTTGACCTTCATGAAACTATGCAGGTGTTGATTGCTGAACGAGGGTTCAGCGCTGTTTTTCATCGAAATACCGTTAATGCTGGCGTGACAGACAATTTTTTTTAGTATATAGAATAAACTAGTTACCAATTTATAAATTGGTTCTATATTAATTCTAAGCTAGTTACCAATTTAAAAATCGGTAACTAGCTTATTCTGTATTTCACGGTAGGAAAGGTAGGTACGAAAGGTAATTCTCAGTAAAATGGTTCCTACTAAATATCAACATTAATATGCATTGAAATAATGAACAGGACATTTAAAAGTCTAAAATGTAATAAAGTCTAAAAGTATAATAAAAATAATACATTGAAAATGGTTTAAAGAGCACGCATAAATTTAAATTAAATTAATTAATTTGTCACTTTTAAGCCGCTCTATGTGTCATTCAATAATTCATTTCAACATAATATTATCTCTAACCACACCTTAACATCGTAGTTCCTTTATAAAAACTAGATGCGGAACAGAGTTTTTTTCTTACAAATTTCTGAAATTGCACACCCCCTAGGGGTTAATGCGAAAAATAAAAAATACGTGTTTTTTTTATTCACTCCATAGTTTAATTCTATCCAGTTTTGAGTGAATCCAAGGAAAAAATATTTTCCATATAAACTTTACTACATTTAACACCCTCAAAGGTTAAAATTTCCAAATTTTAATAGCCTATGACCTATTCCAGGTTTTAAACTATCTACATACCTAAATTTCATTTAAATAAGTTAAGTAGTTACAAAGATTACTTATAACAAACAATCATACACACTTGTAGAGGTTGAAATTTTTAACAATTAATTGGCATTCGGCCACTCTAACGGATCCAGCAGAATAATAGAAACAGTTGTGGTTTCTAATAACACCTTGGGACAAATGATTGCACGATCAAAAAATATGTTTCAGGGTTCTGGGTTTTGTCTGTGTATAATAAAAAATATCTACCTATGTAATGTATATTATTGTATTAAGTATATCGTCGCTCAGCGAGCTATGGAAAGAGCTATGCTCGGAGTCTCTCTGAAGGATAGAATTCGTAACGAATACATCCGACAGAGAACCAAAGTTAGCAACATAGCTCAAAGAATTAGCAAGCTGAAGTGGCAATGGGCCGGCCATATCTCGCGAAGAACCGACAACCGTTGGGGTAAACGTGTTCTTGAGTGGAGACCGCGACTCGGTAAACGTAGTGTAGGACGCCCTCCGGCCAGGTGGGAGGACGATCTGCGAAAGACTGCTGGCAGATGCTGGATGCGTCAAGCTGAAGACCGGGCGCTATGGCGCTCATTGGGGGAGGCCTATGTCCAGCAGTGGATATATATTGTCGATATAGTCGATATAGGTTGATGATGAAGTATATCAGTTATTTAGTACCCATAATACAAGCTCTGCTTAGCTTGGGGCTAAATGATGCTGTGTGAATTTTCCAGCATTCTTATTTTATTATATTATAATTTTATGAGACCTAGGTATAGCCTGGGATCTTCTGACATTTTCAATATTATATCTCTCTTGGTGACATTTTTTGCACAGTTCTGCATCCACGTAATAAGCGCCCTAGCCAGCTAGGTGTAATGGCGGAATTATAGGGCTCTGTAAATATTGCTTGTTCCGCCCCAGGGTATGCTAGGTAAATGGACTGTATTTATCTTGCCCGGCCCTTTCTGGACTTTGATGCTAATTCTTTATATAGAATGCGTTAATAAGGTCCAGTTTACATTACACTGAAGCTATACAGAGATGTGATGGAAAAAACAAGATATAAACACACAATGGTTAAATGAGAGTTAGTGAGATTTATAATATGAGAAATACCTACCGTGTGAAAATACAGGAGCTCATTAGGGGAGGTCTATGTCCGTCAGTGGACTAATATAAGTTAATGATAATGATGATATGAGAAAATAGCCTCCTTAAAAACTCTCAAAAATATTCGAAAACTTATCGAAATCGTAGGAAACAAATATTCTAAGAGCCAACGAACATGAAACCAGAAAAAATTGTCCTAGTAGAATACCAAAAGGACTAACACTTTAAGACACGATACTACTGTTAGGGTGAAGCGATTTATTTAGTGGAATTCGGCCCCTGGGGCCAAATTCCACTAATGTCAAAACAAAGCTCTCAATAGTGCCATTCAATCAAGATGACTATGATGACGTTTGTGCATTTGGTATTCTACTATTTTTTGCACTTGAAGAGACTTTCATAATTAGAACGTCAAATTGGTAGTCATAAAGGTAATCGTCACAGCCATGAATGAACCTCAAAAAGTTTGTGTTAGTAGAATGCCAAAAAGAGTTAACCACTGATATTTTGACACTATACTATTTAAATGGTGAAGCGATTTATTTAGTGGAATTCGGCCCCTGGTTGTTTGCGATACAATATTTAGAGACCCAGAAATTTGATACCCTTGATAGCCCTTAGAAGTTATGTAAACCCATGTGTGGAACACTATGTAATGCCTTACCATCTTTGTAAATTTCTTTATTAATTACGATATTTCTCATTTCGTCCATGATAATTTGTTTTAGTTGTCTATGATCCTCTCAGCTTCTTTTCGCTCTAAAAAAGCTCTTATTAATAATTATACCTACATATGTTTAGATACACGTCAAAAATATAAGATGAAGAAATCTAAAACCACATTGATTATTAAATAAATAAAGTTAGATAGTAGAGACTCTATTGTAATTTACAAATTTATTGCACACCCCGTAGGGGTTATTGTGTAAAAATAAAAAACACATGTTTAATTATTCACTCCATAGTTTTTTATACCGAGTTTTGAGTTAATCGAATCAAGGAAAAATAATTTTCCATGCAAACTATATATACCACCCTATTTCAGCCGCTCAGAGGTTAAAATTTCCAAATTTTTATAACCGTTGTCCTATTCTAGGTCCTAAAAAATCTACATACCAAATTTCATTTAAACAACTTAAGAAGTTACAAAGATTACTTAAAACAAACATTCACCCAGACTTTCCCATGTATTATATGAGTAAGATTTTCAAATTGAAATTTTGAATGCTTCACACATCACATAACTTGTAATTGAGTAATTGCAAATAAGTAATTTGATATCCTGATCACGTTTCGTCATTAAATATTGACAAATAAATGTCAAATAGTAATTACACAGTAATTGAAAAAGTAATAATAAATAGCAGAGCGTAGAATACGGAATGAGGGTATTGAAACATTATCAAAGTACTTAGTGGTTAAGTTGTTTAAACGAGCCTGCGGTTTCATACTTTACACATTATTTCTGGGGAAAAGAAACCTCATCATCACCATATTTTTGTTTTACCTACATCAACGAATCAAAGGACAAAAATAATAAGTAGTCCAAAAACACTAACATAGATATTTTTGATTCTAATATTAACAAATTTAAGAAATGCGTAATCAGATTGCTATATGGTGTTCAACAATAATGTTAAATAATGTTTATATTATCTGTCCAATTTCTGTTTGTTCATGATTCTTTTTGTTCTTCATTTGTATTCTCTTCTTAGTTAATATTTATCTTTTTTTGTTATTCTAAATTTAGTTTGCCTTTCTTTTTTTAAATTGCTATCATGTTTGCATATTTGGGTAAAATCTAGTTCGTAATGTAATAACAATGTACATGTTGTATTTGTATAAGGATTTTACTCTGTTTTGTGAACTAATAAATAAAATAAAAAGAAGCCAACAGTGGTTTATTTTTCGCTTCTTCCACTAGTTGACAAAAGATTGAAGTGAGGAGAAAATCAATTAACGCCTTATTTCTTATATTATTTAACATTTACAGTTTAAAATTTAACTTGTTCAAGTGCTTATTTTGTAACCCTGAAGAAATAAAGTTCTTGACTTCTAATTTCTGAAAAAAGTTATTACAATTGAGTGATTTTAGTTCAATTTAATTTAATTTATTTTAATTTTGTCTGTAACCATTAAAATGAAACCACGAAACATGTTAATACATTAAGATACAAGAAACATTTTAGAATAAAATTATATAATTATTATTTACCTACATCAGGGGCTAATCTTATAGATTGCGGTAATTTATTACATACTAGCGACCCATCCCGGCTTCGCACGCTTTTATTGTACGTATAAACCTTCCTGTTTATATTTTATATTGTACTGTTTATTATTTTTAAATTAGATATAAGCTCTTTAAATGTTTTCTTGAGTACAAATAAAGTGTTCATTCATTCATTCATTCATTCATTCTTGAATCACTCTATCTATTTAAAAAAACCGCGTCAAAATCCGTTGCGTAGTTTCAAAGATTTAAGCATACAAAGGGACATAGGGACAGAGAAAGTGACTTGTTTTATACTAAGTAGTAAAGATATAGCAAAGATACTATTGAAGATTTTCTATTATTTTCCATTACTTGTTCTCTTTAAATTAAATTATGGAACACTAGTGTTTTCATTTAAATCATTTAAGACAAACAAATCTAAAACCAATAAAAATAGCCAAGTAATTACTCATTCAGAAGACCACCCATATTAAATTAGTTTAGTCCAGAATTAATTAGTAAATGTCTTACAAGCTTAATTTTAATTACGCTTCCTCTATTTTATGGAGTTCCGTTTATTATTACAATTGGCGTTGTTTTTCTAGAAGTTTATTGCTGAAAGGTCTATTAGATAATTGCCTAATAAATTAAAATTGGTGCTTATTACTCTCGAAAATTATGAGCAAGGAGTTTTATGAATCACAAATATGTAGATACTTAGAACATTATAAAATATAGTATCTGAACGTTAAATAATGTCTGAATACTTTCACATACTTAGAACATTATAAAATATAGAAGGTACCTGAACATTAAATAATGTCCTGAATACTTTCACACTGTCTTAGATTTTAAATCTCTCAATGCAACGCGTGACCCGAGATGTTTTTGAGACGCATTTTTGATTCCCGCTTTAGGACGAATTTTTATACGAGCTTTTTTGTATTTGTCGCTTTCTGTGTCCCTATGTCCCTTTGTATGCTTAAATCTTTAAAACTACGCAACGGATTTTGATGTGGTTTTTAATAGATAGAGTGATTCAAGAGGAAGGTTTATACGTATAATAAAAACGTGCGAATCCGGGGCGGGTCGCTAGTACTATAATAAAATGAAGTAATCACTGGACTAGGTACCGTCTACGGCACCGTTGGTTTAGAAAATGATTGAAGTGCACCGAAAAGATGCTCATTACAGATAAGTTCAAATAAATTGCTATTCAAATTAGTTTAGCGGACGATAGTATCACAACTCGGACGGTAGCTGGGAAAAGGGAATAAGTAACGTTTTCACAGAACCTGTCTAGGTCTGAATATACAATGAGTAAAATTGTAACTTTGATTTGCACAGTTTTTATTAATATGGGGTTGTGGGATTCATTTGTTGCTCGTGGGCCTTGGGAATATTTGTACGATAATTTTTCCGAGGTTCCTTTGTTTAATAAAAAACATATCTATATATGTTATGTTTTTTATTACCTTAAAATTTTAGCTCCATGTGTCCAAGATCTGCTCAGCTTGGGGCTAAATGATGCTGTGTGTGGATTGTCCAGAATTATTATGTTGTTTGAGTTATTTAACATTTAACCAACGATGAAATAGGCTTAGCATAATTTACCTTGTTGTTGTTGTTTTGAATCGATTACCATCATTGGTGATGCGTGGTCAAGTCGATTTACGATGTGAAAATTAAAAGTCTTTGCACATAAACACTACCTAATAAGGTGTTCCGAGCCGTGTCGCTTCCAGCTACTCTCTGTTAGCGAATATAAAAAATATTATTTCATCACTTACCACGTTCCCCGCGTTAACTGCCGATATAAGTCACAATTATGTTGTACCTAGTCTCGCCGAAGGCAATGTCCCCCTAATGTAATCCATAGGCACGTTAATTAAACACTTGCTGTACTTAATGTACTTTAAATGGTTTAAAAAGTATGGTTTTCTAAGACCAAGTAATTCCTGTTATGAAAATGAAGCTCGTTTTATCATTAAAGGTTTGATTCACTAGATCACTGAACTGGTACAATGTAAGCCCTTACGCTCAAATCCATAACAATAAGATTTTCTCCTAAATTGGCCCACAGTTTGCCCTGAAATTGGCCCTATAGAATCCCAATTTGGCTCAGCTCACACTTTGAATGCATCTTCTTAGGGAGCGTTACATATTTAGCGGCGTTTTGTGCTATTGATTATTCAGTATAGCCTATTGTACGGACTTTGATTTAGTATTATAATGTGGGACTTATTAGCCACCACAATTTATGATATACATGATATATATGATATACATAAATTCAGGCGATATTTTACTTGTCTAGTTTTTGCTCGAATGCTACATTTGTTAAATGGGGTTACTTATATGTACGTTTGCCTACCATTTTAAGTTAATAAAGAAGAATCCTAATATAGAGTCCCTCACTATGCCTTTAAAACTTAGGTATGCCAGAGATACTTTGGTATTTACTAAGGATTTGAAGACTGTGAGATCGAACTATAAACAAGGCTACTGCATCCTTTCGAACTTTTCTTTGCTGAATATAGGTAGCCTACACAAGTGTCTATTTCCAATCTAGAACCGTTTTATATATGCCTTTCTGAGCAATTTGTTGGGTTGTTTTACCGTGAAGATAATAAAAACGCACTAACAATTTGTTATGCCCAGGGACAAAAGTTTTTACGATCTGCAAATATTTGTTCCGAGTGTTTTTTTGTATCTAATACAAATGTAAATAGGTAATATTATGTAAAGTATTGTATTAAATGTAACAGTCATTTAGTACCCATAACACACGTTCTACTTAGCTTGGAAATAGATGATGCTGTGTGGATTGTCCAGCATTATTAACTAGTTTTTTATCCCACTAATATTATAAACGCGAAAGTTTGTAAGTTCGGATGGATGGATAGATGGGTGGATGGATGTTTGTTACTCTTTCACGCAAAAACTACTGAACTTTGGCGTAGAGATATACACATTATCGTCTGGAAATGGGTTGCCGTCACCCCCGGGTTAGCTGCGGTGATTGGGTCAACAGGGTCGCCGAGAACGTGTCTCGGCCTACGGAGGAGAGTAGAAAATATCAAACCTGAGGCACACTCTATTTATAAAGTTCTTATCAAACTTCTCATAGGGTCCACAGGTGATCGGAATGCTGGCTTCTATTTCGGTCAACGAATTAGCATTGCCATTATACGTGGCAATGCTGCCAGCATTCTGGGCACTCTGCCTTCTTGTGACGGCTTAGATTTTCAGGAGTTTGTTATAATTATAAATACTAGCTGTATTTAGTCGTTTTGTTATTGTTTCAATAAAAGTAAAAGACTAATGATGGGATAAGTCAAATCCATTTGCTTTGCTTACAACTAGACTATACTATAGATATTAATATATCTTTCAATGGGCAAACGCTTCTACAGTAAAACTCGCAAGTGAGTTGCAAAAACTATTTATGTAGGTACTTAACTATAAATAAATTCAAACAAATTGTCAAAACTATTCATTGTAAGTTGCTATAAAATATCTAATTATGGACATAATCAAAGTGAGCACTTAGTTTGAATTATTTTTTGCATGCAGTTTATGACGTCCAAGAGTCCTGTAAGATCTAGATAGAGGATTTTTTTTTAATGTGTACGTTATTAACAACGAAAATTACAAGCAAGGAATAGTAAAATTACAACTATTATTTACAATTGAAACCATTGAGCTAACTGCAGACGGTTGCAAACAGTCTAAAGGTAGTTCAATTGATCCATGTCAATACCAGTCGGAAGCGTCCCCAAGACACTGGCTGCATTACCACGCTGTATGGCAATGCTGATGCGCTGAGCCAGATATTCACCAGCTCTCGGGTAACGCGTCGCATCGACCATACGCTCAGATAATTTTTTAAAAACCCGGAGAGCCTCGGTACCCCACGGACCTACCACCTACCACGGGTCTCGACTCCAAGGGGATGAAATGCGTAGGTTCTGTCAAGACCTGCATATTTGCGCCTCTTGAGATCCTCGGCCAGATCTGCCGCCGCACCAGCCCTAGTGGATGTACTTGAAAGATGGGAAGGTGCAAGTGTGTCGACGCATGTAGCGTCCCACACAATGGGCCTTCCCAACTCCCATGGGACTAGTGTCATACCATCGGGCCTCTTGCCATTGTCACGGCACGGAACAGACCATTCGGTTCGAGAATAGCTGGTACGTTAGCGCTGACAAAGGCCCGCTGGATGATGTCATTAAGGCGGGCATGACGAGATATCCAAAACTGAATAATAGTAAAAGCCATATGGCTGTTAATTTTGAGAAGTCTGTCCGAAGTTTTGTTGAAATTTTGAATTTTCTCATCTACAAATGGCCGAAAAGACTCATCAAGAATTGGTGAACCTAGGAGTCGAAGTGAACATTTATCTATAACTGTGATGTTAGGGGCCAAACTGTTAAATTTTGCAATGATATTGTTTTTGTCTACACAAGAGTCCGAAATAAAAAGCTCGCTCTTGCAAATTCAACTCCAAACCTATTTGTCGAAATTCATCTGTGATTTTTAAATCATTAAAAACGGTGTCCACTTCTCCACCTAAACTTCCTTTCATTTTTTATTTTGATACTTACATTTTGTAATTCTTTATTTTCTTCTATCGTTATCGTTAATCGAATGTTACGTTTTCGGTGACTTCACTGATATGTGATAATCGGCCTATAATTGCTTCCTTTAACATTTTCATACATAATTAACAGTAACAGAGGTGGTCTTGCAATTAAATTAAATGTTACAAGTAGATTAGATACGTACCTAATGTACCTATATCGTAAACTCAACGATTCTGGCGATCCAAATGTTGCCATGAAGTGATCGCTGTTAGTGATAAGGCCGCCGATTGTGCCATTCTAGATATAATTAGTATTTAGCTAGTCGTTAAACATGTTTTGATGGTCCAATGAAGTTATTATCTTTATATCTTTCTTCAGAAAATGTTAATTTGAAATTCGTGTCGAAAACGCATTCAATGTGCAGCGGGCTACTGCCATAGGTATAGCGGGGCAATACAGCCAGCGTCTTGGGCACGCTTCTGACTGGTATTGAAATGGATCAGTTGAGCTACTTCTAGACTGTTTGCAACCTTCTGCAGTTTTTATTTGTTTCTATTCCTTGAATTTTCTTTGTCAATACAGAATGACCAGATAATTTTAGATTACTTAAATATTTATTACTTATACGAAATTTTTAATTTTGATTTGAGGGACACAGGTGGGGACCGTGCAATTACCAAAGTTTATTTTGAACATGAGTGCGATTTCAGTAAAATAGTGTTAATAACCTACATTTTAGAAAGGAGCTCACCAACATCGACATCAACCTATGTATATATAGTGCACTGCTGGACAGAAATTAGATAAAATGATTAAACATTGCGACTTATCCGTAGAACATAGTTCTATGTGATCATAGCCCAAAAATGACTTTAATAGCGAAACGAGATAAGAAGAACAAGCTCTACAGAAGTACGTTTTTAAAATTTTTGTATCTTAATTAGTTTCGGAGATATAAAATCGAACAACGTCCTAACTGATATGAACTCCGCCCAACAACGTTCTAAGTGATCATGCAACGGCGCGCGGGTGCGGCGCACGGTGCGTGCGCTCGGTCCGTTCGTCAGTTCGGACGTTGTTCGTTGGAGATAGGAAAAGAGAAAGTCTTTCGATGTGTTTTTTAAAGGTTTAATATACATTAAATTCAAATATAAATATTGCTTTTTTATCTCGGTTTTAGGTAGCAGGCGTTCAATGTTTAAATAGGACGTTTTTTGATGGAGAGCTCGTGCAACGCATTTTTTGTACAGAAATTCTTTGGCGTAGTGCATATTCAAAGGAATAATAATTTTTTCTTTAATAATTAACGGTAAAAAGTTTAAGTCATATGATACGTTAGGACCATTTTATGCGAACACTATTAAGCTTCTTAGGATTTCATATGACTATAGGACATTTTCCATCGGAATCTGTTAGAGGATTTGTCGGTTCGATGTTAAGATAGAACGTTGTTTGTGGGATAATGAAATCATTTAGGACGTTGTTCATCACAAAACATCATTAAATATTGAGATTTTTTTATTTCTAAGTAGTGTAATAAATTGCTAAGTACATTTTTTTTCAGTATATATAAAATATGAACGTATTTTATACATAGCTTCAAAAATAATTAGTTTTTTCTTCAATTCCAGTTGTGAATGTTGATAACAGCCGCGTGATACCAAAAAACGTCGCCTTTGCTTCCAGGTGCAGGAAAATCTAGCTAATATAATCAGGATTAGATTCTGCATGAGATAGTGGACCGATGAAATTACCTGCGATAGCTCAATACCGAATGTTGTGTCTAATACCTCAGCCATGAACGTTTAAATCAATGAAGCTAGTATATTTTCTTTGATAATTCATTCTAGTTACGAAAATTCACCATTAATATAGCAATAAGAGTTAGAAGTTTCTCACCACAGATGTACCCCAGTAAATTTTATACAGTTCAAAATTAACCAGGGTAGATCTGTGGTGATAAAATTTTAACTCATCAAGCTGTATTAATTATGAATTTTCTTAACTAGAAGGTATTGCCAACAACATATCTATGCCGTCTTATATTAATGTCCATTCGGTCTGCTACCTGCGTTTTCCGTCCTAATCATGTGGACAATCAATGTGATTAAATACTGGTAAGCATTTGCGGTACAGTTTTACTAAAAAATTCTGCGGGCATCATCGAATTCCAATAGTTATTTTAACCTATGTACTTGTTCCGATATAAATTACTTTGATTTACAACATGAATTCGCCTGCATCTTCACAACGCAACGTGGCTTCTAAAAACAGACAGACGCTGAATGCTAATGAATGAATGCCTTGAATTTAGGTAAAAATTTGTTAGGAGAAAAAAAAAGCCGTAGATGAAAAAACCATCAGGCCAACATGCAAATGCCGCTGACAAATGCCCTGTGTTGAAAGCAAACAGCGCTTGGCTTCATAATGTTTTTTGGCAACTATGAGACCGACCCATGGAGCGGAATTTCATCAAGATAAGGAAAAGACGACTGGGATGATGACCTAACCAAACAAGCAATATTATGTTTTGCTGATCAATTTATGACCTAAATTCTGCTCACTGATTGAGCGAAACAATGTTCAATTATAGTAATAAGTGCTTAATTTGGTTTTTAATTGTTTTTCTAAATTATATTTCAGTATAAGTTTTGTTATTTTTGTATGTGTTTTGAATGAGGTAACTAAATTGAGAAGTTTACACAACTATCTGCATGTTTTGTTAAATATTTACTTAGATTATTTATAATATTACGAATCAGTATCGTTTTGCCCGAGGCGAGTTTTGAAACTTGACAATTAATTTGCACGTTAACCGAAAACTGACTTGTTGGCGTAATAGTTAAAGCTTAAAATACTATATCGTATGACAAAATGGTAACCAGGTCAGAAACAGGTAACATGTCTAAAAAATAAATATAAATGGACAATTCTTCACACAAAATCATCTAGCCCCAAGCATTGCTTGTATTATGGGTACTTGATAACTGGTATACTCAAAGAATTATACTACTTACGTAGGTATATTTTTTTATTTTATCTATATTATATGTAGAAAATAGCCTGAACATTCTGAACCAGTATCATATTTATGACCCAAGGTGGAAATCGAACCCGCAACCTCGAGCGTCGCAGGGAGACCTTCTCCAGCTGCCCCACAGAGTTCGTCATAAACTTATCGTCGTACGTAGTCTTAGCTAAACTGATAAATCCACGTAAATATTTATCACCACATGTAGATAATATTTACATTTCGCACCTTAGTCTAAAATTTATTCATGCGCATTTCAGCATTTTTCTAATAGGGCATGGGTAGTTCAAATCTTTATTAACAACGAAAATTACAAGCAAGGAATAGAAAAATTACAACTAGTATTTACAATTGAAACCATTGAACTAACTGCAGACGGTTGCAAACAGTCTAAAGGTAGCTCAATTGATCCATGTCAATACCAGTCGGAAGCGTCCCCAATGTGGGTAGTGATAATAGCCCTGCAAATATTCTATGAGCTGAATTTTAAATGACGTGTTTGTTGTTCTAAATCATGCCATATATTGGCTATATTACTTATTTTGATGATTTTTTAACTTAGTAAACGATTTTAGTACTTAGAAGTTCTAATTTTACTACAATATTTTAAGGTAGTTATCCACATAGGACTCTTACGGAATAGATAACTCCAACAAAAAACGACCCATGTTAATATAAAACGTCATTTTGCTAAGCCGTTTCCGTAAAACAACGTTCTATCTTCACATAAGACCGCCGCTGTTCCGTCGTAAAACGTCCTACGTTAATATAGGACTCACTATCTCCGGAAATAAAAGGAAAATAAATATACACTAAAAAGCGTTTAACTAGGCTAGGGCATTGTAACAACATACCAAAAAGTCTGAATGAGAAGTCTCACCGTTTAAGAGTTACACAAGTCAACAACTTCTCTAGCGTCTACTGAAAACCATCAACTCTGCAGATAGGACTTTGTTCTACGGATGAGTCGAATTTGAATATAATCAAAACATGTCGTATTAGTCATATGATTTTGTTTTACAACCGAAATAAAAAAAGAAGGAGATTTTCAATACAACTGTATTTTTATGTTTGCTTTGTCATAATCTTTTTCTGTGTTGATTTACTTTGTTTAAGTATACGTTTTTTTATATAAAAACTGGTGCGTCCCTTGTATTCCCATTTAAATTTGTACAATCCTGACCTTCTTCTTCTAATATTAAATTAATATTAAATGAAATAAATAAATAAATAAATAAATATAGGTATATATTTTTGAGCTTCTTGGTTCTATCTATCTATCCATCCATAAAAACTTATACCCTAGCCTCACCCTACGGCGTAACAGGAAACTTTTTAAACAAAGTTGCTACCTACTACGGCTTTTAATTCCATAGATATCAACATCAATTGAGTCAGTTACCTTGTATTTACTTTCTTTGATATTGTAATCAGTGAATACAGAATCAAGACACGTTCTGGTCGCAATTACTGAATACCTCGACATCTATCGGTACCTAGGGGAGAAAAACTACACAATCCAAAATGGCTAAGATAATTACTTGCGTAATTAATGCAAGTATTTCACAGTTTTTCTATTTACTATTGGCACTTTAACTATATGTTTGTTTTACATAACTGCTTTGAAGATAGCTCGATCACTTGTTATTCGGAAGTATGAAACATATCAGTAACTGTCATGATGGAAAATCTAGACTTGACACCCTTTCTGATATTAACAGGCTACCTCCTTCGTTTAATTTTATCGTTATCCATGAAAATCCTTGTTTTTAAATAATTTATAGTATTAAAATTCAGATGAATTCACTTGAATTCACACTAACATATGATATTGGCAAAACGTTAACTAAAATAGACTAACGCATCGATGACAAGACGAAATAGAATATTATAAGAAATGGACACTGGCGCAAAATAAAAAGTGTGGAAGGATTCCCTTCCACGTTTTTCTATTTTGCGTTAGTAGTCCTTTTCCCAGCAGTTGGACAGCACATGCTAATAATAAAAAGAAAAATTAATTTCTGCAAAACCAAACAGCAGACTCACATTTCGCTTCCAAAGATTTTGGACGAGACAGCTTGCGTTTTGTGATATTTATTGTAGTTAGCTACTAAACAACATAGAAATTTACTATACATATGGGTGATTCTACGAAAACTCGTTTTTTGTCTGACTTCTGTGGCACATTTTTTTTTGTTGAAATTGCACATCATGATAGTATATTCTAAATAAAGATTTAATTTTGAATTTTTAGTAGTGAAGGGAACTTTATTGGCTTTATGGTTACGGAGTTATTCAATTTAAAAAATATGGTGTCCACGGAAATCGGAATTTATATGGGTTGGTTTATCGATAAAAATATGTGTTTTCGGTAGTAAGTAGATTATTAAGGTAAGGACCAATTATTTGACGTTTGTAGTTTTAATCAGTTTTTACAAAAACACCTTCAAATCATTACTGTAAATACAAGTAACTTTTTACAAAAATCACACTAACAATGTTTATCTTTGTATTAAAAATATTATAATTATTCATTTTGTATTTATTATAAACTTTAATCATAAAAAACATCATAAAAACTGTAAAAAAATATTATTGAGATGTTAATGAACCCGCAAAATCCACGGAAATCACACCACGGAAATAAAATAAATAACAAAATCTTAGAAATTTTCTTAATTTGCTGGTTTATTTTACATTGAAATATGCAGTCGAAATTAGGAACACAAAAGGCATGAATTATCATCATTAATAAAACAATAGGATTAGCATAAACAAATTTATAGTCAACATGGCAATCAGAATTTCTAGATACCAAGCCACGGAAAGTGATTACGTACTGAAATAACAGAGTGACGTGGAGACTTACTCACTTGTTGTACACACCACTGATGGGGCGTGACTGATAGTTTCTCTCGGTCTAACAACAATTTACGCAGATGTTAAAGTACAGCATTTATGAATGAATTAGTACGCACCAGGGGAATCAGAGCTAAACGACGGACGCGAAGTTATCTCGTTGTAACTTGTCAACTAAAGCTTAGTTTTGCGTAGTAATAGCGTCAAATAAGCAAGTAACTATCTGGGTTATTGTGAACCTATGTAAATTAGTACTAGTGTTTTCAGAAAATGATATAAAAATTTATTAACACAGGAACATGAGGTCCGGACGCACCACGGAAGTCAGAATTTCCAAGGACTTTATTTATTTTTACTTATTTAAAATAAGATTGTTAAAAAACTAAAAAAGGCCTCCCCTATTATCTTTGTCTAATCTACTATCATAAAAAAAATCAAAGGGCTAGGGATACTTTTTGTATGATTTTTCGAGCCGGACATGTTTTTTTCCACCCTGGGAGAATCACCCATATATTACATCACATAAGTAACTCATTGTACATAATATGGATAGCGTCGTGATCACGCGCGATATTTAAACTCACAGACAGGGAATGTTGAAATAGAAAAGAAGAAAAGCTTTATTTTTTACTCAAAACACATAAAAGAAAGAACTCATAAGAATACAATTTAAAATAACAGTTTGGTTCAGTCACAAAACGGTCCCTGTCTCAGCATGAGCTGCTCTATTTTACTTTGTCTATTTGTTGCGATATGGATTGATTTTCTGAGCTCGATTAAGACAGCCGGGAAATAAATAATCTAGCTGTTCTCACACACCCTGCATCTATATAGTATTCTAGAAGTGTTCTAGTACTTTCCTATGTATAGAGGATTAAATAATTTCGTCTGCTTAAGGCGAAGTGTCTGCAGCAAGTTTGCGCTTTTTGCGATGCGCAGGAGTGCGTGATTAGCTCCATTTCAATTAAAAACCTGTCAACGGCGCGCAAATGAGACACTACTAACACTACCTTTTGTGTTGTCAGTACTTGCAGCTTGTAGACCCATGTTTTGAACCGTAAAGTATCTAAAAACTCTTTGAAAATATTCCAGTATCATTGTTAAGAGTTAAAGCGGTATTACACTACACGTTATTCAGGGCCCGGTAGTTAGGGCGATTAGGGAGGACAACGCTTGCCAGGTTCGTCCCTTAGGGACCCTAAATCTTATTACACCACTCATAGTTAGGGTTAGGGTCCCTGAATAGCGTGTAGTGTAATACCCCTTTTAATGTATAAGTAGGTAGATTATGCAAGAAGGACGTACGGAACTAATGAGCATGTAGGTAACCTACAGCAGCCAAAGTCGATGTTAAATTTATTTATTTATTTATATTTTACTTTAAATAATACGGACAGGTCCAATTACATTATTTAAAGGTCACACGTCATATTATTATCATTATCTTAAAATACAATCAGAAAAACAAAGAAAAGAATGTCACTATTACTATAAAATATTAAAAAAAAATTAAATAATTTATAATTACAAATTAAATTAAATAACACATGTCAAAAAAGAAAAAATAAGAACAAGTACACGTACACCCATTCATACATCATCACGCTCACAGAACCTCAAACATACCGACAAAATCTTAAATATTTGTAAACACAATAAAATAAAACTCGCTTGCATCGGGTTTCAGATATAGTTAGGTAGGTATAGGTACTGAATCATTAGCAATACTTTTTTCAACCCTAAATCTACTGTGATAATTTTTTAAATTCATTTAATCGTGCTGTGCACAGTTTAACTTTGTGGAAAATAAGTAGTATCGTATCGATTGATTGATTTGAAATAGATTAATTATAATTATACAAATTTATAAAAAGCTTTCAAATTGGTTTTTAATAATTACTCTTCGGACTTGGAATAAGATGGCAAATGTTTTCCGAAGCGCTGAACACCATTTACTCTATGTCACAAATTGTTCGTAGGCAAGCGCGCCTTTAGGCTTGTTGTAAATCCAGTAAATCGCATTTATTCAAATTCTTATCTCGTTTTCAGATCTCAACAGCAGCGGTTGGCTACTGTCTGCCCAAAACTCACATCAATAAGGTAAACCGAAACAATTACCCTATTAGCTTAACAAGTCACCAATTTGTTCCATTCTTATTAAAACCACGCCTACCATTCAATACCAACCGTAATTCCTTACAATAAGAACTCACCATAATCTACACAAAGTGACAGGCGAACCATAGATAAGCAAAGACAAGAGACACAAGACCTTTCATCATAGGCGCGAAATCTGATACGCCATTTTGGGTTGCCATGACAACGGAAGTGCGAATGCGAAACGCGGTTCGGCTCCTTTGATTTAGTGGTCTAAGGGGAAATAATGGCTGGTTCGGAGTATATACAGTGTAGTGGCAGAAATTGGCAAGGCCTTGTATGGAATTGTTGGGTTAGGCCGTGTTAGCACGAGCGAATTGAAATACTGAGTTTGAAATGGTGGAAATTTGAATCAATCTTACCGGTAGGTACTATGATACCTTAGGTAGGTACAGGATCTTATTGCTATAGGTACACACATTATTGAATTTTAATAAACTTAAGAGAAAAAATAAAAACATAGATTAGTCATCAGCCTAATCAAAATCTTCTGTCTATTCTTCTCCGAAAAAGTGACATGAAATTTAAACGAGTTTCGAAGTGTTTCTAACTCAAAAGCAAACAATTATTATAATATAGCTTCTCACATTGCAATAAGTGTTCAAAAAAGTAGTATGTAATTGATATACCTATTAAAAATAGTATGACCCCGTGCAAGCAGTTGTGTGATTATTTCGTACATTTTAACTACTAAGCCTTTATAGGCCTCTCATGGCCGCAGTGATACGATAATAAGCTTACCCAAATAAAAAAACTATTTATAAATAAAAAATAAAAAATCTTATAAGTAACCAAAAAATAATTAATTTTTATTTAAAAAAAACCTACAAAAATGCACAAAAGGGACGAGCGCGTTGAGATCTTTTCTATGAAAGTTTCGTCCACCCTCTAGCATTATTAAAAATTAGCTCTAGGTAAATGGTATTTTTTTAATCTCAGCATCCCAATAATATCCCTCCATTCTCCCCGCTTTCTACTTCATTTAGCAGAACTAGTCGCGTCGAATCGCATTATGGCTATCAGAGCACATAACTCTGATAGTGCCGACCCTATCACTCCGAAACACTTTATCACTGATTGATTATCTACAAGCTACAAGACAGGTGCATTTGAGTTTCCTCGGCTAGGAGGGAAAGCAAGGATGAATGTAGTTGAATTTCGAATTACGATCTATGAAGGTTACACTGAAAACTAAAGAGTTCTTTATGACTTTTAAAAATATAACTAATTCAAATCAGTCATTTGTATAGTTCATTTGTCAGTTCAGTCATTTTATCAGTTAATTTTTTATTAAATTTTAATATGAATTGTAATTGTTTTGCTTATTAATTTACTTTTATGGTAGAATAGATGAATAGAAGAGTTGCAAACTTTGTTTACTTTTATATAAATTCAATTACTACCTATTTATTTATAAGTATCAAAGTTTACGGCGAATGAAAAGTTTTTTCTTTAAAACTTTTCATTCGCCGTAAACTTTTAAA
Source organism: Eupithecia centaureata (assembly GCA_944547425.1). Lineage (NCBI taxonomy): Eukaryota > Metazoa > Arthropoda > Insecta > Lepidoptera > Geometridae > Eupithecia > Eupithecia centaureata. The sequence goes on along the minus strand of OX155684.1, from coordinate 13,281,660 downwards.
TTATAAAAAAAACAGTTTTCATCAATATTGTATACAATGACATGTTTTCATTATGGGTAGGGAACAAAGATACGGAACCTCTACCTTAGTATTCAATTCAACACCACTTATTCATTTTATAAGAGACGAGATTATCAATTTTTTTGTTTTAATCACATTTTAAAGGTAACGGCATTCCACTAGACGAGCCGGAAACATGCAAAAAAGAGTTACGTCTCAAATCTGTACACAGCTTTACGATCCGAAATAGAAGACAAATGCCTAAGATAGCGAAATGATACGCTCGCAAGTAACAATGCGTCCAATAAAACTTATACCTTAAAACGCGGACAGGGCACGCTTTCAACAAGCTGCAGTCTACACTCTATGGAAACGCAGTCAAATACAAAGTTGCTTCAGTAGAACACCTAGGTAGATTTTGCCACTGATTTCTCGTTTAGAATGTAACTTAAATATTTATTGCTTATATTATAAACAGTTTTATCGCTCAGTAAGTACATATTATTTATTGGTGTCAAACATAGAAGAAGGAATAATATGTAACATATTATTCCTAATTCTGTGGTGTCAAATATTCCATCGACATCATCTAACTCAAAAGTTAGCATGTGGTATAGAACTGACTAACTTAAAACTTGAAATACATAGGTATATTTTAGATAGAATACACAGGGAATGAAAAACTCCACAACGTACTAACATTTTGTATTGTACCGAGGCGGGAAACTAACACGCAACCTCCTTCCATCGTGGGCGGACCAAAGACGTTGGCAAATGTATATTAATTTTTATTTCCTCATTTCATTATTCACATTAGCGAACTATTCACATTTATATTAAAAATTTTGCTGGAAGAAACAAAAAAACTAAATCCAAGTAAAATAGTTGCAATTTATTTAAAAAAAAACATAATAAAAAATACGTTAGGATTCATTGAATCAAATTTATGAAAATATTTTAAGACTTTCTATTCATGTCACGAAGCTGACTATCCAATCGCTAAAACTTTCTTCGCCGACGATATAATAACATCATGAAACACAATAAATACAAGTAAAGCTATAAAGGACCCGGGCAATACCTCACGACACTACTTAGTTCTGTTTTTGCTGGCAACACTAATTTACCCCCTGGTGCGCTCGCCGATTGATCGGTAAGGTTCAATTGATCCTCCTGTGCTGTCAGAAAATGAAGGGAAGGGAAAAGCATTACGATATACCTACATTTCGGATTTTTAAACCGAAAATTATGTACTTAATATAATATATTTAAAACAGTTTTAACATAAGTTTTGACATAAATTGGCGCTAACAATATTTTAAATAAGAGCAAAATTTTAATGAATACCTAAATAGTTGATGGTACCTAATATGTTCGTTACATCCTGAGTACGTTATTGAGTAGTAGGTAAGGGCTGAAATGTGTTATAAAGTTTTAGTATGGATTTACTGAAGCTAGTTTTTATTTAAAAGACACGCGCAAAGCAACCGCATAAGCAACTATCTAAATAGTTCCATTCTAACCGAAACTAAATAACGATGCAGAATAAACATTTATACAAGTTACCAATTATATTTATAATATGTAACCTACAAGTAATTGTACACAAACACGTATAGGTATCATGATTAATCATGTGAGCGACAACGAATCAAATAAAATACTTATTTTCGGTAACATTAAACTCAGATTAATGGATTTAATTAAATTCGGCCAAATGCCAAACCTTTAAAGCGCAACCCTTCGTTAAACTTGGGCTTAAATATTTTTTCATAACCCTGCTATCTTAAGCTAAGAGTAATGACATAATTGAGGTATTTATAATGGAACCCCGAGAAATTAGTATCGTCGATTTGCTCCTAATGGTTATTGCTGCAATCAAAACATTTTATGTGTCTTTTATGTGGGTAGAGAGTCAATAGACAATCCGGAAGACAAGTTCGCTTGGTAGCGAAAACCAACTCAACGTCTCTCGTCTCGCCATTCACCGAAATTATTAAATGTAGACACCACTCACATTGATACAATAGGTAACAATAAGTAATTCGTAAAAACCTAGAAATTGAAAATTTCGTAACGATAAATAATATACCATAATTCGACAGACTTCGATGAAAATCTGTAAAAAAATCATGATAGCTGTTTAAAGTTCAGTTATGTTTCAGTATAAATAAAAAAATTAAACTGAAGTAAATATTCAAATAGTGCCTAGGACACAAGAATGTTACGTCTGACGTTTCCAAGAATCTTGTAAGGTCTAAAAAATAGAACTTTTGAGTTTGAGTTATATTACTGGAAAATCTACTTTGTGTCAAGTATTTAACAGAAAATGAATTTGTGTCAGTTCTAATTTTTACACATATTGTATCTGTTTAACCACATATTTAGAGCACTGTTTTAAGTTTTAAAGGAAACGCGGATGTTTACGTACAATTAGCTGTAAAAAAGTTACATTTCTTTTTGTCTAGCGAATTACCGTAACGCTATCATTTACATAACACATAACTCGTGGACATAGTCAATAACTAGAATTAGAAGAGTTAGATTTTACCAAAGATTTGATACCAAATTAATGAGGAGATAATAAATAGCTTAAGCAAATAAACAGCCGCTGCTCTTGTTTATTTTACGGCTCTAATTAAATTCAAAGCGAGCGATTGTTTTGCAATTGATTGTGATGAGACCGAAGTAAGCTAAATTTATCTTATGATTCCTTTTTTTGTAATTAGATTTCTATCCTAAGAATTTTGTAATTTTTTTTCATTATAAGTACACAATATGTAAATTACATGGAAGAAGCCACTGTCTCCTGAAATACCGTAGACTCCCGAACTAGTTTTTACTAGTTCGGGAGTCTATGGATACATTTAGATTACTGCATGTTAAACTATGTCAAATAAATGATTTGATTTGATCTATTCATCTATTTAATTTATTTACTTTACCATAGGACAGTAAGGTTTACATAGGTGTTGACCAATTATCACGTACTTTTCAGGGTTCCGTAGCAAAGGGTAAAACGGGACCGAATAGGGGGGGGGGGGGGGGATAATATATTACTAAAACTCTGCTGTCTGTTCGTCTGTCAACAGGCTGTATCTATTGAACCACGGTCCAACTATTAAAGTTGGACTGTTGAAATTTTCACCGATGATGTTATTTATTTGGCCGCAATAAAAGATTTATAGAATACATAAAAACATAATACATACAAAAATAGAAAAAGTATACGACGACCGATGTGGCGCGGTGGGCGAAGGTCCGCCTGCGACGCAGGAGGTTGCGGGGTCGATTCCCGCCTCGGAACAAATTTGTGTACGATCTGCAGAAATTTGTTCCGTTGTTCTGGTATGTATAATAAAAAAATATCTATCTATGTAATGTATTGTGTGACAATCTTGGATAGACAGAATCGTTGTATGGTAGGATCTGTGTGCTTATGAAGGGTTTATATCAAAATCCTAAAAAAAATATACTGCATTTAAGATGTATAGGAATCATTCTAATATTATTAACGCGAAAGTTTGTAAGTATGGAGGGATGGATGGATGGATATTTGTTACTCTTTCACGCACAAACTACTGAACAGATATGGATGAAATTTGGCACAGAGATAGATTATAGTCTGGAATAACACACAGGCTATATTTTACCCGGAATTCCCACGGTAACGAGAATTACCGCGGGTGAAACCGCAAGACGCTGCTAGTGTACTATATACCTTGGAATTACAAGTGCAAAATGCTCTAATAAACATATCGAAGTAGAAATTATGCTATTACAGCGCAGCTCGATCAGTATCTAGTACATCTCTACGTTAATCTGTACCTGGAGATAATTTTATAATTACACGCTTGCATCTGTCTATAGTGGGACAACCAAGGACCGGGAACCTATAGATTACCTATTGCTTAGATGGGGGATGGAGCTGGCTTATCTGGCTTGCCTTGCACAGTTGCATTTCTCTACATACATTTTAAATCTCATAAAATACACTTTTATTACAAAAAGTATAAAAATGGCCAATGCGAGTTGGACTCGCGCACTAAGGGTTCCTAGAGGTCCTAAGGGGTTATAGATGGCAAAAAATTATACTTATCTATGGGAGCCCCCAGGAGCAGGGATGATACCTATTTTATTCTGTTTTTTAGTATTTGGAGTCTTAGTAAAAGGCTCCTGTTTTACTTTTTTAAACTTACAGAACCCCAAAAAATTGCAAACATTTAATATACCAAAATATGAAAAACCCCTCGCATGTACGAACTAAAACACATCTTTGGAAATAATTAAGCATAGTAAGTAAGGTTAAAAATAAGTCTTTATTTTTGAGAAAATAAAATGAAAACCTTTAATATATTATGTGTTCATTAACAACGAAAATTACAAGCAAAGAAATAGAAAAATTACAACTAGTATTTACAATTGAAACCATTGAGCTAACTGCAGACGGTTGCAAACAGTCTAAAGGTAGCTCAATTGATCCATGTCAATACCAGTCGGAAGCGTCCCCAAGACACTGGCTGCATTACCACGCTGTATGGCAATGCTGATGCGTTGAGCCAGATATTCACCAGCTCTCGGGTCACGCGTCGCATCGACCAGACGCTCAGAAAATTTTTTAAAAACCCGGAGAGCCTCGGTACCCCACGGACCTAGGGTCTCGAATCCAAGGGGAGCAAATGCGTAGGTTCTGTCGAGACCTGCATATTTGCGCCTCTTGAGATCCTCGGCCAGATCTGCCGCCGCACCAGCCCTAGTGGATGTCCTTGAAAGATGGGAAGGTGCAAGTGTGTCGACGCATGTAGCGTCCCACACAATGGGCCTCCCCAACTCCCATGGGACTAGTGTCATACCGTCGGGCCTCTTGCCATCGTCACGGAACAGACCATTCGGTTCGAGAATAGCTGGTACGTTAGCGCTGACAAAGGCCCGCCGGATGATGTCATTAAGGCTGGCGTGACGAGATATCCGACCAGCGGCCCTAGTACACGATAATCCGTGATGACCAAGCTGTTCGACTGCAGTACCGCACTGGCATTGATGAGGCGCACAACACCTTGCACCCAACCGAATACATGTTGCGATACGGAAAGTAGCGGGATCCAATAAAGTGCCAGTGTTATAGGAAGGAAGTGCTTGCAGCCAATGTCCTGACTCCCATTTAGAAACGGCTAGGAGACGGGCACGATCTGCCGAGCTGGAGCACGTTTGTAACAAACATTTCCGTGTCAACTCACACAAAGGCCCGTCCCATTGTCGTTGGGACGAAAGAGATTTTGGAGGAGTAGCATCGGGGCAAGCACTATGCCAAGCCGTTCTAACTTCGTCTAAATATGAAATTTTGAAAGAAATTTGTGATCGGACCAAATCAGACGTGTTTAAAATTTTTTCAACTAAAGAACTAGTGCTGTAGACGGAAGATAGGAACGCTGGTAGGGCACACTGGAAATTTTGCGAATACCTAAGCCTCCCAATTTGACAGGTAGGGAGGCCTGCGACCATGCCTTGTCATCCAAATCAATATTCAAAACCGATGATAAAGTATTCTTTATTATGTTGTCTAAGCTATCCAATAGCTCGCTGTGTTTCCACAGGTGACTACATCTTAAAGAATACGTAAATTTAGGTACAAACAGGCAAAACCGAATAATAGTAAAAGCCATATGGCTGTTAATTTTGAGAAGTCTGTCTGAAGTTTTGTTGAAATTTTGAATTTTCTCATCTACAAATGGCCGAAAAGACTCATCAAGAATTGGTGAACCTAGGAGTCGAAGTGAACATTTATCAATAACTGTAATGTTAGGGGCCAAACTGTTAAATTTTGCAATGATATTGTTTTTGTCTACACAAGAGTCCGAAATAAAAAGCTCGCACTTTGAAAAATTCAATTCCAAACCTATTTGTCGAAATTCATCTGTGATGATTTTTAAATCATTAAAAACGGTGTCCACTTCTCCACCTAAAGTTCCGTCATCCAAATACCAAACATTGAGCTTGGATTGAAGACGTTGAATTATTGGATGAATGGCAAGGCTAAATATGGCCGGACCAAGAGGGTCGCCCTGCTGACAGCCAACGGCAGACGAAATAATGTTATTCCGGTAAATTAATTTTGAGGGTGAACCATAGCACTGCCAGAGAAAAGGGTAAATTTCAGGAATTTTATTTTTAATTTCATTTAGCAGGGCGCCCCTATCTACGGAATTGAAGGCATTTTTGACGTCTACCTTCAGAACTACCTCCCCATAATTTTGATCCAAAAATGTACGAAGGGAATGTACTGCGGCCTCACAGCCGCCTCGCGAACCAAAGCCTAGCTGAATAGGTCGGAAATAGTCGCCTAAATAGTCGGCTTCTTTCCGACAGCAGACTTTAGCCGCAAGGCGGCGGTAGGTAGTGCCCACGGCTATGGGTCTTATACCGCCATCCTTCTTTTTGAGTGCACAAAGGTTTGCACCATACAAGAGTTCCGTGATCTCGCTGTTGACTCGGCCTGACAACATCAGGTTGATCAAAGACGTCAAGTCTTCCAGAAGGACTTCACCTGCATGGCCAGACCCACCAGATAGTAGATCTTTTAGATGCTGTGGAGACACAGCATCCAGGCCGCCGGCAGAGCCACTCTGGAAAGAGAAGACGGCTTTGAGCACATCCTGGCTGGTCGTGCCTACAGCGTCATCACTCTCTTGTGGTGGATCGGGGAGTTGGAGATTGGGCCCTGCGGGTGGATGCTTACTCTCAAGAGAAATGAGAGTCTCATCATTATTTGGCGCCATCGTGTCATTTGAAAACATTAAACGTGAGGCTCCTTTAATATCACCATCATTGAGTTTACTTTCTACAAGTCTGTAGATAGTAGACTCTGCCAGTGATGTATATGATTTTGAATTTTTGTGTGAGTCCTGATCATCAAAATCAATAGGATGCCCTGCACGTGCAGTGTACCTAACACAATTTTCTTTTATCCTAACAGTGATTGAAGTTTTGTTTGAAACATCTTTCTTTATATGTAATATTTTGTAAGGAAAAATTAAAAGATGTTCCCAAGCTTGCTTGGTGTTTTTTAAAACAGCGTTCCTAATAGCCTCTGAGAGAGAGGAAGCGACAGAGATGCGGGCACCTCGAGGAATGCGTTTAAAAATAGGGGTAGTAGCTTTGTACTCACTCAGAACTTTCCAAAAAGGTGGGGAATCACTCGTGTGATCCGAATTTCGAATAGAAATATCTACCGCTCCTGCAACCGGAGCAGACAGCGGGATTATTGGATCCTTATGGACACGTTTTTGGTGAATTTTGAGGCCTCTCTGTCCCTTGAAAAAGCGAGCTTGGGGACATTGCGTGCACTCTACAAGAGGCTGCGTAGACACGATGGAATGGATCGCCGTCACATTCCTAAATGTATTTCTCGGTTGAGTGCATTGTGTCATCACAAAAAATTAAACTTACGAATCTAAATAAAATAATGTAAATAAACTATACAGATGACAGCTCGCGCAAGCGTAGTCGCCCGGCTGCGCCGGGCTCCGCGACAACGAAGCTCCTTACTGTAGACAGAAAAATTGAAAAGGCTTAGCTTCTGTCAAAACCAACGTAAACAAACTACAAAGAGAGAATTCACCTTTTCTGAGCTATCCCCGGCCTGGAAAACAATACCTGACGCGCCCGAGGTGGTGAACCACGGGCCCCAAAGCTCCAAAGCTCCCCAAAGACGGTAGAAAAATTCTTTCTGAAAAAATGCAAGAAAATATGAGTTGACAAATTGGCAGTTTTTTTTTTTTTTTTTTTTTATGTGTTCTACAATGTGCTCCGATCGCATATTTTCAAACTACATAAGTTACGCCTAATTTAATACAGAACTTTATCGGAGCTTATCTTGACAATCGGCAGAAGCACGCGCTAAGCAAATGGCAGATCTACGCTACGATTGTAGTCCAGATAGTATCAGAGTACCAAGTCGTTTCTCCTTATATCTCTAGTACCTTGTAAACAAAAAGTAGGCACTGGTTTGTCTATTAAAATTAATTATTATCAGTGTGCGAGGATCATTAATTAATCGACTTCAATAAAAGAAGGAATATCTCAATGTTTTCTTTGTGTGTAGATATGTTCCCTTATAAAATATAAAAGTTATTAAGTCTTTAATGCATGAAGGTTACACAATGTTCAAAGAAATAAAATAATTTCTAAAAAATTTACTAGGTACAGACGGTTTCCTAGCAATACCTGTAAATTTTTAAAGCCTTTCATCTAGTACCCATAACACAAGCCCTGCTTAACTTGGGGCTAGATGATGCTCTATGGATTCTTCAGCATTATTTAAATCACAGATTTAGTCTGTGCTAATATGAAGATTTGTTCTAGATATTATCGCCAACGATTATGGTGATTCTTACAGTATGAAAGGCATAGAAAATGATCCCGAGGTGGCGGTGGATTCTATTTATAAAGATAAGGTACCTACTATTCATAAAACATAAAAAACATCATGATTTTTTTATTGAATCACGTATGCCTGCAAACAATTTAGTAAAATGATCGCCAATCAGTAATCTTATTTTTTTCGTTTTTTTTGGAAAGATTCCGTAAAAATGTTACAATTGTAAAAATGTTCCTTTTTCGAGATACATCTGATTTAATAATTTAAGTTATATTATGAGTTATCTACAGCTAGGGTATTTCAAATAATAAATATTCGAACGGATGTAAGGCTAACAGGACGTTGCATGCAAAAACAAAAAAAAACATCGTGTTACATAGGCACATTATAGTATCAATTTATGTTTTTCCCTGCGGAATGTATCCGCATCCGTAGTACCTACATAAATATTTACAAAGAACCAGGAAGGGATTTTCTTATGTCCAGCAAAAATGAGTTATTGCAAGCCGGTCGTTCCATACAATGTTGAACGGTGAACTGCATTGAACGAAATAATGCCGATGCGCTGTACCTTTGGACCTATAGGGCAGCCACATACATTAGGAATTCCGTTTCGAAAAACCGTTTCGGAATTATCTATTCGAGAATTCGAACGCAGTTAATCCATACTAAGGACCTATCACATACGTACTGGTTTTCCGTTTGAAGTTGTCTCTGATTATATAGAGGTAGATATGTGTCCGGAATTTCGAACAGAGAAGCCCGCTAATGTCTCTCAACTAAGCCTTGATATGCCAAACTGAAATAAACGTAAGTACCTACCTATGTTTGTAATATCGGAATCTTGAATGGATATTAAACAGTTTTTCGAAATGAAATTCCTAATGTATGTGATCGCCCTTATCGTGAGGCTGTAGTCTGAAACGGAATTTGTGATAACTGTCGACGAACTTCGTGGCTGTTTTGACGACCTCAGTGGCGCAGCGGGCGAGAGTCCGCTTGCGACGCAAGAGGGTTCGATTCCCGCCTAGGAACAAATTTGTGTACAATCTGCAAAAAAATGATCCGTTGGTCTGTGTGTTTTCTATGTAATATAATAAAAAATATCTATCTATGTTTCTATATAATTTATTAAATATATCAGTTACTAGTACCCATAACACAGGCTTTGAATAGCTTACTTTGGGGCTAGATGCTGTGTGGATTTTCCAGCATTATTTATTTATTCATTGTTCTAGAAGTCATATCTATGAACGTGGTGGTAGCAATACCCCGGACGAGCTCTATAGGCGTATCTCCAATCTTTCTCCGCATGCGTGCTGTAACGCGAGTGACCGATACATATCGGCTAATGATGGATGCTGCCGCCCATTTGCCAAACTAGTTACGTTTCAAACAACGGGCTACTAGCTTAGCGGGTTTACCAGCTTCCGATATTGTTAGGTAGTCATCGAATTATATTTCTATGGTAAATCTATTAAAATAAGTATTTACTAACATTTTAAATAAAATATTTTTGTAGGTACTTAAGTAATGAACAACATTAGAGTTTGTTTTTGAACGAAGCCAATCTTGATTGTTGGAAGCTTCAGAGTTTTTTTTTAAATGGTAACTGCTTAAGTCGTTTATCTAAATAAGTGTTTGCTGAACTCAAACAAACCTTTTCAAAGACGTTGGAATTTTTTTTTGAGTTTTTATTGATTTGTTGCATCATTGTAAATATTTTTCAGAATTATTTTATTTCATCCGATTCTTTTCAGTTCTTCCAGATATACAAATTTATGTGTTCAGCTTAATATTAAACGTTACAAAAATTCAACTAAAATAACGGTTATGACCGTTAAATATTTCCTCCAATAAAAGCTCAAACTTATTTATAAATTAGAACTTAATGGATATGGATGACAAGTCTGCCAAAAGGCGGCCACAAACAAAAACACAAGACTTAACTTGACTCAACGGAGTAGATTGCGGCTGCGGGGCTTGCTAGTCGCGAGTTTCGTGGCCTCGCGATGGCGAGCACCGATGCGCGCGCGCAGCCCGCTAGCAGTGATTAATGCGACATCCCCAGATCTTAACTCTCCCGGAACTCCGGCGATTATTTATTTTTACGAATAATGAGATCGATTGAACTTGAAGTTTGTTTGAAGTTCCTTCGAACCTTACATTCTTATAATTTATTATATGAGATGCATAACTTCTATCGGTTTCGGACACGTATTTCTTAGGTTACATGTAAATCTAAAGAGACATTTAGTTCTAAAGAGAGATCGATGCGATTATATTCCAAACTTATGATTCTATTTCCCGCCTGATTTTTTTTTATTATTTCGATCCGTTCAGAAGTTTCGCATTAATCGATTAGTAAATTTTGCAAACTTACGAATTTTATTTATCCATTTGTATGTTTTTCTTCAAGATTTCACGCTAATAGCTAATGGTTGACCCGGCAAATGCTTCCGGCAAAAATTCCATAAAATCACATAGAGCTAGAAATAAAAATGATCCATAACTTTTCGAAATAACGTAGACAGACAAACCAACAAATACACGACATATAATGTTGCCAGAAACAAAAACTAACACACCGCGCCATCATTTCCAATAATATCTGTTATCCCGACATTTTCTAAGTAGGGTACTTCCTTTGCGAATAAAAAAACCGGCGAGTGCGAGACTAACATCCATCATCCCATGATAGATCTACCCCGTGGCAGAATAACAGCTGCCGTAGCCGTCAACACTCAGAAGAAAAAAGAAAAACTCAACATGGCGTCCATCATACGCCATTCAAGTCAATTGGTTACAATAATATTAATGGTTGGACATAATTTAATCTGGTTTGATTCGGTTATCATTTTATTTATTTGAGGATAGCTTTTCCCTCAGGGTTTGCACGTGTGCTGGATATCAAATAACCGGTTTCTGATGGACGTCCTCTCACGTCTAGAAAATGGCTTAGGTGGGATGACGATCTGCGAAAGACTGCTGGATGCGTCAAGCTGAAGACAGGGCGCTATGACGCTCATGAGGGGAGGTCTATATCCAGCTGTGGACTAATATAGGCTGATGATGATGATGTTATGGCACAAAATCTTTTAGTTTAGATAAAATAAGACTAATTTGACACTACATCCCTCCAATTCAAAAATGCTGGACATTCTTCTCAGCTTCATCTTATACAAAGTAAGTAGAGCTTGTGTTATAGGAACTTTACATTATACATTACACAGATAGTACATAAATAGATATTTTTATTATTTTATTTTATTTATTTGGAAGACAGACAGTACATAGATATATAAAGATATACAATAAGAATATACTATTATCCAATATATAAAACACCCAGAACCACATACCTCACCAAATATCTGCAGAAGGTAAGTATCTACTAGTGACATTCTTTTACAGAGTCTCCAGTTTCCAAAATGCTTGATTTAAACAAAACTTTGTTAAATCGACTTTAATTTCCGCATTAGTCCTCATTATTCTCCATAACAAAACCATTGGATAAAATGTTGCCAGTTTACTTCCCCGTTTAGGCATTATCGACCATAGACTATAATAGTTGAAGCGCCATGCTGCGTTCAGACTCTGAATAACGCACGCCATTGCAAACTTAAGCTGCCAACCAACAGAAGTTACATGAGCTTAAACACATTTTAACATACCAGGAAGACTCAAATGTATATGGTATAATAGGCCACAACGATCCGTACGTATGCGAATAAAGTAATGTTTAGCCTAGTTATATATTTGTGGTATTCGTAAAAAAAAATAAGCATTAGTGAGCCGTTTGTCCAAAACGCGATTCATCTAATTACAATTTAAACGCGATTCGTCCAACAAGCGTACAATATACATCATACAACATAAACATAATAACAACATAAAATTAAATTAAAAAGGTAAAAAAACATTTTTTTCTTCTTATATAGTTCATTTTAGTTACTGAAAATTTGATAAAACTTATAGAGACAGTCGTCCTTAGAATTATTTATAACTTAAGTAAACTGAGTTGCACAATGAGTCTGACAAATCAACAAAGTTTCTGAAAATCAAACCATTTTTTGCTGTAAGAGTTAACAACGTATTTTTTATGATTCAAAGTGCAATTTTTATCAACAACACTGATTATAAAATAAAACTATTCTTTATTTATATGCAATCGCTTATATAATTTATACCAATTGACGATCTTACCTTTATACCGAACTTGGAATCCTTAAAGCCCATGGCTGTAAGTTGGTGCTGGCCTTTACCCAGTGGTTCAACTAAGTGGTGACATCGTAATTTATTTTAATAATTCATATACTATGCCCCTGTGGCGCTTTTCTTGAATTATATTCAGCATAGATAGTTAGACCAACGTTTGTCATACATAAGTACTACATAAGGTAAAGGTGTTCACAAAATTAGAAACCACTTTGGTACAAACTTTAGACTCTCTAACGGTTACAAGTTGAAAGTTCTAAGGTACAAACAAATAAAAGATACAACCATCACATCAAAAAAGTTTGTCACACAGCATGCTGCAGAGTGGCTATGACGCTGCTGTGCGCTGGTTGTATGCGACACCTAGACGGCTCTGCAACAGCATCTATGTGACACAAGCATTCACCAAGGATTACACAAAAATTACAATATTTACGACAGTGACATTGATGACCTGATTTATAATTTACTAGCAGCGCCCCGTGGTTTCACCCGCGTAATTCCCGTTCTCGTGGGAATTCCGGAGTAAAATTGCCTATGTGTTATTCCAGACTATAATCTTTCCCTGTGCCAAATTTCATCCATATCCGTTCAGTAGATATTGCATGAAAGAGTAACAAACATCCATACTTACAAATTTTCGCGTTTATAATATTATTAGGATTAGGATGAAATTCCACTACTGTGAGGACATGGAACTAGGAAAATTCATTAATGCTAATTGATGTCTACGTCACGAGAAACCAAGTTGTAATAGATGATAATAAAAAACTCTAACGTAACTGAAGACTGATGACACACGTATTATTTTTGTGTCGCGTCGCCTTTATATGTACATGCAATAACTGATGACACATGATTAAAACTGCCGACGAAAATGTTTAAGCAGTGGCCTGAACCTCTTTCACCCTGAAAGCCTTGGAATATTATATGTATCTTGCTTTATATCTACGAAGATATACAAAATGTGGTCCAGATCGCGTGCCATTCACAGCATGAATGAAATTGCAGTAGCTCGCGCGGTGATTCACACAAATACTGAATAGATCGCCTTATCGAGGAGTTACTACGCTTTACATAGATTCTTTGATAACTTATTGAGGTATTTGGTGGTACAGTCAGATGGATTATAAAGTAACGTAATGAATTTATTTCTTTGTAAACTTTTGAGACTATCTATAGTTACGTCGCAATATTTTTGGGTTATCTAGAAGTAAGACAGAGCTTTAGCCAAGTACGGAAAGAAAAGTGTGAGTGATTTCAATAAAAATAAATGAAGTTCCGAAATAATTACAAGCCTAGCAAATAATAATGTATTTTTTTTATTTTCTCTCGGATTTCGACTCTAGCTTTCTCTAGTCGTTTTATGAAATACAATACGCAAAACTCGAAGGCAGTTAGTTTGTTGGTAAGAGGTTATGTCTGTAATTACTGACTTTGAAAATTGTTTAATTAATCAAATGCTACATAATTTCATAAGTGACATTAGGCTTATATATATAATACCGATCCCTCGTAAAGTGCTATTAAGCGGCATCAGAGGCTTGCATTATATATCGTTAATTGATCGTAACTTTGTCTTTTTCAGCTGACTGTACATTTCTATTAGATTCTTCGTTCAGATTCTTACAGAAACTTATTGAGCTATGCTGCAAAGTGCATTCCAGTACGAGTTAATTATTAATGCAGGATAGGCCATGCCAAGAAAAAACTTTAAAAATTGAATTATATATTTGCCTTAAAAATAATGCAAGTCGTTATATAAATCTCTTGCTAACGTAATTCTACTTAGGACCTTAGAATTAGGGACCCTTTGGATTTTCGGTTATAAACCGACTAGGGTGATAAAGATTATGGATCACGGACCTTGAGTTTTAATTTCCCCTATATTTAATACCTGGACAATCCACACAGCATCATCTAGCCCCAAGCTAAGCACAGCTTGTGTTTTGGGTACTAGATGACTGATACACTTTAAAACAAAGATAGATATTATATTAGAAACACTCAGAACCCAGGCAAAATTATATTTCTTATCGTATAAACATGTTTCCTAAGGCGGGTGTCGAATCCGTTGCCTCCTGCGTCGCAGGCGGACCTTCGCCCACCGCGCCACATCGATCATCAAATCAGTAAATTAATATCTTTATTTCTTTAGGCTTACAAAATAAGCACATACACAGAGCAATAAGACAAAGACTAGTATAGTCTTATAATGTAATTGATTTGAAATTTGTGGTCCTAAACCGCCGGATGGATTATTTTAAACCATTTTCCTGACTCTCTCCGCTATAGCAACCGCTCCCTGCTAAATAAACATATGACCGGCTTATCAGTGCGATAACTATTGTCCAATTACCGGTGCAATTATTCAGGACGCGCGTACCAACATCCGAATATATTACACACAATATATTCTGTACGAGTACCGTTTACAAGGTACTACTGTGGATCACTGAGACTGTGAACTTGGGCAAAATACATCAGCTGAATCATAGCTCAAACGTTCACGATTTACAAAATAATCATTCACAGTTTTTTGAGTTGTGGAATACGACATGACCTAAGAGCTGGTATCTGGCGCAGCGCATCAACATTGCCATAAAGCGGGGCAATGCAGCCAGTCTTAGAGACGCTTCCGACTGGTATCAGTGATCAGTTGAGCTACCTCTAGACTAGACTGTGTGCAACCGTCTACAATTAGCTTAATTTTTAATATAGTTTCGATTTATTATATTGTTTGATTGTAATTATAATTTTTTTTAAAGAATTTTAGGACTAAAAAATGTAAATACAAGGCTTAATAAGACCATAGATAATAATACCAAGAGAACTCCGAAATAAAACTTTAGCCAAATTTACTCAAGTCCACAGTTTACTGACTCTCAATTCGCATACCTCCTTGATATATTCAATAGATACCATCTGTTGATTGTCAAGATAACAATGTAGATATCAGGCATTAATGTTAAGGCGTTGCTGTTCCGATCTTAAGGCCTATTGTGTCTTTGAATCTTTTATGGGATGGAAAATGAGTGTTGTACTAGCAATAATGTAGTTTTTTCTTTTTCTGTGTGATAAAGGGTGAGGTTCTGTTGACAGCAATGGAGAGAACATTTGTGGATTTTTTACAATTTCTTAAAAGGAGTTCAGAATTCGCTATTTTTTTATAATTTATTAACAAGGATTTGTTCGCTAGAAATTCGCTTCTTGCCAGGACATAATACGCCGGAGTAAATTGTCAACAAAAGATCCCTACTAAGACTACTAAGTATCCATCAACCAAAAAGGAAGTAAACTTTAGGTGCACCCATATATTAAATTTAAGAATACAGATAGAAACTGGGAGATAAATAATTTGCCTAACCTGTGTGCCATGCACATTTCCCATGAGTGGGCTCGTTCCGAACGGTTGATCTACTGTGATAAGGATGCTGTGACATCCAGCGGTCCATGGAATGTCACCTACGAATGTAGTGCGGGATATTTAGACTCAAATAGAGTCCAGGAGTTACTCCTTATTTTTTACTAGTTTATTCTGGCGGCTTCGTAAGTGGTTTCTATGGTACTGTTTATAGGTTATTTGTTACTGTGGGATCTGATTTATGAAATAAAAAGTAGCCGCAAACTTTATGTAAGTAAGTAAATTCTTAGCAGTCCAGTTTCACCAAAATTATTTAGAGCGAGGATCGATTATTTCCACCACTAATGTTTAGGGTAGAGTAGGTACTAATAAATTGAGGGAAATTTTACTGTATATTTGAAGAGTATATTTAGATTACTTTATTAACCTGTGGAAACCAATATAAAAATCTTTATTAACAACGAAAATTACAAGCAAGGAATAGAAAAATTACAACTAGTATTTACAATTGAAACCAATATAAATAAATACTGTTTTTTTTTTATGTACAATGTAAATACGACTCTACTTAGTTCTATACCTATAGTGACTCTACTATTGGTTACAATTAGTTGGAAATGTACACTGCCACAGGCAAATTAAGAGTAACTCCGTTTAGAACGATAACTTTTTCAAAATCTTGTATCGTTTCCGCTTAGTTCGTCCGCTCAGTGTTCATACCCGCCCAATGTTGAAATATGCGGATAGTCGAGTTCCCGGCTTGACGCGGCTTGACGTCAAACACGTATTAAGTACGGGGGCTGATGGACGATTAGATTACATCTGAGCGGTCGTGTAGGACAGTCTATCGTAGCTGGAGGAAAGAACTAGGTTTAGCAAATATCATCAAGTGTCTTGGGGATGCTTCCGACTGGTATTGACATGGATCAATTGAGCTACCTTTAGACTGCAACCCTCTGCTGATAGCTCAAGTGTTTCAATTGTATATGCTTGTTAATTTTTTTTAATATTCCTTGATTGTAATTTTCGTTATTATTTACAAATCTTTATTATTAATAAAGATTTTCTTCTTCTTTGTAAAAGATATCATCTGTCTGGGGTTCTTTTTAGTTCTATCACTAACTGTTTTACTTTTTTAAGTTGACTAGAATAAAAATTCCATTGCTGTTTTCTATAATACTTTATGTTCTTTCTTATTTGAGTGTATTGTGTATCTTCTGTTGGTAGTTTTAAATAAATAAATAATTTATTAACAACTAGCGACCCGCCCCGGCTTCACACTGGTGTAATTACATATAAAACTTTCACTTGAATCACTCTATCTATTTAAAAACTTGTATCAACATCCGTGGCGTAGTTTTAAAGATCTAAGCATACATAGGGAAAGACATAGGTACAAACAGAAAGCGATTGTAAATAGTGTAGAGATAACCCATCTGGATATATCACATATGGATATATCACCATGGAGTCCCCAAAACACTGCATTACCACGCTATATGGCAATAAATAAATAATAAATAAATAAATATGCTAGACAATCCACACAGCACCATCAGCCCCAAAGTAAGCTACTCAAAGCTTGTGCAATGCTGATGTGCTGTGCTTATACTAGCTAGAGGGTCACGCGTCGAATCGACTAGACGATTAGATAATTTAATAATAACAACTAGGAAAGCCTCGATACCCCACAGACCTAGGGTCTAGACTCCAAGGGGAGCAAATTGCATAGGCATAAAAGTATTTATTGTCTATTCTTATGGCAAAGGCTCTGTCGAAATCTGCACCAACCCTCGCGGACGTCCTTGGAATATGGGAAGGCGCAAGTTTTTTGACGCTTGGGTGTCCCAAAGTATAAATTAAGTACAAACTGTTTGATTAACGAAATAAAAATATTTTCTATCTAGAATCTCATCAACTGTCAAAAATCAATCCAATCCACGTCCAACAGGGTTTTGCATATAGGTACTACTTGCTTACCTAGTTAGCTATCTACTTTTAAGATAATTCTTAGGTATAATTTATTAAGCAATCTAAATAGAAGAGAACCTAGTGCTAAGTCAAACCTAACATAGGATTTAAGGCACTATACTAACTTATATATGTAACTTAATTATATATTATATATTTATAAAACACTAAGCTCTGGCCCTGAAAAAACACATAGGCTGCATTTCATCCCATAATTCAGTTCCAATGGGATACAAGTAGCCCTAAAACGTTTCCATCGAAATAACGCGTGCGAAGCTGCATATAATATATATTCATTATATGTTTTCTATTCATTTTCCCAATCTCTACTTATAATCAAAACGTCCAATAATATAAAATAGGTACAGATACCTTACCTTTGCCTTTTGAGATAGGCACAAGTTCAGTAAACTGTGTGACAGTTAGTGGGCATAATGCGCAGGAGTTGAAATAACAAGGCTATAGGTATGAACATCAACCTAACTCTTGTTAAGCGGGCTGCATATAGCCGCCTATAGTCGATATTCTTATCACTACACAGTATAAAACAAAGTCGTTTTCTCTGTCCCTATATCCCTTTTTATGCTTAAATTTAAAACTACGCAACGGATTTTGATACGGTTTTTAATAGATAGAGTGATTCAAGAGGAAGGTATATGTATAATAAAACCGTGCGAAACCGGGGCGTGTCGCTAGTACTATACATAACAATATCCTATGACACAAACAACTAGAATACCCAAATACCTACACTACCATTATAATAGGTTGGTTTTTTGATATTAGTGTACGGCAAATCTAATACGAAAATAAATAGATGAAAGTTGTCTTAGTGCTATTCGATTTATGAGAAAATAGAAACAACGATTTTTTTTTGTAACAACGTAGAGATTTGTTTCTTACAGCTAGAAAATCGTTGCTGTAAGGAATAAATCTCTACAAAAGAATGCTGGCAGGAACATCAGCAAGAGCCGGCTCCGCAGCTTTATCAGCGAAGTCCCTCAAACGGCGAAAATACACTAATCTTGAACAATTTTACCTATTTGAGCCGTTTGGGGTGGAAAACCCCCTTTCCAGGGTCACACTCCATTTATGAAGATCTTGCCAAATTTCTTATAGAGTTGACAGGTGATAGGAATGCTGGCTTCTATTTCGGTCAACGAATTAGCATTACCATTCAACGTGGTCTCCCTGGGCCCGAATTTCACTAAATAAATCGCTTCACCATTTAAATAGTATCGTGTTAAAATGTCAGTGTTAAACACTTTTTGGTATTCTACTAGCACAAACTTTTTTGAGGTTCATTCATAGTTGTGACGATTACTAATAACTACCTAAGCTCTAGCATTACACGTTCCGTAGGGATAACTACCAATTTGACATTCTAATTATGAAAGTTTCTTCAAGCGCAAAAAATAGTAGAATACCAAATGCACAAATGTCATTCTAATCATCTTGATTGAATGACACTATTGAGACCTTTGTTTTGACATTAGTGGAATTCGGCCCGATCTTCTGCTTTCTAAGGAGTTCTCCACTCCACAAAATAGCTTGGTTTATATTACTCTGCTGACAAAACTGCTCGGTAGGCACAGTGCAATCAAGTTTCAAGTATGTACAACCGGCATAAACCGCAACAGAACTCCTTTGATATGCAAAAACGTCTTTATTTAAACACTGTTAGGCAAATGAGGGCAATATCGGAAGCTTTTTAGACTAGATTCTAAATAATGTTAAGTTTTATATTGTGGTAATATTACTACTTGTTTTATCGAGCTTTCCTATTTAGATATTAAATGGCTGTATTTATAAAGGCATGAGAAATATGTAGGTTAATAGATGGAAAAGTTTTTGCATAATAATATATAGGTAAAACTAGTTGATCCCGCGAATTCCCGGCGTATAATTTTGAAGTTTGGTTTTCAATGCGCGGAATTGTAATATTTTTTCTAAAATAAAAGTAGCTTAAGTTACCGCTACGAATCAATCAATCCAATGAAATTCTGGGCATTAGTAAAAACCGTTTCAGAGTTGAGCTAAACTGGCCAAACGATATCCCATTCCCATCTTGGTTTTATTTGGCACATACAGGGTATTTGGCACATGGACCGACATGATTTTTTGGGGGGTGGGGGAGGTTATCTGCTATTTTTCCCTGACTGTTGAAGTTGATGAGAGAATCCTTCAAGCTGAAAAAGGTGTCGTGCATGCATAAGGTGTGGAGGTGGCCAATTCGAGCAAACTTTGTAATTTTAATTGAATAAAAACAATTTTAGACGTATTTGAAACGTATTTTCATTTTCTTGACCCTAGCAACAAACTCAACAAAGTATCTCTTCGGTCGACCCCTGATGTATTATTACTGCCATGTAGCATATCGTTAGAAAGGGTAATAAGTAAAGAACTTTTTGATAGGAAGCTAAACGCAAAATGAAGGTTAGTTTGTTTTAAATGAATTTAGAAGTGATCACTTTTCATAACATTTATACCGATTTACCACTTTGGAAGCTCAGAAGTTTTTTTTTGGATATGAATTGTAACAAGTAATTATTTATTCAGAATTAGAAAACATTTTAGAATACAAGCAAACTTTGTTTTGTGGTATTATAACCAAGATTTCGGGAATTTTCCAAATAAAATTGAAAAAATCGTATCTGGACTACCGTGAGACTTAGGACATTGGGTCTTACAAGGAAAAATAGCAGATAACCTCCCCCACCCCCAAAAAATCATGTCGGTCCATGTGCCAAACACCCTGTATAATAGATCCATCAAATGCGCCTTCTGTACCTTTACCTACTCAAGTTCAATTGTACCTACTATAAGACTAATAAAATAAAAAATATATCATAAGAAAAGATGTTATTTGCAAATGTAACATAAAATAACAAAAATAGAAGCAACATTTATCATCAGGATGATCAATTACAGATAAGAGGTGCTTGAGTAATGAGTAGTGATATCGCGATTGCGTGAGAGGCTCGCGTTTCGGACATCCTGTATCTATGTCGATTTACTACGGTTCATGTCGCGTCAGCCTGTATCTACGAGAGGCGAGATAGCTAATTTATCAGCGTGCCTAGATAACTATTGATCTAGGTACCGACATCTTGAATTCAATGTTTATCTTGGTTTTACTTTAATTTTATTTGTGAATAAATAACAGAGTAAGTTAACTTTATTTCACTTTTAATCATCATCTTTATATTTAAAAGAAAGTCGTGTTAGTTACACCATTTATCTCGAGAACGGCTGGACCGATTTTATGATTTTTGTGTTTTTGGATTTGTCTTCGTCGGGATTAGGATACTAAGTATAATAACATGATATTTGACAAATAAATAAATTTCCACGCGGGCGACGCTGCGGAACGCAGATAGTTTTGATATACATAGAACCAACTCATGCTTAGGCAAAGCCATTTTGTCATAGATTTACACTTCCCATTTTAGTATAACTTTATTATGTAGTTGTATAAAGTTTACCTACCTATTGCCTAATTCTGTAAACAAATAAAAATAAATTGTAATATTCTATGGAAACATTTACTTTTATATTATTTATCTATTGATCTAGGTACCGACATCTTGAATTCAATGTTTATCTTGGTTTCACTTAAATTTTATTTGTGAATAAATAACAGAGTCAACGTTATTTCACTTTTGATTTTTGATAGAAACAGTTACTATTTTAATGACTCAGATACGTATCACACGAAAATAGTTTAGCTTTCTTCGGGTTTACAATTAATCATTCACAATGGTAATTCAAGATGTCCAACAAAATATCTAAATAAATATAACAGAAACTTTATAAAGGTATATTTCAAGCACTTTTTTAAAATAAACTATGACACTTACGTAAAACTGTAGTGAAACGAAACGCACATTGCGTTTCGTTTTGTTTTGTTAGCAGGTACTTAGACCACAAACAGAAGGAAGTACCTACCAATCTCTAAAATGACAAAGTATCCTCGATAATTAAATGTTCCATTTATGTCAAATATCTCTGAGCAATCCTGCACAAAATTAAACGTCACCTCTTAATTGACAGCCCGGTTGCGTGCGAAACGGCAGTTTTCTTGTATCAAATCAAGTACCTACCTTGTTACCTTGTTACTTCAGTGGAACCAAGTTTATGATGCCCCGTTCGCACTATGACAGCCCTGATGGACACCATTAGGGAGGCGTGATAAACGCATGTCATAGCGCTGGTTCGATGCGTTAGCATCATCACAAATTTTATGATGCGAGTAATTCTCATGTAAACGTGTTATGTAAATTTAGTTGAAAAATTGTAATTGTAGTGTTAAGGTTTTTTTTTGTGTAAAGTAAGGTTCTTTTTTCTTTTTTCAATTTTATATTCTTAAAAACTTTTTCTGGAGGTTTAAAATGCAGGCAAGCAAGTTATTTAGCTTCTCTATGCGAGGACATGTTAATAGTTAAGAGTTATTTTAATTTATTTTTAAGTATTCTGTTTGTACAACTGTTTGTTCTCCGAATAAACTAAAATAAAAATAAATAAATAAATAGTCTGTAAGAGACCTTATTAGGCGCGAAACTAGAGCGGGAATCGTGGCGGATTTTTACAGCTATTGAATTAAATGTCTCGTATGAAATGCTTTGCAATGATTCAGTGAACAGGGGTAAACTTTCTATTAAAAACCATCACAAATTATAGTTTTCAACCGAATATTTATAATAGGTAACTATAAATCTACCAATTGAACTGCTTGCTATCCTAGAGAAATCTTCAATTCAACTGTTATTCAACCTGTAAGCTAGAATGATTAAAATTACTAAGTGGAATGAAAAACGTTGACGGATAAATTCTGATCTAATTAAAATGAAGTTTCGATTGCCACAAGAGGGGACACTCTTGAATAAATTTTCTCAGGCGAAAATGTACTTATTACCTACCATATAGTACCTATTTACGTCTTACTAAATATTTCCTCTCCTTTTCAATAATATACGCACTCGCATAATTTTCAGTGGGACTGTCGTGACCGAGCATGGTTTATATAAAACTGGGGCCGGCATTCCTGAAGGCTCTAGAAACATTTGTGTCAACTCATTAGCACTATTCAAAGGCAAGAGCTATGAGTCTCATATTCGTGACGCGGAACGAACCAGCTGAGTCTGATTCGAAACTATTTGGAATTGTTTTTTTCAAAATACCTAGTTATAGTTATATAAAATATCTAGTTTCTATCCCAAATTTAGGTGTTTTGAAAGTAGTTTAATTCCAATCGCAATTCACATTGCAATTAAGTAAACTTTTAAAGCTTTTGCGATTTGTTAATATAATAACAATTATTTAAGCGATTGAGGTAAACATGTTCTTAAGTGGAGACCGCGACTCGGCAAACGTAGTGGAGGACGCCCAGGTGGGATGATGATCTGCGAAACACTGCTGGCGGATGCGTCAAGCTGAAGAGAGGGCGCTATGGCACTCATTAGGGGAGGCCTATGTCCGGCAGTGGCCTAATATAGGTTGATGGTGATGCGATAAATAGTCCAATTTCAAAATCTCTTAAATGCTTGAGGGAGGAAAAAGACGAAATCGAGCCAAAGGTTTGTTTTATAAAACTCCATGCTAGCATAGCTTTCAATAGACTCTTGCTACATAATTGAACTATGATTGAAATTGACCAGTAGAAAGATGATTCTGACGCGGTGACCGCGATGCAACGCGAAACTCGAAATGGACACAATGGACCGACGACATTATTTATTTAGAAAACAGCATAACATCTTCACAGGTTTTTTTAACCCTAAATCGATGACACATATCAGAAGCAATAATAAAAGATAGGTACATACTAATCTAAAAATTTTGTTTCCATAACTTTCTGTGAGATGTGTTTTGGCCGGTTATTGTAAAAATATCAAAGCTGTTCGCAAACAAGTTACTAAGCAGGTAGGTAGAATTTTGACATTGACAGGTAAATAGAAGAAGATATATAGATATGGATAGATGGATAATTTATTGACACAAGAACAATACATGTTTTGGTTAGATTATCTTAACTGCTCTCTAAAGCCAAAACTAATGACATAGGCCTCCTCAAAAAGGGAGACGGTTCCTTCACAACAAATGAAAAGGAAACCCTAGAGTTGCTGGCTTCGACCCACTTCCCTGGTTCGCGGCTAATAAATTCGGACCTGCCGTCACCTGCCCGCCCTTACAAGCCTCGAAACGAGGACTGGAACAGGGCGGCTAGAATTATAAGACCGAACCAGGTAAGATGGGCCGTCAACTTTCTTAAGACTAACAAAGCTTGTGGTGAGGATGGCATACTCCCTGTTTTATTACAGCAGGGAGTAGATGTCCTCACCCCTTATCTGGTCAAAATCTTCAGGGCGAGTCTCGCCTGGGGATCTGTTCCAGAACCATGGACCAAGGTCAAAGTTATCTTCATACCCAAGGCTGGAAAGAAGGACTACAGCCAGCCAAAGTCCTTCAGACCAATAAGCCTAACTTATTTTCTTCTTAAGACCATGGAGAAGGTGGTAGACAGATACATCAGAGATGTGGCGCTAGTCACATCTCCCATCCACCACAGCCAACATGCCTACTGCAAGGGCAAATCAGAGTGGAGAAGGCTATGGAGGACAAGGATATCGCACTCTGTGCATTCCTTGACATTGAAGGAGCTTTTGACAACTCCCCTGTGTCTCTGCTGGTGAACGGGTTGACAAACAAGAATGTCGACCCGACCACCACCAGATGGATTGAGAATATGCTCACACACAGGATCGCAAAACTAGCCCTTCACCAATCAACCATTGAGGTGTCCACTGTTAGGGGTTGCCCCCAAGGTGGAGTCCTATCGCCTATTTTATGGACCCTAGCAGTGGACCAGCTCCTGTGTCGACTGGCGGACCTTCGCATCGATGCACAAGGTTACGCAGATGACCTTGTGATTATCGTGAGAGGATTCTGCCAGTCCACTATATCTACCATCATGCAGCGAGCTCTCAACACAGTCAGCGACTGGTGCAGCAAAAACGAACTCTCAGTCAATGCTGACAAAACTGTGATTATACCATTCACAAACAAGCGAAGGCTAGACAAGCTTGTGAAGCCTACTTTAAGCGGTAAAATCACAACATTTTCCACAGAAGTTAAATACTTGGGCGTCACCATCGACCAAAAACTAACGTGGAACACTCACCTAGCCAACATCTTGCATAAAGCAAAGATGGCACTAGGAGCTAGCGGAAAACTTATGGGTAAAAACTGGGGCGTCAACCCCAAAATAGCCCTGTGGCTGTACACTGCCATTGTGAGGCCGATCATAACATACGCCTCCATGGTATGGTACGACAAGGCCACTCAGTCGACCGCAATAAATAAACTAGGCAGTCTACAAAGAACTGCCTGCCTTATGGCCACGGGAGCAATGTCTACATCCCCTGGACTCGCACTAAATGCATTGCTGGGACTGCCTCCTCTACATGTTTACATATATAAGGAGGCAATGACCAGCATGTATAGGGCCAGTACCATGGGGAGAAAGAACTGGCTCTCCCAGAAACTGAGATCTCTGCAAGACTCAGTGATGGAATCCCCGATCATGAGCATGACATCTGATGTCATGCTCCCCAGACATGTGTTTGAAAAACACTTCAAAGTGGAACTGCCTTCCAGGGAAGACTGGTTGAACAGCCAACTACCCTGCAAGGACGGATGCCTTAACTGGTATACAGATGGTTCCAAAATGGGGTTGTACTTAGGCTGTGGAGTATATGGAGAGCGACCAAAGTTTAGCAGCAGCACAAACCTGGGTAATTACGCCTCCATCTTCCAAGCAGAAATATATGCCATCCTAGAATGTGCTGATATAAATCTGCAAAAGCGCTACACCAACCAAACAATCTACATTAACTCTGACAGCCAGGCTGCCCTCCTAGCTCTGGATTCGAAGGTCATCACGTCCAAGCTAGTCGAGGACTGTCTATCACGTCTGAACGCTCTGGGCTCAAACAACAAAGTTGTCCTCAGATGGGTACCGGGGCATGCGGGAATCAACGGCAATGAGTGTGCCGACGAACTCGCGCGTTCCGGGGCCAAGGGAACTCAGTTGGGCCCAGAACCGATCTGTGGCATACCTAAGAGTCTGGCACAAAGAAACCTCCTGAATCTCTGCTACGAGGAATCGACCAAGCTCTGGAAGAATTCCTCAGGTATGAACCATTCAAAATCACTGATTAAAGCCTTCGATAAACGGTACACCAACCGAATCCTAGCGCTAAGCAGAAACAACATTCGCATTATGACAAGAGCCCTTACTGAACACTGTTGCCTTAACAAGCACATGTTCAATCTAGGGCTAAGCGACTCACAATCATGCAGATTCTGCGAGGAGGCGGTGGAAACGCCTCTTCATCTGCTACGTATGTGTGGAGCACTAATGCAAAAACGTAGCATTCATCTGGGCAAACACCTACTGAGCCCAGAAGAGCTAAAAGAAATCACCCCGAAGAAAATCCTACAGTTCCTAGCAGCTGCAAGGGTAAGTGGCGAATTATGAACGCCGCATCTTCAGGGGTGAACACACTAAGTGGCGAACACAATAGGCCTCTTTGGCCGCAGTGCTACGTTAGCCACCTTGCGCAAATAAAAAAAAATAGATTATCTTTAATCCTATGTTAGGTTTATCTAGATACTAGGGTTCTCTAAAACTAGGTATGTTTAAAACGTAACACGCATAGTAGGCATTTATTTCGTTTGCATTCAAACACAGAGGAGTTCACGAATGGAAGGCTATATCCAATTGTCCATTTGCTGAGGTGTTGATTGGACTATTTAAAAGAGTCTGATCCTTGAAACAAAACTCTATTGAGCACTAACAGAAACAATTTCATATAAAAATATAAAAACGATATCTCGGATAATGGATGAGGAAAATATTACCGTTTCGTAAAACGGTGGGAATTTACCTTTTTTAATTATAATTACCAATCTCAAGTATCAATCCATGCTGATAGTAACAAAGTTGCCACATTCCGAAGATATAGTTTTTATTTCCATAATAGCACTAGCTTCTTGCACCCGTATCTTAATCCAGATCAAAGCCTGCATTAAGCACCTTATCCCGATCTTAATTGGCAGTAACATGTTATTTACCTAACAGACGTGAAGTGTTTTTACTTCTTTCATTTATTTATACGTATTGACAGACGTCCATCATATTATAGCCCTTAATGAGGCTCATCAAAGTCCAGATTCCTGATTTACGACTATCTATGTTGTCTTAATTGATCGAATAATGATAATGATCAAAATCAGTCTTTCCCGTATCAGTAGTGTGTACAGTAAGCTTTATTGCGTTGACATAAAGACGCTAGAATTTAGTACCTTCGAGAAATCTCTGTGGAATTGCAACTTTATTTCGTAGAGATAAGGATGTTAAAGTTTTCATTTCTAAGACATTAACTAATCAACGGTAAAGAAAATCCTTATTTGACGAAGTTAAATTAAAACTTCCGTGCGCAGACTAAATAATTAAATTGTAATTGAGTATTTAATTACAGAAATTTATAGCTAACCTAATTGATTAATTTCGTTTAATAAGCCTATTTGTAAGGTAGTTGATCTAGTAAATTACTTACATTGATTTTTAAGATGTCTAAAGCAAAAATAATTAAATCAGATAAAAAGTAAAAAGCGCTCACAAAACAAAAGATCCATACAAAAGATCTCAACGCGCTTGCTGTGCATGTTTGCAAGTTGCGCAAATCGTTGGATAGAAGGTAGGTAATAAATATTTAATTTGCATCTCACTGGATTAAATGAATAAATATTTGAAACATAAGTGCTGAATACGCAAAATATTACCTATTTCTTAAATGTCCGTGATATTATTCAGCTTGCTGAGTTTAGGACTAATTGTTACAACATAAAGGGAAAGAAGTCTTATACCAACTCGTTTCCTCTCAGCAAAGTAAGTACTAAAGTTTTGCTTATTTCTATGAGGTTTTATTGAATGAGTATATGAATGAATGAACACTTTATTGTACTAAAATAGTAAGTATCATACAGTTTAAAAAGCTTAGACATATCTAATTATATTATATAAAGCTTTAAATATAAACACAGTACCTACAGAAGCTGGCCTTTTCTTATGAGAACCCATTTTTTCGCATAATGTGGACGTAATCCTGCCTCTTTGAAAAACGTAATCTCTTTACCTTTCCGTTAGAAAATTCCAATTTTGTACGTACAGGCGGTGGCGTTTCTTTTATGTTGAAAGCATAAATTCAAATAAAAATCGCTTTCTGAATCCACGTGCATCCGGTGTTCTCCCGGAGTCGAGGCCTTGGATCCCTTATCGATGTTATTCAAACTGAATCCATTTAAATATCATAAACATTTGTCTTCATTGCATTTATTATCTCAAAACATTTCAGCATACTCTATGGAAAACTCATGCATGTCAAATCAAATCGACAGTTCATCAAACTGTCAAACGAATAGCCAATCACGTGAGGTTTATTTACTCGATATTATTTGGTATGCTTGGCTTGTTTTTAATACCTTTTTTGAACGAAATGGTTAATTTAGAGAGTGTTCTAACTTTTACAAAAACAAATTACAAGCTTCGTGCCTGATAGATATAAAAGATAAGGATTATTGGGAAATTCAATTACATCCTTACTATCATCGTTGCGATGCTTATTATCTAGAACGCGGCCAGTAAACGCCGCAAATAATCACAGGTGCCTTCGACCGGACCTTGTTTCACAGCTCCGCAGACTGCAGACATGACGTGCAATTAACCAAAGCAATGCATTATTTTTTGCACGTTTGCGTGTGCGTAAGCATTCTGCAATTGATTCGGCACGTTCGCGTTAGCTGCCAAGATTTCTACTCGCCAATTGTATAGCAAAAACGCACTTCGCCATTTACGCGCGTCGGTACGTCCGGCACTAGGCGCCTTTATTAGCACCCCGTCACCCGCCCACACCTCGCGCCTCGCACCAATCACAGTAATCTATTCGAAATCAGAACTTCACGCGCGATTACAATCAAACAGTGTGGTTTGCGCGGGAAACATGCGGCGCCATGTTTGATTCTAGAGCAAAAAACGTTCCGTTTTACGCGACATCGTTAGCGATAAAACACTAAATAATATTTCAAGCCTCAATCACGCCATCAGTCAGTCTTGGTAGTCTGCAATTTTGTCATTCAAAATCGTTGGAGTTAGTCTCTGGCCCGTTATGGGATTAATTAATGGCGCTGCGGTCTCTCTATGTCCGCCATAAGCCGATGTAAACGAGACACAGCGACTCACATGCACATGAAAAACATTGAAGCGCGTGTCCCGATCGTGACTACATCAGTCAAATCAGCGCTTGATATTCAGGGGATAGCATTCGTTACGACTACCTCTACTTACATGATATACATCATTTGCTGAATATATTATTGTAATTCGTCCAGTTCCACCATCATATTTTATTTATTAAGGTTCTTTTTGAGCTTTTTGCTCGTTTCAGTTTGATTTTCATCAAATTAGACATTAATGGGTTGAAATAGAGACACTATTGACAAGAACCGACGGACACTGTCGCCAGCTCGTAAAATATCACCGCAGGTTTTTCGCTATATTCTTATCCTGTCACTTCGTATTACCGCTTGCGGGTTATTTTTAGTTGTGCCTATTACATGTTAAGTGAAACAGGGTCGTTGCAAACGAGCCGTTTTTCTACTTCTGAGACTTTTATCCACAACATGACAAAATACAAAGTCATCAGTGTACCTACAACCGATCGAAAGACGTCATCCATTTCTAAATCTGATTAAACATATCAAAACGTACCCATCATTTCAAAAATATATGTAGTTTTTTTCCTATATCTTCAATGGTGGTTTGTGCGCAGTGACATTAAGCCTGCAATGCAAAGACATTGTAATATGACTGCATAACTTGTTACGTTGACTTCACAATGAGAGCAATCCTGTTATACATTCGTAATTAAGCTAGCAAAGGAGCTAGACAATCAGACCCTTTGTCCGGCAAAGCGCTACAAGACAGCCTATCTCTGGAACACAATCAACACTTTGCAGGCCTTCAAATAACTTCCAACCTTATCTAGCTTTAAATTCATTCCAATTTGCGATAAATTTTAGTTAGGAGCTGCGTAAGTTTGTATGTATTGGAACGTAAAGAGGCAAGATCACGCTATGTAGGCTGAGTTTTGTTCTCGTACAATTGCAATATTATTGTATGGAACGTAACGATGACAAGTTGTAACTTTGCAAGATATTTGCAAATTATTTAAACTACTATCACTTTGGGTAAAATTAGTCAGTACCTTACCTATTAATGTTTGATTAACCAAACGTGAATAATTTTAATAGATAAGATTATGATATTTTGAATATGGCTTAAAACCAGAAAATAGATTTTCTGTAGGTTTATTTTTCTAGAAAGCACATAAAATTCTAAAAATAAAAATCTTTAAATTTAATTTTAATTACTTTAAATGGAACGTAAGTTATCATTTTTGAATTTTAAAAAGGACATGGAGCAGACTAGCGTTTACCTACAACCGAAGAAGTTTAAATTCAAAACGTATCGCAACAAAGCTTATATTAAAATGAATAAAGCAGTTATTGTGTGGAGGCGGGAATTTACACGAAGCTCGAGTCAGAAAGCGATAAACAACAGGACTGCCTGTCTGTATTGATTTGTGGGACATTCGATTGAGCCGTATTAGGCAAATTTTCTCACGGCACGTCGAAAACTTAGCCTTATAAATCATCAAGGTACTCTAGAAAGGTCTAAATTTCTAATGATGGCCTAGATGATCATGATTAATTGTTATAAATGATGATGATTAATTGTTATAAATAAATTATGCACAGTTTAAGTTATCGAGTTGGTATAACATTATCTAAGTATAGGTATCATAATATCATTATAAAGTAACCAATTATCGACTTTGAAACAAAGAATATAATATATCTACTTATTATTTACTTACTATTATATATTATGGTATTTACAATCATATCTATGTATTCTGAAACCTACGACTGAAAACCTAATGTTAAGGTTAAAACGAAGACTTAAAAATATTATTTTTTGTGCGTAATTAATGGTTAAAGATTTGATTGACTTCCTACTTGATAATCCATACTCAGTATTTTATTACGTACATTCATAAAATGTGAGTAACAAAGTCTTGTTAAATTTTATAAAAGTCCAACATGAACCATGTAAAAGCACAGCAATAATATTTATAAAAATGTTTCCTCTTTATAATGCGAGTGTAGATAAATTCCAAAAGTTTAAATCCTACACGTTTTTCATGTAAGTACTTTTAAAACTTAACCTTCCTCCTAAATGCGGAAGTGCAACTATTATTTTTACAAAGCCCACACGACAAAGTAAATTGTATTTTCAATAAAATAGTCCGAGCATTTCCTAGAAATATCTCTCTCGAAATTATGTCCATAACGTCTAGAATCCTAACCATAGAGTAGTAAAGAGTTGGACGCGCAAATATCACTCTAAATGAATAAATAATATGGACAAAAATAAATCGAAAGGCATATTCAATTATACATAACTTATGGACATGAGAAAAGATAAGACGTATTTTATTTGGTCACATTTTATCTTAGAGAGAAACATTTTACACAACTATATTGTGTTCAATATTTTTTCACGTTTACAAGCAGTGAAAAAAAATGTTGCAGAAAAAATGGAAACTTAACCTAACCTTAATTTTTTCCGGAAGAGTTTGCGGTTTTGGTCCAGCAGTGGGATTTAATCTGATGAACTTTTCATAGGTTTCAATATAAGAAACAATTTTCATAATAGGTAGGTACTTAGTCATAATAGGTACTTACATACCATTATTATGATAATCGTAAGTAGTAATATTATAGTAGATAAGATAATAGTCATTAATTCGCAATAATCATACAAATCAAAATTTAGTTTTAGCTAAAAGTGTTAGTTTCCCAAATCGTTAATTAATTCGTAGATAAATATTACCAGATTTTTTTAGTCATGGATATTCTCAAAAGTAACAAAGATTTTTGAGAATAAGTTAAGAAGATTTTAGTTCGGAATTGTGCACTATAAGTGCACAATTCCAAACTAAAATCTTCTGATTTAGGTAAAAGGGTCATAAAAAGCGTTCCTACATAACCTAAAACAGTTTTTTAACGTTTTTTTTTAAGCTTTTAGTAAGTGAAACATTACTGAAATGTTCCACACATTCCATGGTCAAGAAATACTTCGTCTTACAATCTACGAGTGGCGAGAGCTATATTGCACAATAGGCCGCATCACTGAGTAAATACACGCACAAAATGGTGACTAACGGTTGGTACAAGGTAAAGACGACTCTTTAGTCTATGGACAAAAAACTCGTAAGCGTAAGAAATACATATTTATCCAAATTGTTATTCAGCAACCCTAATCAAAAGCTTCTAGAAGTTTTTTTGTTAAAGAGTAACAAACATCCATACATTCATATTTACAAATGTTCGCATTAAAGTTTACCTACGTTCTTTATTCTTATTTATTTATGTCCTATATTTCTTTATTTGTAACAGATTGTCTTAAAAATCAAAAATTTTAAAACATTTTAGAAGGTAAAATAGAAATTCAAAACATACAAAAACTAAATCAAAAGTACATAACATTAATTTAATAAAAATTATATCAATTAATTTTAAAATGTCAGTAGTGATAAATTGTAAAATGTAATTAGTAAATTGGTCTCAAAAATTAAATAATTATTTATTAACGTAAAAATTATGCTCAGTAACGTGTCAATAATTCATTTAGAGATAAGAAAACAGAGTTTGGTGGCCACCAAAGGCAACTTCGTATCTCTTCCTAAACTAGACAAAATAAAACTACTATAAATGCATTAAAAAAAGCTTATGAAGTGGAAATTCCTTTGTTTAACGGAATTATATCATTAAATAAGTAGTTGCGCTACTCTAGCTCCTGCTTGCACCTTAATGTGTAAAAACATAGTTTAATCAGCATTCTAAAGTATAAATTAATACATTAGTTAATAATATTAGTAATCATATTAGTTATTATTATGAAATTCTATTAGAAAATTGTGGTGCATAAATTTAATGAAATAGTGGTTTGATTCTCTCTAGAAATGTCTACCTTGCACCACCTCACGGTAAAGCGATACCTCACCATTATCACTACGATCGCATACCCGCCAAATTGTTTCATTACTGTTCATTGTAGCACGCGCACGAGTGATTCTGTCGCGAACATTGTTCAACGCCTTGTATGGCTATTTAGTTCTTACGACTAAGAATTATCTACAGTTGGGAGTTTAATACGACAGTTTTAGAAGTTATCTGCTCTCGGTTTATGACAATGTTTTAAATCTCTTCTTATCCTCATTATTCCAATATTCGACATGTTGCGCGGATTCGATTCCTGCCTTGTGACAATTGCAAATATTTGTACCAAAGTTCTGGGTTTGGTAAATATAAAAAAAATATGTAACGAATTATCGTATTAATTATATCAGTCATCGAGTAGCCATAACACAAGCTCTGGTTAACTTGGGGCTAGATGATGCTGTGTTGAGTGTCCAGCATTATTTATTTATACCATACTAGCGACCCGCCCCGGCTTTGCACGGTTTTATTATACGTATAAACCTTCCTCTTGAATCACTTTATCTGTTAAAAAAACCGCTTCAAAATCTGTTGCGTAGTTTTAGATATTTAAGAAGTCAAATGAATATAGGGAAATAGGGACAGTAAAAGCGACTTTGTTTTATACTATGTAGTGATAATACCAATAATAATGTAATTAAAAGACTTGTAACCCGTCCAGCGTCACTGATCTATAGACTCAACTGTACCTATGACCCTACCTCTACATTTTGCTGACTCGTAAATAACCAAAGACATTTAATTTTAATAAAGGAAATACCAAGAAAACTATCCAAGCAATGTTTACGGTGCGCAATGGATGGGAATTATCAGAAATTTCCATTGGAACTTAATTTAATTTCTTATGGGTCAGTTACATGACGTTTTCTTACAAAGTAAACGTTTGGGTTATGGTTATTGGAAAATTGTTGTGAGGTAGACCTACCTATCCTTAGGTATGTTCTTAATGCGAGCGCAAGTTTGTATGGATGTTTATTACTCTTACACAAAAACTACTGAACAGATCAGGCTGAAATTTTGAATAGTAGTAGTTGTAGCTTTGAAATAAAACACAGGCATCATTTCATCCCATAGATTAGGTTCCCAATTTAGTACTTATAGAAATAACTTTGAACATTCTTAGCTCAGTTGTTTCAATAAATACATTTAGGCACCTATTTTTAATTTGTTTCCATCTCTTGATAGGAATTTACTTTTTAATTAAATTATTATTGTATAAATATTTATTTTTAAGGAATACATATATACTAAACCTACCGTCTATACTAACGTGTATAACTGCTTCTTTCTTCAGGTTACCTGGATCAGATCGCTCTTAGCGATCAGGCCGCATATATGTGCAACTTTGTTTATAGGTATCTCTTTTCTATATTATGTACCTACTTACCTATAGTATTAAATTTGACTTGTCTAAGTGCTTATTTTGTAAGCCTAAAGAAATAAAGATTTTGATTTACTGTTTTATTGATTCGTGTATTTTATTTTCATTTTTGGTGTGCAATAAAATGTACCTACTGTAGGTAGGTATTATATTGTATTATGTAATAAATTGTACCTACGAATAAATAGACTACAAGTACCCGTCAGTTTCAACCCTTAAATTCAACATCTAATTAAAGCTGATAGAGGTGATGTACAGTCAGTGTCATGATCTTATACTCTGATGTACAGTCGACGCGGAATGAGCTCGCAGATAACTTAATTGACCGGAACATGCCGTTTATTCCGGGGGATAGCATCGGCTTTTTGCATAATTAATCCGTTTTGATACTTCTGGGATTTACATGAATTAATTTGAATAATTAGAAGAAATCTATTTTATTAACAACGAAAATTACAATCAAGGAATCTAAAACAATTAAAATTATCACTACATAGTATAAAACAAAGTCGCTTTTTCTGTCCCTATTTCCCTATGCCCCTTTGACTGCTTAAATCTTTAAAACTACGCAACGGATTTTGATGCGGTTTTTTTAATAGATAGAGTGATTCAAGAGGAAGGTTTATACGTATAATAAAAACGTGCGAAGCCGGGGCGGGTCGCTAGTTAGGTATATGAAACAATTGAGCTAACTGCAGATGGTTGCTAACAGTCTAGAGATAGCTCAACTGATACATACGAGGGGAGGTCCAAGAGGCCGCGGAACGGGGGGGAAGGGCCGCAGGTAGCTACCTTTTTTTGGTATGTCGCTAATTGGATACTCATTAAAAGGTGTACATGTTAATTTTTAGCCCTTTGACATCATTCGTTTACGAGATATCGCCCTGCAAACAAGTCAATCCGGAAAAAAATGCTCACGCCGCTGCACAAGCAACAAAGAATCGAAGCGTCAAAGCACTTTTTGGAGCTGTGTAGCGAAGAATCTACCCCTATTTTGGAGCGGATTGTTACCGGTGATAAAACTTGGGTTCATCACTATGAACCTGAGTCAAATAGGAGTCGATGCAGTGGCATAAAAAGGGCACACCACCCCCCCTAAGAAGTTTAAGGTGTCGGAGTCCGCCGGAAAGATTATGGCTACGATCTTTTGGGATTGTGAAGGAATCCTGTTGATCGACTACAAAGAAAAGGGTGTCAACATTACCGGAAAATATTACGCAAGAATACTAGAGCAATTAAAGGAAGCCATCAAAAACAAAAGGCGGGGAAAACTGTCAAGCGGTGTGTTGCTTTTGCAAGACAACGCACCAGTTCACAAGAGTAAAGTTGCGATGGCTGATCTAGACCGGTGCGGCTTTGAATCACTCGTCCACCCACCTTACAGCCCGGACCTGGCCCCCAGTG
The DNA here is from genome assembly GCA_944547425.1 of Eupithecia centaureata. NCBI lineage: Eukaryota > Metazoa > Arthropoda > Insecta > Lepidoptera > Geometridae > Eupithecia > Eupithecia centaureata. Next base: position 13,245,759 of record OX155684.1, on the reverse strand, counting down.
ATTATTATTTCTTTCCAAATTTGAAAAAAGATCTAAGGGAAATAAAATTTCAAGACGATGAAGAAGTTAAGGCGTCGATTTTGGCTCATTTTGAGGGCAAAGAGAAAAAATATTTTTTTGATGGTATACATAAGCTAATTTCTAGATCTGAAAAATGTATTAAGCTCAAAGGTAATTATATTGAAAAGGAAAAATAGTTTCGTTGTTTTAATTTCATTACAACTCCTCCATTCCGCGGACTTTTGGACCTCCCCTCGTAGCAATACCAGTCGGAAGCGTCCTCAAGATACTGGCTGCATCACTATTAGAAGAATCAAATACATTCGTTATCGGCATATTTATCCTCCACAGTATGAAAAATATACATTATTAACAAACGAAAATTACAATCGAGGAATATAAAAAATTACAACTAGTATATACAATGGTAATGCAGCCAGTGTATTGGGGACGCTTCCGACTGTTATTGACATGGATCATATGAAAAATGAGCAATTAATTAGTTCGACTCGATAACAATCCCGTTACACGCACTCACACCCCATATCAATCCTTCACAGTATCAAAAAGAGTACTTAATTAACCCTTATAAGGTTAACGCTCCCGTTAACGTTACACGCAGTCACGCCTCGTCCTCGGACGATAATAGAGCGTTATTGTCCCGCGGCCCGAAGACATGGCATTTAACGACAAATATTTGATCTTTAACTGCAAGGTCATATGATTATTGAAAAGTATTTATTTAGTTAGAATATAGATAAATAATATAAAATATCTTATATATAAAATATCTTACCAATTTTTTCATAGAGTCCACAGGTGATCGGAATACTGGCTTCTACTTCGGTCGACGATTGCCAGTCAACGTAACAATCCTTTTTATATTGAAAATGGTCGATCGTTACTATCTCACTTAAGTACCTAAGTGAAGATATGGCCTAAGATGGAGCACGCTTTCTAGGGTTGCCAAGCATACCCTAAAATGGAGTTTTGTACTCTATGTCATGTAGGCGCACTCTATAATCTATTACAATAATAGAGTACGCCATTATACTCTTTTTGACTGAATGTTTACTACATAATAAATGTATTACCAGACGTGCCTAAATGATGCATACCCGAAAAAAAAAATCGTCATAACCAAAAAAAAAAATCGTAATTTTACTACCAAAACACAAAATTATTTATTTTATTATTTATTAAAGTTAAAAAAAAGGAACTATATTTTCTGAGTGCGTACTCTTTAGTTAGGTACCTTTAAAATCTTATAATAGTTGGCATCCCTAACGCTTTCCCAGAAGGAACTAATTCACTCTGGATGCTGCTAGCATTCTGGGCACTGCCTTCTGGCTTACGTTTTGAGTAAATTGATGGACGTATGTGTAAGTAAACTACACAGTTTATTGGTTGTAACTAATTTGTTTAAAAAAGAGAACATCTTCTCCTTTCCGCTCACGAACGTCTAAAGGGACTTTCAGCACACGTGTCGATTATCTTGTTGCGCATGTGCTTCGCTCTTCCGAAGTTAACCTATTTACTGCGAACCACCCCAACTTGGCTCTGTCCGGAGGAAGTTTCATCTTTTGATGAAAGTTTAAAATCGGTGGTAGAGTCGGTCCTTAATGTCTCCCTAGATGGGCCCCAGTGGAGTCAGGCGACTCTGCCTATCCGGTGTGGTGGTCTCGGGATTCGTAGCGCTCGGGAGGTGGGTCTGCCGGCTTTCCTGGCGTCTGCGCACGGGGTTGCCAACCTAGTCACTGTTTTACTTCTTTCTAATGGTGGCGGGGAAAGCATACCTTTTGTGTCGGATGCTGTGTCAGCTTGGTCGGCCATTAACTCGAGTGCAACAATTCCTGAGTTGACGCATGTTCAGCGGGCGTGGGATGACGTAGGGGTAAAGCGGCTTCAGGAGCAATTGTTAGAGGGTGCGTCGGGAGCTGATAAGGCCAGACTGCGAGCTGTGTTGCAACCTGAGTCCGGGGCGTGGTTACAAGCAGTGCCTTCGCCTCACCTGGGCACTCTTCTCGACGATGACTCTTTGCGTGTGGCGGTGGCTCTCCGCCTGGGCTGTAAGGTGTGTGAACCTCATATATGCACCTGCGGTTCCATGGTGGAGGCCGATGGCTATCACGCTCTGAGTTGTCGGCGGTGCACCGGGAGGTTTCCGCGTCACCATGCTCTGAACGACATAGTTCGCAGAGCTTTCATATCAGTGAATGTCCCCTGCATGCTTGAGCCTCCAGGTCTCAGCAGGTCAGACGGAAAGAGGCCAGATGGGTTGACTCTGGTGCCTTGGAAGAATGGAAAGTGTCTGATCTGGGACGCAACTTGCGTCAACACTGTCGCCGCCAGTCACCTGAGTCGCACCATCCACTCAGCGTCTGCTGCTGCTGAAGACGCCTGCTCAAAAAAAAGGCTCAAGTATGCTTCCCTGGAGCAGCTTTACCATTTTGTACCAATAGCCGTGGAGACCTCGGGCAGTTGGAGTGTGGATGCGAAGTGTTTGCTGGGAGAATTAGGCCGAATACTTAATGATGTGACAGGTGACTCCCGCTCCGGTTCGTTCTTGGTGCAAAGGATTGCCATCGCTATTCAGCGAGGTAATGCTGCAAGCATTATGGGCACCTTTGCGCCGGGAATGGTCAGGGGCGGGTTATTTATTGACTGATCATAAATTATTTTTAATTGTGCTAGAATAATTAAAATTTGTTTATTTTAATTTATAAATAAAAAATTTACTTATTTGTATTTATTAGCCAGTGAAATTTATCCTTTTATCACGTATCTCATCGACTAATATACTCGTATATACTAAGTTATGTGTCAATGAGCCCCCCCAAACAAGGGGGATTGTCTATTATACCTTCAGAACAATACATTTTATTCTAAGCCTTATTCTTAAAGCCTGAAGGTGCTCACCACCAACTCGTTCTGTAATAAGAAAATGTGGAAACTACCTACTACGAAAATAAAAGTACGATCGGATAAAGTATGCTATAAAATCAAGTAGTCATATGATCTTTGCATAAAACTCTTGACTCATTGTGATTGATTCTACATTGATATTTTGTGTCAACCCACTATTCAATGCACGGACGCATTAAAAGCGCCATCTACAATCAAAACGACTATTACCCGGCCATTAAAATTAATTTATATTTTATCGGCTAAGCTGTGCATTGCTATAATCACTAGGCTAGGGAAGAAATTATTGAGCTTCTGAATTTCCGGCTATTTCACTCAACAATGATGATGATGAAATGTGTTTTTTATTTGCACGAGGTAGCTTTCATATTTTTTTTTATTTCTCTTTACTCTTTATTTTTAGGTTTTTAGATAAAAAAAATAAAAATATATAAAAACAGTATACTACCTCTCTCTAATATACCGAAAATTTTAAATTAAAAAACGTTTGCAAATGTCTAGTTTTTTCGCCTACAATGACCTGGTCCATTTTATTGACAAATCATACCACCAACAAAATCTGAGAGAACATAGGTACCTTTGTATACACACAGGAATCCGGCTACTCTGTATCCGTCTTTTAGATCCGACGGTCATGGCCTCGACTTACGGTACGAGATTTTCCAATGAATAAATTGACCGGCCTGTGACGCCATTTGCATTGGATCTATAAATTGAACAAATTTGAAATTCATTGCGGACACGCACCAGCTGGCACCTGCGGGATTCCAGGCTGATAAATCGACTTGTGTCCTGTCCTTCGGAATCCGGCTTTCGATTCGGTTTTTATTGTTATTGTCTCGTCACTATTATACAATAAAAATGACGAGTTAATATCGGACAATTCGCACAGCATCATCTAGCTCGAAGCTTAACAGAGCCACTATTTTTATCTATTATATGTACCTACCAATATTATATCTATTTCTATACATATGACAGAGCTTGGGCACCTAGGTAGGTACTAGATAACTGATATACTTAGTACATTCTACAATATGAATACATACCTATTTTACTATATATAGAAAGCACCCAGAACACTGAACAAATATCTGCAGATCGTGCACACATTTGTCCAGAGGCGGGGATCGAACCCGCAACCTCCTACGTTGTAGGCGGACCTTCGCCCAAGCGCCACAAAGGTCATCAAGAAGGTGTTATCTAAAACTAAATTGAGATGGAGGATCGTAATTTTATGTTTTTTTAATGTTTTTATAATTATCCCCGTTCCATATTGATGATGATGAAATTTTATATTTTCTTTGCAAATAGGTTCTTATTATTCTCTATTTATATACCTAGCAGTGCGTTGAAAAGAGAACCCTATCGACTCGATTGACCGCGCGTTCCATTTCCAAATGATATTAGGCAGATAGAGCTCCTCAATCATGCGTGTCTGGAACATACTATACCTACTAATGTCATTTAAAACGGGATATTTTGATTTGTTTTGAGTTTTCCGATATTTTGGCACAGTTTCATGCGACATGATCACAAAAGTAGTACAAATCCCGCTCCATAGTCATCTCAACTCATGACATAAATATGACAAAATAGATCTTAGGCCCGAGAAAAAGCTCGGAGCTTTTTCTCGGGCCCAAGATTGTCAAAATTTAAGAATGGTTGATTACTTATGGTTTTGTATAGTTATTTATGGTTTCACCATGATGATGATGAGTAATTATTTTCTTAGTACCTAAGTGCTTTTTCTATCCACACATGAAATTGCCCGTACTAAGGCCCTGATTACGGAACCGTTAGGATAGGTAACATCAAGTAGGTAATTCCCGTATTTGCATAATACACTGTCCGCTCTTATTACGTGTTCCAAGGTTCCAGGTAACGCGTTAGGATGTTAGAATAATGGTAGGTATACAGTTAACAGCACATTCGTTTTTTGTTGACGGTAGTGGGTGGTCTAGGATCTAAGACAGGCATCTTTATAAGATGACGGGGTGTAAATATCTATCTGTGTATTGTATTAAGTATATCAGTCATCTATCCCATAACACAAGCTCTGCTTAGCTTGGGGATAGATGCTGCGTGGACTGTCCGGAATTATTTATTTATATTAAACACACGGGTAAATGAATGGATAGTCAATGATTTATTCATTGGTATTTACAACAAACCACGAAATCTGTGCTCAGTTAGTTTACTGGGTGTTTCTGGGTTCAAAAAATTGCTAGAGTACCTATGCTACGCCATAAAACATGATGTGTAGAGATATTTAGACTAAAATAAATAAATTAATAGCAAATTTAAGCTGAATTAAGCCTCGACCTCTGTAGGCTTGTGCCCATTATGAACACACACTCGAACTTTAGGTGACAAACTTCGAACTTTAGGCAAATATACTCAGCCTATTCCGATCTCTACTAATAAGTAGATTAAGTAAAGTAGTAATCATCATCATCATCATCATCATCAACCTATATTAGTCCACTGCTGGACATAGGCCTCCCCCAATGAGCGCCATAGCGCCCTATCTTCAGCTTGACGCTTCCAGCATCTGCCAGCAGTCTTTCGCAGATCGTCATCCCACCTGGCCGGAGGGCGTCCTACGCTACGTTTACCGAGTCGTGGTCTCCACTCAAGAACACGTTTACCTCAACGGTTGTCGGTTCTTCGCGAGATACGGCCGGCCCATTGCCACTTCAGCTTGCTAATTCTTTGAGCTATGTCGATAACTTTGGTTCTCTGTCGGATGTATTCGTTACGAATTCTATCCTTCAGAGAGACTCCAAGCATAGCTCTTTCCATAGCTCGCTGGGCGACTTTGAACTGGTGGACCAGCCCTACCGTGAGTGCCCACGTCTCAGCTCCGTAGGTCATTACGGGTAGGACGCACTGATTGAAAACTTTCGTTTGCAAACATTGCGGTATGGATGAGTTGACGTAGTTTCCCAAATGCTGCCCAGCCTAGCTGGATCCACCTCTTGGCCTCCTTCTCAAAATTGTTTTTACCTAGCTGTACAATCTGCCCAAGGTAAGTATACAAGGTAAGTGTACTCGGAAACAATTTCAAGAAGGTGACCTTCTACGATGATCGGTCCCGGAACAATGTGGCCATTGATCATGATTTTGGTTTTATCCAAATTCTTGCCAAGACCGATACATCGCGAGGCTGAAGCTAGGCCGTCCAGCATGTGGGTCAGCTCCTCTAGCGACTCCGCCATTACGAATATGTCATCAGCGAATCGCAGGTGTGAGATGTAATCGCCGTTTATGTTAATGCCTTTACCTTTCCAGTCCAGCGTCTTAAACATATCTTCCAATGCGCTCGTGAACAGTTTCGGGGATATGACATCCCCCTGTCTCTCAAAGTAGTAATAAGTTGTTTTAATTTTGTTTTTTAAATATTTAGATTACCCTAACGCCCGGCGGGCTAATTTATAGTCTTACGAAGAACCTCTTGAAGGACCGAAGAACCATTGCAGAAATATCGAAAGTTCTAGATGCTTCCAGATAACAAAGGTCGTGTAATGTATCATTGGGCAGCCGCGGGCCACTCTTTGTTAACTAGATCCACAGGCGATATTTCATGGGCTCCATGTTATTATCGCGGGAAATTGCACAAATACGATTACACTTTGTGATTTTCTAGTGGTTACTTGGAAAGGAAGGTACAGGGTTAAATTACTGTGTTTCAATCGAATTTTGATACTTGTATGCTCTAAGCTTAAATAAAAAAGGGTAGAAAGAATAAATATTTCGTAATAACTGAATAAATAATGCTGGACAATCCACATAGCATCATCTAGCCCTAAGCTAAACAGAGCTTGTGGTATGGGTATCTACTATCTACTGGCTTTTCTATAGTCTGAGTCTACTGGATGAGTTATCGTAATAGTATCAAATATAAAATACTTACACTAAATGCAAATAAAACTAACATCAAAATTGACTGATACACACACGAATATAATAATATCATTTTAGCCATTTGTCTATAATCAATATGAGGCACGATCAAAAAAATAACGAAAAGTTCGTGACTTGAAACGACAAAGTTCTTGGTCTTTCTACTTTTTAGTTCAATATTTCTATGAGGCTTGTTAAAAAAGCTTGTTTAAAATTCATTTACTCCCAAGATAAAATCAAAGACAACTTTAATACATTTCAAATTAGCATATCAGCTACCAATATTTATTTGGCTTCAGTCCGTGCGCCGAGAATCATATCGTCGTTCGGCAGTCAATACCGCGAATGCGACATTCGTCAAAATTTACAGGAAACGAAAAAAACGTATAAATTGTACTACACACTTCCAATTCTTTTAATATAAAATATTTAGAACTACTTATATGTGTTATGATAGTATAAATACATGTTTTTATAAATATTATGGCAGTATGTCAAGAAAAAATCACGTTCGCGGTTTTTACCTAAATATTTTGGTAAAATCTTTTCATATTCGCGGTTATGTTCTAGATTTAGAACAACAATTTTCTGTTAATAGTTTTTCTTTTACTTAACTAATAATGTTATTTTAGCATTTAAGAATTAATAATAATCTTAAAACAATTATAATCAAACGCAATTTTTTTTAATATTTAAAAAAAAAAAAAAATTCTTGATCCAATCCATTCCAGTCAAAAAACATACAAAAATTTTCTTCCCATCTTTTTCTGTTATATCTCGGCAATTAAGTCCTCCTTTTAAGCTTGCAACTGATATTCTCCACGGTCCTATCTCTTTACATCGTTGAATATATTAAAAAAAAGTCTATATTTATTAACAACGAAAATTACTTAATATTAACTTTACATTAATTGAATATATTGAATCCACTTATCTTCAATCTTTTGATATCCTAAAGGGGTTTGCTATTCATTCTTCCAATGAACCACCACCTTCACAATGTTTTATTTAGACCGCTACGAGGTTAGATGAAGATGTTTCTAATAATCCCGTTAAATCTACAGAAGAAGAAACTACTGGCTGTGATGGAGTAAGTATTTGAGTGTATTGTTTGGGTAAATTAGTTGCTATTAGACTTTCTTGTTATCTTGAAGAGGCAGGGGCTCTATTTCAGGGCGATCTGGAGTGCTAGGCAGAGTTTGGACTGACGGTGGGGAGTGATCTGAGATTGTAGCTCTAAAAGTGTCAGCAAATTTTGCTGAGGCTGATGACATGCGGAGGATACAAAAGGTTCAGGTATGCAGGCTGTGACTGAGACTCTATTTCAGAGCGATCTGGAGTGGTAGGTAGAAGTCTATCTGTTGATGGAGGATTCACAGACTGCTTCTGCTTGAGTGACAACACAGTTTGAGTGAGGCTGAAGACTTAAATCCGTACAGGAAAGCTGAGCAGAAACTTCCAGGAATGCAGGCTGTGTCTAAGAATCTACTTTGAGACGTTTAATTTTGCTATCGTCATTAAAATTATTTGCATGAAGGTAGCGAAGAGAAACTGTTATCTTCTTAAGCGCGATTTCTTTTAAATTCGTCCTATTATTGTGTCAAATTTTAAATGACATGTCCTTTACAATATTTTCATCTTATGATTTTTCCAACACGCTGTAAAAATAACAACTGTCTAAAATATTATCCAAATAATGCTATAACTTTACTAAAATCATTTTAGTCCTTATGTACCTATTTATGTATAAAGTACATGAAATAGGCACACATGACGTTCATTTAACTTAGTGCAGATTCAACAACATATTTTGCAAAGAAAACATGTGGAAAACGTTAGTGAAAACAAAAAACTTGCCCAGAACCACTTGCACTAGGAATGGCGTGGCAGCACTAAGGAACTGTCATATTCGCGGTTTTTTGACTCTAAATCACGTTCGCGGTTTTGGCATGACTCGAAAACATAAAGATCGGTGCAACTTTAGGGCAAAATTTTAATGTAGGAATGTGTATTGGAACGAGTAGAATCGAATAAACAAAAAAAAAGGTTTTCGTCAAAAATGTCACATTCGCGGTATTGAATGCCTGACGACGATATTTAGTTGCGCACACGCAAGCGAGGCGCGGCGTAAACCAACACGTTGTTACACGTGGCTAAGGCTACTTTACGGCAGTGGGCCAGCTAGGGGTGGGATCTGATCCGGATAAAAAATAGCCGGAATATCCTGAATTACTACCCGTCTCGTATTACAAAAAAAATTACAAACAAACCGCAGTTTAGTTATTGAGCAAGACGATAAAATGTGTCATTCTGAGAATTCAGAGAAAATTTTTTGTTAGGGTGAAGCATCCACAATGTGGCAAAGAAAGGGTTCAAGGATATGACGTAATCATAGTATGTTAAAGTACATATTTTATTTGTTATTTCTGGTAATTAATCAAATCACTTGCGATTATCGCGTTGTCAAAGATGGATAAAATAGAACCATTTCAAATTAAACGACCGATAGCATATCTTTCATTTTGAAATGATTTTTAGCAATTAGAAAAGTATACCAATTAGACTTTAATTAGTAAATACTAAGTGTAGATGAAATTTAAATCGATCGTGAACATTTTATGTAACTAATTAGTAATTACAAAATAAGTAGGTAGCTGTAAGTATTTTATGGTCTCAGATAAGAGTTATTTCACTACGCCATACTTATAATAGCTTATTAGCTGGTTGCAAGATCAATAATCTACTAGCTTAAAGACAAAATGAAGTGCTTGGTAAGAGAAAACTACCTTTTCATCCAAATAATACATGGTCCGGAAATATTTATTTATTTATTTATTTTATTTTTCATGTTTGACCTGCCCATAAAGTGATGCTCCTGTAAGCATCACTTTTATTACTTAATGGGCTGGTTTCTATCAAACGGAGTGAAGATATGTAAATAAATAAGTTAGATCACAAGATGGACCCTTGTAGACCTTGCGTTATATTGTTAAATTCAAAAGTTTTTTTAGTTTCGCTGCATTGTTTGCAATACAACAGACCGCAGTTTGCTTTACGGTATGAATTATTAATACTAGTTTTAATGTTTCTACTATTTTAATGTATTTTTAGTTGATTCTCGCATCCCTCGCGATGCTGGCCAAATCGACAACTGTGGACAACCAAACTAAACCCCCGAGCGACAACATGGATCCCGATGTCCCAACGACCACTCACCAAGTCCCTTTACCTGAAATTGAGGTTGTGACCGTAAGTGTGAATACTGATGACCATTTGAGGGAAATGTACCAAACCATGCATAGAAGAGTCCTAGCAAAACGTCGTCGTTTAATTGTGTAAGACAGTTGCAATTACTATGCAATATGGGAAGATGTTATGTACATATTATCATTTTCGTTGCATATTAAACTAATCCTTCGAAATTAATATTATATTTTCATTGTACTCATTCACGTATCCAGTATATGGCGACAAGCCCTTTGAAAATAATGGGAGTTAAAAGGAACCCAATAATAAAGAGCCGAAAGTATATCTTACCTTCTTGTTGCGTGAATAGAACCTTTAAAGATAACGGTTTTATTATACGCATAAACCTTCCTCTTGAATCACTTTATCTATTAAAAAAACCGCATCAAAATCCGTTGTGTAGTTTTAAAGATTTAAGCATACATAGAGACTTATGGACAGGCGACTTTGTTTGAGAATTTTGGAAGTAAATATATCCAGAACGGTATTTTAAATGACCTTTTTATCGGTCTAGAAGCCGTAAAATCCGGATAATCCGGTTATTTTCCAGACCAAAGCCCAACCCTACATGTAGACCCCTGTATCTACAGGTTACACGTGTATAGACGTTATCGCAGCGCAATCTCATCTCATCTGATATCGTTTCGACGAATGGATTCCTGCTACGCCCGCCTATTACACTTGTATCAGTGGACCTGGGAGAATAGACTCTATACTATTGAGTTAATGTTTAAATCTTCTTATGTTAGATATCGCGATATTTTGTCTGTTTTTGTTGAAATAATAATAAGTAACAATAAACTCTCAGGGAACAATTTAACAAATAACTAAAAGACGACCGATGTGGCCCAGCGGGCGCAGGTCCGCTTATAACGCAGGTCGGTGCGGGTTCGATTGCCGCCTTAGAACACATTTTTGTACGATCTGCAAATATTTATTCTGGGTGTTTTCTGCGCATAATAAAAAATATCTATCTATGAAATGTATTGTATTAAGTATATCAGTCGTCTAGTACCCAAAACACAAGCTCTGCTTAGCTTGGGGCTAGATGATGCTGTGTGGATTGTCCAGGATTATTTATTTTGATGACTATTATGACTATTTATGACATGTTGGTCCATAGATGAACCGTAAGTTATGCGCAGATAAAGACCACATTATAAAGAGCGTACTGCCAATATTTCTACCCGTGGAACAAAGGACATTTTGAATCAACCAGAAGACCTGGAGCCTGGAAGTCCCTTCGCGTCCAATATAACAATGCCTTCAGGTGGCTGATGGGGCTGCCGCGCTTCTGTATAAATAACGTGATATTACTGAACTGACCGAAGGCATGCCATTCAAATCATTGAAAAGACCATAAAGATACTACAACCAGAGTAAACATCCAAACTTGTGCATTGTAATAAAGGTAATTTTGATGTGTTCTAAGCCACGCGAACGAGAAATATGCTGTGCCTATCTAAGAAGTTAAAAGTACAGGGAATACGATAGATTAGTTCGTTTGGTAGAGTACCTACCTACTTTGTAACTGACAAAAATCTAGCTACGCTTTATTAGCTTGAGATTTTTAAAAAAATACAAAAAGGAGGTAAGTTTGGCCTAAATTCATTGATTGCTCGCATTCGATATTCAAAAACATAAAGCTCAGCGCACACGGTCATGTGGGCGTGGCGCGTGACAAGTGGCCGCCCCGTGTGGGCACGACAGAATGACTGATACCGCATCATTTGAATATGGAAATGCTTTCAAATTACGAACGGAGCTGACAATTTGCGAATTTATTTTACTCAACCTACCTTTTGTAAAGAGTTTTCAACCATGGAGTTTAGGTGAATATTAGCTATCGTAACCTCCATGGTTGGCAAGTCTGTCGGCTAAAAGCGGTATTACACTACACGTTATTCAGGACCCGGTAGTTAGGTCCCGATTAAAGGGGTATTACACTACACGGTATTCAGGGACCCTAATCCTAACTAAGAGTGGTGTAATAAAATTTAGGGTCCCTATGGGACGGACCCGGACCCGGACGATATTCTGGGCCCGGTAGTTAGGACCCTGAATAACGTGTAGTGTAATAGGTACCTTTTAGGGAGCAAGGCTTGTCGAGTCCGTCCCTTAGGGAAAAAAAATCTTATTAAAAAAAATCTATCTCTAAATCTTATTACACCTCTCTTAGTTAGGGTTAGGGTCCCTGAATACCATGTAGTTTACCCCTTTAAGCCGTTTGAATGATTCGACTGGTTGAACAGCCTGTCTTTTATTGGAGGTCGTGCTTTGAAACCTGCCCAAGGGATTTGAAGGATCCATGTTATACAGGTAGGTAGGTATTTTGAGATAAAATTACCTACGATAGAATTTACAGTAAGGTAAAAACAGGAATTTACAGTAAGATAAAGTAAATAACTTTCCTAAAAAATTAGGAGGCTATTTTCAGTAGAGAAATCTTATTGGGTAGTTTACAGTCAAAAATTAAGAAAACAACTTCATACTTGTTATAAAAATAATTGATTAAACATTTTTTTCCAAGTATTAGTTCATACTACTTAAAAGTCCATTTTATCAACTTCAACTTCTTTTACATGGCTCCGCATCTAGTTTGACAAATATGCCAATGAACAGGCAAACCAGATACATGAAGCTCCGAAATTTAGTCAAAAAACTCACTGACCTGTATCTATACATAGATCCAGTTCTACAATCCAGTAAGACCTGCCCGTTTGTTTATTTATTTATTTTCATTTACTTCCTATATTTGTCCAAATAATATCACCGACAAGTGGTCATTCCATAAACGCAGCATCGATATTTAATATCATGTTCCCATTGTCCATTGTCATTACAATTAGTACAGTCCACTCCATAAATCCGAAACAATTCAATAGAGAGAGTTTATTATTTAATTGAATCAAAGCAACAAAGCTGCGGGGGCGAACCCACGCGCATGCCTCTAATTAACAACATCGCAATTAATGCACGACACGACACCGATTGTGTGGCTGACTGTACATTTCTGTGTTTGCGGACTTTGCGGAAACAATTCTGTGCTCGATTGTACTTGTAGCTTGATTTTGTATTTGTGGGAGGCATCGTAGTATTTGTCAAGACGAACTGCGTCTATGTAATATTTCATTCTGTCATTCAGTCAATCTTCATTATCTCACATATCAACAATAAGGAGACTTCATTAGGTACCTACATATATTAGTCGTGCTTCAGTCTATTTTCGGGAAATCTGGGGCTAAAACAGTTATGTATTTTTATATAATTTTTTATCATCATCAGCCCATATTAGTCCACTGCTGGACATAGGCCTCCCCAGGGGAGCAGAGCTATGGCGATTATGGCGATTATTATTCCCGTAATAAGCGCCATAGCACCCTGCCTTCAGCTTGACGCGTCCAGCATCTGCCAGCAGACTACTAGGTATATAATTAATATAAATTTATCTGAAGACGCTATCTTCAATTTCCTTGAATAAATCTAGCCCACATTTTTGAGGTCATTCCTCTGCGAAGCCATAGCACAATTCAATAGATAAGACCGTAACGCGTAGGATTTATAGTATCGTTACTGACCGCCCGTGCAATACGGTACTCCGGATTGTAGCCGGCTATGTGTTGTGGAGTCGTCGGCGCCGGTCACGACTTGGATATTTGCACTTGTGGCCGGCCATCTCCGGTAGGTCCCATTTGTTTGTTGTGGAACATGACGTAATATAACAATTTGGATAAATATTTACCTTATTTGTACTAGTTATAGAACATTTTGTACTTTTTGTCTCAAATTGTTCCATAAAACAAACCAAGTACATCTTGAAGTTTATATGTAAACTGGCCACTGGCCACTTCACGTCTTATATTTCATCATGGAAGAATTTGGGAAAAACGATTCCCATTCAGTTATGTGCATTCACAGACAAATAAAAACAGGAGCAAAAGCTAGTATGTAGTTCTATAGAACAAATAGGGACAACATTTTCTCAAATTGATATATTACTTCATGTTCCATGGAACGAATGGGACCTACCGGCCATCTCTTGGGAATGTTGCAGGTTTGAGATCATTTTGGGTTTTCACACTTTAGCCTGTGTGAAATGCGTCTCCTAAAAGTTTAAGGCGGTTCTCCGACTCAGTCTAGCTCCGCTATGTAAGACGACCTCAGTGGCGCTGCGGGCGAGAGTCCGCCTGCGACGCAAGAGGTTACGGATTCGATTACCTACCCTTCCCGAAATTTGTTCCGTTGGTCTGGGTGTAATGTATTAAATATATCAGTTATCTAGGTAGTACCCATAACACAAGCTTTGAGAAGCTTACCTAGGTAATTTGGGGCTAGATGGTGCTGTGTGGATTGTCCAGCATTATTTATTATTTTAGATATTTATTTATTTATTTAGTAACTAATACGATTAATTAACCAATTACATTAGTTTACAGAAATTTAAGATTAATAATTATTTACATTTATATCCACAAAATTTAAATTAATATAAGAAAAATAGAATATAATGTGATAATAAGATTTTCATAATATTTCAATAAAAATAATAATACAATTTAGAATAATTTCAAAATCAAGCAACCAACCTTTCATTCTTCACTCTCGCAAAACCTCAAGCATACCAACATTAAGCTCTTCCATTCATCTGCGAATATATCGCAGTCTGGGTTCTGGTCGAGAAGTCTGTTGAGTCCAGCGAGGGTGCGAGGCAGGGAAGAGTTGGCACGAGCCACGGTTCTACTGAAGGGCACAGAGAAAAGTCTATGGTTTCTGTTTCGAACGTAATTATCAGGGAGGTAGAGCCGAAACAGAAGGTTGTGGAGATCCGGAACGTCGATCATACCGCGAAGCACCTTGCACATTGTAGTTGTCTGATCGTACGCTCTTCTGGTCTGTAAGGAATTGTACCCAAGACACCCTTGAAGGAACCTAGTTGGGTACATATATGGGTAATACCCAAATTCTCGCTTGTACTGAGACCTGAGGAACGCCTTCTGAACCTTCTCCAGTAACAGTGCGTACGTTTTTTCATGCGGGTTCCAGACGGAACTGCTTGACTCTAGCTTGCTCCGAACGAGAGCCCCGAATAGAAGCCGCACAACACCGTCACTGCGAAAGTCTCGGGCGTTTCTCAGAACAAAGCCAAGTCTTTGAAAGGACTGCTTGGCGACCGTAGTGATGTGATCGTGAAATGTGAGTTTTCGGTCAAAAGTAACTCCTAAATCATTGATTACCGTTACTCTATTATACTATCACTCTAGCGCCGCCATGAATTTTATAATAATAAATAAATAAATAATAAATAAATAATTCAGGACAGTCCACACAGCATCATCTAGCCCCAAGCTAAGCAGAGCTTGTGTTATGGGTACTAGATGACTGATATACTTAATACAATACATTACATAGATAGATATTTTTTTATTATATATAGTAAACACCCAGACCAACGGAACAAATTTCTGCAGATCGTGCACAAATTTGTTCCGAGGCGGGAATCGAACCCGCAACCTCCTGCGTCGCAGGCGGACCTTCGCCCACCGCGCCACATCGGTCGTCGAATTCGAAGACGAATATGATAAAATAAATATAATCTAATCGCAAATCTCATACAAAAATGAGTCATCACGACTTCGTCTCAATCCTGTCGTCGATCAGACTCAGGGCTCTGTATATGCAAATTAGAGAATCACTGAAACTGAACTGATGATGACTTCTCTGATATATATGAATCGGCCTTTAAGGCGCAAACAGCACCTAAAGTGGCGCCCCCACTTATTTTATCATATAATTCCGTTACACAAAGGAATTTCCAATATTTAGGTTAGGAAGAGATACGAAGTTGCCTTTACTGGCCACCAAACTCGGTCTTCGTATCTCTTCCTAAATTAGACAAAATGAAACTACTACAGATGCATTAAAAATAGCTTATGATAGGTTTAACACGAGTGTACGAGTGAATTTTGGAAATTCCTTTGTTTAACGAAATTATATGATAAAAAAATAAGTGGGAGCGCCACTTTAGGTGCTGTTTGCGCCTTAAGCCAGAGCAATGGAAACAGAACCCAATGTATTGTGACTGGACCAATGCCATTTTCTAGATCCACACGTTAGACGAGTAGCGTTGGGGCCAATATTGGGGCCAACGTGTGGAGCCGGTGTGACAATTCGTCCGATACGGCAGCGCGGGCCAGAAGCCGAGCTTTCCTTTTGAAATAGGAATGTGAGATGCGAGATGACCTTGAAAGGTCGGGATCATTCGTACGTTTCAAATCAAATTTGGAGACAAGACTTTTCAAGACAATCTTTGTAAACGTACTTATCCAAAGTGAGCTAGGCTTTATAGCGGTATTTCACTACACTCTATTCAGGGACCCTTACCCTAACCCTAACTAAGAGAGGTGTAATAAGATTTAGATCGCCCTAATTAGGGCGACTGGACGCGTGGTGGAATACCGCTTTAAAAGCGGTATTCCGCTTTTAAAACGAATTATTATTCAGGGCCCGGTAGTTAGGGCGATTAGGGAGCAAGGCTTGCCGGGTCCGTCGTCCGGTCGCCGCTCTAAATCTTATTACACCTCTCTTAGTTAGGGTAAGGGTCCCTGAATATCGTGTAGTGGAATACCGCTTTTATATACAGGGAATCCTAGAGACATGCCACATGAAGGGAAAACCTTTTTTAAAGGTCTTCTTTCAGTAAAATTTTCTCTCCACAAATATTAAAGCTACTTTCCCTCCATATATCATGGCTGTGGGACGCCATATATACCGACTCCTTACTATTACCGACTAGTGTTATACCATACATATGTCTAAGAACAACAGGCATCTGTCTAAGATGAGCGCAGCCTCCCGGCGCATCCGCTGCGGATGAACTTTAAACCAGCCTGCAGGTAGCAGGTGCATTCAGATTACGTAGACGAATAATGAAGACAATGAACGTATCTTTAGATATACCTACATATGCGGTGTAGAACAACCTCTTTGACGTTATGCACTCCTTTGACTTTGTTGAAGAGCGGAACGTAGTAATGCTAGAATCTTTGTCGAAGAGCTATTTTGTAAGAGCTAATATTGTGAACTCGAAAGTTTGTATGGATGGATGTTCCTTTTTCTCGCAAAAACTACTGAACGGATAGGCTTCTTTTCATCTCATAAATCAGTTCCCATGGGACAAAAATGGCTTTCAGAAGTTTTCACACACGTGCGAAGTCTCGAACAGATCTCTTATTAAGAGTTCTGAGTCAAAAAGTATATAAAGCAATTAATAATTAATAGTTAAGTAAAGTTTTAATAATGGTTAAGATAATGTTTTATAAACAAAGCTTGGGTAAAAATATTAAAAAATAAATAAATAGAACAATGGGCAAAAATGTATGGAACCTCGGACCACCTTCCAATAGCAATAAAATGTATGTGTGTGATGTGTGTTGGAAGGTCTATTCAACCGGAACAACTATTGCTATGACAGCTTTGCTGTTACAACCATAAAGTTAGGATGTACGTAGTGAAAAAATTTTAAGTCTATGGTTACAACTGTCCGTTCAAAGATGTTAGACTTATAAGTTTTGATGAAGTGTTAATATAAATGAATTATTTTTTAATTATAAAAAATAATATAAATTTTAATTATGATTTATAAAAACACTTAAAAGATGTTATAGGGTTTTTATTCTGGTATTAGGTAACTACACCATTACAATTCGAGACCGACCGATGACGTATCTTACGGGTATTATAAGTTTAACTGATCCATATCAATATCTACCAGTCGCATCCCCAAGACTCTAGCTGCATTACCACGCAGACTATGACAACGCTGATACGCTGCGCTATATACATACATAGACTAGCGACCCACCCCAGTTTCGCACGTATAAACCTTGCTCTTGAATAACTCTATCTATAAAAAAACGCATCAAAATCCGTTACGTATTTTTAAAGATTTAAGCATACAAAGGGACATAGGGGCAGAGAAAGCGACTTTGTTTTATACTATGTAGTGATAGTGATTATTGAGGAACAATTAGCACAAGACTAGACCGAAGTCGTTCCAAACACAGCATCCGTACATTGATAATCATGCTCTCCCTACGCCCATTAGGCTCCGATAGTGCTGAATGAAGTACCCTTGTCACTGGACGCATTAGCTTCCACTTAGTCGGATTAGATACGATGTAGTAGCTTCTTCTAGCTAGTTTGTAACGATGCTCAGAAGGAAGAGCATTGGCTATTGATGGTCACAATGACGATTAGCTAGCTGAGTCTCGCGGATTCACCGGGTGAACATTTATGATATGTTTTGTTGTTTTATGATGTGTTATGTACATGTTTTATTTCAGGCCTAGAACTATACGTCTATTGGAAATTTCAGTCCTATTCTTGCAGTAGTATTCTACTTCAGTAAGGCTTGAAGACGTAACAAACATCCATTCGTCCATCCTAACTTTCGCAAAAACTTATACCTTATATTAGTTGTGTGATTTTACAGCTCAAGTATTTGCGTAACTTAGCTGACGCTGTAGTACAGATCTCAATTCTTAGTTTTTACCCCTAACTTACCTTGATTATTATATTATTTCACTTCATTTACTTTCGTTCTCGTTAAAAAATACATTTTTACTATAGAAAATTAAAATAGAAATACAAAAATATTATGTAACTATTCTACAGTAAAAAATATATCAAAACGGTGGATTATTATATTTATTATTAAGCAGCTGAGATACCCACAGATTCGGCCACGTAAAATTTTTTTAACCATTTGATTATATTTTGCTGTTCGGGACGAAGACGAATACAACGAGAAATTGTTATTGATCATGAAAGTCGGTCCAACCGCTCTTGAGTTGTAGATGGTCTAACTCGACTTTATTTTACCGGTGAATTTAGATTGCTCTTTACTTCACTCTAAAAATTCGTATAGAATCTTGACATACACAACACAATGCGTTCACAATTTAACACATCGACTGCCACTTACGCACACAGTGGTTGTGTAACACTGAACGCGTTAAGGTTATCTAGGCTTTGTTTATGAGCTTCAAATAGCATCCCGAAAATTGAGCATTACAAGACCGCAAGCTTCCGCCTAGAACCATCGAACCTACGGACTAACCATCAACATTCGTCCGCAATTATTTCGAACACGTGCTAAATCCCAACATCAGTTAAATTGGTCCAATCTGCACCTCTCTAGCTTAAGCCTGGGGCCAAGATAAATCACGCTACGTCGGACCGCTTGAAATATTATCTATGGATTGAACCACTTGCTGTTAGCCAAATTACCAAGCTAAAATTGGATTGGTGAAATTGTGAAAGCTAGGAAGAGAAAAGTTTTAAAGGGAGCCAAAGCAGATTTGTATATCAAACTAGACTTATACTGCAAAACCTAGGCCTGGGGTAAATACGTTATTATTTGACACCTCAAATCTCACGATTGAGAACAGAGTTTACATTTTAAAAGAAAACACATACAAATTTATGATAATGTTGTAAGAAAATTTTGAAAAGTTGTATAAAAGAGGATAGGTATGAAAATCTTATGCAGCAGTTGGCAAAAGTCGTCATAAATCGTATTTAACCTCAAATATACTCTACAACCGTATAATTAACTGACAAGTTGATAGGATTAAGGAACAAGGTGAATGAATAGGTATAGATCCAGGTTCCTAGCTTTAGGTCGACCTACTATCGATTAGTTAGGCTATTAGGCCTGACCTACTAGCTATTAGTTAGGTTATTAGGCCAAAGCCTGCGTGGATAATTATAATTCATTCATTGTTAATATCTTTGTTTTTTTTCTATAAATAGGTTCGAATCAGAGACACTGTTTCACGTTGTTAACAATATCGACCTTTAGAAGGTAAAGAAGCAGAGCTTGTGTTATGGTTTGTTTTAAAGGAAACATTATTTCCGAAGAGAGAATCGAACCGGCATCCTCTTGCGTTCCATCGGACTATCCCTCACTGTACCTTCAGTTGAAATGAAGGAAATCGAAGAGACTCCCTCCATTTCCCTGAAAACTGAATGATGAACTCTGTGGCGCATCGGGTAAAGTTCCGCCTGCAACGGAGGAGGTTGCAGGTTCGATTTCCGCCTCGGGTCAAATACTTGTACGATCCGCAGATATTTTTGCGGATATTCTCGACGTTTTCTGTGTATAATGAAATAAATATTTTATCGATGAAGTAGATGTTTTTTTAGAGACCTAGAACTATATTCAAATTTCAGCCCGTATATTCACACAAACTGTCGCATTCAAAACATTAGTGTTATACCTACAACTCAAAAGTTACTAACTTTAGTGCTAAATAATGCTGTAAGGATTCAGAAATCAATAACTTTATTTCCTAAAGACTCGCATTTTTAGCTCAGTAATATATCCATCAATCCTCGCGTCCAGTGTCCAAACCTCCCATCCCTTTGGAAACAGCATCGTGGCGGCCCGAAGCAGCGATCCGTGATTGCAGACACTCCTCACCAGTCATTAATACTTACCAATGAGTAATAAATGCCTTTGGATCCGATTCGCGTTTTGTAAGAAGGTACTGCCTTGTTATCTTAGCTCTGAGTAGGGAAATCTATGGTTGCTGCGCGGATTGATGATGGAGTTGTGGTCGAACGAAGATTTACTTATTTTCTATGAAGGATGGAATTATGGTCGTTAAATGAAATATTTAATGCTTTACATTTTATATATTATGTACCTAATTCATAAATTAAATAAACAAATATTCATGAAAAACACAATTATTTAAAATATTAATAGTATTGTTAAATTATTATTTTATAGGGTTTATAGACAATTTAAATTTATTTTGATATAAATACAGTATCTTCGTTCCGTCCGAAGATAAACAATCCATCTTTGTTTATCTTCGGACGGAACGAAGATTTTTTTTTGACCAGAAAAAAATATCGCTTTGGAATGCTTTGAGTTTAAATAATATCAGTTAAAAAAACGACAGCTACAGAACGCTTACACAAAGTTTGTTTGAGAAGATGTTAGGGTTAACTCAAGGGCAAAACTACTGATCGGAACGAGCAAACAAGTTGCTAAGTTCTAGAACAAAAAAGAGTACCTACACACGGGTATTATTGTATTATATCAAGAATTTCGAAGGCTTGGGCAGAAACAAGACCATAATTTTCGGTGCAAAGAACACACCCAAATCTCTGACCATGTTACATTACCAACCTACCTTCTCAAACAATGTTTTTATTGCCACTGAAGTCGATGTTGCCAACGTAGAAAGTGTTCCACATTTGATTTATGAAATTCTACAATCAAGGCATATCCCAGACGAAATAAATTCATTCACGAGAACAATAACTGTCGCGCTGTAACCCGCGGCAAATCGATACAATCGAGTTTAACAGATGCCGTCGATTCGAATAAGATGCGAGAATTCGAATTGAATGCAGGTGTTAGTTTTGTGAACCAGCTAGATATTTTAAAGTGGTTCCATCTCTCAAAAAGAGATAAATAGCATAAAATAGGAAAAGTTTATATTATCATAGCGACTCGCCCTCCGCACCGGTGTATCTTAATAAACCGTCCTCTTGAAGGCTACTTCCCATTACATACAAAACCATTGTTCTGGGAAAATAAAACTTTCATACATCAGTTCCCAACCAAATCCAACGACAATTTTAAGAATCACTATCTATAAAAAAACGCATCCAAATCCGTTGCGCAGTTTTAAAGATCTATAAGCATACATAGGGACAGACAGACAGCGACTTTGTTTTATACTATGTACTGATAATAAAATAGGAATAATAGCTTACCTATTCTAAAACTTAAGAAAAAGCGAAAGATAAGAGTCTATACCTACTAAAAAAAGTAGTAGCCAATGTTAACTATCTACAGTTAGCTCAATGGTTTCAATTGTAAATACTAGTTGTAATTTTTCTATTCCTTGCTTGTAATTATCGTTGTTAATAAAGATTGTTCTAAAAAAAAAAAAACTATCTACAGTTGGTAAATTGATATGAAAAATACCAGAGAGAGAACCAGTGCTTAGATAAACCTAACATAGGCATTAAGGCACTGCTAAGTTATATAAAGAATATGTCATGAATAAATTATCTACCTATCAAATTATCAATACTTCGCTGAAGTCGAGTACCTACTGCGTTGAAAAGCTTTGTATCTAACTAGTGACTGATCTTAAAGATTTCCTGGGGGCGCAACCTAGGGAAATAGTAGACTGGCATGAAAGCTCTGGAATAAAAAGCAATTTCAAGAGGTTCACGGCCCACAAAAGAAAATACAAAACAAAAGGTTTTAGGAAACTTTCAAGAGGTTCACAAGGAAGTGTTGCGCACTTGGCATTCGAATCCGAAATTATCTGCACTGATATGCAATAGACCTTTTTAACATAAGGTAAATACTTCGAAGATATTTTAAAAGGATCGAATTAACCGGAGGGCTAAAGCTAGTTGGAGCCTAACTAAAATAACTAGTCTAGATACATTTGTTATGAAATCCTTAGCTGACGGGAATTGAGTGCTGAATCGATTATTCGAATGTAACTAATGTCTCGCTCCCGGCCTTTGTAAATAACCAGTGGGTTTATAGTATCCGTAAATAATCGAGATATTTCGTTATTTGCTTTCATTGTTTATTGGTAACGTCGTCTGAACAAAACATCTAGTAGGAACCTATTATCTGTAGGTAGAGAATCGATTCATTGGAAAGAATTACGAAATGAAATCAAATCGTCCCATGTATTCCATAATTATTGCTGGAGAGTTATTTTTCTTAACCGACTGAGCAAGTTTGACGCATGCAAAACTACCGCGCTGTTCAAATAGTAGGTAAATACAGCTAGCAAGTCGTCGAGAAATTCGTCTTCAAAGTAGGAATATAATTTTTTCAATCGACTTCAAAAAAGGAGGGGCTTCTCAATTCGACTGTACCTACTTATTTTATTTATGTAACACACATAAATAAAATAAGTAGGTACAGTCGAATCCTATGCCTTAACTTTTTTCTGGGTGGATTGAAAATTCTTTTTGAATTTGTCCTTTTCTGGTATCATTTAAATTTGATGAAATGAATGCATATTTTTTTATAGAGAACTAGCGACCCACCCCGGCTTCGCACGGTTTTATTATATGTATAAACCTTTCTCTTGAATCACTCTATCTATTAAAAAAACGCATCAAAATCTGTTACGTAGTTTTAAAGATTTAAGCAGTCAAAGGGACATAGGGAAATAGGGACAGAAAAAGCGACTTTGTTTTATACTATGTAATGATGATCCTGAGGTAGTTGAGATAACCAAAAGTTTTTGAGATAATTATCCTAATACCTAATGCATGAAATTTGAAGTCTGTTGTTAGTTTTAGAAAAATCAACGAAGCAAATTATCCAATAAAAAATTACACAAAAATTCTCAAAAATAAACAACAGTGTCAAATCAAAAGAACCGTCTGAACAGAGTCATTGCTACCAAAGTCGCATTGGCATTTGCGGTCTTTTTTCATCCTGAATGATCTTCGTTTAACCATCTCACCTGGGGCCGAATCCCACTAATGTCAAAACAAAGGTCTCAATAGTGCCATTCAATCAAGATGATTAAAATGAAGTTTGTTCATTTGGTATTCTACTATTTTTTGCGCTTGAAGAGACTTTCATAATAAGAATGTCAAATTGGTAGTTAAAACACCCAGAACCCCAGAACAATATGTCCCTAGGCGGGAATCGAATCCGCAACCTCCTGCATCGCAGGCAGCCCTTCGCCCTCCGCCGCGCCACATCGGTCGTCAACATCAAACTAAATATAGGTAATCGTCACAGCTATGAATGAACCTCAAAAAGTTTTTGCTAGTAGAATACCAAAAAGAGTTTAACACTGTCATTTTAACACGATACTATTTAAATGGTGAAGCGTTTTATTTAGTGGAATTCGGATCCTGGTTGCAAGGGATGCTAACAATAGAGATTCTAGATCTAACTTGATCACTTATCTCTTGCACAACATTATCGACCAGACCCCAGTAAGCCAGATAAAACAGGTTGACCCCATAGATAATATCTATGGTATTTTATTCAAGGAGTTAACCATTAGTACATAAGGTAATGGATACTAGAACATACTAGAACAATGGCGGTTATTTAAATAATATCAGTTAACAAAAGCGACGGCATACCGAAGACTTGTTATCATTAAAACAGTGCAACTTTTACAGGGTGTTTCATTTGTATTGGATCGGGATTGTGTGGCCCAATCTGGTACGATTTTAATTATCCAGGTTTATATAAAAGCCTTAGATTTTGAGAGTTAAAGACTTATGTATAGGTTATTGGCTTTACTTTCCAATATTTTACGCATTAGGTATTCGCCTTTTTTCGACACGTGGAAAAGTTTGTTTAAGGAAAATCAAATACCTACCCAATCTCTCATTCAAATTTATTTCTTAGAGATTGATTCAAAAATATATTACATAAATGCCTCCTACTTACTCTCTGGTTTGCTTTTAGCGTAGGTAATTCAAACTCATTTTTCATGTCTTTTTTTGTTTAGCAATTGCCATTATCACGTATGTGGCTATTTTATTTCAATACATTTTCCGCTGATCGTGTTCAATCACCTCCCAATCCAACTCATCCCTAGTCGCAGGAGTCACCTTGTATCGTGCATCTGATGCATTATTTATATGCCGATATAACGGGCCGCGTTATCTACCCCGGGCGGAAGGAACGTCTTCTCGGCAACAACGAAACTATTGTACAATTCTAGACTCAATTCGTATAATTTATGCAGCAAATAAGGTCGAATTTACATGTCAATTGAATGCAGGTTTGGTTTAGCAGGTTTGGTATCGGGATACGTGTGCGAAGAAAAATGAAGCTGCGGGCTGAAATAATAAACTAGAATCGTGTCTCTGAAAGACTTTTTAGGGTTCCGTAGCCAAAGTGTAAAACGGCACCCTTAAGACATCGCTGTTTGTCTATCACCAAGCTGTAGCCCATGAACCGTGTTAGTAAGACAGTTGACATTTTCACAGATTCATTTTCTGTTTTTTTATTTCTATTGTATTAATAAAACAACAACGTGAAACAACAAATACTAAAAAATAGAATAAAATTTCGAATGATTATTCAACCTCTTTTCTTATTTGATGGATGTGGCCTAAACACGCTTCGGAACAAAGTTTTTAAGTTTCAGACTAATTTTAGTAAATAAGAACAAGAGAAATAAAAAATATTCTCTTTTGTTTCAGGCTACCACAACATGAATCATGGAACCAGCTAAACTAGAACCTCCAATAAGAAAAGTCCCAACCTCGGCCAGGGTCTTGGCGGTCTGGTCAGTCTTCCTTATCTTACTGGCCTGCTAAGTCCCAAGCCGTGGTGGGACGTTTCAACCAATGAAGACCAGAAACTCAAACAAACGAATGTTGTAGAAACTTTGTAGAAATGTCTGTCTTTCTAATGCTAACAACATACAATTGAGAAGGAGCCGTATTCCACTAATGTCAAAACAAAGGTTAGACATGCAAACAAGATGATTTAAATGACGTTTGTGCATTTGGTATTCTACTATTTTTTGCGCTTGAAGAGGCTGTCATAATTAGAATGTCAAATTGGTAGTCATAAACGTAATCGTCACAGCTATGAATGAACCCAAGAATGAAAAAGTTTGCGGTAGTAGAATAACAAAAAGAGTTTAACACTGTCATTTTGACACGATGCTATTTAAATGGTGAAGCGATTTATTTAGTGGAATTCGGGCCCAGGCTTTGTAAACTACTTACTATCGAAATCAATAAGTGCTTCTCTAGTAAGCAGGAAAGGACTAGGGGCCAATTCTGTTAAAGCTTGTACTTACGTGACGTTTCTGTGACTGTACTGTTGTCATAGTGAAGCGATTAGTTTAAATCTTTTTCGTAATTATTGAAATTAATCATTTCCAATAATTGCTGAACAATTTTCATAAATCAATAAACACCTCGCACCAAAATACCTTTGCAAAATTGTCCCTGTTCAGCTATTATTGCTAGTATATTATAGACTAGCAGCGCCTCGCGGTTTCACCCGCGTGATTCCCGTTCCCGTTTGAATTCCGGGGTAAAATATAGCCTATATATATATGTGTTATTCCAGATTATCTATCTCCAAATTTGTCCTAATTTCATCCATATCCGCTCAGTAGTTTTTGCGTGAAAGAGTAAAAAACATCCATCCATCTATACTTACAAACTTTTACATTTATAATATTAGTAGGATACTATGTAGTATCGTAGCTAAACTAGGAAGGACTTGAAGCAACAAAGTTAGCTGATACGCATTTGGTCATGAACTCGTGATCAAAACAAAGCGCATGTCCGCTAGATCAGTCATCAGGCCTCTGCTTAATTAACGTCAGTGTCATGTATGGATGGAACAATTAAGGCGCAAACAGCATCTAAAGTGGCGCCCCCACTTATTTTATCATATAATGCCGTTCAAGAAAGGAATTTCCAAAATTCACACGTTAGACCCGTACAGTTTGTAAAACCTATCATAAGCTTTTTTTAAAGCATCTGTAGTAGTTTCATTTTGTCTATTTTAGGAGGAGATACGAAAACAGAGTTTGGTGGCCACCAAAGGCAACTTCGTATCTCTTCCTAAACTAGACAAAATAAATATACTACAGATGCATTAAAAAGGTTATGATAGGTTTAACAAACTGTACGAGTGAATTTTGAAAATTCCTATTTTTAACGGAATTAAATGAGAAAATAAGTGGGGGCGCTACTTTAGGTGCTGTATAGCTTAGCTGCAAAGTTTCATCCAATTCAAATTGCTTTAAAATCCTATCGTGCTGAACCTATTTTTACAGCTTAAGGCCTATGATAACAACTGCCTTGGTAACAAAATCTCAGGTCACCCAATCAACTCTATCTCCTTAGATAAGTTACTAAATTTAAAAAAAATGTAGCAATATTTTTGGGATCACCTAAGGCTAGTTTTTTTTCTTTTTTGTATTGGGTAAATAATCTACGTATTCAATTATATCATGTACCTACCTATGTAAAATACACTTTGAACAGTTAACAATAAAAATACCTAGGTACAAATAATTTGAATTAGGTACATCTTTGTAAGGTTGGCCATCGATTTATATGTAAGACTTCTTCAAAATAATATGATTTGTTTAAGTATTTGCTAAAAAAATAGTTCGTTTATTTGCTTATTGTTGTATTATTTTGTATATGTTGTAAGTGATATCAAGAAGTTGAAGACAAGTGTAGCCGCTCAGCTGGGGTTTCGAAGCGGTATCTGCCTTCAGTTATGCAATGCCCTTGGAAATCCCAAACGTGCTGGCTACCACTACAGCGAGCTACTCATATTACCGTCCACTTTATAAGATATTTTATTATTTGCCAATAATCTTGATATAGTGTACGCTGAGACGTCCTATATTATAGACACATAGATTAAAGAACCATTAATATTACTTGTTTTTTACCACTCCTTGTGAGCCTTGTGTGTCTCATTTTGGATGTCCAAAATGAGACACATTAAATAAATCCTATTAGATAAATAAATTAAATTACTATTTTTACCATATTACAACCATAGACAATAAGTACCAAAATTATACTTACAAGGTTCTAATATAATATAAGTAACATCACTGTTATTGATAATAATTAGGAAAACATGAAATTTTCTTTTTTGTCTTTCTGTTTTGTATTAGCTAAGTATATGTGTAATATATCTTCTAAATCACGAACTATATTGTATTTTATTTTAAACTGAGACCTACCTACTTTAAATGTGTAAGACACTATACGATATTTGCGTATCGTGTCTTAAAGCAAAGCAATTTGGTAAAAATAAATGTCAGCCGTTTGTTTGACTGTTTGTTGTTTGATTTATTAAATTTATAAGTATGTTTGAATGATAAGATTTAAAAAACTTGGTTGTTATTAGTTGTTACGTTGTGTATTAATGCGTTAAATGATTAGTTTAATTGATATTGTACCTACATATAAAACATTTCCATACTTTGTGTTCTAAGGGTAAATAAATGAATGTATGTATTACTTTAGCACTAAGGTAAGGTAGGTTTCAATAAAACTATAACTTTCAATTTACTAAACATTTACTTAAATCAATCCCAGCTATCACTTTCTTTGAATGCTGACACACATTTCGATTTCGCTTGGCTATCAAACTTGTCTATAATTTTAAATTCTTTTACTTCACTTTTGTTCTTCTTTTTTCCTTTGATATTGTCTTTAATCTCATCGGTCTTTTTCGTGTCTTTCCGCCGTCCGTTCGTTTGTGCTCTGTTATCCGATCGGTTAACTTCGGGTTTTTTCGAAGGCGGCTCGTTCGCATCAACCTGTGAATGGAGGGTAGTTTTAGAAATTACAAATCAGTAGAATTATCGCCTTAGCATTACCAACATAAAAATTAAATTTGTTTAATGCATTTCAGTTGGCATCACAATTAAATTTGGCAATGATATAAGTGGATTGCTTCCTGATAACAGACTATTTTTCAGGTAAACACAAGCGAAGCTGCGAAAAGAAGCTAGTTTCGCGATAGGTATTTGTTTGAGACACGACACTAACTTTATTTTTACGAGACAACTAAATTATAGGAACACTTTCGCTTAGGCCATGGCTATTGCGAGATCCCAGCATGCTCCCAACCAACACTCCAACGATAGGCAGTGCCTGTAAAAGGGGTATTACACTACACGATATTCAGGGACCCTAACTCTAACTAAGAGTGGTGTAATAAGATTTAGGGTCCATAAGGGACGGACCCGGCAAGCCTTGCTCCCTAATCGCCCTAACTACCGGGCCCTGAATAACGTGTAGTGTAATATCGCTTTTAAGCTCTAAAAAAAGTGTGAGAAAAACAACTCGCTGCTTACATATTTTTTTTTGTCGCATGGTCGGGAACAGCCAGTATCTTTTTCACTTCTTCCCCTATGTGTCGCTGATCTTTTACTTTGTTCCAAACGTATTATATGAATAGGCTATCCAGTGTAGTAACACTGACCACCACCAGAGGCAGAGTTTAGATGAGACAAATGAGGGCCAGATCAGAAGACGTAGAATTCGCGCCAAATGTCAATA
This sequence comes from Eupithecia centaureata, assembly GCA_944547425.1. Taxonomy (NCBI): domain Eukaryota; kingdom Metazoa; phylum Arthropoda; class Insecta; order Lepidoptera; family Geometridae; genus Eupithecia; species Eupithecia centaureata. The sequence continues at coordinate 13,216,587 of OX155684.1, read as the reverse complement.
ACAGGATGGTTGGTTTTTGCTTAATCTCGCTCAGTAGTTCGGGCCCAGTTTTGAATAATCCCGTAAAACAAATGCAATTCCAATTCGCATGCACCGTCATCATTATCTCAGAGAAAAGACGTCCCACAAAGATCACCACAACGACCGTAACCTTCACCAGAGCAATGAATTCGGTTTAACGATAGTATCGAGCGTTATCGTGACGTTTGATTTTTACAGCGCCTATATCGTGCGCACAAGAAACTAAGCATATCACGAATTCAAGACTCTAGTCTTCGCTTTATCTTGTGAAAGCGCTAAGTGACCCACAAAATCTCAAGTCGCGATTTGTTGACAGAATTCAATGAAAATCGGTTAATAAATCGCGACTTTGAGTATTCGTGGTTAAGTTCCATAAATTACGTAATATTTATGTATGTATGTAATATATAATATTGCAGCTGCAATAGATTTCTAAATATAAAAGGTGTAAAAAGCAGACTACCGAAAACGTAAGGGGAGGCAGACCACCCCTAAACTTAAAACATACCTAAAAAACAGACACAAAAAAAAAACTAGATGATGATATTTTTAAGAGATTATAAGTTACTTTGCTATTACGCAATGTACACTGGAGACGTAAGTACCTACGTTCGTTCGTATCGCACTAGCGATTTAGTGCGCGCGACTTAACCAGCCGTGTACGAGTGTGAGCTGAGGTCATTCACTTTGTGGTACAATACATTACTTCTTTTTTTTGAATTTATTTATTTTTCCTTTTATAATAAATTTATTTTAGTTGATGTAGTATGTGTTCCTTTATGTATCATACAGGACATAAAAACCTATCGAAAACTTTACATTTATATTTTTTTATATAGGTTTTTATGTCCTGGTAAATAAATGATAAACATGCACATCTAAGAAATCAAACCAAACTTTTTTTTCTATCTATTATCATACCATCACTTACCTATTTGCCAAACTTCGTGAGCGAGGAGCAAAAAAAAATGATGTAACTATTAATGTAATCAGGGCATTTTTATACCTTGATCCTCTACCGTGTGTAAGCAGTAAAATACATAATTCAAGGCAAATTTTATGCAAGGCAAGCAAATAACTTCCAGGGGAGTAATAATTATAATTCGCGTAGATGAATATTGGGACATATAATGACCGCCGTTTTCATGCCAACTGGGATCATATTCATCTTTGTATTTCTGTTTTTTTTATTAATGTAGAAATGTAATTCCTAATTCCATAATCTAAGTTAATAGTTGGTTGTATTAACAGTATCGATTAAATAAATCAACAAATATTGGATCAAAGATGATCTAAGCAGAATAAATAAATTAATAAATAATTCCGGACAGTGCACACAACATCATCTAGCCCCAAGCTAAGCAGAGCTTGTGTTATGGGTACTAGATGACTGATATACTTAAAACAATACATTACATAGATAGATATTTTTTTATTATACATAGAAAACACCCAAAATAGCATGAATATTTTTTACTACAAATATTTTTCTACGCGATGAATTCTTACTTATTTATACATGAAAACTAAATAGAAAGTAGACAGAGAAAACAAAAAAAAAAAATGTACAGTAGAATCTTGTAAGATGATGCTCGTAAGATTTTTTGAGAACTACGCGCTATGTCCAATTAAGACTCATTTTATAAATATTAAACACAGCATCATCTAGTCCCAAGCTAAGCAGAGCTTGTGTTAAAGGTACAAGACGAATGATGTGATGACATACCTACCTAATATATTTAGGTATATCATAGATAGATATTTTTTTACTATAGGAACACAGAAAAACCACGAACCAACAAATATTTGCAGATTATACAAATACTAGCGACCCGCCCCGGCTTCGCACGGTTTTATTATACGTTTAAACCTTCCTCTTGAATCACTCTATCTATTAAAAAAAACCGCATCAAAATCGTTGCGTCGTTTTAAAGATTTAAGCGTTCAAAGGGACATAATGACATAGGGACATAGGGACAGAGAAAGCGACTTTATTTTATACTATGTAGTGATTTGTCTCAAGGCGGGAATCAAAACAACAACCTCCTGCGTCGCAGGCGGAACATCGCCAGCCGCGTAACATTGGTCGTCATAAATTTGGTTCTAACATTGCTCATATGCATGCATGCCTCTACGTTTTTACCAGATACTAGGCAGTGAAGGCGTTAAAAACAACATTCACCTAACATGCAGCATATCCCTGAGCGCTAAACATCTCCCCTATCTAATTGTTTTTCCTCCACCTTGCTAAGCAAACGAAGCAGCAGTCAAAAGCTAGTTCAAAATGAAAACAACCATATAAATGAGGCTAGAAGAACACTGAATGATGTAGCTTCGACCAAGCCTTGCCTAGGTTTTTTGGTAGAGATCGCTATTGAGCGATAAGACAGCCTATTGTGACTGAGTAAGTAATTTGATTGTAAATAGTTAGTATATGTGGATCGTTACGTTGACTCAACCTTCCGATTCCGAATCAGTTCGCAACTCAAATGCACCAATTTTGCATTTTCGCCGACCGTGACAGAATTTGTATTTTTTTTATAAAACGAACGAGTGTTTCCAAAATATCATCCATCAAACAGTTTCAATTTCTTTATTTGAATCACTGATGCGCATGTAAAATGATGCATTGAGATTTGTTTCTTGTTTCATTTGAGAAGCGATCATACTCAGATTCAAATTTGAAAATTAATTCTAAATTTGATTTTATTAGAAGCGATCACGGTCTTTCAAATCCAAAATTTAAATCTAAATTCGATTTTAATATACGTTGTCGTAGCTGCATCAGTACGTGTCTAGCCTGTGAAGTACCTTCATGAGCCTTACTCCTTCAAGTGAATCTCTACTAAGCCGACCTTCCGAAGACTCATCCGAAGACTTACTTCGGCCTCTCTATCAAAATCATGAATTATTTCAATATAATGTCTACTTACGGCATATTAACCACAAACAGGGAACAAAAGCTTTGCGGCTGAATATTACACAAAGAAGGAAAAAGAGGCGATTAATTTAAAAAAAAGCTAATCAATTGAACATAGGTCGATGAGACTGAAAAGAGGGCTGTTTGAGAGTAACGCTGAAACATGCCCTTCCTAATTGTAGTAGTTGTCATTGTCATTCGTTTGACATGACATCTGTACGCTAGAGCGCCCTCAAAGAGGCGTAAGTATTCCAAAAAGGAATATCCAAAAACCATAAATATGACGCGGATCTGTCGTGAAAAAATGAAAGCATCATAACGGAGTGGTTTTATTCTCAGAGACTCTATGCCAATTACATAAGACCTAAAGTTCAGTATGGTCGAACAATATTTTTTAACACCTTTAATGAAAACTACTTTATGATGACCTCCATTGAGTTTTATGCTAAATAAGGTTTTAGTTCAAAACGGCTCATTATATTTTCAATCGGTAGAGTGACAGTAATTCCCATTGTCTGTCTACGAGAAATTATGTTCAGATCGCTCCAAATCGCAAATCGCATCGTGCTGCATATAATGAAGCTATCGGCAGTAACAAGTGTTTATTTATTGAATGAATTTGTCTATGTTCACTCATTGAATGAACGTGTCTATATTCACTCATTGAATGAATGCGTAATAATAATGATGCCATATATGGCGCTCATTAGGAGAGGCCTATGTCCAGCAGTGGACTATTATAGGATGATGAATGAATGCGTCTTTGTTCACTAACTGAATGAACATTTAGTATATTAAGTATAGAGAAATCAAATTCAGGACTGAATCCTTGATAGGTTATTTAATTTCTTTACAATGAATTGAGTGATTCGATGAATTGTTTGGTTTAATTTAACGCCGGGTGTTCTAGCAATAATTATTTATATCTAGCTAAATGAAAATCGCCTGATGTAGAATAATGTATACCTACCTATTCGGCTAATTCCTATTGGGCATTTCTAAGGTACCTAGACATTCTAACTACCTGAATGACATCTCATGATTGTGTAATTAAGTAGTAATTAAATAAATTATTGCTACAATGAGACTTTATTATGTACTTTATTGAGGTTCAAGCTTCTTGAAGCAAATGTTAATTGCTATAGTGATAGGGTGAACACTGAATACGATTCGGAAGGTTGAGTGAATTTCGGTGTTCGTTTTATTTTTGATAGAATTTTTGGTAGAATGAACTTAAATATAACTTACCATCGTTTTTTTTTACATTTCGTATAAAATTAATACTAAACTGAACGTTAGTTCAACCTTCTGATAACGACTCGTGATTCTGAATATGATTCATCCCGATAGCAAAGTCCCGTTATAGCTATAATCTTATAAATCAGGGCGGATGTAAAGTTAGAAACATAAAGCTCTTTTAGTCTACAAAGCACCAGTAAAAAAACTGTAGGCTGCATTTGTTATTCATAAAACGCATTCATTGTATGCAATTCATAAAAGTGGACTCTTAATAAAGTTCTTCAAGATACATCGATCACACTCCATGGAGGACAAAAAGAGTTTAAAACTAGATGCTTATTTTTGTTCTATTGAGTGAATCTCTTTATGTAATTTACTTAACATCGGCCCAGATGCATAACAAGTCCTAGCACGCAACGTTTCAACAAAAGCAATTGAACGAACAGATGAACGAATGAATGAATGTACCTCGAAGACACCCGAGGAGGTTCTCTTGCGAGTCGGCGCGACAGGAGACTGACTTCTTTGCCGCAGACTCTTGGACCTCACGCCTGGAGATCTCTGAGGGACCTGGTATAGACTATTTTCAGCAGAACTTGATGGGCCAGCTTCAGCATAACTTGACGGGCCAGCTTTATTTGACGAGCTTTCATCATCAACAGAATTTATCAAGTTATGGTGTGAATAGTTCGTCAATGGATCTGAAAAAAAGGTGAGTTGTAATTTTTTGAAATTAGAATGGAGGTTGTAGCAGTCACTGATTTCATTTACTGATTAACTGTAGGCTTATAAAGTCAAAGAAAGTCTTTTCTAAAACGTCATCCCTTAAAAAATATTAAAAATGGGTGATCAACTCGTATATAGAGTGTGTTTTAATGTAGAAAATACTTTATAAAATGAATATTGGTTGTCAAATTGTGAAACTATTTGACTGGGGATCAGTTGGAACCGAAAGGATTCTTGAGAACTTTGACAGCGCTTCATTTATTTTTTAATGAATATTTTTACCTAGTTCAACAACGTTCAATTTTCATTCGTAAATATAACGATCCTTCGAACCAAATTTCTGATTCTGATTCAGGACTATGTCAGTCAGCATGTGAAAATGTCAAAGTTTGGCAAAAAATACCGAAATAACCTAGATATTGCTTACCTGCTATTTTATTCTCCGTTTTTGGTGTCCTGAAACAAATCATATTTAAATTAATCGAAGTTATATTTTTGTCGATATTTTTACTTGAGATAGGTACAAGTACCTATGTATCCAGAAAAAAATTGAATAAAGGCCCTAAGATTGCCCAAACACGGTATAATTTAATATTATTGGGTATGCAAAACAATAAACAAAAATAATGTAGGTAACATCAAAAAATAAGCTTTGAACTAAATTGCGATCTAACCTACTCTCATGTGCACACAACAAATAATTAGAAATGTTGAGTCTTATTTCAACAGTCTACGCAATTTATGGAAAACTTTCTTAACAACACAAGATATAGAAGTAACAACAATTTCTTTTGTATAGGTACTTGAAAAAAAAAGACCTCCTACATTTGATTGTTTTGTTGAATACGTAATCTATTTAAAAAAATTATAGCAATCTAGAGGTACAAACTGGTTCGCCATCATAGATAGAGGATATAATTGTTAAAATAGAACAGAAAAAAATAAGAATTATTTAGGGCTTACCATTTTTGCCCATTTTAGCGCCGAGAAGACCCGAGCAAAGTTTTGTTTTTGTTATAAAAAAGCTCTACTTTGATTGGGTCTAGAATTAATTCGATTCTAGATTACGGTTTGTCTTCTCTAAAGTTATCTTAAGCTATTTACTTTCTTTTAAAGCTAAAAGCGAAGTTCCTTCTCTTTTTATCTCGCGCCGTGTCGTGCTCCCTTAATTGGTGTCCGGCGTGCCTAATTGTAGGTGTGATACCGCATTCACCTGTCCGTGGGTTACAAGCCTTATTTTACTAAAAGATCACGACTCGTTTCCTCTCTATTTCTTTGTATTTTTCTTTTTTATTTGCGATTTTTTTGTCAGTTTTAACCCGCCATTGGTGACGTATACGTCAGTGAGACTGGGTGGTTTTAAAAGGCGAATAACTTTTTCCGCCATCGATTGTGTGAAGGAATTATCTAATGACGATATTTTCCGCGTCATTCGTTGGTCGCGTTCCTAGCATTTTTAAATAACATCGTTCATACCGATAATCTCATAAATAAATCAATTTTAACGAGCAAAACGGAATCAGAGGAAAAAGCCGCGGGAAATATGCACTAAGGAACGTCGCTTCTGTCGGCATAAAATTATAAGGTTTTTATTAAAATTGCTGTGTAAACTTTAAGTTAAGTGAAGTCAAAGCTTCGACGAGGCACATTCGTCAAACAGCCGGGCCTTATAAGGCGAGCGGCGCGCCTCGGACTATGACACTAGGGGACGGTTTGATTGACTTGTAACTCGCTCTTTTTTATCAGAGCTGATCGCTAATAAGCTGTCGAACCGCTGGGAAACCACCTGAAACCTGAGAACTTAGTTTCACCGTAGCGCGTTTATATATTCAATCGAAAATTCGAATTTCAAATTCTATTCAAAGCCGATCCCCCGATGGTGTTATGAATTCATTCATTCAATTATTTTTCAGATTCAAAAATGGATCATGAAAAGCGCGCCAATCACCGCCGTGTTTTTAGAAGGCAAAGGCTCGCTCCGCATTCTGCCACAACTCTGTTTTCTGATGAGTGCTCATACTAACAATATTCCCTACATTCGATGGTAATGCGGCCTTATAAGGCCTCTATTTACACTGCACGCCGTCTAACTGGACGTCGCGACGAATCGCATCGTGTGTTACACATTGCACACGCGCCAGATTGATAGTCAACTGTTATGGGACGTTTACACAATCCAACATCCGTGTTGGAACAACAAGACAAACTAGAAACAGCGAGGCTACAGTCAATGTTATTGATTGCAGAACGTAAGTGTAAAATGACCTTTAATCTTTCAGAAACAATGGCGGTGAAAGTTGGTAGTAAAGATCTCAAACTGAGAAGCGGCTAGTTTCCAAACGCTGTCTAAGAAATAGAAAATTATTGCATCAAACTACTATTGTTTCACTCACACAAGTTCCATCGGTACGAGTTAAAGTGCACCAAGCATCAGTCACTAGAATGCACTCCTAAATGAAGATACCTACACGTGAACTAATTTTATAAAGCTGTATCTAACGAGACCCCCCTGGCCGTCGCCATTACTTTGTAATTGGTGAAATCGCCACGACGACATGTCGCTCGGCTGTTTTAAATCTAGCCGTGTCCGATAGACTGAACCCGACCTCGACACAGTCCTACAGGACAGCTGGCTTAAAACCTCAAACTATATTGAAAAATCGAGATAGCTTTTATAATAGTCAGTTTCAGCACCATTTGAAACCCCTAAACGTAAACCAAACTTGCGATACCTAACAAAAAACACGATTTCGTTACAAAATAAAGGTCAATCTGTAAAATACACCAATACACCTGCCTCAAAAACACTTCACGCATAAAGCAAGTTAAAATATTCTAGGACATTTTACAGACTTTCGGGTGGAGGTGATGGAGGAAAATGGAGGAGGCTCTCAATTCGATTCGACTATATTTGTGTAACAAACAAAATATAGTTACATCATAACTTTTTTCTGGGTGTACCGCTTTTTTAGATTATTTATTTCTAAGAAAGCTGGAGGTTTCTCGTGTGGTCCCATACCAAATAATTTGTCCAGTAGTTTTTTAACATCTCACCATTAGTTTTTGATATGTGAAATTTTAAAACAGTTGTTAATTTTTATAAAAAACATCTAACTGTAGACATATTGTACCAGCCGTCCTCATCACCCTGTGCCTACAGGTTACAAAACTAAGATACCGTCTTGTTGTGTTAATTTACCTAAGACTGCGTTTATGGGCAGTTAGCCGATCTTTGTGGGCTCCGTGATCGTTTCCACTAACGTGATACGAGCCAAGACCTCGTTAACATCATTTGAAGATTAGGCTATTTCCGGAACTTGAGACGACATTAAAATACTTGCTTTTCTAATCTAGACCAACTTTATGATCAATTTTTATGCTCTATGTCTAGGTAATTACAGGTCTTGCGCGAGACATGCCTATTCAGAAATCTGAACTTAATAACTTCATTTCTTATGGCTTATTAAAGCACTGATTCAAGTAAAATTTTAAACTATAATCACTACATAGTATAAAATAAAGTCGCTTTCTCTGTCCCTATGTCATTATGTCCCTTTGAACGCTTAAATCTTTAAAACTACGCAACGGATTTTGATGCGTTTTTTTTTAATAGATAGAGTGATTCAAGAGGAAGGTTTTTACGTATAATAAAACCGTGCGAAGCCGGGGCGTAATATAGGAAATAAAGTGTTAATTGAATTTTCTCTTCACTTAATTTTATGTGTGGATGAAGTGAAAAATAAAACACTAGCGCGTTTATATATAAATTCTAGATCTAATTCACTTTTGTTTTATTACTTATTACATTATTTATTAAGTATATATTAAATACAGTGTGAAACTCAGCAACATCTAGCCAACTAGTTTGAATTGTACCTATAGCATTAAATTAAATTTTCTCCAGATGGAGAATCCACACAGCGTTATCTAGTCCAAAAGCAAGCATAGCTTGTAGGTATAAAACTTTTCAAAACAACTTCGTAACTTGAACACCTAAAAGGTTAAGGTCAAACTAGACCAATAACCTTAACCCCTGAACCCGGGAAATTACAATAAATGAGTCAAAATTACTAACCAGCTAAATCCAGTATTATCGTAAACAAAGACCAGCTACGACCAGAAATAACTCGAAGGGGCATAATGAGTACCAGGAGGTCAGAACCAGAGCAGTCGGGGTCCCTAAACATGCCGGACACGAGAGCCCGGGATGGAGTTAAAAATAAATTAGTCAAGTAATGTTATGGGACGCGATCACAGGTCGCACAGGGTGGGAAATAGCAGAGGGATTGTTTCTATAAAAACTTGCGTATATGTTGCTATCCATGAAAAATCGGACAAATTAGCAATGTACTTTTTAAACTAAGTCATAAGGGAAGAATAATGTTTTAATGCTATATAAAAATATTAAGGATAAAAAAACTTGTGTTAGATAAAGGTAAGTAAAAACCTTCTTATCTTAAAAAAAAGGTTCCTAAGGGTTATCTACTTTTAAGTAGGCGCAATCCTTTCAAGATGTAATAATAGGGTTCAGTAGACACCAATTTGACGGCATGACTCTTTGACGGCTGTGAATCTTGGTCTTTCATTACCTTCCTTCGGTGCACAGAAGCGGGGAGTAAAGTCCAGATTCATAAAAAAATGAGTACTAAGCCGTATTAAGTCGGTAGGACTTAATATTTTTGTCGACTCCGCGCGCTATTGTAGTAAAAACTATAATTATTTGTATTTAATTTGATGATGGCTTTTAAGGCGAATTCGGCCACGGCGACTGTGTGCCTGGTCAGGCATTTTAACTGAGACTTAGTAACTTTTCATTCCTTACGGCGTTTATTTTCCGCCCTTTTGTGTGTATGTATTTAAGAGTGCAATAAAGTACCTTTTAACTTTCCCTTCTGCTCTGACTGTGTCGGGACGCGCGCACTAAACTGCCAGTCGCGGTGGTGTCGAGAAGTGTGCGCGGACACAGTAAATAAGCTTCCAGTATTTATCGTCTCGCCAGCGGACAAGCCAGTGCACTGGCTAAATCACGTCGAGGCAGCTGGTGTTGCTAGCTACGTTTTATGCGAGATCTAGCTGTTTAGTTAGAGGTGCTTCACTGTTTTAGTTTGACAGGTGATCAACCTTTATCTGCATGTTTTAAATTTACTCGTTTACTGCCCAGCTTCAACGGTACGACTACGAGGGGCGCAGAACAAGCCACCGAAGAAGGCAAAGTTGGTGGCAGTCAGTGTTAAACACTTTCAAATTAGTAGATAAAAATATATTAGGTAACTACCTATATCAAGAATTAAAAATGGAGTAGGTACCTAAATGTGAAAAATAAACTACAGTAGAGCCTCGCTAGTCCGGACCCCGGCTAATTCGGTGATCCCGGTAATCCGGACACCGACGCGCGGACGAAACGTGTTCACGGGGGCGGTGTTTAAAAAAACATCAAACCGCGCTTTTGAATAGAAAATTGAAGGCCATTAGCACTAAGCAGCGTATTACAAACTTTTTAATACAGATACATATTTAAATTCATGTGTGTATGAAAAGTAAGATGACATGAAAGTATGATTATCTAAACAAGTTTTATTTTTATTTAATACCATGTAAAAAAAAAAAAAGTAAGTAATTCCGGACAGTCCACACAGCATCATCTAGCCCCAAGCTAAGCAGAGCTTGTGTTATGGGTACTAGATGACTGATATACTTAATATAATATATTACATAGATAAATATTTTTTAATATACACAGAAAACACCCAGACCAACGGAACAAATTTTTGCAGATCGTACACAAATTTGTTCCGAGGCGGGAATCGAACCCGCAACCTCCTGCGTCGCAGGCGGACCTTCGCCCACCGCGCCACATCGGTCGATGTTATTACCTATAAAAATTCATATTGCAGACTTTAATCCGGACGCCTCGGTGATCCGCCAAAGGCGTGATTTTTGCCTGTCCGGATTAGCGAGGCTCTACTGTAGCTATAAAAAGGTAGGTATATAATAGGTATAATCCTACCAATATTATAAACGAGAAAGGATGGATAGATAGATGGATGTTTGTTAGGTACTCTTTCACGCAAAAACTACTGAACGGATATGGATGAAATTTGGCTCAGAGATAGACTATAATCTGGAATAACACAGGCTATATTTTTTCCCGGAATTTCCACCGGAACGGGAATAACGCGGGTGAAACCGCGAGGCGCTGCTAGTAATATATATGTATAACGACAAATCTAGTCAAAGCGTTACAAAGTAGGTGGAGTGTTAAATGGTCCATTGCCTTTTGAGATTCCAGCGACAAAATGTACCAGTGGAACAAATTCGTGCTTTAGCGATTCTGTCTAACCATTTACAAATTTTACAACATTAGGTAACCATATGAAGATTATCCTATAGTTACAATAATGCTTAGCATTTGAGATAACACGCACAAGAGTAGAAGCGCAGGAAGTAGAATAGAAAGTATGTTAGCAGATTTACGATTAACAGTGTATATATATTTAGGCGATATGAGGGTATGTCATATGACATACATTCACTCATTCACTCGTTCACTTTTGGTATATCCCAAAATGGAGTAAAATGGAGTGAATGTCTTAAGGCGCAAAAAGCACCTTAAGTGGCGCCACCACTTATTTTATCATATAATGCCGTTCAAGAAAGGAATTTCCAAAATTCACACGTTAAACCCCTACAGTTTGTAAAACCTACCATAAGCTTTTTTTAAAGCATCTGTAGTAGTTTCATTTCGTCTATTTTAGGAAGAAATACGATAACAGAGTTTGGTGGCCACCAAAGGCAACTTCGTATCTCTTCCTAAACTAGACAAAATGGCTGGCAGGCAAGACCCTACCACCAAAATAACATAGTCCTTTTTTCCATTTTCCAGCACAAGATGTACGTAACTACCAGGAGAGCATAAACATGAAGGGACTAAGTAAAAAATTAAAAGTGGTAAGCAACTTCCTCCACTTTTATACAGCAAGCGGCTTCACAAATGAATACCAGAGCCCGTGGGAGTTTAAAAACTACAGCTAATCCAACACAGAAGGTCATAATTACAATTTAAAATTCAAAGTAATTTCATATGATGTGTTTCGTACAAGGTTCGCTATCGATCTAATAAATCTAGAATGGAGGCAAAAAATGTAGCTACAGTTAGATAAAATATATGTCATCGTTAGTTCCCTTTAGGCGAAGCTAGGTGTTGGATGTCGACTAGATATAGCCTGACATATCTAGGTACATTATAGAATTACGCATTATATAAATACATAATGCTGGACAATTCTCACAGCATCATCTAGCCCCAAGCTAATCACAGCCTGTGTTGTGGTACTAGATAACTGATATACTTAAATACTTTAAACTACATAGATCGCATATTTTTTAAGATTCATAGAAAATAGAATACTAGCTGATCCCAGCGGCTTCGCTCGCGTTAAAATTGTAAATATTTTATTCCAAGTCTAGAACTACGTTTATTCAAAATTTTAGCCCGATCCGTACAGCAGTTTTGGCATGAAGCGGAAAAAAACATCCATCCATCTAAAATTTCGCATTTTCAATTTTAGTGTGAAATTGATGACATACAAAAAAATCTTAATACTTAATAGTCAACTATTTATTCTAGAATTGCTCTAGCTCGTTGCAATACATTTACATCGCAAATGTAAGATGTAAGCCACTTTTTTCTAGGATGTAGGATACATTATACCCTTTTAAGACACCAGTAGTAATAAGATACTTTAATAAGTGGCTGTTAGGTGTTGGTTATGGCTGGTACAGCTGTTTTTGAACAAGCAAGAAATGCTTTAAATCTGAATTGCGAATTCGCAGAGGTAAACGTAACTACCATCTTTGTATTTACTATTAATAGCAGCATAGCGGATAAGGAAGTTAAGCGCATCTTTAGATGAAGATATAAAAATTCGCTACGTTTATTCATTTAAAGCGTAGGCCAAAATAACAACCAAAGTAATGCCAAAAATAATAAAAAAATTACTCTCTCAATATACATATACGAGTCGGGCCTTCATAAAGATACATTTATTTGACCAAGAACGCCTCAGACAAAAACAGGCACATGTTTGTTAATCTTTTTGCTAAATTTTAAGTATTTAATGAAAATTGTAAAACTGTTGTTTATCTCAATAAATCTATATACCTATATAAAAATGAATCCCTATTTCCCTTGGTCACGGCATCACGCCTGAACGGCTGGACCGATTTCGCTAATTCTTTTTTTGTTCTGTTTGTTATTATCAGGAGAAGGTTCTTATGAAAGAAAAAAATAAGGAAATTGCGCGGAAAATTAGAAAATTTAGAAATAATTTTCCATGCGGGCGAAGCCGCGGGGCGCAACTAGTAATAAATAAAAAGCGGTAAGTACAAATACTTAGACGCTCTAGAAACTAGGTATTGATGAAGATTTAACCTATCATCTGTCAATTGAAATAGCAAAGCAACCTATGTCTTGCTGGTGATGAAAAGGATACATGTTAATGAAAAGGGCGCCATTATTCAAAGGTAACGAGAGCGAATAGGCGACACTCTTCAATTGCAAACAGACCGACAAACAAAAGTCGACAAAAGGCTGTTGACGGAGTTGCCTAGAAGTACCCTTTTCAACCATCGCACAAGATAGCATAAGACAAGTTGACATAACAGATACTTCGGGGCCTTGGATCAATGTCGGACCTTTGACCAGCGTCGGAAACGCGCCACCGCCTTCAGAACTATGGCTGTGGTCTGTATGTACGCAATTATGTACGCGGTAGATAAACGATAATGGTCTCAATATATTGACACTTCTGACTAATTTGAAATGGCAATAACAAAATAGGTATAATCTTCAAATATTTCAATAGCCTGACACTTTCATTATGAACACGCAAAGACATAAGAAAAATTTGGCAATGTTTTGGATACTTTCCAAGAGAAACCAAGGGTTACATTAATCTAATACAGGACAGCAAGACAACTGTACGTAAGAAATGGAACCTTCTTCTCTGTGAGGTGTTGGAGGAAACGCCTCTGCATCGGCTAAGGAGTGCAAAACACGTAATAGCAAGCACCTACTCAGCCCAGAAGAGCTAAGAGGTCTACTCCGAAGCAAATCCAATAGTTCCTACCAGCTGCAAGGCGAATTATAAACGTCGCATCTTCAGGGGTGAACATATAATGGGGCGATCACAATAGGCCTATGGCCATAGCACAGTGACATGAAAGCTACTTCGAGCAAATGAAATAAAGGAAAAGCCTTGGCGGTTCCTTTGCGGGTGTCTCATGTGTGGGCTTCTACAAGAACATGTGGGCACAGTTTTTACAAAGAAACGAGATCTAGTTACCAATAATTTTATGGTCTCGTTAGGCGAAGGCGAAAATGGTATTGCGCTTGCACGTCCACGTCTAAGTCACCCACGTCAAACATGCCCTGGAGACGTCACTCAAACCTCCCACCAACAAGTGTAGACATGGGACCAATCTTTTCTTGGACCAGCTCGTTAGCGGAGGCGAAAATGGTATTGCCCGTGTGCGTCATGTCTAAATCCTTACACATGACGTCGGGACAATTTGCCCCGGACACGTCACTCAAGGTAATTGGCCGTTAGTCGCCATTAGCTAATGAGATCGATAGCATCGGGCGGCGTCGCAAAGTCAACCGATCGCCGACGTCCAACGCGCCCCGTTAGGTGCCTGGTGGCTGGTGCCTGCCGATGACAAGCCACAGGCGACAAGACTGATTTAACTCGGTGTCACGTGTCCAGATGGGAGATAGCCGAAGTGCGAACTGGGGTCCTATTCTGGTAAAAGAATCGCTTTACTACGACAACGATGTCGCCTCAGAAAGACAAATTATGGCATTTTACCTTATATGAAGAAACTACAGATGATGGACGCGCGTCAAAGGTGTCAAGGTTGGGACAATTCTATCAACTTTTTTGAGGAAATAGCTCTGCACGCACTATCTAGACTTTTTTTAAAATAAGGAACATTTTGCGATTATAGCAGTCATAGTAAAGCGATTGGCTAGCAGAGTTGGACTCTTATTTCGAACGCCATGTAAGCGACTGTTATGGTAAAGTTGGTATTTCAACAGATTATAATAGAATGAAGCTGTCAGTCTTCATGTTAGCGAGCGAGCGGAGAGATAAGCAGTAATGGTTGTCTAATAACTGCTTTATTCAAAAGGTTAGGAGGGATAACGTCGGCTTTTCGTTTGAGAGTTGAATCCAGAGTTACAATTACTCAGTACTTGCTAGCGTATCATAC
Source organism: Eupithecia centaureata (assembly GCA_944547425.1). Taxonomy (NCBI): domain Eukaryota; kingdom Metazoa; phylum Arthropoda; class Insecta; order Lepidoptera; family Geometridae; genus Eupithecia; species Eupithecia centaureata. The sequence goes on along the minus strand of OX155684.1, from coordinate 13,201,412 downwards.
GACAAAAACCCGTCATAAGTCGATTGAAACGTGAAATGAAAGACGAAGAAAGACAGCAAATATAGAGGTACAATACACGTTTTTTGTAATGGAAATTCAGCCTGATAAAACACGCACGAGGTTTAGCGAATAATATTGTTGAAGCTATTTTAAATTCGCTGCCCTGCATAAAATATATACCATACCTACGACACTACCTACCTATCACACTTTATAAGTATCACATTTCGATTTAAGCCAAACTAACTATATAAATTAGAGATTTAAAAAAATAAATGATTTGAAGCAAATTTTATCAACTTTTACTACATAGGTATATCTTCAAAGAAAGCTTGTACATTTGCTATAAACGCTTTTTATTTTAAATCTCTAACTCCTTATAGTTTAGAAAGTTTGATAATTACCTAGTTTTGCGGCTAGTGTACGTAATGCTAGGAATTAAGTTCTACTCATTACCATACATCAGCGTGATAATATGCATAACAGTCTAGCTAAGCCAAGGACGGACATCGTGAACCACTTAAGGGTTAATTGTTGAGTAAGACCCCTAAAAAAGCTGCCTATACCGAAGGAATTGGGCTTTACACTTATTAGGAGGCCTATGTCCAGCAGTGGATTGATATAGTTTGATTATGATAATAATGATACGGTTACACACATTCACAAAACTCAAATACCCCAAATAAAACAAACAAATGAGGAAGCCTAACAGCAAATACAAAACCACTTTGAAAAGTACACGGAATTTAAACCTTAGCTTCCACCGTACTTTAACCAGACAAAGAAACCTCGGCAGCCAATTCTTTACTTTGACGTTGAACTAATGAAGCCACCCGACGACGCTTGTGATTTATCCGGCAAACGACTTCGCATCAGTTTTTGTCAAGCCGCACAAATAACAAGATTTGTGGTCCAGGAGTTTAGTGTTTTAGATCTTGTGCGGTACAAAGAGAGTTGATGGTAGATAGCACTGTTGCTAGAGGTACCTATTTGTCTAGGTTTGGACGGGTGAGCAGTGTTGGGATGGTCAGATTACGTTGCGTTTGAAATGTTTCGAGCTTTTAAAAATGGAGCGATATTGACCAAGGGAAAACCACTAGGTATATACCAGTTTTACCTGATCTAAGGGTAAGATTTTACCGATAAGGTTAAATTTTTACCCATACGGGTGATATATTAGAATTGAATGAGAAAAAACATTAGTGTTAATAATTTAAAAACATTAATGTGTAAAAATAATATGCCTAGCAAAACGAATTTCTGTCGAAAAGCTTAGAACGGTGATTTGGCATAGGAATCCTATTTTTATTTCTATCAAGCCTAAAATAAATGCCTTCGTGTGTTTTGAAATAATGCGGTTATTGTAACAAATATGCAGATTTCTTTAAACAAGACAAATACATGACAAGGGGAATCTTGATTTTCTTAAAGATACCTAAGGCTCTGCAAACTACACGCTTCTTCAGTAAGAAATTATAGTGAAATTCGACCGACTAACGATAAATCTAGATAGATTAACGGTTTTTTAAGAGTATATTATAACTATTAAACCCGATAAATTCACGAGCTTTCTTTACAATTCCACTCTGTCGGTCGTTCTACGAACCTAGGCCTGATATCGGCGCGTGCGGCGACACAGAATAGTTAAATGAAAAATGTAGAGATGAACCACTTTTACCTTAAAAGATTTTACATCGTTCTGACGATTCCTTTCTCGTATGAGTTTACAGCTAAAGACAGGGCGCTATGACGCTCATTAGGGGATGCCTATGTCCAGCAGTGGACTAATTTAGGATGATGATGAAGATGAGTTTATGGTAGTTAAGTTCTCGTCACATAAAGGGTGTCGCCAAGGTATCTGCGAACCCCAACATGAGAAAAAAGAGAGCAAAAGTGTTCGATGAATAATTATGTTTGAAAAATTGACCAGAATATCATCCTCACTGAATGGCTGGTCATTCGAAGTTTTGCTTTCTATTCTAGTGGGATTAATCGTAGTTATCTTGTCATATCTCTTAGTCCTAAAATTAAGTACTTTGTACTCAACTGTACCTATCTCAAAAATTCGTTCACAACTATTATCATTAATTGGTTAAGTTGTACCAACTCTAAGACAAAAGAGGTTTGACAAGATAACTAGCATCACATAGGAAAATAAAATTTCAAACAAATGAAATTAATGTTTGAAATTTTCGAACGTTCTAAATCAATAGTTTACCATTCGACGTTACCTGACTTTCAGCTGTTTTTTAAATATTAATATCATCATCATCATCAGCCAATACTAGTCCATTGCTGGATATCCTCCCCTAATGAGCGTCATAGCGCCCTGTCTTCAGCTTGCCGCATCCAGCATCTGCCAGCAGAGAGAATGAGTTCCATCTGGGAAAGCATGCTCCATCTTAGGCCACATCTTTGCTGACGTGAGATTGTGGCCAAAAGCTCGACTATCACTACATAGTATAAAACAAAGTCGCTTTTTCTGTCCCTATGTCCCTATATCCCTATGTCCCTTTGAATGCTTAAATCTTTAAAACTACGCAACGGATTTTGGCGCGGATTTTTTTAATAGATAGATTGATTCAAGAGGAAGGTTTATATGTATAATATAAACTGTGCGAAGCCGGCGCGCGTCGCTAGTTTCCAATAAAAAAAAGCTGTAAGTACATTCTGGAGGTTCAGAATCTTTGTTCACGTATGTACGTGCGAGGCAGTAGGTACCTAACTCAAGCAGATAGCATCGGCACGAGCGATGAGCGACTGTTTACGGGACGGACCGACGTTATTGTTTGAACAGCCGTTATTCAGGCACGAGCCCACGAAAACGGGACTGGAGGCTTTAACTGCGGTAGAGCCTATCTTATTCATATTATAGTTATAGTCTGGTTTGGAATCATAGATATTTTTTTTGTAATATATAATATTTTTGAATGAAAACTTATCAGTCCCGTAGATATGTAAGGAAATGTTGAAAATGAAACAGAAAATATATTTTTTTCGCTTAGGTCATATCGGACTAAGTTTTACCATATTGTACAATTTTTGGATATTCGTACTAGGTATTTTATATTATTCGTGTATAGATTTTTAAAGGTAAAGGTTTAATTGAGAGCTGAAAATATCGCGTTGACCTGTGAAAAATATGTATATCCAGACAAAAGATACAGATAAGTTTGCTATAAGTGGATTATACCTTTCAGAAATAAACAAATAAATAAAAGATCTTAACGAGACATGTTGAGAAAGACTAATATTTTCGATCACGCGTTATCAACGCGACCCAGAAATTTCTCAAAATATTGGTTTCTGGGGAAAAACATAATGCTTATTTTAAAAAAGCCTCGAGAAATCCTAATATGTGCCATAAAAGAGTGACAATTACATACCTAATTTATCTCAAAAGGGTGAAAAGTTGGTCGAAAGTCTTGTAAATAAAGTGTCAATGTAGGGAAGTCTGGAATGCAATAGTATAATTCGTACAGTTCTGCCGGCTTCGACGTCTTGTTGAGGGAACTAGCACCGCTATAGTACATGCCGATTTAGCGGATCGGACGATATCCGTACGGTAACCATGCTTTCATTTTATTCTTATATATATTTTTAATTGTACCTAAGTAAGGTATTTTCTGATACTTATACTAGGAACTTTAGGCTCGCTATCAGGCAAGCGTGTTATATAGGGTTTCTGAAGATCTGATACAAGTTATGGGATACACCAGTAATGTCTACGTATTCTCAAAGCATCACCACACCAGGCAGTAGGCATTCGTTCACCCACCTTCCCCGGCTGTCAGTATGACTAATCAGTGACAGCTTGCTTAGCAATGCTGATATAATATGACGAAATGTCAAATGGCAGCTTTCAAGAACCGTATAAAGTATGATATTAATGAAAATGGATGGGGATCTAAACGTTAACCACCACAGATATCAATGGATTTTCGAAGAAGCCTCTTTGCGAATTCTTTTCTCCTAGACTCGAGTATCTACATCTATGTCGTGGCCAAGATGAAGCCTAACAGAGGCTTGACCTGCTGTGCAATTACCTACTCTAAATCCACTCATCCAAAAATGACATTTGAAAGCCATTTTTAAGGCCCGGGCCCTGAATAACGTCCGGGTCCGGGTCCGTCCCTTAGGGACCCTAAATCTTATTACACCACTCTTAGTTAGGGTTAGGGTCCCTGAATACCGTGTAGTGTAATACCCCTTTTAGGCTATATCGCTGTGGCACAGGAGTACGAACGGTCCTAAAGTATAATGAAACATGGTGGCCCTACAGTAGCAAGGGACAATGGCACGTGGCGATACGGCGACCCGCGACCTCGCGTGCGCGCTTCCGCCATCGCATTTAATGCCCACATTTGCATGCCATGTGCGATTATATTCTACCCTCATTTATAAAGCCTTTTAGGTGATATATTTTACTGGTGTAGCGAGTCATTTTACTAAAACTTTTAATACTGAACTAAACAATGCTGTCTCTTATTACTTAATTTTTTTTAGTTTGACTCGCGTTTTACGCGCTGGTCCATTATTTTTGTAGGTATATTTTAATCTTTATGTGTCCGTCATGATGAGGCACGATGATAGCTTAAAATCTGTCTTTGCTCATACGGCAATTTTATCATTTAATAGATAGAGTGATTCAAGAGGAAAATGTATTATGTAGGTAACTTTAATAGCCAGGGCGGGTCGCTAATTTATTATAAACGATTCCCCATTGAGTTGTAGTATTGAATACCTATTATAGAGCACGTTAAATTGCTGGTTTTACAAAAAGAATATAGGTCCATACGAAGTATAGAAAGAAATGGCAATCAATTATTGACAATAAAGATGTCCATAATTCTTCAAACAAGACCTTAAAATGTCCATCTGGTGAACGCTCAGGAAAGGAGAGAAAGAGAATAAGGCAATTGAGACGGGCTGGAGTAACGTGATTAAAAATGCACAAATAATAGACAAAATAACATCAAAAAGCATGCATTCAAGGAATGTGACTCCAACCGACCTTTGAAATAAAATAACAAAAGCAGTAAATATTTTTTATTCAAGATAAACCAACTCAGTTAGCTTATAAATAAAGAGATCTTAACAACTATAAATAAGTAAGTACTTATATAGTTAGAGTCACATTCCTTTATTAGAAATCCAAATAAATCATCAAAATATAATATAGGCAAAACTTGCTTCAGTTTTAAATTATTAATACTTTTTTCAGACTTAAGACAAACAGTGTAAGCGTGATTTATAGGTTGTAATCGTGAATCTTACCTATTTCCTACGGAAATGAAACTCATCGTGTAGCATAAACCCTCGGTTTATCCCTATTCTGCTAATCTAAATGCTTCACTATGTCAATGGTATCGTCACAGAATGACACATTTTGATATTCTACTTTATATCAATAAAACTATCGACGCGTATCTCTCCATCTGTACAAAATTTTCCAGATTCGCATTGTTTAGGCGATATTGTGATGAACCTGCGACGATACCACTATCATAGTAAAGCTAGCAGAATTGGGCCTCAGAATTTTTGTAATTGTCTGTGGAACCCGGCCCTTAATAAAGAAACAATTACGAAGCAACAGACATTAACTCGCCAAAACAAGCAACTGGAATGTGTCGAAATGTCCCAAGAACATCTCGTCCTGTAATTTTGATTTCTGAACAGAACTTAAGTCTATAAAAGTTTCGTAGTTTGATCAATCCACTGTGAATGTAAGCGGGTTAACAACGAACGTAGTTTGTATTGAAAGAACATCAACGTTGCATTCCTTAACGAGGGACTTTATCAGGATAAGTGCGCTTCTAGTTAGTTAGTTCCTTAATAGTTTTTTGGTAAATACTTACCTACCTGAAATGAAATATAAACGAATCGCATTTTCTATCTTTTTACGACAGTTTTTTTTTCTTCCTATTTAATTGTAGTTTAAAAAAAAACAATACCTTACGTGTTGTTTGATTGACAGCATAGAATTTATTATATAGTTACATAATAGCAACACTTTGTGTAAAATACAAAAAGTTTTCAGTCTTATTTTATCATCATAACCATCATACAATTGCATGAGAAATTTAAACGGCTAATATTGGTATCGCGCACGCATGCGCCGAAATGTGAATCGAATTCGGTTTCAATAACTAAACTAAGTCTACTGCCTAAGTAAGTACGAAGGGGCTTTTTTATAATTTTCTGAATTTTAAGATAATTAAAATCAGCGTTGAAATACAAAATACATTCGTCTTAGTTTATTTAGAATTTAGATCATTAAATAATTAAAGCTTAGAGACTTGTATTTTAAAAAGTTTCTTTTTACGGGTTTATGTGTGTACAAACATAAATCCGAGACAAGATTAATTCATAACAACCTTAGTTTTGTTTGGTCAACATCAAACAGTGTAGTAGTTGCCCTTCAGAAATATAAATATTTAGACCTTAAAATAAGCACTTAGATCAGTCAAATTTTAGAGCTCACTTTGTAAACTACAATTACCCATCAAAACAATAGAAGAAATAAGGTGCTAATTGATTTTCTCTTCACATTAACGTTTGTATGGAAAAATTAGCGACTCGTTTAACCTTATTATGTCCTGGTGAAACGTTGTTGTTTTTCCAACACAAACTACGTTTGTTTGTGCTAAACCCGCTTGCATGCACTATGAAGACCTAGTTTTAAATTATCATAACTATCATCAGCTGACACCCACTGCTGAAAAAAGCCTTTTCTACACGCCAGCTCACTTGGTCCCAAAAAAACCCCATTCTCTTTAACTATAATAGAAATAGATCTTGACTATAATAGACGTGGATCGTATTTTGTATATAATAGAAATAGATTGTAGTTTGACTATAATAGAAATAGATCGTAGTTTGACTATGATAGAAACAGATAGTAGTTTCACTATAATAGAAATAGATCGTATTTTGACTTTAATAGAAACAGATCGTAGTTTCACTATAATAGAAGAAGATCTCGACTATAATAGAAACAGATCGTAGTTTCACTATAACAGAAATAGATCGGAGTTTGACTATAATAGAAAAAGATCTCGACTCTAATAGAAATGGATCGTATTTTGACTATAATAGAAATAGATCGTAGTTTGACTATAGAAACAGATCGTAGTTTCACTATAATAGAAATAGATCTCGACTATAATAGAAATAGATCGTAGTTTGACTATAATAGAAACAGATCGTATTTTGACTTTAATAGAAATAGATCGTGTATCGACTATAATAGAAACAAATCATAGATATAAAAGCCTGCGTTCGCACAGACGAGCACGAGTAAAGCGATGAGAAGTAAAGCCATACAAGTGAAATATAAAATGACGAACGTTATGGTGCCGGTGCGCGGAACCTTCTCGCCTTCCTTCGCGGACTTGCTCCGGCTGGACACCAGGTTTATCTGCGTCTGTGGGCAATACAAGTACATTAGTACATGTGTATTTGTTTCTTTTTAAGCTTTACTAATATTATAAATGCGAAAGTTTGTATGAATGTTATAATAAATAAAATTAAATATGTAGTATATAGCAGTTACCTTTCAGAAATGATGTACTGATATAAAGTATATCAGTCATCTAGTACCCGTAACACAATCACTGCTTAGCTTGGGGCTAGATTATGCTGTGTGGATTGTCCAGCATTATTTATTTATAACTAGCGACCCGCCCCGGCTTCGTACGGTTTTATTATATGTATAAAATAAACCTTCCCCTTGAATCACTCTATCTATTAAAAATACCGCATCAAAATCCGTTGCGTAGTTTTACTACTTAAGCATACAAAGGGACATAGGGACAGAGAAAGCGATTTTTTTTTATACTATTTAGTGAAGTGATGCTGGACAATTCACAAAGCACCAGTTTCACCAGTATACTTAAAGTATTTTCAAATGGAATTAATAAGATATATTTAATACATTATATACATAGACAGATATTTTTTTACTATACATGGAAAACACCCAGACCAACGGAACAAATGTCTGCAGATCGAGCACAAATTTGTTCCGAGGCGGGAATCGAACCCGCAACCTCCTGCGTCGCAGGCGGACCTTCGCCCACCGCGCCACATCGGTCGTCTTACACATATACATAGGGATAAACAGACAGATAGACAGATGGGAAGCGACTTTGCTTCATACTATGTAGTGACTACGTAGAGTTGATCTAGATACTAACCGATTTCTTGTACCGGTCGAAAGGCTCGAGCCTGATCCGTTTGTTTTTGTTCAGGTCGCGCTGGACACGGACCGCCTCGTCGCGCCGGTATAGCCCCACTATCGCCTGGCTATCGTCTATGAATTGACAGTTCACGCCACCTGAAACACCAATCAATATCGAACACCTGTCTGGTTTACACTTTGGTATCAAGTACGAGTGACCAGGGGCCGAATTCCACTAATTTCAAAACAAAGGTCTCAATAGTGCCATTAAATCAAGATGATTAAAATGACGTTTGTGCATTTGGTATTCTACAAATTTTTGCGCTTAAAGAAACTTTCATAATTAGAATGTCAAATTGGTAGTTATAAAGGTTATCGTCACAGCTATGAATGAACCTCAAAAAGTGCGTGCCCAGTGCAAGTGAAATTATGTTTCTGATAATTGTTCACAGAATATTTTGAAGTAAGACGCATTCACACAGCTGCGTCTTGAGTCTTGCGATTTGAAGAAGCGCGGCGCCGCGTCTAGACACCACGCTTACAAGACAGGTTCACACAAGTTCACTTGCACTAGCACTCATACTTGATACTTAACAAAGTGTAAAGCAGGCATAACTCTTTAGACAACGAAAAATCAAGGGTAAAAATGTGGGCGAGTTAATTTAACAAATCGAGTGTAATGCTTTCCTACCTACGGTGGAAACAAATGTACATATGTGGCATTTCACTGCCTTGGTCTCCACTGAAAACCAGCGCTGGGTAGACACATCAGTGTTTATCCAGCACAACGCTGAGTGGAGGCCATATTTGCCTAGTACTCTGCTGCGCACACAATGGTAAAATATGTTATATTAGTTAAGTTTCTTCGAATAAGTTTTTTTTGTTGTGTACTGTAACACGTACATGTTATTTATTTTTTAATATTAAGTACTCTGTATATATCTTTATTAACAACGAAAATTACAAGCAAAGGAATAGAAAAATTACAACTAGTATTTACAATTGAAATCATTGAGCTAACTGCAGACGGTTGCAAACAGTCTAAAGGTAGCTCAATTGATCCATGTCAATACCAGTCGGAAGCGTCCCCAAGACACTGGCTGCATTACCACGCTGTATGGCAATGCTGATGCGCTGAGCCAGATATTCACCAGCTCTCGGGTCACGCGTCACATCGACCAGACGCTCAGATAATTTTTTAAAAACCCGGAGAGCCTCGGTACACCACGGACCTCGGGTCTCGAATCCAAGGGGAGCAAATGCGTAGGTTCTGTCGAGACCTGCATATTTGCGCCTCTTGAGATCCACGGCCAGATCTGCCGCCGCACCAGCCCTAGTGGATGTCCTTGAAAGATGGGAAGGTGCAAGTGTGTCGACGCATGTAGCGTCCCACACAATGGGCCTCCCCAACTCCCATGGGACTAGTGTCATACCGTCGGGCCTCTTGCCATCGTCACGGAACAGACCATTCGGTTCGAGAATAGCTGGTACGTTAGCGCTGACAAAGGCCCGCCGGATGATGTCATTAAGGCTGGCGTGACGAGATATCCGACCAGCAGCCCTAGTACACGATAATCCGTGATCCTGGTTTTTGTTTTAATTTAATATCCACAAACGAAAACGCCACAGTACTTAGTGTTAAGGTAAATAAAAATATTTTCTTTCTTTCTTTACATATGTAATACATATGATGAACGTATTGTATTAAGTATCAGTATCAGTCATCTAGTACCCATAACACAAGGTCTACTTAGCTTGGGGCTAGATGATGCTGTGTAAATTTTCCAGCAATACTTATTTTTTGAATTGGTGTTAGTAAAGTAAAACAGTTACCATAGGCCGTGAAAAGATTGGTGATGTCGGATCTTGTCCAAGTCTTCGGGAAGTTCAGCTTGAATACGTGATCACGTGATGCAATCGCTGCAACAAACGGTACATCGTCAAAAACATACAGTCGAATTGAAAACCTCCTTTATTTAAATTCGGTTGAAGCTCATTCATCATAGGAAGAGACTGAAAGATTTCTAATATATGTATTATAATTTACTAGCGACTCGCCCCGGCTTCGCACAGATTTATTATACGTATAAACCTTCCTCTTGCATCACTCTATCTATTAAAAAAACCGCAACAAAATCCGTTGCGTTTAAAGATTTAAGCATACAAAGGGACAAAGGGACAGAGAAAGCGACTTTGTTTTATACTATGTAGTGATGAGCGAGGCAGCCAAGACTCGCACTTTTCGTTGCGTATGTACAGACAGAAGCATTCATTGCTAAGGATACTTACGATCAGTCCCAGTCAGGTTCATGCAAGGCGAGTCCTGATGCGCCGTCTTCGCCAGGAACAGCTTGTTGAGGAAAGGCTTGAGGATGGGCGAGGCAGCCAAGTCTCGCACTTTTCGTTGCATATGTACAGACAGTCTTCTCTTCATCCATACCGCAATGTTTGAAAACGAAAGTTTTCAATCAGTGCGTCCTACCCGTAATGACCTACGGAGCTGAGACGTGGACACTCACGGTAGGGCTGGTCCACCAGTTCAAAGTCGCCCAGCGAGCTATGGAAAGAGCTATTCTCGGAGTCTCTCTGAAGGATAGAATTCGTAACGAATACATCCGACAGAGAACCAAAGTTATCGACATAGCTCAAAGAATTAGCAAGCTGAAGTGGCAATGGGCCGGCCATATCTCGCGAAGAACCGACAACCGTTGGGGTAAACGTGTTCTTGAGTGGAGACCGCGACTCGGTAAACGTAGCGTAGGACGCCCTCCGGCCAGGTGGGATGACGATCTGCGAAAGACTGCTGGCAGATGCTGGATGCGTCAAGCTGAAGACAGGGCGCTATGGCGCTCATTGGGGGAGGCCTATGTCCAGCAGTGGACTAATGTAGGTTGATGATGATGATGATGTACAGACAGAAGCATTAATTGCTAAGGATACTTACAATCAGTCCCAGTCAGGTTCATCCAAGGCGAGTCCTGATGCGCCGTCTTCGCCAGGCACAGCTTGTTGAGGAAAGGCTTGAGGATGGGCGAGGCAGCCAAGACTCGCACTTTTCGTTGCGTATGTACAGACAGAAGCATTCATTGCTAAGGATACTTACGATCAGTCCCAGTCAGGTTCATGCAAGGCGAGTCCTGATGCGCAGTCTTCGCCAGGAACAGCTTGTTGAGGAAAGGCTTGAGGATGGGCGAGGCGGGCGAGACTCGCACGTGCTCCTCATTTCGCATGCGCACGAGGTGGTTGTGCATGGAAAGGAAACAGAGCCCTGTTATGTAGGCGTCGTATCCTGCCTCGTGCTGCTTGTCGTCGGCTTTCAGGTAGCCTTGACCTTGTATTGAGCCTGGGGGGATAGATTGGTTATAGTTAAAACTCTGCTTAGCTTGGGGCTAGATGATACTGTGTGGATTGTCCAACATATTTATTTATTTATTACTAGATGCGCCCCGCGGCTTTGCCCGCATGGAAATTTATTTGTCAAATTTCAGAAATTTATTGCACGCCTCCTAGGAGTAGTTTCGTAAAAGGGGCATTCCATTGTGACGGGTGGGACATTCTAACTCCTTTTTGCTCAAACTTCAAGTAATTTCTCAGAAACTACGTATGCCATCAGCTTTAAAATAATAATAATTTGAAGCCAGATACTTGTTTCAAATGATAATATCAAAGGACAGACTCAAATATCTCATTTAGCGTAGAAAATTAACTTCTTGTAAGTGTGACGGGTGGGACACTCATGACACCCGCCTGTCTGAGTAGGTGGCTTCACATCCCAAAACAAGACAAACCATTAATATTTTGTTCAGCAGTTTTCTCATATATGTTGTTTCTTAAAGAATAAGGTATCATTGATTGATAAAATTAAATTCATTCAACTAATAATTTTCGAAATAATGCGTCTTATAGTGTGTGACGGGTGGGACATCAATTCGTGACGGGTGGGACGAGTAACATTGAACAACATAAAAGTTCGTGAATTAAACATAAGAAACTGTTCGAAATGCAATTTATTTAGGGAACATGTATAAATCTAATTGGGGATGGTACAAATTTAATGCTAACACTGTTTTAGAGCAGAGAAAAGCTAAAAATGTCACCAGGTTTGTATCTCATTAACCATGATCGTAAGAAAGTTGAATTTTCACAGGTTATGTATTTCTGTTGCCGCTATAACAACAAATACTAAACTAACAGAATAAAATTAATATTTTAATACTTAATTATTAATTTAATTGTTTTTCTCCCATACAACAGACATGATTTTTGTAGGAAACCCTTCGCGGGCGAGTCCGACTCGCATTCGACCGGGTTTTTTCTATAATTATTTGCTTTTAACTTCTCCTATACTTTCTCTGCCTTTTCGCGGGATTCATGGTCTGAAAAACAATTAATACCAATCCAAAATGAGCTTCAAAATCTTAACCATTATGACAGTCTACATACTACAGGTACATACGTACATTCAAGAAATAACGAACAAAAAGTAAGATTTTTGTCACCAAAGACCATCATAAACGAAATGAATAAATAAATAAACAAAAATAACACAGAAGAAATATAAATTCATCAATTTTTATAAGGTCCCTCATCTCCGTGACGGGTGGGACATCATTTCCATACTTAATATTTCCATGCGTATTTACTTTATCAATGTTCTTTTAAGCTAAAACTATAGCCCATCGCATAATTGTTACTTTTGCAAAGCTGGAAAACTATAGGTTTGATATTCCCAAGTCAGGCTAAAAAAATATATGTTTTGCCGTGACGGGTGGGACAGGAGGTAAGCATTTAGTTGAACCCCCACAACTTTTTACCAAAAATAAGCTCTTGTGATATCGTAACGCTGTTTAAAACTTCACAAATTGCATTTTCTTTCTGGATAAACACTTTTTACAAAGGCTAAATAAATGGCGTAAAAAAGTACTGCTAACTTAAGATAAAACTACAGTACAATAGACAACTGCACTACGGTTGACTTCATGAACACTAAAAACTACGAAAAACGCAAAAAAAAATATAAAAAATGGCCAGTTACTGTTGAATCAGTTCAATGTCTTTACCATAGTCCTAGATTCAAGCCTCAATTATGCACTTTATTTTTTTGATCTGGGGTGTCGTCTTCGCTGGAATGACCCAAAAGTAAAAAATAGGTCTCTAATTATGTACTATGTAGTTTATATATACCGAGTTTTGAGTAAATTAAACCAAGTAAAAATAACTTTCCATACAAACTTTACTTTATTTAACCTCTTCAGAGGTTTAAATTTCCAAATTTTAATAGCATATGTTCTATTCTAGGTTCTAACCTATCTACATACCAAATTTCATCTAAATAACTTAAGTAGTTACGGAGATTACCTATAACAAACATTCACACAGACTTTCCCATTTATTATAATAGTAAGATTATGTAAGGCAAAAACAAAAACCTACACAACAGTAAAAAAAAACACGATAAAATAATATTATAGGTGATGTGTTCTGATCGGGTAAGTATATGACATGTTCAATATGTAAGTTTGTGTACATACCAACTTTTGGTATTGAGAATGGTTCCTCGTTGAGTGTTTCCACCAAGTGTTTCAGGATGCTCGAGTTCACTTTATCCTTAAACGGCGGCAAGTAGGACATGTACTTTGTGTCTAACAAACTGAAAATAATAACAATTATGCATAAAAAAAAACTATGTTATTTACGTCTGCAAGTAATCACTACCTATTATAAAATAAAGTCGCTTTTCTGTCCCTATTTCCCTATGTCCCTTTGACTGCTTAAATCTTTAAAACTACGCAACGGATTTTGATGCGGTTTTTTTTAATAGATAGAGTGATTCAAGAGGAAGGTTTATACGTATAATAAAACCGAACCGTGCGAAGCCGGGGCGGGTCGCTAGTAATGTATATCTATATCTGCGAATAATAATAATAATAAATTCATTTATTATTATTATTATTTTGCGAAAGACAGCTGGCAGATGCTGGATGCGGCCAGATCAAAACAGGGTAGCGCTCTGTTTTCAGCTTGCCGCGCTCATTAGGTGAGGCCTATGTCCAGCTGTGGACTGATATATGCTGATGATGATTCTGAATATAAGCAGGTAAACTATGAACATAGTTTCACTGACTGACCCTTTGGGCTCATCACGACAAAGCAAAAACGCGAGAGTATAATGGTGAGCGTTGCCCACCTCTGTATCTCAGCTGCATCAGTAACTTGATATCAGAACTACTATTATTGGTCCTAAAAATCATACTGTATAGCATTATCAGTTCAGTCTTTTTTTAATTGTGTTGGAAACAACTGTGTTTGTTAATAGTTCTTCTATTTGGTGTGTTGAACTGAAAGTGAAAGCGTTAAGGCAAATAGTAGATGCAATTTGTGCATTTGTGCAAATGTGTTGCAACAGAGATTTAAATGAATAATTCCAGTTAGGTATACTGAATTAAAAAGAAGTTTCAAAAAAAAGACCATTGCAAAGCGAATCATTTTTTAAAAATAGCTCATTTTGTAATACCATAACGCAAAATGAAAATTGTCATGTAAAAATAGCTTACTTAGGAAACATGCAGTGGGCAAATTCCTTGAATTCGTTGTAGTCGTCTGGCAGCGGCTGAAAGAAGCTGTTCAAGGTGTGTATCACGTCTAGAATCATGTTGTGGCCGATTACCAGCTTCTCCTGGAAATACAAGCATAAATCACTTATACTATACACACACGTTATAATACAGTAATACTTACGCGATAGGTGGGACCGAGCGATAATCGTGTAAGTCGAAATCGCGTAAGTCGGGGTTCAACAATTACGGGTGTCCATAAACACATATAAGTAAAGTAGGTATATTTAGTCGGGACCAGAGCAAAACAACAATAATTTAGAAGAAACATGTTTGATAATATGTAAGATGCGGTAATACCGTGAAATGTACAAAAAATACAAAATACAAAAGGCATTTATTTGCTAAAAAACTTAAAATATTCTTGTTACTTGTGGTCCCCGCACTAGGTTCAGAACCTGTATCGCGGGATACAATAACGAATTTAAATACGAATACGGGTACGAATTTAAAGATTTTTTCTTTTGTTAACACAAACCACACAGGACAGGGTTGGAGAACTAATGGCTATCAAAAAGAGAAACCGCGTATCTTCGAATTCGAGTAAAACGGGGTAGCGTAAGTCGGGGTATTACTGTGCATATAAACCTTCCTCTTGAATCACTCTGTCTGTAAAAAAACCGCATCAAAATCTTGCGTTGCGTAGATTTAAAGAACTAAGCATACATAGGGACAGACAGACAGACACACAGACAGACAGACACACAGACAGACAGACACACAGACGGACAGACGAAGCGGCTTTGTTTTAAACTATGGAATAAGACCTTCAGAAATAATTAATTATTTATTTTTATAATAATTCTATTAGTGAATGTCTATGCCTACCTACGGTTGAAAGAGAAATAATATAGCTAAGCAGTCGATACTGTGACCGCCTGAAGCACCACTCCAATCCACTAGCAAGTGCTCTTGTAGACAACCCGATCAAAACGAAGCGGTTGAAAAGGAGCCATGTTCTCGGCAACCTACTACTAGAAGGAAGAAGGACTATTGAGTCCTAATCCTAAATGACAGCAGCGCACTCAACACATTCGCCTATAGTCTGAGGGACAAATTGCGGATGCAAAATAAACAAAAATAAAAAAAATTGTGAATGCCTATGTAATGCTTTTGCAGCTGCAGCTTTCTGTCTACTTTAAATTCGAAAGTGTACTAAGTTAAGCTGACGGCAATCCCCATAAATAAATTAAAATGATGCTGTATTTGTCTATTATTATTTATTTATTAACTCACCGACTGGCTGATCATCCGAGCCACCTTCGAGAAGCCAACCGCCTCCTCCAAGTCATCCCATTCCTTCTTATTCTTAAGCAATTGCTGATGCTTGTCATCTTCGACCGATGACGCGCGGATTATTTTCAACCATCTTGAAAAAATGAATTATATAATTTAATAGCGACCCGCCCCGGCTTCGCACGGTTTTATTATACGTATAAACCTTCCCCTTGAATCACTCTATCGGTTAAAAAAAACCGCATCAAAATCCGTTGCGAAGTTTTAAAGATTTAAGCATACAAAGGGACATAGGGACAGAGAAAGTGACTTTATTTTAAACTATGTAGTGATAAAACCGTGCGAAGCCGGGGTGGGTCGCTAGTATAAATATAAAATAAATATAATACCAATTTCAAGGTTTACCTATTTGTGTTATCGACAACAGTGTCTATAATGATCTCGTTTTTGAACTTGCTCCTGAGTTCTTGATAAAGCAGCATCCGGATAAAGGAGTTGTTGCGATCTAATTCTAGTTCATTGGCTTCTCCGTCATCTAGGAATTTTCTCACTTTTTCACTAAAGAGAAAATAAAGTTTATTTCTTATGTAAAAATCATTCAAGATTAAACTCGACAGCTGGTTAAAAACATAAACTAAAACAAGATACATCAAAGCGAGTGCGACTTGTGCACACTTTTAGGTATATCCCTTTTTTAAATAAGACATATTGCTTGCAAAGGTGAAGCTCAGCTTGCGGGTGCAATCAGGCCCTCTCTTTTATCAAATAAATAATTCCACTATAAAATCTAAAAAAGTACCTAGCAATATGCTTTTGTATTTAACTAGAATCTGCCTTTTTTCTCAAAATAAAATGAAACAGACATGACACCACAGATATTTGTGTCAATAGAGAACAATAGATTTTTTTTAAGCACCATATAGAGGTAGTTTTATATTAATAAAAGATATGTTAGGGTGGGTGCACTAGTGCCACACCAGGAACCAGTAGTACACCATATCTACCTTCACATCAAAATATTAACCTTCTGTCAAATTTCACGCCACTTTTTTGTACATTTGGTAGCACTGTTGTATTTCTATCAATCGTTTAATAAAAAATAAAGCGGTAAATATGCCATCTATATCAGTAAAAAACGCATAATGCAAAACAAAAACCAGTCTTTTCGTTCTGGGCGGCCATATTAGTAAGCTGCACTTCGACGATAAGTTTTTTCAATCTTTTGAAATCTTTGTTTGTATCAATCGTTTTAACTTATTTTCCAATTAAGTGCGTAATATGATGTGTAAAGCAATCAAATTTCATTTTCTTTCATTAGAAAATGTAAATTCAAATCAAAAGTTGTCATTGGAAAACTAATGGAACACGAATTTAATGCTTTTCCAGTAGTATTCCATTTGGTCTACAACTCGTGATTTAGTCTGTAATGTTTTTTTACAACATGAGCTCGTCGATCTCCGTCTTCCCCAGCAGCGGGCGCGTGTCCCTGCGCTGGTGCTGCACGAAGGCCTGCAGGTCCAGACCGAAGGAGTCGGCCGCGGGGGGCTCCGCGCCCGCCTGGATGCTCTCAATCAACAAAGACACTTCCTAGATACTCCCAATCATCATAGACACCTCCTGGATGCTCTCCATCATCAAAGACACCTCCTGGATGCTCTCCATCATCAAAGACACCTCCAGGATTCTCTCCATCATCAAAGACACCTGGATGCTCTCCATCATCCTAGACACCTCCTGGATGCTCTCCATCATCAAAGACACCTCCTGGATGCTCTCCATCATCAGAGACACCTCCTGGATGCTCTCCATCATCAAAGACACCTCCTAGATGCTCTCCATCATCAAAGACACCTCAAGGATTCTCTTCATCATCAAAGACACCTCCTGGATGCTCTCCATCATCAAAGACACCTGGATGCTCTCCATCATCCTAGACACCTCCTGGATGCTCTCCATCATCGAAGACACCTCCTGGATGCTCTCCATCATCAAAGACACCTCCTGGATGGTCTTCATCATCAAAGACACCTCCTGGATGCTCTCCATCATCAAAGACACCTCCTGGATGCTCTCCATCATCAAAGACACCTCCTCGATGCTCTCCATCATCAAAGACAGCTCCTGGATGCTCTCCATCATCGAAGACACCTCCTGGATGCTCTCCATCATCAAAGACACCTCCTGGATGCTCTCCATCATCAAAGACACCTCCTGGATGCTCTCCATCATCAGAGACACCTCCTGGATGCTCTCCATCATCAAAGACACCTCCTAGATGCTCTCCATCATCAAAGACACCTCCAGGATTCTCTTCATCATCAAAGACACCTCCTGGATGCTCTCCATCATCAAAGACACCTGGATGCTCTCCATCATCCTAGACACCTCCTGGATGCTCTCCATCATCGAAGACACCTCCTGGATGCTCTCCATCATCAAAGACACCTCCTGGATGGTCTTCATCATCAAAGACACCTCCTGGATGCTCTCCATCATCAAAGACACCTCCTGGATGCTCTCCATCATCAAAGACACCTCCTGGATGCTCTCCATCATCAAAGACAGCTCCTGGATGCTCTCCATCATCCTAGACACCTCCTGGATGCTCTCGATCATCGAAGACACCTCCTGGATGCTCTCCATCATCAAAGACACCTCCTGGATGCTCTCCATCATCCTAGACACCTCCTGGATGCTCTCGATCATCGAAGACACCTCCTGGATGCTCTCCATCATCAAAGACACCTCCTGGATGCTCTCCATCATCCTAGACACCTCCTGGATGCTCTCCATCATCGAAGACACCTCCTGGATGCTCTCCATCATCAAAGACACCTCCTGGATGCTCTCCATCATCAAAGACACCTCCTGGATGCTCTCCATCATCAGAGACACCTCCTGGATGCTCTCCATAATCCTAGACACCTCCTGGATGCTCTCCATCATCAAAGACACCTCCTGGATGCTCTCCATCATCAAAGACACCTCCTGGATGCTCTCCATCATCAAAGACACCTCCTGGATGCTCTCCATCATCAGAGACACCTCCTGGATGCTCTCCATCATCAGAGAAACCTCCTGGATGCTCTCCATCATCCTAGACACCTCCTGGATGCTCTCCATCATCAAAGACACCTCCTGGATGCTCTCCATCATCAAAGACACCTCCTGGATGCTCTCCATCATCAAAATTCAAAATTCAAAATTCAAAATTCAATATCTTTATTTCTTTAGGCTTACAAAATAAGCACTTAGACAAGTCAAATTTAATTCGCCTCAATTTTTTGTCCACTAGTGGAAGAGGCGAAATAGAAACCACTAGCATGTGTAAAACTTATGTGTCTAATACATGTTTGCCTTATAAATAATTACATACTATTGTCGATGTGGAACTGAGCGACATCTGGCCAAGCACTAACGTCATTGATGTAATCATTTATGGAGTAATATGCCTTCTTGATAAGATTTAGTTTTATGTACTGTTTAAATCTACGAATAGAAAGTTCAGTTGCTTCAGATGGAAGCTTATTATAGAAGCGCACACAATTACCCATAAATGATTTCCCCAGTTTTCGTAATCTAAATGAAGGAATGTGTAATTTGTTCTTGTTTCGTGTATTTCTATTGTGAACATCACAATTTTTCAAAAAGTTACTCTTGTTTTTGTGCGTATACATTAAATTTTCATAAATATATTGCGAAATTACAGTTAAAATATTTATTTCTTTAAATAATTCCCTCAATGAGTCACGTGGCTTTAATTTATAAATTGCACGCACCGCCCTTTTTATTTTTTTATTTTTTATTTTATTTATTTACAAAATCCACAGCTCTTAATAATAACAAATAAACTTATCATATACATATATCTAACAGCCAATAACGGATTTACATTTTACTAAGTTTAAACTATTATAACGATGACGTCACCGAGAGTGCCACAATGTTCGTGCTTTATCAAACTAAGAACTATATTACTCAATCACAAAAAATAACGCTTAAACTAGGAATATTAACAACTACCATTAGAAATACCTACACCGTAACAAGATAAATACAAGAAGATATATAAGAAAATTTAACTAAAGAATTCTATTAAGTACATAATACGTTTACATTTTTCTTTTTTTCATTACATAACAAAATAAAAATATTTTAGTACATAATACTTTAACTTAAGCTCACATATTATAAAAAAAAAAATAACCTTATGAAACACTGCTCTCATCAGAGAGTAGTTGAGAGATATCTCGCTTAAAAGTACGCTTACTACTGAAGAAAACATCTAAAACATCTAATCATTTTGAAGAACAAAGATAGTCTGAATATCAGCTGCCTGTCCCCAAAGCAAAATACCATAGGACATAATACTATGGAAGTAACTATAATAAACTAACCTAGCTGTGTCCTGATCAGTGAGATGTCTAATTGTTCTCACTGCATAGGCTGCTGAACTAAGCCTACCCGCGAGAGCATCAATTTGCGGTTGCCATTGAAGAGTTGAATCAATATGCAACCCCAAAAATACAGTAGAGTCTACGAAGTGAACAATCTCATTATTTAACATGATTTTAGTTGGGAGTTCTCTAACATTTGGTAACATGAATTTTATACATTTTGTTTTTTTAGCATTAAGTAAGAGGTTATTGGCGGTAAACCAATTTAGTATCTTTGACAGCGAATTATTTACATCGTCAAAATTATATTTATTTCTGTCAACTTTAAAAATTAGTGAAGTATCATCAGCAAATAAAACTATATCACAAAGGTCTTTTGCTAAAAAGGGAAGATCATTTACATATACTAAAAATAAAAAGGGACCTAATATAGATCCTTGGGGGACGCCTATTTCAATTTTTGAGCCCGTAGATCTTTCTTTACCAACGTCTACTTTTTGAACTCTATCAGATAAATATGATTGCATAAGATCCAGTGCCTTGTTGTTTATTCCATAGTGTTTCAGTTTCTCAATTAATGTACTATGATCTACACAGTCAAAAGCCTTAGAAAGGTCACAGAATACACCAATAGCGTTTTTGGCTTTATCCCAGGCCTCCAATATATGCCTTAGTAGAACCGTACCAGCATCCGTTGTCGATCTACCCTTGGAGAAGCCAAATTGGTTTTCATGAAATAACCTATTAAGGTTGAAGTGAGAAGTTAACTGGGTGAGAATAATTTTTTCAAAAACTTTACTCATTGCAGGAAGTATTGAAATCGGTCTGTAATTGGCCGGATCAGTGTGGCTACCAGATTTATAAAGAGGAACTAACTTACTATATTTCATGAGATCAGGAAAAACTCCTGCGTCGATACAACTATTGAAAATATAGGCCAAACAAGGAGCCATTTCCTTAACAATTGAACTTAATACTTTTGTTGATATACCCCAGAGATCCTCAGTATTTTTAATGTTAATGGACTTAAAGATTTTCACTACATAATCAGCATTTACATAACTAAAGATAAAACTCTCATTACATCTAGCAACTGAAGATTCTAAAAATTTAACAGCCATTGATGCTGAGGAGTTTAGAGACTGGGTAACAACTTTAGGAATAGCAGAAAAGAATGCATCAAAAGCATTGGCAATATCTTTTTCATGTATAAGAATTGAATTATTAATTTTTAACCTTATTTCTTTATAACGTGGCTTTGATTTACCTGTTTCGTTATTTATTAGTCTCCATGTTGCTTTTACTTTATTAGATGATTTTATTATAACATTCTTTAAAAACAGGCATTTGGCTGTGTTGCAGACTTTCTTAAATGTTTTAGAATAGTTGGTTACATACAATAGAAACGCAGGATCATGTAACATAGTTTCTCTAGAAGCATAAAGGTCATAGAGTCTATTCCTACTTTTATAAATACCCGGAGTGGCCCAATCAACAAATCCGACCCTATCTCTCACTGTGCATGTTTTAAGTTTGAATACTTCACTGTGTTCCTTGTGTATGACATTCAAAAGTGTGGAAAATAATTCATTGGGGTCATCAGAACAAGATATATTAGATACTGTTAGTTCTACTCTACTTTGAAAATTCTTAATACGGTTCTCTGTTATTGGCCTGCAGGTATATTTTTCTACATTATTTCTATCATTATAGCTAAAATTAACACTTTGACCATAATGGTCTGATTGGAAATGCCTAATTACTGCTTTGCTGGTTGGAGTTTGACTACAGTAAATATTATCTAAACAGGTGGCAGATGTTTGGGTTACCCTAGTGGGGTCATTAAAAAGATGTTGTAAACTAAAGCACTTGAATAAATTAAGCAATCTGTCGGCAAGGGGATTTGATAAAATATCTATATTAAAGTCACCGCAAACAATGAGATCCTTCCTACAAGTAAATACTTTCAGCAAAACTTCTTCCATAGTACATTCAAAAGCAACCTGATCTGCGTCAGGAGGGCGATATACACACACAACGATATGTCGCTCCAATTCCACACAAGAAAGTTCAATAGTCCTCTCAATAGAAAGTTTTACAATATCTTTTCTTTCTTTACATTTACGACTATTTTTTACTAAAATAAGAGAGCCACCACGTATTGCAGCTTTTCTTTTATATGAACTTACAAAACAATAGTTATTATAAAAAGGCAGTAACTGATTCTTTACAATCCAGTGTTCTGTAACACACATAACATCTACATTCAAATGGTTCATAAATAATTCTAATTCTAGGATTTTGCTGGGTAAGCCTTGTATATTCTGATGGACTATGTGAAACATGGCTTTTTGCTTTCCCATTGTCATCGCGGTCAGTTTAAATTTGAGTTTACTGACACTGTAGCTTTAATGCCCTCATTAGTACTATTACTAACTACATGTACAGGCTCGTCAGGTAACTGCGTTATACTACTTATAACGGGATCAAAAATATTGTATGCTAATAATTTAGCAATTATCTTTTTACATTGTTGGGTTAGGTCCACTGTGTCCCTAGTCAAAATAGTTTTACTAATAAAATTATTAGAATCAAAAAATAATACATCATTATGACGACATGTCATGTTGTAAATCAGCAAGTTATTTTTAAATAAATTGTCATTTTGTTTAAGTGTTAGTGACTTTGAGTAGGGGAAGGAGCAAATAATCAGTTTCCCCAGTCCATTCTCTACCTTTCCTAAGAGTACTTCAACAAGCCTAATCAACTGTGAACGTTTTACACAAGTTTCACCAAGCTGAACTATTAGGGTGACAAAGACACCTCCTGGATGCTCTCCATCATCAAAGACACCTCCTGGATGCTCTCCATCATCAAAGACACCTCCAGGATTCTCTCCATCATCAAAGACACCTCCTGGATGCTCTCCATCATCAAAGACACCTCCTGGATGCTCTCCATCATCAAAGACACCTCCTGGATGCTCTCCATCATCAAAGACAACTCCTGGATGCTCTCCATCATCAAAGACACCTCCGAGATACTCTCAATCATCATAGACACCTCCTAGAAGCTCTCAATCATCATAGACACCTCCTAGATCATCTCCATCATCATAGACACCTCCTGGATGCTCTCCATCATCGAAGACCTCCTGGATGCTCTCCATCATCAAAGACACCTCCTGGATGCTCTCCATCATCAAAGACACCTCCTGGATGCTCTCCATCATCAAAGACACCTCCTGGATGCTCTCCATCATCAGAGACACCTCCTGGATGCTCTCCATCATCAAAGACACCTCCTGGATGCTCTCCGTCATCCTAGACACCTCCTGGATGCTCTCCATCATCAAAGACACCTCCAGGATTCTCTCCATCATCAAAGACACCTCCTGGATGCTCTCCATCATCAAAGACACCTCCTGGATGCTCTCCATCATCCTAGACACCTCCTGGATGCTCTCCATCATCAGAGACACCTCCCGGATGCTCTCCATCATCAAAGACACCTCCTGGACGCTCTCCATCATCCTAGACACCTCCTGGATGCTCTCCATCATCGAAGAAACCTCCTGGATGCTCTCCATCATCAAAGACACCTGGATGCTCTCCATCATCAGACACCTCCAGGATTCTCTCCATCATCAAAGACACCTCCTGGATGCTCTCCATCATCCTAGACACCTCCTGGATGCTCTCCATCATCAAAGACACCTCCTGGATGCTCTCCATCATCAAAGACACCTCCTGGATGCTCTCCATCATCAAAGACACCTCCTGGATGCTCTCCATCATCAAAGACACCTCCTGGATGCTCTCCATCATCGAAGACACCTCCTGGATGCTCTCCATCATCAAAGACACCTGCTGGATGCTCTCCATCATCAGAGACACCTCCTGGATGCTCTCCATCATCCTAGACACCTCCTGGATGCTCTCCATCATCAAAGACACCTCCTGGATGCTCTCCATCATCAGAGACACCTCCTGGATGCTCTCCATCATCAAAGACACCTTCTGGATGCTCTCCATCATCAAAGACACCTCCTGGATGCTCTCCATCATCAAAGACACCTCCTGGATGCTCTCCATCATCAGAGACACCTCCTGGATGCTCTCCATCATCAAAGACACCTCCTGGATGCTCTCCATCATCCTAGACAACTCCTGGATGCTCTCCATCATCCTAGACACCTCCTGGATGCTCTCCATCATCGAAAACACCTCCTGGATGCTCTCCATCATCAAAGACACCTCCTGGATGCTCTCCATCATCAAAGACACCTCCTGGATGCTCTCCATCATCAAAGACACCTCCTGGATGCTCTCCATCATCAAAGACACCTCCTGGATGCTCTCCATCATCAAAGACACCTCCTGGATGCTCTCCATCATCAAAGACACCTCCTGGATGCTCTCCATCATCAAAGACACCTCCTGGATGCTCTCCATCATCCTAGACACCTCCTGGATGCTCTCCATCATCAAAGACACCTCCTGGATGCTCTCCATCATCAAAGACACCTCCTGAATGCTCTCCATCATCAAAGACACCTCCTGGATGCTCTCCATCATCAAAGACAACTCCTGGATGCTCTCCATCATCCTAGACACCTCCTGGATGCTCTCCATCATCAAAGACACCTCCTGGATGCTCTCCATCATCAAAGACACCTCCTGGATGCTCTCCATCATCAAAGACACCTCCTGGATGCTCTCCATCATCAAAGACAACTCCTGGATGCTCTCCATCATCAAAGACACCTCCTGGATGCTCTCCATCATCAAAGACACCTCCAGGATTCTCTCCATCATCAAAGACACCTCCTGGATGCTCTCCATCATCAAAGACACCTCCTGGATGCTCTCCATCATCAAAGACACCTCCTGGATGCTCTCCATCATCAGAGACACCTCCTGGATGCTCTCCATCATCAGAGACACCTCCTGGATGCTCTCCATCATCCTAGACACCTCCTGGATGCTCTCCATCATCAAAGACACCTCCTGGATGCTCTCCATCATCAAAGACACCTCCTGGATGCTCTCCATCATCAAAGACACCTCCGAGATACTCTCAATCATCATAGACACCTCCTAGAAGCTCTCAATCATCATAGACACCTCCTAGATCATCTCAATCATCATAGACACCTCCTGGATGCTCTCCATCATCGAAGACCTCCTGGATGCTCTCCATCATCAAAGACACCTCCAGGATTCTCTCCATCATCAAAGACACCTCCTGGATGCTCTCCATCATCCTAGACACCTCCTGGATGCTCTCCATCATCAAAGACACCTCCTGGATGCTCTCCATCATCCTAGATACCTCCTGGATGCTCTCCATCTTCAAAGACACCTCCTGGATGCTCTCCATCATCAGAGACACCTCCTGGATGCTCTCCATCATCAAAGACACCTCCTGGATGCTCTCCATCATCCTAGATACCTCCTGGATGCTCTCCATCTTCAAAGACACCTCCTGGATGCTCTCCATCATCAGAGACACCTCCTGGATGCTCTCCATCATCAAAGACACCTCCTGGATGCTCTCCATCATCCTAGATACCTCCTGGATGCTCTCCATCTTCAAAGACACCTCCTGGATGCTCTCCATCATCAGAGACACCTCCTGGATGCTCTCCATCATCCTAGACACCTCCTGGATGCTCTCCATCATCAAAGACACCTCCTGGATTCTCTCCATCATCGAAGACACCTCCTGGATGCATGGAGCATGAATTCCAGGTTCGGACGTTCGAACATTTGCTTACATGGTGACTGGCGTTAATGTATGTTTCATCAAGGAAATATATGTTGCTGTTTTGCGTTCTGTAATTTCTGATTTGTGTTAAGTATTTTTTCCGCCACACTACAATATTAGGCTGCTCTATAAGGAGATGTCTCTTCGATTTGCATTTTTTAAAACAGTAACCTATTGTGTGTAAGAGGCTCCTTAGAAATTCTCGTCCACAATTTAATATGCCATCTTGTTTCAAACTTGAAAGTAACTTACAGACACTTGGCACTCTTTTTTCAAATTCATAAAACTGATGAATTTTTCTTCTGATAACTCCTAAATCAAAATCATCAACAACATGTTTTTTCTTTATAGTTTTTGGTTGTTTTGGCGAATTAAATTTCAATCGGCCCAAATTTTCAGTTGATGAATTGCCCTCTTTTATCACATTTCTTGCGGTTTTTTCGCAGTACCCCGTAGCGTCTGCCACGATTTTCAAAGCTCTTTCTGTCTGCTTTTCTTTTCTTAAAATATTCGGCCACTTTAAAAATTATGGCCTTGACATCACGAGATAGCGCTCGACCCATCTTTGGATATTTATCTCATGTGTATCTGACATAGACTGTCCGGTACAAAGGCGACCTACTGCCGTGAGCGTTGACGGCAGACTGATGGATCGGAGCGGCCGATACTTCCCCCCCGTCTCGCCGCGCGCATACCTCAGGAGCGGTACAGGGGTTTCGGTCGAACTATATTACCTTTATAGCATTTAAGTTTTACATGAAACTTGTAGACTCTCTGAAGGATAGAATTTGTAACGAATACATCCGAGAGAGAACCAAATTTATCGACATGGCTCAAAGAATTAGCAAGCTGAAGTGGCAATGGGCCGGTCATATCTCGCGAAAAACCGACAACCGTTGGGGTAAATTTGTTCTTGAGTGGAGACCGCAACTCGGTAAACGTAGTGTAGGTTGCCCTCCGGCCAGGTGAGATGACGACCTGCGAAAGACTGCTGGCAGATGCTGGATGCGTCAAACTGAAGACAGGGCGCTATGGCGCTCATTGGGGGAGGCCTATGTCCAGCAGTGGACTAATATAGGTTGATGATGATGATTGTAGACTGATGAACAGTTTGTGATGATTGTTAAGTTCAGGACTTGTTATAACAATTTTTTTCATTTAAAGCAATTGTTTTATTTCTTGGTTCACTACTGGCACAAGGTCTGGTATATTGCTGGTACAAGCTGGTCCACCTTAGGCACATTGCGACTTTTCACATTAATTATTAAATAAAAATACTTATTAACTAAAGTAAATCCGAATAGTCTACTTTATTCTATGGTAGACTAGAAGCAGGTTATTCTTTTTTTGCTATGGTTGTTGTAATATTTAATTAAGTCACAACATCAAAATTACTTATAAAATGTTGCTTAATCGGTTTGTTACTGGTACACCCACCCTATTATTAATTATTTACTTTGTAGACTATTAATTGTACCGAGTGAATTGAACCAATATGTATACATACATTGGTTTTACCACCCTTTTTGACCCCTCAGAGGTTAATTTTACAAAATAAGATTAGCTTGTGTTGTAGTCTAGAACCTAAACTATAGATAAATTTCATCTGAATAAGTTAAGTAAAGGAGATTTGTGGTATCAAACATTCACACAGACATTTAAAATAAATAATACTGGACAACCCACACAGAACAAATAATGCTACAATAAATTCCGAAAATTCTTACCATGTCTCTTCAATAAATGCCTTGTTTTCTTCTGGGATAACAGTTGGTTCTTTACTAACCGTCTGCTTTTCCTTTAGCTTTTCACGCATTTTGGCTTCTAAGGGCTCTGGTAAATATGATATGCCTGAAATTGTATATTATATGAATATGTTTCAAGTTAAGCAAGGGGACAAAGCAAAATAGACTCCCAAGTTAGATGTCAGTACAGTTCTTGATTTTAACAAGCTTTCTGCGAGAAAATTACATTCAAAGTTTAGAAACAAATAGTATTTACAATTGAACGAATCAAACTAACTTCAGACTGATGCAAACAATCTATGGCTTGCTCAACTGGTCCATATCAATCCAGTTGGAAGAATCCCTAAGACAAAATACATAAAAAACACCTGTATACTACATGTATTTCTATTAATAGAGAACTAGATTATAAATAAATTGCTATAACTATCTTACCATCTTTTATTGTCTTATTCAAGTCAAACCCTTGAGATATCAAGAAGCCCAAGCTGGAACTCTGGCACATAAACACTTTCTCAGGCTTGGAGTTATACCGAGGGAACAAGTAGAAATTGTATGCATCATTCATGTAATGCTTTCTTTTATCATCCCAATAGAATGCACACAATCCGTACTGGACCACTAGAAACTCGCTAGATCCATACAATAGGCATTTGTAGTACTCTGACGGTGTATCAAACATTGACACGTCTCGTCCATTTATAAGCCCGGTGAACTCGGCATCGATTACAAGAAAGTCTGCTTTTTTAATTGAAGCACTGATTTGAGGTAAAGTCTCTTTGAAATCTGGAAAGAAAAGCAAATCGTGAATCGACGGGGTAAACAAAACATTTTGAAATGATTTGTTTTAAAAATACTAACTGCCGCGAAGAACTTCCATGGTCTTGGATTGGAGGAGCACGATAATACGGGTGAAATTCACACAATGTTAAAGCGAAAATTGTCCCTAAGTTTGTAAAACAACAAAAAATACTGCTCAAAGCTCGACCGCACTATGTTTGCGTGCGGTGCATGCAAGAAAAAGAAGAAGAAAGCCAATGTTTTTGAGTCCGACCAGTTCAGACATTTGAAATTGACATTTTAGAAGTAAAGACAGAACATCAAAAGTTTTGCCATTTCAGTCAGTGCCATCTAGTAAGCAATAACTTTTGTTTCCTTTTAAAAAATTTCGGAAAACATAGACTTCAGTGTCCGTTGTAGCCATCACTGTTCCGTTAATCTGTACCGGCCGCGCGGCCCCGGCAAGGCGGCAACCTACCTACCTATTTTTAAGAATTGAATCTACAGGGTGATTTGAAGGTGGGTGCAAAGCTGGTGTATAATATGTATATAATGATCTAACATGTTAGATTCCACAGTTAGATACAATCTAACCAAGAAGTCAAGCAAGCCAAGAACGCGTTTACTGCCAAGCCAGTGTACCTACCTGTCTACGAGTACTTACGTAAGTACATGGGAACATAAAATGTTTTTGTACGGTAGTTCTATAGTCTGAGTATTTAACCTCAAAATACAAACCAGGGGAATTAAATGGGACCACCATTTAAATATTATTCAACAAAGGTTATGGTTTTTAAAAAATCAATAAAAATCTAAAATAGGTTTTAGATTTTTATTGATTTTCCATTCTGGATCTAAGGCACCCCTGAAATACTACCCCTGGGGATGTTACGTGAGTCATTTCAGAATGAACGGAACTATATACCTACAACTATGTAAAAAGGAACCAAATAAAAGAGGTAGGTATCTTAATAAGTACAGACAGTTTATTTGCAATAAACACAAAAAACTCACAACAAACAAAAAACATCACACTCAACTTAAAATTGTAAAACGCTTTGCCAAAGGCACAATACGGTGTCTTAATTCTCTCTCAACTTCATAATAATTAACATAATGTTTAAACTCGTGCCTTCTTAACCAACTAGTTGCCATCAATGACTTTTTGGTATAATTAATCTAATCTTCAAGTTAGAACTACACAGAAGAATATAGGTAAACTCGCACTATTTAACATTGTAAAGGAGTCTATCCACTAAACCACAGCGTGTTTTTTAAGTCAAAAGTGCTTTATAGTCTACATAAATAGGCAAATTTCAGTACGAAAATCACCACGAGCTATAAACTAGCTAAATCTATTTTTTCAGTATCTTTTCAAGATGTCTAGATAGTTTTTCGTAGGCTGCCTTGTTCCTATAGAGATTCATGTTCGCTTGAACCTTTTGCATGAGAAGTGCCGAATTCACGTCGGAAAGCTGAATCAAAGCATCTGTAACCAAAAGTTAATATATAAGAAAAAATTTAAAACGACTCACGTGTTAATCTTGCAGACCTATACCTACTAGCGAATAACAACGAAACGGTAGATAGTGTAGCGATACCTCCTACATCGTTATCTGTGCTAGCTTGATCATATTACACGCCCTAGGCTGTTCGAAGTTATCGTAGTAACTATGGTAAGCGGCCACCCGTGAAAAAACATCGAGACACCAGTCTCAAGCTACTTCGTCTAAAGACACGCATACAATTATCCCGATATACGTTATATCATTACAGCTAGCTGTTATCATTATCAGTCGCGCTTATTGTTTAACCAGGCTAATGACTACTAAACGCGATTAAGCGTAACCGACCCGAGCGTGACGGTGCACACTTTCGTTCACCGATCTAAAGTTGAAAACACACTGAAGCCGGAGGCGGAGCTGAGGCGAAGGCGTGCGAGTTGTATTCTATGGAATCCTATGAAAGACTACACACACACCGCAGGCGGTGCCGGCGCGGTGCCATAGGAAAAACCGGCACTCCTTCGCCTCCGCTCCGCCTCCGGCTTCAGTGTGTGGAGAGTTTAAAGGTCGTAGGAAGTTTTCAACTAAAATTTTAACCTATTTTTAATTCGACATTCAAAACTTTTCTTGAACGGGCTCTAAGTAGGCTAGGAACCTCTCTTAAATCTCAGCGGCCGATCCGTGTGTATTTGTTGCTGTTTCAAGTCGAATGAAATGGAGGGCCTTATGAGTGAGAAAGGGCGTCTAAACGAACAAAGTGATCGTGTCAAGAAATACTTTCATCATAAACGTAAAAATAATAGCATTTACTCTGGATTGGATGAATTCAGAAGTTCGACTAACGTCAACAAATCAAAATTAAAGAAAAGTTTTTGTGTGTCGAATTTACCCCTTCAAACTCACCTAGCACTTCCTTCTGGAACGACTCCTCCGGGTCGTCCAAATGTATCAGCAGGGCGGAGTACAACGCTTCGATGTGGGCCCCGAACACGATAGTGTCGTAAGGCAGCGGCCGGCACTTGAACAGCGTGGTTAGTGTGGACACGGCGAACGAGCGGACCCTGTCGCTGCTGTCATCGAGCCGCTTCAACACCACTGTCAAATAATTTGCGTTTGATCACTACTGTTAAGGCGCAAACAGCACCTAAAGTGGCGCCCCCACTTATCATTACGCTTTTTCTGTCCCTATGTCCGTATATCTCTATGTCCCTTTAAATGCTTAAATCTTTAAAACTACGCAACGGATTTTGATGCGTTTGGTGGCCACCAAAGGCAACTTCGTATCTCTTCCTAAACTAACTACTTCCTTTGTTAACGGAATTATATAAGAAAACTAGCGACCCGCCCCGGCTTCGAAAGGTTTTATTATACGTATAAACCTTCCTCTTGAATTATTATATCTATTAAAAAAACCGCATCAAAATCTGTTGCGTAGTTTTAAAGATTTAAGCATTCAAAGGGATATAAGGATAGAGACAGAAAAAGCGACTTTGTTTTATATGTAGTGATAGACAGAATACCTAAACATCAACAATTTAGGTAGATATTCTTAGGTCCTTACCAAAATAGATCTTGTGTAGCATCTCAGCCGTGAAACAGCCGCGCGTCTTGGCCAGTGTTGCCAGGTAGGTGACGGCGCGCATGGTGTGCTGTCGCGTCAGAGCCGAGTTGTCGTCCAAGAGCGCAGCCAGAAGTGGCACCATTTGCTCCAAGAACGGTTCCAGGGACTCTTTACTAGGAAATAGGTTTACTTCCTGCAAACAAAAATACGATTTGATAAAACTTAGGGAATTCTACATTAATAATAGTTCAATCAGCCAAGTCTAAGGGTGACAAAACTAAATCGAGCTGTGCTGCGCTGTGCTATGTTTGGTCAACTCATTGACGCAGCACAGCACAGCGCAGCACAGCATGGTTTGTTTGTATCCTCATTAAAATATTCGACGAGCGAGTTGACGCTGACACAGGTCAGCGCAGTACAGCGCAGCACAGCTCGATTTAGATTTGTCACCCTAAAGCAAGTCTTTATCACCCTTTTGTTTGTAGGTATACGTAGCTTGCAACATTGTTATTATTAATTTATTTAGCGTGCCGTGGAAGCTAAATTTAACAATAAAATTTTACACAGCATAATGAATTTTATGACAACCAATTTATCATACAACATAACAACGATAAAAATAGAGGTAGCGCGTCTTCCGGGGAATCCCTGGGCATTCTCGAGGATTCCCCTAGCTACTGCTCATATTATTTCTCTCTTGCGCTGACCATAAGGATGTGAAATACCCCGTCGATGCTGAACGGACCTGTTCTCCCGAGTCTCCGCAGGCGCCGCTCTCACTAGCGTCCTCCCCCGGCTTGTCCTGCAGCGCGGCGCAGAGGCACGCCACGGCGGCCGTACGGATCGCCTCGGCCGTGCGACCCGCGGTCCACACCAGGTTGGCCATTATTACTTCTGCAAACAAATAACTTGGTGTCTATTGTGTTTATTGAACTTGGTGTATTGTATTGTTTGTGATTGAAACCTACTGTTTTTTATTATAACTGAGTCCAAATTCTTCAATCTGAGTCCGCTTTGCTTACAACTAGAGTAAACAAGATAATTGTTCCTCATAAAGGGCAATGTTTACTACGTTTCTACAAAAAAACTTCAAGTATATACCGAAAATATTAGTAAAGAAATTCAAACAAATAAACTATCCCCCAAAATATCAGATTAATTGTAATTACCTTATAAACATTGAAGTTAACAAAAATCTAAATACTATAAACTAACGTAGGACCAAAATCAAATAAAAAGTTTAATAGAAAACATGCCCTAAAAAATATATAAAAAAATACAGGATAAAAAAAAGAGAACAGATAACAACTAAAATTCCTAACTTTTAAAGTCTTACCTTCAACAACAATCTTCAAAAAGGCCTCAAGCTTGTCAGTCTCGCACTTGCTAAAGTTCTCCTGTCGCTTGAGCAGAACCGTGGAGAGAGTCGTGAAGATCTTGAGCTTGACCTCGGGGTCCACCTTGGGGGTCGCCAGGCACTCCTTCAGGAGGGGAGCTATCAGGTGCAGCTGGGCCCCCATCGCATATCCTGGAAAACTTACATTATTAATAATAATAATAAATCGATTCGGGGCCGGTGATCGACCGTTTTGATGTATTTATTACTGTAGAATAGTTTTATTTACAAGAGTGACATCGGTCAGGGGTGAGCAGTGTCCAGGTGACCGCGTCGCTGGTGATACCAGATAGAACCTTATTCTATAGTTACCAGAGTGCAGCAGAGCCGCCTCGAGCAGACATCGGTCAGGGGTGAGCAGTGTCCAGGTGACCGCGTCGCTGGTGATACCAGATAGAACCTTATTCTATAGTTACCAGAGTGCAGCAGAGCCGCCTCGAGCAGACATCGGTCAGGGGTGAGCAGTGTCCAGGTGACCGCGTCGCTGGTGATACCAGATAGAACCTTATTCTATAGTTACCAGAGTGCAGCAGAGCCGCCTCGAGCAGACATCGGTCAGGGGTGAGCAGTGTCCAGGTGACCGCGTCGCTGGTGATACCAGATGGAACCTTATTCCATAGTTACCAGAGTGCAGCAGAGCCGCCTCGAGCAGACATCGGTCAGGGGTGAGCAGTGTCCAGGTGACCGCGTCGCTGGTGATACCAGATGGAACCTTATTCCATAGTTACCAGAGTGCAGCAGAGCCGCCTCGAGCAGACATCGGTCAGGGGTGAGCAGTGTCCAGGTGACCGCGTCGCTGGTGATACCAGATAGATCCTTATTCCATAGTTACCAGAGTGCAGCAGAGCCGCCTCGAGCAGACATCGGTCAGGGGTGAGCAGTGTCCAGGTGACCGCGTCGCTGGTGATACCAGATAGAACCTTATTCTATAGTTACCAGAGTGCAGCAGAGCCGCCTCGAGCAGACATCGGTCAGGGGTGAGCAGTGTCCAGGTGACCGCGTCGCTGGTGATACCAGATAGAATCTTCCCGATGTGCTTCTCGTACAAAGTCGTCAGCGAACGACCGCATTTCTCGTTGTACCGGAGTTTGTCTAGGTTAGCTGCAAATAGATAATGCTATGATGCTGATGATCTGAGGCGCAGCGGGCGAAGGATATAATGTAAATAAATAATAAATAAATATGTTGGACAATCCACACAGCACCATCTAGCGCCAAAGTAAGCTACTCAAAGCTTGTGTTATGGGTACTAGATAACTGATATATTTAATACATACATAGATAGATATTTTTTATTATACATAGAAAACACCCAGACCAACACAACAAATTTCTGCAGATCGTGCACAAATTTGTTCCAAGGCGGGAATCGAACCCAAAACCTCCTGCGTCGCAGGCGGGCCTTCGCCCACCGCGCCACATTCGGTCGTCTGTATGTACTCTATGGGTATGAGTACGACGCAGGATACAATTGTAAATAATGCGTCAACTCACCTAGAGCCATGAAGGCGATCTTCTCGTTAACCGGCATAGAGTAAACAGTGTAGTTGATGACAAACAGTTGTTCCGCGACCGGCCCGATGTCTTCTCCGACCAGGTTCATGAGAGCCTCGGTGACGTGGAGCAGGTTGGTCTGGTAGTTAGGCTGGAATACACAGACATTAATAAATAAATTTAAATAATTCTAAATAAATAAGTAATTCCGGACAGCCCACACAGCGTCATCTAGCCCCAAGCTAAGCAGAGCTTGTGTTATGGGTACTAGATGACTGATATACTTAATACAATACATTGATAGATATTTTTTATTATACATAGAAATTATACATTTTACTACATTAGTTTATTAATACTTGATATTCCAGGATATGCTAATAAGCTAGATAAATTAATATACATTTATATAGACATATAATTAAGTTAATCCCAAAAGTAAATGAGTTTTTACTTTACTTACTTACTTAAAATCAGTTTTAACTTGTTTTAAGCTATGTTGTAGCGCCCCAACGGGGTTCATGTTTAGCCTATACATTTATTTACCTAAGACCTATTGTAATAACATGATACAAGTGAATAAATGATTATGCTAAGTATGTCTAAGGCCTATTGGCTAAGGGTCACCACAAAATTATTATTTAAAGTTAACTCTAAATAAATTAAATTTACCTACTCATAAAACAAGCTCAGCTTAGCTTAGACCTAGATGATGTTGTGTGGATTGTCCAGCTTTAATTATTTACTAGCATCTGCCTATTTCTAGGCTGGAAACGTTTGAAGGCTATTTCTATCCCATGAAAACTGATTTATGCGATGAAAAGTAGCATAAATTAGTGTAGCGTATGTTTGTGTTATTTAAGGACTAACTACCTACGTCTATTCTAATTTCAATCCGAAGAGGTTAATAATTCTTGTGTGAAAGTCGAATAAATATCTATCATCTATACAAACTTTTACGTTTACTATTATTAACGTCGTGTACGTCTTAGTATAAATGTCATCGATTATTATACACTGTACGACACAACAGTTTGGCAGAAACTCTGTAGGTACAATACAATACAAAAATTCTTTATTGCACACCAGAAATATTTAGCACAGGACAGGAATAAACAAATAATAGGCTGTACAATGGGCAGCCTTATCGCTATGAGCGATTTCTTCCAGGCAACCTTTTAGGTAATACTATAACCACAGAAATCTAAAACTTATTATTAAGATTTCTGTGCCTGCGACCAACCTTCCTCGTCCTGCACCTATCAGGATCCACCAGCTCCTGGCAGATCTCCCCCATGAACTTCTCCCTGACCAGCTCCGCCTTGGATCCCTTGAGGATGTTGGCCAGCACCAGCAGCGCCGGCCAGTGATCCACCTCGGCCTCTAGCAGCGGCCACCACGTGTCGGGGACTATGAAGTAGCCAAGCAGTTCGGCGGCGCGTTTCACCTGGAATGGGTTTAGGTATCTAAGTTATACCTATCATCATCATCCGCAGCCCGACTTCACCCACTGCTGGGTATAGGCCTCCAAACTTTTGTGCCACTCCACACGGTCCTGCGCCAATCTCATCCAATTTCGCTATACATTCCAATATTTCCATTATTTTCCATTCCAATTATACCTATACTGCGATTCAAAAACATAGATATTTTTTGCATACAAACGAGATACAAAATCAAAGTAAAATTGGTGTAACATATTTTACGATACTGGTAT
Source organism: Eupithecia centaureata (assembly GCA_944547425.1). Classification (NCBI taxonomy): domain Eukaryota; kingdom Metazoa; phylum Arthropoda; class Insecta; order Lepidoptera; family Geometridae; genus Eupithecia; species Eupithecia centaureata. Next base: position 13,165,016 of record OX155684.1, on the reverse strand, counting down.
GATCAGAACAAGCTGTAGGAGTTACAAATAATTCCGGATTTTAACAGTTTTCATTCATCATTCCATTGGTCTCTCAATCGTTATCGTACTCGTTGCATCTTTTTAGCTGTGCTTGAGCAATTACGGGTTGTTGAACTTTTTGTTTTGGTTTTTAGTTGTTAGCTTGCTGTTACCCTGTTGTTGTCTGTTATGCTTATCAGTATTCGTTAACTTTTCATTCATAAATGTCATTGTTTACAAAAATATCTATGATTCTAAATCAGAGTACCTACAGTTTACACTTTGTTTAGTGCGAGTGTCAAGTGCGACTGACACCTGCGTCTTGTAAGCCCGATGTCTAGACGCGGCACCGCGCCGCGCGCCTTTAAATCGCAAAACCCAAGACGCAGCTGTTTGAAAGATGGCATGCGTCTTAGTTCAAAATGATCCGTGAACAATTATCAGAATTGAGAGCTGGTATTTTTATATTCAGTGGAAAGGTACCTCCTGCACGACCCTGTCGTCGTCGTCGGCGGCGCCGCGCAGCAAGCAGCGGACCACGGTCTGCGCGTGCTGCGTGCCGCCTTCTTCCGCGCACAGCACCAGCCAGCACAGCAGCTGCGACACGCGCAGGCGAGCGTCTGCCTGCCATCCATCCATCTCTGATAACAAACATTTTTAACGCTTTTTTAAGATACGTAAAAATATTTGACGTTTGTTTGTGCGTAACAGCCTACCTACAGTCACATAAAATGTGTTGGTACGATTTATGTATAACTATTGCTATTTTTGAGAACCTAGGTAAACCTAATTTGGGATTTCGGATTTGGAAGATTTTGGAGAACACTAGTGTCTAGGTAAACCTAATTGACGATTATAGTTTTTTTCGGGCCGGCACAAGTCGGCACGACAGAAAGAAAACATTGTATTATAGGTATTTGACGTGTCGGGCGCTCTGAGCAATTCTTCTTTCAGTTAAACCAATCATCACTTCAACACATCTTAGGAGGTACCTATACGCAAGCCCAATTCTAAAGTCATTTAAAATGGTATATTTACCACGACTTGAGTTGATTTGAGTGTTCCGATTCAGTTCAAGTTCCAATTCAGCAATCACAATCACGGAAGGACACCCAATTGTTCTTTCACTGGCCTATAGTTAGGTACGAATAGCTCGCTCGGAACTGTTTAGTACAAAGTGAAAAAGCGGCTTTTAAGGTGATTTCGCGTCCAGGACTAAGCATAGCTCCGCTACTAGATGGCGATGATTTTCAATTTTGATGTTTTTCACTATTTTCTAATTAAATTGTTCATAATTGTTTAGTGGTAATGTATTTGCCGCAAATGGTATGTTGTTTTTTATGTACCAAGCAATTTTTCAAGTGTTGAAAGCATTTAGGGAGCTTGTATTTGGGAAGAGCAAAAAAGATCTTGCCTGTGTGAGTGATCGGCCGCTACGAGTCACTCACACAAAAAAAGATCTTGCCTGTGTGAGTGATCGGCCGCTACGAGTCACTCACACAGGCAAACCCTATAAATTCAGTGGAACTAAAATAACTACTGTTCGAAAAATAACAGAGATAATTGGAGACGCCTTAGGACTAAATATTTTTCGGACCAATATTTCCGTTTTCGGGACATTACTAAATTACATCTAAAATTAATTCAATAAAACCACTAGTTAACGAACTAATTTTCGACTCTTGTTTTTTTTAAGAATAAAAACAGGCTCTATTTACATTTAAATAAAAAATTGGAGGTAATTTTCTTTTATCGTTTTGAACAATTTAAGTAAAAAGGCGCAGAGGGTAATGTTATTTACAAACTAGCTTATTAGCTAAAGAATATCTTACAAATCATAGGTAAAAAAAAATACTTTTCATGCTATTTATTAATTTCGTTAAATCATTGGAATTGACAAATAAATTGAATAAGTTCACAATAACAATCATTAATTTTAAATGTACTCACTGTGAAAGTTGTTCCAATTTTATAATAAAATTACATTACAATTATTAGCGTAAGGAAGTCTCCACTTTTTTTGACTCTGTTCTTTGTGTACTTAGGTATTTTAGCTCCGATTTTACGACCACTTATAAAAGATTAAAAGTAATACAAATTTTCACAGTATTTCAATAACTCACTTTGGACTAGCGGTTTGAACAGTCGGGTGGGTGCGACGATGTATAGTCGTACCTGGGTTCGAAACCACCGAAAATTTAATTTACTTTTTGCTTTTTGAAAATGAAATATCCACAAAATTTTGATACATCCCGTTAGTACGGGCTCGAATCCCTTCAACACTACCAAAATTTTTGATTTTTATCATTTTTATTCTTTATATTTTGAACAATGTCATAGACCTAGTACAAACAAATTCATATTTGTCATAAATTACTTATTGTAAGCCTTCCTAAGTCTATTTGATTGTTATATAAAACTTTGGTAGACTGTTCTGCGTAGGTACATCCCACAAAGGGTCCTGACCTCGTTTCTAACGGTATGACAAAAATAAAAAGAAACAATTATGTACTATCAAAACCAACTGATTTTTATTTTATTTTAGCTCTTACGCCAGCTAAGTTCAGGCATTTTTACAAATCGATCATTGAATGCAAAACGGCCACATTTCAAAAATTTAGAAAATGGTTTTATTTCTGATAAAGTATATTTTCTTTTGAGAACATTTCATAAAGCTAGTTTAATTTAAATATTTATTTCTTTTTATTGGGATAATTATCTTAACTTTGCTTCAAAATTTTAATGCAAAATGGGCTATTGTAGTTTTTATCAAGTTGGGTGATAGCTATAACAGCGACCATTATTTTAAAAAATAGAGCAAAAAATTACGAAAACAATGATGTTTTAATATTAAAAAAGAATTAACTTTTCAAAAAAATCATGTTCAAAATTTTGTTTGGGCTCTCTGTAAAAAGTTACGATTAGTCCAATAAAAGAAATATATATAATTCCGGACAGTCCACACAGCATCATCTAGCCCCAAGGTGAGCAAAGCTCGTATTATGGGTACTAGTTGACTGATAAACTTAATACAATACATTACATAGATAGATATTTTTTTTATAAATACATAGAAAACACCCAGACCAACGGAACAATTTCATGTTCAATTTCTGTAGATCGTACACAATTTTTTCCGACACGGGAATCGAACCCACAACCGGTCGCAGGCGGACCTTCGCCCACTGCGCCACATCGGTTGTCGCTGATGAATGATCGAAATGCTTTGCATACAATCTGACACGTCTGATGCTGGGGCCACACTACCGTGATATGCCGATAATTATTTTAATTATAACTTATACAACACCTAGGTGTAACCACGATTTATGGCCATAATTTTACAATGCCAATCAATATGGCAAATGGCGGTAGACAATAGCTCCGGCGGCGGTCTTTTTTCGCACATCAAAGAAGATTACCGCAGTAATTAATGCGTTTGTGGCCACTACCGTTTGTCCAGTGTGCAATATGAGCTCACCGGCGCACGTGATATTTTTACCGCCTTATTTATTGACATATCTAGGTAAACTCTAGTGTAACCACACCAGGTCATGCAGTAATTTAAACGGTAATTTAATGTCATAATTATTGCGGTAACAGCCCGGTAGACGGTAAGGTAGTGTGGCCCCAGCGTAAAACTCTCTAAACTGGTATCTATAAGCAAACATTTTATCTGTTTACATAGTGTCATTTATTGTTGTCATGGAAACGGAACGTAGGCTTCCTAGATCTTATTTGACATGCAGCAAAAATAGATAGGAATAAATACTTGGACGATGGAAAAACCCTTTGAGAACGGTAGACTATGGTATTATTAGATGATTCTTTATATAGCACACAGATGGCGATTCCGTCGCCGCCATCACACTCACATGTTCAAGTAAGCGGGCGTACGACACTATCCGTGTTCACTCACGCATTGATAGAAATGGCCTAAAATTTTCACGTTATTTCTAATTATTCCGAGTGTTTTCATGAATCAAACACAATTTGCCGCAAATAATGACGAATAACAAAGCCAAAAACAGTTATTTATTTGTTAAATTATGTCCACATCGCTCATATTTGGGAAAATACAAACGTATGGAAATCGAATCACCTTAATGCTATCGGAAAGTAAAAAGACTGCGTTAAACATACCTCTACAGATAGCTGGAACAATCTTCCCAATATTGGACACAACAAGAGTTCGGCAGCCTAAATTAGGCCGCTTCACATCCGGGTAGTGGGTCGGCACATCTTTCAGAAAGTCCGCTTTCTTCTTAAGATCTTCCTCGTTTTCTTCCATGTACTGGAGGCCGATGTCCACCCACAGCTTGCTCGCCGTCTCGCGGATATCTTCCATAACGTCGCTCATACTGAATAAAATAAATAAATTATGCTAGACTATTCACACAGCATTGAGAGATGCTGTATGAACTAAAACAAAAGATGCAACAGTAACTATCAGTACCTAAGTTAAAATGGAAATGGACAGGATGGACAATAAGAGGATGAGAAAAATGGTAAAGGCGATAATGTACTGGTTCACAGGAAACATTAAAAGGAAGTTCGGTAGACCATCAAGAAGATGGGTTGATGATATCAAGGAAACAGCAGGTGGCACATGGTCCAGACTGGCCAAAGATAGAGAACAATGGTCACAATTGGAGGAGGCCTTTGTCAAAGAGACATGCAGGCAGATACAAATTAATAGTATTTTTAGATATAATTTTAGTTGAAAACAAATGTAAACTGTCTGAATAAAAGGCTTATTTATTATTCACACTGCATCATCTAGCCCCAAGCTAAGCAGAGCTTGTGTTAAAGGTAGAAGACCAGGGGTCGGTATATATAGACAAAGTATATTTAACTTCGAGAAAGGAGTAACACAGACGTGACATTTTTTATAATTTTTAATAACTCCACTACACTCCTGAGATGATGATGAATTTTTTTATGTAACCCTTTTTATTCCAATATTATAAAGTAAATGCACACATTTTTTATTATACTACCTATGTATATGTATGTACTTGTACATAGAAAACACCCAGAACCCGGAACAAATATAAATCTCCTGATGACTCTTCTCTAAACACTTTCAAACAGGTTTAATGTCTATGGATATGAAAGTTAGGTTCTTCATGCTTGGAATCCAGTATTTAGACCTATCTATCTTTGGAACATTTTTTAACCAACAAATTAAAGAAGATGCACTATATATCCAAAAAGTATTTTTAAAATACTGTTGTATAGGAACATGTTATTTTACTTACATATTTCTTTCAATATGAGAGCCTTAAGCGGGCAATTTATATGAGTAAACAAGCCGAAATACCTACCTTGTAAGCAGCAGTGGTATCATCCGATGCCAGAAAGAGTATCTGTCTCTGTAATTCAACATCCAGTTGCCAACTTCTAAGGTCACCTGCATGCGTACTTGCGCATTTTCATCAAAAAGCTTCTCGGCCATTGGTGAGATGGATATCTCAAATGTTTTTCCATCCCCAAACATGACAATTGAACCTGTTGTAATTACAGAAAAATACATGGTCAAAGAAAGCAAGCAATTTTCTTTACTACTTATTTCTTTTTGTTAATGTTGGACAAATTGAATTCAGATTTTAAGAGGTCAAAGCCATTTGATGATTGACAAACGATTGCAAAAGTCTATATTTAAATAAGGAATTCAGTTTACCAATAGCTCTGATAGCCGCAACACGCACACGAAAATGTTGATGCGAAAAATTGGAAAGCACTGGCTTCACATAGCTCTCCGATTGGAAATGGAACTCCCGGGATATTAGCTTTGACAGCTCAATGATACATTCACAAGCCTCTAGTTTCACTTTAGGGTACGGGTCTGTGCTCGTCTTTATCAGTATGCTAGTAAAGTCATTGATAAACGGAGTCAGTAGATGAGGCACTTTATATTTCTCTAGAATTTTCCGTACTAGTCTGATCAATACCAAACGGATTTCTTCAGAATCCTCCACTATTTCAGGGCAACCAATGCGCCTAACTATCACAGGTAGAATGTAAGTAAGATAGTAGTCGTTCAGAGGAAGTTTATCGATAAAGTTCGACACGATCGTGGCAGAGGCGTCCCGGCACGCTTCAGACGGATCGGAAAAGCTTTTCAACACATATGCGTACACTTCTGGGAATACAACCGTTAGGTCACAACCCACATTCTCTTCATTCTGAAAGATCTCAGCATTTATATCGTCAAGTGCCTTCCTTCGGGCCATTTTTGACTCGCTTTGAAGAGCAGTTAGTAATGGTTCTAAGGAACCTCGTGGGTTATCTTGGAGCTTGGGTTTCGCTTCAGACATTCTGTACACTTAAATATGTACACAATGTTAATTTACTTTGGACTAATACACAAGTAACACAATATTGTTCAATTATTATCGATAAAATATCAGACTAGAACAAATGAATATCGGTATTGATAAACAAACTCGGTCTCCATGGCAACAAAGTTACTTTTTAAATGTCATGCCAGTGACAGTCAAAAATAAAGACACTGACTTTACAAGCAAATGGACCAAAAATAGCTAAGATCAAGTAGGTACCTTACGTTCTATAAATAATCTTTGAAAAATAGTAATTAGGAAATGGCTAAGATCTAGCATTACTATTATAGTAATGCTAGATCTTAGGGAAATGGCGACACAAAATGTTGGAATGGGCCCCATGGGGGAAGGCTACGATGGGTACTAGATAACTGATATATTTAATACATTATAAAATAAATAGATATTTTTATTAATGAAGAACTTTTAAAATTTAAATTTGAATTAGTCTTAAAAATTTAAGAATCCATTACATATTTCCATTATTTCTATAACGATATGAAATTATCACAATCAAATAGCTCTAATCATAGGCCTAAGAATATCATGTCATAGGTAGGCCGCCGCCCGCCGCCGTAGGCCGACCAATATATTTTTTAGTATTAAGATATGGTACATCATGGACGAACGAAATCTTTCGTCACATTCCACTCATTGATCGAAGAGTATAAATAAAGCACATCGAGCACATCACTATAATTCGACCAACGTGCACCAATCACAGATCGACAAGTTATTTGTCACTGTGTCAACGTCACTAACTCTGGTCGGTGACTAAATTGGAGAAATCTTTCCAAGCGTTGCTGTTTTGTACAAATTCTCAATCTCAATATTCTCAATAGAGGTTGTGGTACTGTACTATCGTTCACGTTATATAGAACAACCTCTGTACAAATTATATTCAAAATGTATAAATTACTAGTGTTTCATTTATTTTTATTGGCTGCGTTGGCCCATGTTGCATTAGCTCTGAAGGAAGGCGAGTGCGAGGTTTGCGTGAAGACCACTGAAAAGTTCGCAGCCACGTTATCAGAAGATGTGAAGAAGGACCCTAAGCTCATAGAGGCTGAATTCAAAAAGTTCTGTAAAAACTCTAAGAGTAAGGAAAATAGGTTTTGTTACTACATAGGCGGGCTTGAAGAGTCTGCTACCGGTATTCTCGGCGAACTATCCAAACCCCTCAGCTGGTCGATGCCTGCCGACAAAATCTGTGAAAAGTTGAGGAAAAAAGACGCCCAAATCTGTGATCTAAGGTTCGACAAGCAGATTGACCTTAAAAATGTTGACCTCAAGAAATTGAAAGTTCGTGACCTCAAAAAGATCCTGAATGACTGGGATGAGGTGTGCGATGGATGCATTGAAAAGACAGACTTCATCAAGAGAATAGAAGAGCTAAAACCTAAATATATGCCACGATCTGACTTGTAAATAAAATAGTCCAATTTGTTAGGTAAGCTAACCAATTCACTAAATTGTATTGCACCACTTCATTGTTCACTGCTTCTCTTACTGTTAGATAAAGCTGAAGGCCTTGTAACATCCACCAAGATCATCATGATCATACAATTACTATACATTTTTAAGTATAGTTCCAGATACATTAAGTTAATAATTTCATCTGCCCCATTAATGTCTTTGCAACAGTTAATTCAATTGTAAATAATAGTTTTAATTAGTATATATTTCTTGGTTTTAACTTTCTTTGCTAATAAATAAAAAAATATTCCATATGAATTAATAAATTAAATTATTTTGTTTCAGGTGATTATTTCAGCCCTAGGACGTCATTGTGATAAAACCATCATGTGAGGCAATAAGTCCTATGTTTATGAGCAATTTAGAGTGAATGTGGTCTGGACTAAATTAAATGTAATTACCAATTAGATAATATTTTTTCAATAATATAATTTATTAAACTCAAGATGTTTTTATAACCTACAATATTTCCTCTTTTAAGGCTGCCTGTCCATTGGAGCGGAGCTGAGAAACGAGGATAAATTAACCAATAGGATTGCCATGAAATCTCCGCTACGCTTTTTCATGCAATCCTATTGGCTAATATTTCCTCGTTTCTCCACTGCGCCAGCTCGCTCCGCTCCAATGGACAGGCACCTTTAGCTGCTTTAGTGTGTAAAATATGCTAATGATTTTTTTAACAATAATTTAATTATGCTGTCTGGGGCAAATACTATTGAGGCAATTATTTAAATGGCTTATCTTCTATGAATCTTATAAACTAATACTTAATAACTTCTGTATATTTAATACTAGTTGCGCCCCGCGGCTTCGCCCGCATGGAAATTTATTTGTCAAATTTCAGAAATGTATTGCACTCCTACTAGGGATAGTTTCGTAAAAATAAAAAATATTTGTTCAAATATTTACTTTGTAGCTTATTTATATCGAGTTTTGAGTAAAATAACCAAGGAAAAATAATTTTCCATACAAACTTTACCACCCTATTTAACCCCTTCAGAGGCTAAAATTTCCAAATTTTAATAGCCTATGTCCTATTCTAGGTCCTAAACTATCTACGTAAATCATCATCTAAATAACTAAGTAGTTGCAGAGATTACCTATAACAAACATTCGCACAGACTTTCCCATTTATTATAATAGAAAGATTATTTTGTAGTTTTCTTCTATTTATTTCATTACTAGCGACCCGCCCCGGCTTCGCACGGTTTTATTATACGTATAAACCTTCCTCTTGAATCACTATCTATTAAAAAATACCGCATCAAAATCCGTCGCGTAGTTTTTAAGATTTAAGCATTCAAAGGGACACCATGACATAGGGACAGAAAAAGCGACTTTATTTTATACTTTGTAGTGATGTTCAGTGTACAATATTTAGTGTACCACTAAACTATGAACTATCTTGAAAATTTACAGCTAAATTTTCAAGCTCCATGAATATAATAATCATAGATACAGTTAGATAATTTCCTTCAACCATACAATTCTGCTCCTCTGCCATGCTATCTACTGCCATGAAAAATCTCAAGTACTGGGTGCAGGCCTCCTTAATTTTTTAAAAGAAAGCTTTAAAATCATAAGCTTAACCATTAAGACTTGTCTTACAGCAAACCTTATAAAAAATTGTATTAAAAACAAGACAGCATACTAATAACTTTATTGAATTGATTTCCCTACCATATTGCAGATGCTTGCTTGCAAACATGATTTGAAACAGAATTAGAATATCACTGTAAGACTTGAGATGAACAGCATAAATAGGTGTTGGAGTGGAGAGTAGCACCGACTTTCCAATCTTTAGTGGTGTTTGTACAGCCTGTGCTGCTCTGTAAGAATAAATAATAAGAGATTAATATTTTGCAGTATGTTTATGTTTCATCATCATCAGCCTATATTAGTCCACTGCTGGACATGGGCCTCCCCTAATGAGGGCCATAGCGCCCTGTCTTCAGCTTGACGCATCCAGCATCTGCCAGCAATCTTTCGCAGATCGTCATCCCACCTGGACGGAGGGCGTCCTACACTACGTTTACCAAGTCGCGGTCAACACTCAAAAACACGTTTACCCCAACGGTTGTTGGTCGGTCTAGATAATGGCCGGCCCACTGCCACTTCAGCTTGTTAATTCTTTGAGCTATGTCGATAACTTTGGCTCTTTCCATAGCTTGCTGAGCGACTTTGAACTGATGGACCAGCCCTAACGTGAGTGTCCACGTCTCAGCACTGTAGGTCATTACGGGTAGGACGCACTAATTGAAATCTTTCATTTTCAAACATTGCGGTATGGATGAGGAGTTATGTTTATTTGTTACTAACTGCTAAGAACAGTCGTAATGTAGGACAAAAAACAAAATCTTTTTAAGATGTTGGTAAATGCCATGTGTCCCTTGGTAAATACATATACAACATGGTATATGTATACATATAGATAGATAGATATCATTTATTGACACAAAAAATACATGTTTTGGTTAGTAGTATCTTAATCCTATGTTTGATACTTTTGCATTGTCTCAAAGATTTGTAATGTTTATTATATTTATCATGTGCCCGTACTGCACTTTTTTTTATTTTTATTTTTTATCAACAATAGACCTTCGTTTGACCACAATCTCACCTGATGGTAAGTGACGACGTGGCCGGAGATGTATCACGAAAGTCTAGAAGACTGCTGTGCAAAGTCCACCGAATAAGAAATAAATTTAACAACTACTTAAATTGTTTTCTTTTTTTAGGCAAGCAGATGTTTCGAGCTTACTATTTTGTCAAGATCCTTCACTCTCATTACTGGGTCTTGTGTAGTGTTGTGGTTGTGGTCAATTATGCAATATTTACAGGGTTACTCCTCTGTAATAGGGGTTTAAACTCAGCTCCTTGTGGTTAAGGTGGTCTTTCCCGGTACACCTTAGCTGTTGTTTGGAGCTCATCAGGTACAGTTGGAAACTTGTAATATTATTGTTCAATGAATATAACCAGGTTAACAACAAACCTAGATTGTGTTGGAAGAACAACATTCAACCAGGAATGTTTTTAGAGTAATTTTTTTTATATTATAGAAAATAGCTAGACTTCTTAATTTCATAGAAATATAAACTTACTAATTTTTCCATAGTTGATGAAGTAAAAGAAGGTCATGCTGCCAACCAGTATCTGGAAGAAAGGAGCCATGCCCACTTTCTTAGGCTGGACATACTTGTGCTGCCACCTCCACCAGGCTATAAGAGAATTCATAAAATCAGTAAATATGTAATGCTGGACAATCAATTCCAACATCTAGCTCAAGTTAAGCATAGCTTATTTCATGGGTATGGGAAAAGGCAAAATAAATGTAATTATTTGCTTATTTATTAAAACAGGAGCTAAAGTAGCGCGACTACTTATTTGATCATATAACTCATCTTCAGAATTGCTAAGTCTCATAGTTTGATAAAATTATGGTCTACAACTAGCCTAACCTAAAAGCAGTCGAAAGAAATTAAAGTTTACCACGGCTGATAGCGCCAGTCATTGCAGATGGAGTCTTGTTCCTGCGGCCGAACCATGCTCCGAGTTCGTTAATCTTCACCTGAGCTAATGGAGTATCAGCTGAAAAGATGAAAAGAAAATTACATAACCGAAAATAGACAGAAGGGCAAGTGTATTTTCTTCGTTGGAATAGTTACCTTTTCCATAATAACGGGCTGGGTCATATGGTCCATGGACAGCCGGGTTGTACTCCTTAGGATAATCACCGAAAGCCATGATTTAGCAAGAGATTCACCGAGTTTACGATGAATGAATAGGGAGTTTTCCAACTTTTCCAAGTACCACTTCAATGCAACTCAACTTCTTGACTGGTTACCTTTTAGTTTTGACAGTTTGACCACCTAGACAGTGACACTACACACAGGTTGACTGTATGATTAAACCATAGACAAAAAAAAACAGTCTACTCTATCTATAGTCTATAGCTTGATTAGACAGCAAAATTCACTGAAACTTTTCTATTGTGCACCACGAAAGTCGATAAAATTTGAAAAACCTCAATAAAATTCATAAAAATGGTATTGGAGAGTACAATGATTTGTGTCGATAACAGCGACTTCATGAGAAATGGAGATTTCATTCCTACCAGACTGCAAGCCCAGCAAGATGCCGTAAATTTGGTGTGTCATTCCAAAACACGGGCAAATCCTGAGAATAATGTTGGCTTACTGACTCTAGCCAATGTAGAAGTGCTAGCCACATTAACCAGCGATGTCGGCCGCATTCTGTCCAAGCTGCACCGGGTACAACCGAATGGTGATATTAATCTTTTGACTGGAATCAGAATCGCTCATCTGGCACTCAAACACCGTCAAGGGAAGAACCACAAAATGCGAATTGTTGTTTTCGTCGGGTCTCCGATAACATCTGATGAAAAGGAGCTCGTCAAACTCGCAAAGCGGCTGAAGAAAGAGAAAGTTACTTGTGACATTGTCTCGTTCGGTGAGGATACTGAGAACAATCCACTACTGACAACTTTCGTTAACACTTTGAATGGTAAAGATAATACTACTGGAGGAAGTCACTTGGTTTCTGTGCCATCAGGGGGCCATGTTGTGCTGTCTGATGCTCTGATAACTAGTCCTCTCATTGGAGGAGATGGCGCTGGTCCCTCTGGGTCTGGCTTGTCGCCATTCGAGTTTGGAGTGGATCCCAATGAAGATCCTGAGCTGGCCTTGGCTCTACGGGTATCAATGGAGGAGCAAAGACAGCGGCAGGAAGAAGAGTCTCGCAGGCAAGCAACTACAACTGAGGGAGAAGCTAAGCCTGTGGAAACTGAGAACACAGGTGTGGAGAGAGCTCTAGCTATGTCGCTAGGTCGTGAGGCTATGGAGCTCTCAGAGGAAGAGCAGATTGCTCTGGCCATGCAGATGAGCATGCAACAAGATGCACCAGCAGCTGAGGAAAGCATGGATGTAGCTGAAGAATATGCTGAAGTTATGAATGATCCAGCATTCTTGCAAAGCGTTCTAGAGAATCTTCCTGGTGTTGACCCTCAAAGCGAGGCTATTCGTAATGCCATGTCCACCATTAAAAAGGATAAAGACGATAAGAATGATAAAGAAAAAGAAAAGGATAAAGATGGAAAAGGTCCAAGTGGCAGTTCATAAAACTGTATAATGTTTACATTTTTTATTCATTACTATAATATGCTTGTAAACTAAATACTTATACAACATTGAAGTGTTACTTTAGATTAATACAATAAAGATTCTAAAAGCAACATGTCACACACTTTATTACCAAGAGATCCAATTAAGTCCCTCTATATTGTTAAATTCTGAAACAGTAATAGGAACAGGCACTTCATAAGATAAACAAGAAAAACAACATATTCATTTTATTATAAAGAAAACCAATACAAACTTGAATAGGACTTGAACTCACTGCTTTGAAACTTTTGTTTACTTTTTTGTAACAATTTTTTTCTTTGTGTCTCATTTATTACTATTGGTTTATGATGTGGCTTTGACATCTTTTCTAAAACAAATGCTAATAAAATATCCTAGAACATATAAATAATAAAGAAGATAATAGGAATGCAGGTGAAAATTTAACTGATTGACAAATATTGACTTAATATGCATTCAGCTCAGTTAGGAGTACACATATCCCTTGCAGCTCACAAATGTTTTTTTTGTTTTTTGCCAAGTTCCTAAGTTAAGACAAGGTACAAAGGCACTTTTAATAAGATAAGTTCCTGGGAGTACTTATACTAAATATGAAGTTAAAATATTACCATTTACAACAGGCTGTGGCCCTGTTTTCAGTGGGTCGCTTGTTTGCTTTTTATTTTGAAGCAGTAGGTAGGAACTCTTAATGTCTTCCAACTGAGGCTTAAAGCTTTTGTTTGCTGTAATAATTTAAAATTGATATTTAACAGTTTTCATAGAAAATCTATCAAAATATGAACACTGCGAAAGCTGAGTTTATGTTATTTTTTGTATTTTTAGTGTTTTAAAAGCAATAGTTACCTAAATAAATGTTTTAACTAGATATCTAAAAATTCCTCATTTGAGACATGCTGCGTTGGAGTAAATGGGGGCTGCTTAGCAATGTTACAATTTTTGTCTTATTGTTACGCGGATAAAATATCTGTACTAATATAAACCAACATACTTAACTGAGTCAGTACAGTACGCGAAAGGTTAAGAAACCGCCGGATGAGGGTAGTCTACTTTTAAAGAATAATAAAACTGGACACTTTACACAGCTACTAACTGATATACCTAATTATATTAATATAATACTATTTTTTTTTATTATAGGTACCTACCTACAGAAAACACCCAGAACAATTATTTGCAGATCGTACAAAAATTTGTCCAGGGAATTTAAAGCCTGCATCCTGTTGTGTACCTACCCTACCTAGCGAGCGGACTTTCGCCCGCCAGGAAGGTTCCCATGCAGAGCGTTTAAGGTCTCCATCCACACACAGAAACCGGACTCGGAGCCGGACTCCGGCTTCAATGTATGGAGACCTTTAGGGCTTGGTTCATCTTAAAAGGTAGCTATATACTTACGACTATGCATTCTTCCATTATTAGGATAGATCATTGGCGTATCTCTACAAAATTGTTGTTTCAACTTTTCCGTTGCAGTCTTCTGCTTGCCCGGGTAAGATTGTCCTGCCGATTTTAATTTTTCGATCGAAGTTCGCAGCGGTGAAGATTCCGCTAATGATTTAAGTTTTTCCGTAACATTACATTTTATTCTATCGTATGACCTTAACTTTTCCGCGGACTGTTGTCTCATTGGTATTTTACTCGGCTTCCCATTAGAACTGGGGGAGGAAACTGAAAATAAAAAATGTATTTAGGTACTTGATAGATAAATAGACGAGCAGCTTGTGCTGTGGCCGTGGCTGATGTGTCTATCTAAGTAGGTATATCACACCGTGTTGAATTTATTGATTGCGTCATTTTTTAACTACTTCATATAATTTGGATTGTTTAATATAAATTAACTGTTTGTTTTATAAATAATTAATTAGTTAGGTAAGTACAACTAACGGTGTGGATGGAACTGAACGACATCTGGCCAAGCATTATTGATGTAGATACATCTAGGTAGGTATGGCTAATCATTTATGAAATTCCTAATAGTTACGGTTCCAGGTTGGTAGTTTTTGTAAAAAGTTATCATCATCGAAAATAGAAATATCCATATGCAAAGAAGTCACCTGCCTTCCTGTGATCCTTCCACAGTCGAGTGGTAGCGCTATTTTGACTACTCTATTCGCCTTAAGGCGCAAACACCAGTTAAACTAGCGCCAACACTTATTTTATCATATAATTACGCTAAACAAAGGAATTTCCAAAATTCACCCGTTCAGTTTGTTAAACCTATCATTAGCTTTTTATAATGCATCTGTAGTAGGTAGTTTTATTTTGTCTAGTTTAGGAAGAGATACGAAGTTGCTCTTGGTGGCCACCAAACTCTGTTTTCGTATCTAAGTGGTGGCGCTAGTTTAGCTGCTTTCTGCGCCTTAAATACAATTGCTAGGTACCTCGACTTCCCTGTGCATCGGAAGTTCTGTCTGAGAAGCAGAACGTTGCAGATATGTCTTCCGGGGTAGGACTTTTGTTCATCTGATCTGTAATTTTTGGAAAAATTCGTCCCTTTAGTAGATAGGTAGTACTAATATCCCACAAACTAATAATTTAAAGAAGGTAACAATTATAAATGTTGAAGTGTTTCTTTGTTTTTCCTTCCTTCGCGCCTTAAGTATGAAAGCCGGCCACTTAATTTTTGGCGTAGGTTTGAAAGGATAAAGTGTAACATAGGCTTCTTTGTGTCCTGGTAAAAACATCAAGTAGGTACCCATGGGAAATCGAATGACACGTAACTGGCGGTTTCGCCTGCTGCGATGTCGAATTTGATGTTTTACCCAGACAAAAAGTACCTATGTAAAGTAACTATGTTACAATGAAAAGCTCTTAGGTAATAAAAAATATAAATAATAATTATGTTATAGGTTATAAATTCTCGAAGTTTCTCTGAAGTATAGGTACATTTAGAATACTTCCTGAGGACCAAAGTTATCGACATAGCTCAAAGAATTCATAAATTTTAACGACAGATGTGGCACAGTGGGCGAAGATCTACCTACGACGCAGGAGGTTGCGGGTTCGATTCCCGCCTTGGGATAAATATTTGTACGATCTGCAATTTATTCTACGGTTCTGGTTGTTATCTATGTATAATAATAAATATCTATGTAGAGTCCTTTTCACGAAAGAAGTCCCCTAGACGCGGCGCTGTAGTAGTACGACCGAATGAAGCCAGCAAGCATATGGCAATCTGTTAATTTAGTTCCACCAGTTGCCGAGGGACTTTTTTCGTGAAAAAGACTAATGTAAGTACCTATTGTATTAAGTATATCAGTCATCTAGTACCCATAGCACAAGCTCTGCTTAGCTTGAGGCTACATGATGCTGTGTGGCTCGTCCAGCATTATTTATTTATGTTTTATATTAATAGCAAGATGCAGTGGCATAATATCGCAAAGAACCGTGAACCACTTGGGTAAACGTGTTCTTGAGTGGAGACCGCGACTCGGCTATCGCCCCTCCGGTCAGGTGGGTTGAAGATCTGCGAAAGAATGCTGGCAGATGCTGGATGCGGCAAGCTGAAGACACCATGACACTCAATAGGGAAGGCCTATGTCCAGCAGTGGACTAATAAAGGCTGATGATGATGTTAGTATATAAATGCGTTATAAATGATGTTAGGTTATATATATGTGTATTTATAGTGTGTATAGGTATAATAAAAATATGTGGGCACTTTAGGTGCTGTTTGCGCCATATATAATAATTATAATAATTATAATAATAATAAATCTTTATTTTCAAAAAAAAACAGTGCAGAGGTACATTGTCTTAAGTTACACATTACGAGTATGATGTCAATGGAAAGTAGGTACCTTAAGTTAGGCTCTGTTATATAACTATATAATTATATAACTAATAACTTAACTATATATAACTTAATATATATATAGTATTACTAGCGACCCGCCCCGGCTTCGCACGCGGTTTTATTATACGTATTAACCTTTCTCTTGATTCACTATCTATTAAAAAAAAACTACATCAAAATCCGTTGCGTTAGTTTTAAAGATTTAAGCATTCAAAGGGACATAGGGATATAGGGACATAAGGACAGAGAAAGCGACTTTGTTTTATACTATGTAGTGATATACATATAGTACTAATACGTATGTAATACGTAGGTAAAAACAAAATAGGTAACATAAAACCTTTGCCCTACATAGAAATCGGACATAAGAAAGAAAATAAAGATGTCGCGTCGCGATTGCAACATTTTTCGCAATGAAATGCCATTTGGGATATACGAACATATCTACATCATTATTTGCACTAAGTATAACTTTTAGTAACCTAGTATGTATAATATTTTCACGTTAGATATGTTTTTTTCTTTTTTTTTCGTTTATTGAGGCACGAACAGTTTACAATTTTCTTAACTTAATTAATAGATAGTTAGAGTTATTTATACACCAATTAAGTTGCCGCTAAAAGAAAATTACATAGAAAACAAATATCTGACCGCGGCTTCGTATGTTTTGTTTCTACGGAAGCGTTGCTAGGCTATTTCTATCTCATGGAAACTGATTTATTTTATTCCATGGCTATATCTATAACTAAGTCTATTCAAAATTTCAGCCCGATGATCCCTTTAGTAGTTTTTGCGTGAAAGAGGAACAAACTTCGATACACTTAAACGAGTCGCTCCCATCGACCCCGGTCGGCCCGCCCCGGCACCGGGGTGGTTTTGATAATTTGTTTCAACGAACTCAAACTCAAAGTGCTTTATTTCCTTAAGAGCTTACAGGACACTTGGACACGTCATAAAATCCCCCCGGCAGTGCCGACCCGGTCGCTTACCGGGGTGGCTGGCACAGAGATCATGTATCATCGACCGCGGTGTCTTTTATAGGAGTGGATAGCACGTATTGATGAGCATAGACTCAGGTATTGTTTAAAGTTGGTGTATAATATATTATTGTATCACTACATAGTATAAAATAAAGTCGCTTTCTCTGTCCCTATGTCATTATGTCCCTTTGAACGCTTAAATCTTTAATACTACGCAACGGATTTTGATGCGGTTTTTTTTAATAGATAAAGTGATTCAAGAGGAAGGTTTTTACGTATAATAAAACCGTGCGAAGCCGGGGCGGATCGCTAGTTGAACAATAAATTACCTACTTATCGTTTCTTTATTCATCTTATTATTAATATTATTAACCGGGACTGCTGACTTAAAGGACACTTAATATAAGTAAAACTTGGCTTACGGTTCGTTTCTGAAACGTTTCTTTGTAGCTTATTTTTTAAAGGCGCGACCTGACACTTTTGCTGTAGCAAGGACTGTGTGCCACCTGAAAACAAATGTTTTGTATTATAAACACTCCCGAAAGAAGCAGAAACTATCATGTCTCATTATCATTAGGTACCACGACGAGCGATGCCGTGAACAGAAGCTATCATTCTGTATTATGTAAACTAGTTTTACACAATACTTTTATACTTTTTACACTTTTTGAAAATTCATAAAAAGTTATGAAATTAAAGATAATTAAATATTTGATATTTACTATGTGATCTATATCTCTGCCTCTGATTATTAATTAATAAGAGATGCTCGGAGAGACTCCAAATTGTGATGAGGCAATAATGAATGAATAACTTTTATGCCTTAAGGCTTGGGGCAGACTTTTTTCAGAATTACTGGCGCAGCCAGGATTTCTGAACATAAGGAAAGGTACCAAAAAAATTGCACGAAGTAAGCTGAAACTTAGCGCTTAGGTAAGTATAGAGTAGGTACCTATATATTAGGTCCTTACATATGAAATTGGCGTTTTTCGTACTGGCCACTTTAATCACAAATTTCTCCTCTTTGGTAAGGAATTCCAAATTCAAATTTGTACAGCTATAGACTCATGTATTTGTGCTTCGATGATCGTCATTCATTTGTTTTTTTTCTTCTGTTTTTTTCTGTTTGCGTCACTCATTTTACAAAATGGAAAACTTAAAATATCGCATTATTTACGAGTACGAGTTCCGCCGTGGCACTAGTACTGCGGAAACAACTCGAAGGGTGAATGATGTGTATGGCGGTCGTGTTGCAAAAGAAAACACAGTTCGTTTTTGGTTCCAACGTTTTCGTTCTGGAAATTTCGACTTGCAGAACAAGCCCCGTGGACGGCCTGAGACTCAAGTTGATAATGAAGAGTTGAAGGCTATTGTGGAAGCGGATCCATCGCAAACCACGTCCGAGTTAGCTGCAGGCTGCGGTGTTAGTGATAAAACTGTTTTAATTCACTTGAAGCAAATTGGGAAGATTAAAAAGCTTGAAAGGTGGGTACCTCACGAATTGACTGAAGCAAACCGGCAAACGCGCGTCGACTACTAAATTAGAAGAGCTTCAATTGGAAAGTCTAAGACATCCTCCGTACTCCCCGGACCTTGCTCCAACAGATTACCATTTTTTTCGAAATTTGGATAACTTCTTGCAAGGGAAAAAGTTCAACTCCGATGGGGCAGTCCAAATCGCCTTCTAAGATTTTATTGATTCCCGTCCGACTGGTTTTTTTAGTAAAGGGATCAATGAACTACCTATAAGATGGCAAAAGTGCATAGAAAATAATGGTTCATACTTTGATTAATTAAATATATTATATTAAAAAATATTCGACTTTTTGTTCCTCCCATACAAAACGCCAATTTCATATGTAAGGACCTAATATAAGCCAATAAAAATTACTGGTACCTAGTGAATGACCTCAATTCTTTCGTGATCATTTCGCATGAAACTATGCCGAAATATCGGAAATCTCAAAACAAATCAAATCATGGTAGGTCCCCGTGTTAAATGACTTAAATAAAAGATCCATTTAATTAATATTAATTTCATCATCATCATCATCATCAGCCTATAGTAGTCCACTGCTGGACATAGGCCTCCCCTAATGAGCGCCATAGCGCCCTGTCTTCAGCTTGCCGCATCCAGCATCTGCCAGCAATCTTTCGCAGATCGTCATCCCACCTGGCCGGAGGGCGTCCTACACTACGTTTACCGAGTCGCGGTCTCCACTCAAGAACACGTTTACCCCAACGGCTGTCGGTTCTTCGCGCGATTTGGCCGGCCCACTGCCACTTTAACTTGCTACCTAATTCTTTGCTATGTCGACACCTTTAGTTCTCTGTCGGATGTATTCATTACTCCTTCAGAGAAACTCCGAGCATAGCTCTTTCCATAGCTCGTTGAGCGACTTTGAACTGGTGGACCAGCCCTACCGTGAGTGTCCACAACACCACAATATTAATTTAATAACAAAATAATACCTGATTTAAGAGATAATTCTCGACTTCTGGATGAAGCGCTACATTTGCTTTCACTATTATTAGATCCACTGGACGCGTTTGAATTTACCGAGGAACCACGTCGACACCACGTCGAACGTTTGCAATTTGGAGTTCTTGATTTGTCTGTAAATAAATAGGACCAGACCCAGGGGTCTCTTGTCTAACTCAACTGGTAATCGAGATCGATTCATTTTTGACATTTAAAACCTAGACTGGTCTTCGATTGTACCTACCATGGTAATTTATTTGAATCGATTTCAAGTTAGACAATAAGGCTCAAAGTACTTTTCCTGAATTTCCTTATACATAATGTCGTAGTATGAAATGAACGTCATTGCTGTCGTACACACTTAATGCGAAAATACGGGAAGAACATTTTAGTAAATTTCGAATGAAGTATTTAAAAATTCATTTTTTAATTTTGTGTTGTGTCTACCAGTTGCCATGCTTTACTTTCAAACGATAACATGACAAAAAAATTATTCCAAGTCCGCCAAATGATATCAGTCTCTTTAGAATAAGAATAATTTTTATTATTTTGAAAGGCTTCTTTCAAAGAAGAAAAGAGAAATAAAATAATAGTAGCATTAAACCCATTGGAAAATGAGGAGAAATCTGTTGAAATCTCTACTTTGTACAAATCTTACGTGTAAATATATATATATATATAGATATTTCAATAGTACCTACCTAGGTAAATATCTCAGAAAATGCCAAAATGTTACTGTGTCAAAAGATAATTGTTATTCTAGTCATTGCAACACTAAGAGGCAAGGCAATAAAAAAGGACTATTTGCTGCAGCCGTAATACTGGATGTAACAGTTTAACATGTGACTACCGAATAGATGGTTTTAACAGCCCAAATTCATGCTCAAACTTTCATGGTTCTGAAAAATTTAAAAATACTTATTGAAGAAAAAACCTACAACGAAGTTGATTTTCTGAGATACTTACCTATTTACTATTAGAATATATTTTTACATCATCGGAAAGTAGAGATTTTAAAAAACAGAAAACACACTAACTTTTAAAAAAAGCTCATATTTTGACAGGTGAATTTTCGATTGAAAATTACTCTAATTTTTCAATATTTAGGTCAAAACAAGGTGAAAAATTAATATGTCAAATCAAATAAATTAGTACAGTGTTTTTGAGACATAAAAAGTAAGTTCTCACGACATTTCATGTTGTTTTTTGTCCACTAGTGGACAATATATTGAAGCGAAGGGGGAAATCAATTATCACTTTATTTCTTAGATTATTTTGATAATTATGTACCTACCGACCTATAGTTTAAATTTGACTTGTCTAAGTGCTTATTTTGTAAGCCTAAAGAAATAAAATTGATTTACTTACTGATTTATTAAATTCCAATTTTAAAATTTTATTTACAGTTTGAACGTAGGTTCTCAGAATATTGCCGATTGATTCTGATGATTTAGTTAGAGTTTAATTTAATTTTCGATAGATAGAATTGATTAGAGTGAATACAAACATAGGTAGGTACCTATGTTCTGTATTCACTTTTCGATTCTTCCTTATTATTATCTACAGTGGTATGTACACTATGAACCCAGTACCTATGACTAAAAGGCGTTTTAAAAATAGGACTCACTATTCACTGAAATGTCTTCTTTGTATGAACTGGATGCTTTACTCGCTGTGAATCAAACACATCACTATGTAGGTAGGTACTTTTACGATAAAGAAAGGAAGATTAACGAGTGGTAGTTACTAAACTAAACTAATAGCTAACTAGTAGGTAACTGTATTATACTTAGTACAATATAAGATAGAAGATAGGTATAATATGTGACGTGTCCAACGCGGCGTAAAAATAGAAATACAATACAATTAGGTATTTATCCAATTCAACTCAGGCCGTGGACTTCATCATCATCATCATCATCATCAGCCTATATTAGTCCACAGCTGGACATAGGCCTCCCCTAATGGCCGTGGACTTAGGTACTATTATTTATTCTGTGCCATGGATGTCATGAGAGGCGACTAAGGGACATAGGTAACAGCCGACAAACTGTTAGGTACGTACAGTTTGGCAGGAACCCAACGTAATATAGGTCCTAAATTTATAAATACAATAGAAATGCCAAAGGAAGGACAGCTTCCTAAGCTGTATTTTAACATTTAGGTAAGTACCTATACTGTGATAATGATCAACAATCTACTGCCAGGCTTGTTAATTAAATAAGTACCTACCTAGATACCTAGGTACCTAAATAATGCCGAACACTCCACACAGCATCATGTGGGGTAACATGAGGCTGTACGGACTGTTCGGCTAAGTGGCAGAGCTTGTGTTACTTGATGATGCTGTGGGGACTGACCGGAATTATTTATTTATTTATCGGCGGGAATCGAGCAAAAAACCTCCTGCGTCGCGTCGCAAGCAACCATTTCCCGCTGCGCATAAAACAGTCGACTTTGATTATTATTAGATATACTAATACTTACAAGAGGAATTGAGGTCCTTATCCTTCTCCGAACGTATTCGAGTTTGTGGTACTTCTTTGTCGTCGTTAGGCAAACCTAAAGAAAGATTTCCTGATTAGATATGAAGACATTCGGCCTTTCATGTCTCTAGGTTGTACTAATACAACCTAGAGATACGAAAGGGCGATTCACACATATCAGTGAAGTCATAGTTCAGTTCAGAGTAGGAAATTAACAGAAATACAAGGGTACGGTTATTAATGCCCCACCAGTAGGGCCTAATGCGGCCACACAGCACAGGAAATAATAAAAACCCAGCCAAGTGCGAGGTGTACTCGCGCACGAAGGGTTCCGTACGATTAAGTATCTATACAGGGTGTCCCATAATGAGTGGATATCCTGAAAGGTGCTTATGCGGCAAGTCAAGGCCAATCAGAAACAATTTTTTTTCTAACATGACCCGTTCGGAAAATATTTAATATTTTGTAAATTTGGAAAAATTTGTACCTTAGTACCTCTAAAAAATCGTACTTAACTATGTAAAAATTTTCAAAATTTACCATTACATTAAATTTGACAAATCAGTCAAGATTTATATTACGTTATAAATCGTAAAGTAATGGCGACTACTACTACAAATTCATTACTCACATACTCATTTGTGCTCGATTCGGAAGGCGGGAATCGAGCACTAAACCTCCTGCTGCGCATAAAACAGTAGACATTGGATATTTATTATTTTTATTCAAATACTTACTTGACGAATCAAAGTCAATAGCCCTTTCCGAACGTAAATATTTCCCAGCTTGTTGTAGTTCATGGTGGCTATTATACAAACCTAAAGAAACATTTCATTATTATAACTATTATCAAATCAAATTAAAACTTGAGATATTTAAGGCCTATTTCCACATGAACAAAACATATTGACGTTCGGTCAATATTATGTAGGTACTGAGTTGGAGATTAACTGAAATACAAGGTGTCCGGTAATTAATGGATAATCCCACAGGTATTGTGATCTTCACCGCGGCCTCTCAGGTTCAAAATAAAAAATCTATCTAAGTACAGCAGTCCATTTTGAGCGAAGGCTTACAAACGAACACGTACAAACCAGTGTGAACGTTGTCATGACGAAAGCATGCTAGGACGATCGCCTTCGCTGTGGGGTTCTTAAGCCGCGTACAGACTGCTGTAACGTAACATGCAATGTAACATGAAAGGAGCATTTCATAAGACGTGTGGACGCAGCGCGGCACGAACTGAGCACGTACGTGTTCGCATCTTTTCCGGTATGCGCGCGGCGAACATAGCTCAGTCTGCCGAGAACACGCGGAGAGAATTTATTATAGAGGTACAATTATTACTGGGTACGATGATTGTCGATGCTTCAATGATTATCATCAATCATGTGAAAAAAAAACGTAACGTAAACGGCTCTGCTGTAGCTGTGTTTTCTTCCATTCTTCCAACGTTCGCGCGCGTGGCGGATCGCGGCGCGCACGAGTTGAAATGCTCTGTTCGTGTGCGTAGTGTGCGCGGTTCGTGCGCGCTAGGCGTCCACACTATGGGATTTCTGTTACATTGCATGATACGTTACGACAGTGTGGACGGTAAATTCTTTCATTACCTGTTACATTGCATGTTACGTTACAGCAGTCTGTACGCGGCTTTAGCGTTCACAAATCAGCGAAAGCGAGCGAATGTGCGGAACCGATAGTCGGACCGCACTCGCTCTCGTTCGCTGGGTGTCTGTCTGTAGGTACCCACCATAATTGGGCACAAACTTGGTGCTACAAATGCAATAATTACAAATTGTCATGTGAACCAAGGTATCGTATTATTTCGTACTTTACAAAACCCTTGACTGTTGCAGACAGACAAGTATGGGAACCCCCTTTAGGGGGGAGGGGGAGTAGAGCTGACTCCCTTACCCCACCTCTTCTGCTGAGCAAAATACATCAGAGCCCGGGAAAGGACCTAGCTTCTGATTTTCTGATTAACAATCTGCGGGGTTACCAATCTATAAATTACCGGACACTCTGTATCTGTAGATATATCTAGCTAGATGTCACTTAGCTAGATAGAGCTAGACCACAGATAACCCCCAGATTAATTGGGGGTAATCTGTGAGCTAGACCGATAGCTCCACGACACTTTAGATTGCTGAGCAACAAAATATTATAAAAAAATTACGAATTAGTACAAGTTTTGAAAGTTATATTACGTACTAAGTGACTTTGCATTAACAATGCGCTGTTTGGACGAGGAAGAATGGCTACGTGGCTTACGTCCGATAGGGATTTTCATATTTTCGAGTACTTTCCTCTCACACCGGAGTTCTAAAAGTAAAGAAATAATTAGAAATAATAAATATTTTTTCAAGAAAAAAATTTCCTTATAACAGCGTAATTTTCATACTAAAGGATTTGAAGAGCCCATTTATGTTTGGTCTTTCTACGTCTACAGCCTCGGCGGCTGAGTATGTCTCTCCAACTCACCAGTATGTGATGTCGTAAGCCAACCATGCGAACTACTTACTAATACTTCCTTTCAGAAAAAGAGCTTATTCTGAGAAGTTAACACCTACACTAATCCGCCTGCCATTTGTGGTGATTTTAAATGAATTAATAAATCAGGACAATCCACACAACATCATCTAGCCCCAAGCTAGGCATAGCTTTTGTTATGGGTAGGTAATAGATAACTGATATACTTATAGTAGAAGATCCGAACCTATATCGACATTCACCGAATTGATAATAGAATCAAACTTATTTTAAAATAAATTTTGTATATTAGAAAATATATTAAAAATGGGTTGACAAAAAAAATCCGGGACAGAATATTTTTTATTAATATTAGGTCCTTACATATGAAATTGGCGTTTTTCGTACTGGCCACTTTAATCACAAATTTCTCCTCTTTGGTAAGGAATTCCAAATTCAAATTTGTACAGCTATAGACTCATGTATTTGTGCTTCGATGATCGTCATTCATTTGTTTTTTTCTTCTGTTTTTTTCTGTTTGCGTCACTCATTTTACAAAATGGAAAACTTAAAATATCGCATTATTTACGAGTACGAGTTCCGCCGTGGCACTAGTGCTGCGGAAACAACTCGAAGGGTGAATGATGTGTATGGCGGTCGTGTTGCAAAAGAAAACACAGTTCGTTTTTGGTTCCAACGTTTTCGTTCTGGAAATTTCGACTTGCAGAACAAGCCCCGTGGACGGCCTGAGACTCAAGTTGATAATGAAGAATTGAAGGCTATTGTGGAAGCGGATCCATCGCAAACCACGTCCGAGTTAGCTGCAGGCTGCGGTGTTAGTGATAAAACTGTTTTAATTCACTTGAAGCAAATTGGGAAGATTAAAAAGCTTGAAAGGTTGGTACCTCACGAATTGACTGAAGCAAACCGGCAAACGCGCGTCGACTACTAAATTAGAAGAGCTTCAATTGGAAAGTCTAAGACATCCTCCGTACTCCCCGGACCTTGCTCCAACAGATTACCATTTTGTTCGAAATTTGGATAACTTCTTGCAAGGGAAAAAATTCAACTCCGATGGGGCAGTCCAAATCGCCTTCAAAGATTTTATTGATTCCCGTCCGACTGGTTTTTTTAGTAAAGGGATCAATGAACGACCTATAAGATGGCAAAAGTGCATAGAAAATAATGGTTCATACTTTGATTAATTAAATATATTATATTAAAAAATATTCGACTTTTTGTTCCTCCCATACAAAACGCCAATTTCATATGTAAGGACCTAATATATATTTATTTGTATACCCCTCTCAATCTCTCAATTTAATGTTAGTTTATAATTTATGACAAAACACTTAGGTACCTAAACAAACAACCAAAAAAAACTATTTCGGAAAAAAATAAGTTTCGAAGAGTATGAATGAATAAGGAAAGCATTTTTTTAAATACGAAATACAAAAAATAAGTTGACCCCCACGGTCCAAAATCACCCCTTTTCGGCTTAATACACATAGATTTTAAAATAAATACGATAGAACGAGTGTTAAATACCAAAACTCACTTGAGGCATTACTGTCTCTGTATTTTAAAGGCGTGGCTGGCAGCGATGTTCTCGGTTGATTATCGTTCGATAACTTAGGAGTCCGACTGGTGTGCCCTGCAAATATCTTCTATTTTAGGATGCGTTCCTACGAAAGCGGAGCGGAATTGACTAATCAGGATCAAATGGGATACGAGTGTGCGTGTATCGGTCCAATGTGATTGGTCGATTTCGGTCCGTAAATTAGCCTGTTTCAGAAACGCGATAATCTTTGTTGATGAGAATGCAGTTGACACATGACTGGGCCGTAGACTACTAGACCTAGTATTGATCAGACTGACATCAGATTGGACCGGTGGTTGTTTGTTAGTCAGAATTAATATTGTCGAAGAATTCCTAATAATATATAGAAAAATATCTTACTGTTATAATAAATGGGAAAGTCTGTGTGAATGTTTGTTATAAGTAATCTTTGTAACTACGTAATTTATTAAAATAAAATTTGGTACGTTGATAGTTTAGGACCTAGAATATGACATAGGCTATTAAAATTTGGAAATTTTAACCTCTGAGGGGGTTAAATAGGGTGGTAAAGTTTTTATGGAAAATAATTATTCACTCAAAACTCGGTACTCGGTCGGTCGAAAGACCCCGGGTAAGTGGGCCAGTTCGGCCGACCCGGTACAGGGAAGATCTTCCCCTTTAACTATTTGGGGGAATAACACCATTAACCCCCAAAACGTATTTATTATTTTTACACAAAAACCCCTAGGAGTGTGCAATAATTTTCTGAAATTTGTACGAAAAAAAACTCTAGTTCGCGGGCGAAGCCGCGGGGCACATCTAGTAAATAAATTTATATACCATCTGGGTGCACCGAGTTCATCTTTCTCTATTGCATTTAAAAAAATATCCAAGACACCAATGTATTAAAAGGACTTTGGAAGGATCCCAGAAAACGTGGAACAAATCTGCAGATTGTACGTACTAACATTTTCCAACGTGTGGCGGGAATCGTACCGCGACCCACTAGACCTTCGCTTGCTACGTCACTGTAGTTTTCATTTACTTTTACTGACTTACCTTGTTAAGCTTTGATGAGGAAAACCGCTCAATAACAGTTTGCAAATAATTTGATGTTTTTTTTTACAAAAAACTTACAGCCTGCTTCTATGTCTACGGCCTTTTTGGCTTGAGCGTTTGTCTCTCCAACTCACCAGTATGGGATGTCGTTAGCAGACTATGCGACAACTACTTATTACTACTTCCTATCAGAAGAAGAGCTTCTTCTGAGTAGTTTTAACACCTACACTAATCCACCGCTCATTTGTGGTGATTATAAATAAATTAAAAATGCAGGACGATCCACATAACATTATCTAGCTTAAATAGATTCTGGGTCAATTTTCCCTGATTTCCAATCAGTTAGATTTTAAAATAAATAATATAAAAAGAGTGTGGAATCTACCAAACTCACTTGAGGCATTACCGTCTTTGTATTTCAAAGGCGTGGCTGGCGGCGATGTTCTCGGTTGATTATCGTTCGATAACTTAGGAGTCCGACTGGTGTGCCCTGCAAATATCTTCTATTTTAGGATGCGTTCCTTCCTACAGAATCGGAGCGGAATTGACTAATTAGGATCCAATGGGAGACGAGTTTGCGTGTATCGGACCAATTGGATTGGTCGATTTCGGTCCATAACATTAGCCTGTTTCAGAAACGCGATTATATTTGCATATTAGAACGCTGTTGACACATGACTGGGCCCTAGACTACTAGACCTAGTATTGATCAGACTCACAGCATTGGACCGGTTGTTTGTTGGTCAGAATTAATATTGTCGAAGAATTCCTCATAGTATTAAATAAATTATATCCCATCTGGGAGCGCAGAGTTCATCTTTCTCTATTCCATTAAACAAAATATCTTAGACACCGATTTAAAAAGGACTTTGGAAGGATCCCAGAAAACGTGGAACAAATCTGCAGATCGTACTCACATTTTCCAACGTGTGGCGGGAATCTAACCCGCTACCCACAAGCCAGACCTTCGCTCGCTTCGTTAAGCTGGGATGAGGAAAACCGCTCAATAACAGTTTGTATATAAATTGATGTTTTTTTTTTACAATAAACTAACAGCCTACTTCTACGTCTACGGCCTTTTTGGCTTGAGGATTTGTCTCTCCAACTCACCAGTATGGGATGTCGTAAGCAGACTATGGAAACTAATTAGGTACTACTACTTCCTATCAGCATAAAAGCTTCTTCTGACTAGTTTTAACTCCTACTCTACTCCAAAGGCCATTTGTGGTGATTATAAATTAAATTAAATGCAGGACGATCCACATAACATCATTTAACCCCGGTACTGGGTCAATTTTCCCTGATCACCAAACAGTGTTTTTTTTTTATTTTATTTAATTTCACACAAGATACATTACAATGCAAGCTAAATCAAACAAAAAAGATTTAAAAATAAATAAGATAGAACGAGTGTTAAATACCAAACTCACTTGAGGCATTACTGTCTCTGTAAAAAGGCGGTGATGGCTGCTGTCTGCTGGGTTTAATATCATTCGATAACTTAGAAGGAGTCCGACTGGTGTGCCCTGCAAATATCTTCTATTTTAGAATTCAATCGCACTGAAGCTGAGCGGAATTGACCTATCAGGATCCAATGGGAGACGAGTGTGCGTGTATCAGACCAATGGGATTGGTCGATTTCGGTCCGTAACATTAGCCTGTTTCAGAAATGTGATAATCTTTTCAAATTAGAACGCAGTTAACACATGGCTAGGCGGGCCGTAAACTACTAGACCTAGTCTTGATCAGACTGACACCAGATTGGACCGGTTTTTTGTTATTTTTAATTAATATTGTCAAAGAATTCGACCTATTTAAGAATTCATAGATTATTTTTGCGTCGAGTTCATCTTTCTCTATTCCATTAAAAAATATCCTAGACGCCAATATATTAGAAAAGGACCCAGAAAACGTGGAACAAATCTGCAGATCGTATTAACATTTTCCAACGTGAGGCGGGAATCGTACCGCGACCCACTAGCCAGACCTTCGCTCGCTACGTAGGTAACTAAGTTTTCATTTACTTTTACTGACCTACCTTGTTTAGCTGGGATGAGGAAAACCGCTCAATAACAGTTTGCATATAATATGATGTTTTTTTTTACAAAAAACTTACAGCCTACTTCTATGTCTACGGCCTTTTTGGCTTGAGCGTTTGTCTCTCCAACTCACCAGTATGGAATGTCGTTAGCAGACTATGCGAATTACTTACTACTACTTCCTATCAGAAGAAAAGCTTCTTCTGAGTAGTTTTATCACCTACACTAATCCGCCTGCTATTTGCGGTGATTTTAAATGAATGCTGGACGATCCACACAACATCATCTAGCCCCGGTACTGGGTCAGTTTTCCTTGATATCCAATCATTTAGATTTTAAAATAAAAAAGTTAAAACGAGTGTTAAATACCAAACTCACTTGAGGCATTACTGTATCTGTTAAAAGGCGATGATGGCTGCTGTCTGCTGGGTTTAATATCATTCGATGACTTAGGAGTCCGACTGGTGTACTCTGCAAATATCTTCTATTTTAGGGTGCGTTCCTACAGAAGCGGAGCTGACTAATCAGGATCCAATGGAAGACGAGTGTGCGTGTATCGGGTCAATGGATAGGATTGGTCGATTTCGGTCCGTAACATTAGCTTGTTTCAGAAACGCGATAATCATTGCTGATGGGAACGCAGGGACTGGGCTCTAATTTGTCAATCTTCATCAGACTGACATAAGTTTGGGCCGGTTATATCTTAGACATGAGCCTATTCCGACATAGCGGTAGTCTTTAGTGTCATCTTAATACCACATTATAAGAAGTCGGAGGGGCCACTCTAGGATACAAACATAATATTTTTTTTTTTGTAAAAAGTCTCCACACACTGAAGCGGGAGGCGGAGCGGAGGGCGGCGGCGTGCCGGTTTTTCCTATCCGCGCTGCCACCGCCTAGCGCCTGCGGTGTGTTGTGTAGGCTTTCATATGATTCAATGGAATACAACTCGCACGCCTTCGCCTCCGCTCCGCCTCCGGCTTCAGTGTGATTGGAGATTTTTATAGCCCACCACACACATGCCTATCTGCAGTTTCGTATCAGGCGACGGCGGCAGCACGCCCTTGCGTATAAATCTTTAAAGTATCTATATATACAAATATAAAGTATAAATGTGTTAAATTACCTAAAAGAGTAGTACTTGGTAAATACATTAAAAAGAAGGTTGGGATTTTTGTCCAATAAAACAAGTTACATACAATAAAATACCTATATTAATTAATTTAACATTACATTCAATGTAATTATTTTAAAACTAACAGTCTATTCTTAACTCAAGAAAACACATGTTTTGGTGTTTATAAATAGATAACGAAAAATCCTTAATTTCTATCAACAAATCAAGTTATGGCGTTTATACAACACAATCAAGGCACTAGCATTATTTTAACTATATAATCCACAACTTTTTAAAGAAATAATAAATTATATTTTTTTGCCAAATTATTACCAACTCACATTATATGTTTTATTAATTGAACTTCAGTAAAAAGTATGTATACTTATATTCGAAGCATTAATGCTGGCCACACTGTTTTTAAACTTTTGCGCCTATTAGTATCGTTTTCACACCAGTTTCCCTCTTGTACTTTATCAAACTAAAAAGATCTTTTCTTTTATTAAATTTAATTAACAAAGTTAATTTCTTCACCAATGGAAGTTTTCCCATAGCCGGCTACAAAGTACAAACCATCAGCCGGAAAACGAAAAATGTAAAAAGCCGCACCGTTAGGAAAAACATGCCCTCAAAATATAATGATGGATAATTTACACGATATTAAGTTAAACCAAACTATTCTTTTTACATTTTTGTCATATCAGTTATGCCACCCACCGTCAATTTAGTAAAACTACAACTACAAAAAAATTTAGTAACCGATCCTGTCCATCCAAAGGTTACCTGGAAGAGATAGCTTTTAGCGATAAGGCCGCCGATTGTGCCACTTTAGATGTAGTTATTAGTGTTTAAGCTTATATGTTACTACAAATTTTGATGGTGCAATAAAGAAGTTATCTATCTATCTATCTATCTAAGCAGATTGCTGGTATTAACTATATACCAATTACTTTTACTTACCTTACCCCGTGAACCTGGGATGTGGAAAAACACTTAATACCAGTTGACACATATTTTGATGTTTTTTTTATACAAAACTAACAACCAACTTGCGTGAAATTCAAAAACTACTGGTCACCTCGAGCATATCAGAGTAATTCTCTACAGTTCTACACAATAAATAAGCATCATTTAAGATAACTCAAAAAAATCAAATTGAAATGGCAGCTTTGGGAAAAAACGAATCATGAAAACACACAAAAAAAGAATAGCGGTTCGCTATTCTTTGAAATCGTTTCAATAAGGTTTCAACCTTTGATCAAATATCCCCTAGACGCGACCTTATGACGTTTTTGCTCCGCGGCCTTGATGAAAACTCAAAAAAAAATTTTGACATCCACGGTGTAGTGAAATTTAACTTTATCCTCATAACTCTAACACTCAAAATTATTTATGGCAAAACGGTGCTTCTTATGAATGTAAGCACTCTTTTGTTTGGTCACTTTTGGCATGCTTACGCTGAATCTATACCGCGATTCAAAAACGTAGATATTTTTTGTAAATAAATGAGTAACAAACCCAAAGGAATCTAGGTGTAATATATTTTACGACTCTGGTAACATCAGAGCAAGCTGCAGAAGCTCCAAGAAATTCGTGGTATTAACAGTTTTCATTCATCATTCCATTGGTTTCTCATTCGTTATCGAACTCGAAATTGCATGTTTTTCGCTGTGCTTGAGCAATTATGCGTTGTTGAAATTTTAGTTTTGGTTTTTAATTGTTAGCTTGCTGTTACCCTGCTGTTGTCTGTTATTCTTAGCAGTTTTTGTTAAGTTTTCATTCATAAATGTCATTGTTTACAAAAATATCTATGATTTCAAATCAGAGTATAGGCTATATTTGATCCAAGGTTCGAAAAGTCAATCCATTACAACAATCAACTCTAATACAATAAAATTACATCTCTATCTAGTGATTATTAAATTATAGTGCGTAAGCGCTCGCACTCGGGTAATATCTAAGAAATTATACAACGGCACTAGAATCCGTAGATCGCAAAGATTTTCAATGAGGCCTCAACGAAAAATCACCTTATGAGTTCACTTGGTTTCGTGGCACAATTGGTTAGCGCATTCCCGTCCCGACATGATCGAAAATAACCTCATGAGGTGGTCACTTGGTTTCGTGGCGCAGTTGGTTAGCGCATTCCCGGTCCAATCGAAAATTTTTGCGACGTTTATGTCTATCTAGCCTGAGTGTCCTCTACACTATCTAGTTCAGAGTCAGAGAGTCTTTCAATGAGGCAACGAAAAATCACCTCATGAGGTCACTTGGTTTCGTGGCACAATGCGTACGATCATTCCCATCCCGACAGAATCGAAAATCACCTCACGAGGTCACTTGGTTTCGTGGCGCAGTTGTCCAATCGTAAATGTTTGCGACGTTAATGTCTATCTAGCCTGAGTGTCCTCTACACAATCTAGTTCAGAGTCTGTGTCAGTGTTACTTTCAATGAGGCCTCACCGAAAAATCACCTCATGAGGTCACTTGGTTTCGTGGCACAATTGGTTAGCGCATTCCCGTCCCGACAGAATCGAAAATCACCTCATGAGGTCACTTGGTTTCGTGGCGCAGTTGTCCAATCGTAAATGTTTGCGACGTTAATGTCTATCTAGCCTGAGTGTCCTCTACACAATCTAGTTCAGAGTCTGTGTCAGTGTTACTTTCAATGAGGCCTCAACGAAAAATCACCTCATGAGGTCACTTGGTTTCGTGTCACAATTGGTACGATCATTCCCGTCCCGACAGAATCGAAAATCACCTCATGAGGTCACTTGGTTTCGTGGCGCAGTTGTCAAATCGTAAATGTTTGCGACGTTAATGTCTATCTAGCCTGAGTGTCCTCTACACAATCTAGTTCAGAGTCTGTGTCAGTGTTACTTTCAATGAGGCCTCAACGAAAAATCACCTCATGAGGTCACTTGGTTTCGTGGCACAATTGGTACGATCATTCCCGTCCCGACAGAATCGAAAATCACCTCATGAGGTCACTTGGTTTCGTGGCGCAGTTGTCCAATCGTAAATTTTTGCGACGTTAATGTCTATCTAGCCTGAGTGTCCTCTACACAATCTAGTTCAGAGTCTGTGTCAGTGTTACTTTCAATGAGGCCTCAACGAAAAATCACCTCATGAGGTCACTTGGTTTCGTGGCGCAGTTGTCCAATCGTAAATGTTTGCGACGTTAATCTCTATCTAGCCTGAGTTTCCTCTACACTATCTAGTTCGGAGTCAGTGTCATTGTCAGTGTTACCGCGGTCTTGGCGCGAGCTGGCGGCGGCGCGAAGGGCCCGCTCCTTGTGCTGCGCGCGGTGAGCCGCCTTCAGTTCCATCTCGACGCAATGCTCCGCAAACATTAGCTGGAGGGGCGCGTACATGTGTGGGAGCACTTTGAGGTCGTCCATTGTTATCTGTGGAGGATTTATTGAAGCAATAAAATACTACTGTGGTAGATATTTATTAATAGAATAAATGATTTAATAAACTTAACTAGTTTTATGAATAGTATATGCAATTATAAAAAACTTCAACTTAAACTTCTCATGGAGGAGATCGGAATCGCTGGCTTCTATTTCGGTCAACGAATTAGCTTTGCCATTCAACGTGGCAATGCTGCCAGCATTCTGGGTACTCTGCCTTCTGGTGACGGCTTAGATTTTTAAGAGTTTGTTATAAATATTACTTATATTATAAACGCGAAAGTTTGTAAGTATGGATGGATGGATAGATGGATGTTTGTTACTCTTTCACGCAAAAACTACTGAACGGATATGAATGAAATTTGGCACAGAGATAGATTATAGCCTGATTACAGTCTAATAACATATAGGCTATGTTTTATCCCGGAAATCCCACGGGAACGGGAATTACTGCGGGTGAAACCGCGAGGCGCTGCTAGTAATATATATTTTAACAGTAAAATTAAAATCAAGGAATATAAAAATAAAAAAATTAACCTTACTAATATTATAAACATTGAAGATTGTATGTATCATTTGTATTTGATGATGTTGTAAGGATTTATGAATGTTTGTTACTCCTTCATGCAATAAATGCCAAACGGATAGGCCTGTAATTTTAACAGACGTAATTCTAGCCCAGGTACAGCCCTAATAAAACATGGCTACATTCATCCTATAAATCATTTCCCATGGGATGGTTATGGTTGAAATACTCTGGTGTCTGCATTTGGACTCCCCATGGGGAAATTGGGGAATCCACGCGTAATTGACTGAACAGAGTCTTGGATATCTAGGATAGGAGTCTGGGATAAAAATACCTTGAAACGTCTCCATAGAAACAATGCATGCGAAGGCGCGGTCATATGCTAGTGACAAATTAAAAATTTAAAAATAAGAGTTTTTAAACTCTGACATTTTTAATGCAGTCATGCTTTTAAATGTATGTACTAAAGGCATATTTATACTAGGGTATGATGTAACGCATAATGAACCAAACTGAGCTCAAATGCGGATACCGGATACTGAAACCTAAACTAACCTATACTAGTTTGTACTTACTTGCATATTGTCAAAAGCGATTCCGACGCTCTTGTTATCGTTTAGAATTTGCGCATTCAACCGTGGCAGTCTCGCGTATCTGTTCAAATAAACATCAAGGGTTAACATCTAACATTACATAGGGTTAAGTGTTTCCCCAGGAGGAATGGGGGCTACCGTTTTCTTGCTCACCAGTTGGCGCCACTCTTGACTAAGGTCCGGATGTTATAGCTCAAACGGCTACTTTTTATGATCGGTGCCGAAAAAAACTTTTGAATCTTGAATCTCTAATACTTAAAAATATGCTCATTTATTCATTATTAATAACTATCATCATATCGAGTACCTATGACAAAAAACTGAGGCGAACTGAAAATCAATTATCACTTTATTTCTTATATTATTTTGATAATTATGTACTTACCTATAGTATTAAATTTGACTTGTCTAAGTGCTTATTTTGTAAGCCTAAAGAAATAAAGATATTGATTATTTGATTATGCCGCAATGCTGTTCAGTTCCGTATTTTTAGTGCAGCCGCGCATTTTTGCGTTTTTTTCTTAATTGAGCTTTCAACGCCTTTATAATCATCGCCAAATAATCCATATTTGCGATAATTTCACAAAAGATTTCACTTTTCAACAGGTAAATTAAAGAAATTGTAATTTATGTCACGAAGCCCACTCAAAAATATGAAAATAATTTTTTTGGACCTGACGCAACACTAGCGCCTCTAGAGGCAAATTCACATGCGGTAGCCCCCATTGGGGCCCCGCTGCCAAAAGTCCGATTTACTAAAGAAAACAATTAAGTATTTATTGGTTCAAATTTTATCTTATTTTCTAGGGTACATGATAAGCCTATCTAAAATTAGTTACTGTTTTCGGAGGCTATGTTTTTGGCAGTAATGCCTAGTTTACACTTTATTAAGTACAGGGACCCACCCCGACTTCGCACGGTTTTATTGTATGTATAAACCTTCCTCTTTAATCACTCTATCTATTAAAAAACCGCATCAAAATCCGTTGCGTAGTTTTAAAGATATAAGCATACAAAGGGACACAGGGATATAGGGACAGAGAAAGCGACTCTGTTTTATACTATGCGTGTAGTGATCAAGTGCGATTGACAAGTGTCATTATGATTTCCGATAATTGTTCACGAAACATTTTGAAGTAAGACGCATGTCATCTTTCACTCAGCTGCGTCGTGTGTTTTGCGATTTGAAGAAGCGACGCATCTAGCTTACAAGACGCAGGAGTCACTTGCATAGGGACAGACAGGAAGCGACTTTGTCTAATACTATGTAGTGTGCGGTACCTTAAGAAAATATATTACGAGTAATCGATTTTCGTTGCTAATTCAGTCACAAAAATCG
This sequence comes from Eupithecia centaureata, assembly GCA_944547425.1. NCBI lineage: Eukaryota > Metazoa > Arthropoda > Insecta > Lepidoptera > Geometridae > Eupithecia > Eupithecia centaureata. The sequence continues at coordinate 13,128,177 of OX155684.1, read as the reverse complement.
AATCAAATGTTTACGATTACACCTTAGCTCATTTCTATAACTGTCAAACTGAAACGTCACCGAACGCTTCCTAAAAGGGCTATTACACTACACGTTATTCAGGGACCCTAAACCTAACAGAGTGGTGTAATAAGATTTAGGGTCCCTAAGGGACGGACCTGGCAAGCCTTGCTCCCTAATCATCCTAACTAGAGGGCCCTGAATAACGTGTAGTGTAATACCGCTTTAAGTGAAAAAGACTATAACTAATTTATTTCAGACTAGCGACCCGCCCCGGCTTCGCACGGTTTTATTATACTTAAAAACCTTCCCCTTGAATCACTCTATCTATTAAAAAAACCGCATCAAAATCCGTTGCGTAGTTTTATAGATTTAAGCGTTCAAAGGAACATAATGAAGAGAAGGTTAGAAGGTTATGTTATGTATTGTGTTTTTAATTTTACTGTTTATTTTATTATTATTATTATTATTTTACTATTTGTGCACTACCTACCCAATTCTTATATCTATGTATCGCTAACTATAAGGTTGCCTGGGAGAAATCGCTTTCAGCGATAAGGCCGCCTTTTTGTACTATGTTTATTTTTTAATTAGATATAAGCTCTTTAAATGTATTTTCTTGAGTACAATAAAGTGTTCATTCATTCATTCATTCATTCATAATGACATAGGGACAGAGAAAGCGACTTTATTTTATACTATGTAGTGATAAAATACCTAAATACCTCTGACTAAAATGCGTGAGTACAGTAAACTGTGCATTCATCAGCCGACCCATTTCGATGGCCTGAGTTGTCGTGGAGTGCATCTTAACGCGCGCATCTTTCACCAGCTCGTCTTCCATCGTCGCTTCGTGGATTAGGAGCGTTGAATCCATCCCTGTAATAGAGTTAACAAGTTTATGTAGGAACTTAGAGCTTGTCCAGAAAGGGCGAATTTGCTGCGATTCTCTAGCGCGTATTACGCGCGACCGTTGCGTCCACAAGGAGCGTGCCAACATGCGAAAAACTCGCGAATCGATACATGCACTCGCACGTAGCGCGCGTTAACTGGACGCAACAAGGCGCCTCTAGTATGTCGAATGGCGTAGCGCACGCAATTTACGCGCGTATTATGAATACGCACGATGCTTGTGGACGCGATATATGGGCGTTTAGTATCTCAGTGACGGGCGAGTAATTTCGCGCGAAGCGAAGGCGCGGCGAAGGGCGAAATTTCTGGACAAGCTCTTAGGTACAATAATTAACTTTAACTACTGGTGCTGGTTAAACCCGCTATCCCATAAATTCTCGGTGACCACCTACTCGAGGGGAGTAAATTTAAAATCAGCGCCGCATGAATCCTGCATGCAGCACATTGCTGAATTTACTCCCTTTGCCATTTTAGTTTTTTTTTTGTTTTTGTGTTTAATTCTAGTTTAGGTTAAGAAATTTACAGGAAATAAATGATTTTTATTTATTTATTTAGTTATTTTTTAGTATGGGACAGATGCATACGAGCAGGGTCAGCTCCCATGATTCCTTTTAAGGGTTCCGTACTCAAAGGGTAAAACGGGACCCCATTACTAAGACTGCTCTATTAAAAGGGTCCCTTTACACCCTTGGCTGGCTAAAGGAATCTTACCGATGACAGCGAGCGCATCGCAAGGGATCGTATCCCCGGAGTAAGTGATCTTGTGGTCCTGGTCCACCCTGACGGCCACCCCGAAGGCGTTGGGGCAGTGCGCCACCTCACACGTCTGGATACTTTCCACGCCCAACTTGGCGCCAATACTGTTTGCCTTGGCTTCAGCTGATAACAGCTGGAATAAAAATAAAATAAATAAAAAAAATATTTCCGGACAGTCAACACAGCATCATCTAGCCCCAAGCTAAGCAGAGCTTGTTCAACTCCCTCCCACTCACCAAATCCCACGTCTGATTTTTCAAAATTTGTGTTTTGGCTGGAAACGTGTTGGATAAGATTATAAAAAATATACAAACAGATAAATTGTTACATTACTTTAAACTAGTATTTTAAATTTTCGTGTATTAGTTACCGTAGTTTCAAATCAATTACAAAAAATAAAAACTTGGAAAAAAAATTTTCGCCGTTTTCTACTAGAAAAAAATTACGTGATATTTGGTAAAACCCCCTCTCCCCCAAGTGAGATTTGGAAAGATTAAGCTTGAACCCCTCCCCCCCTTAAAAACCTCACGTAATTAATGGACGCCCCCTTACTAAGTTAAGAATTTATACGATAAAACTTTGAAGTTGAGAAAGCATACAATTTACAATGCCCGTAAATGTTGCCACATGTACTGCCGTACACTTTGTACTAAGAAGCATACAATCTTACATACTGCCACGTTTTCGACGCGTGACGCGTGAACTATTTGAACTAAAACGCATGAATGAATGAACGAATGAAAAACGTTTAACATGCCATCTTTCATAGAGCGTCTTGCGTTTTGCGATTTAGAGGTGAGAAATTGCTTACAAGACGCAGCTGTGTGCAAGGAACCGCGCTACAAAATCGTAACAAACAGCGTGATACAATAAAAGACGCGCTTTCTTTGAGGATATCGGGTGGTTAGACTAGCAGCCCCCCCCCCCCCCCCCCCCCGACACGCATAAAGGGCCCACCTGTGGCCTAGTTGCGGAAACCAGTCCAGCAAGGGGTATTCTGATTAATCGGTAAAACCTTTTGATTATCTTTAACAAGCGGATTAAAAAAAAATTTCCCATTTGAATTTGAATCCATAGTTCCTTAGTTTAGATAATATGAAATCAAAATAGCGATCTAAAGATAGACGGAAATGTCGTTTGATGTTGAAACGAATCGAACGAATTAAAATACCCCTACAGATAAAAGTAAAAAGAACGCGCTTCAAAATCGCGGCTGTATAGTGAAGGCTTGAAGCATACCAAGTCCTGGTTAGGAACGAGAACGAAGTCCGGTTTGATCTTCTCAAACTCCTGGTCGTACATGTGAAGCCATGTGTAGATCTGTCCGGGAGCCAGCAGCATCACCGGCTCTGGAGCCAGCTGAGCTGATATGAACGCCTCGCGACGCTCTTGGATCAAGCTGATAAGACCTGTGGGCAAAATATAGGAGACATTAAAAGCCGTCATACACAAGCCGTGTCCGGCTGTGCGATTACGCTAAAACCACCCATCCAAAATTGACATATGAAAGCCCTTTTAATGGCCTTCGTAATTTAAAATTGTATGGAAAAAACGCGCGCGATGGCCATTGAAATGGCTCAAGAATGTCAATTTGGATGGGCGGTTTTAACGTAATCGCACAGCGGGTCGGAGGCGATGGCGTGCGGGTTGTATCCTATTGAATCATATGAAAGACTACACGTACACCGGAGGCGGTGGCGGCGCGGTGCCAATAGGATACACCCACACGCTTTCGCCTACGGCCCGGCCACGGCTACAGTGTGCGGCTTTTGGGGCTTGTTTCACAAACGAAAAGTAAAATCCTGTAAATTTATTTGATTTAAAACAGTATTATCGTCGTGTACTGACAACTTAAAAAAGAAAGAGATAGAAATATAGAAATCGGGAACTCTTGATTATTGTTAGGCCTTAAGAATTCGTTCAGAATTGAAATCACAATGCTTGCAATTTCGAACACACTATGAATAGAAAAATGAAAAAATTACAAAAAAAAAATTTTAAAATCGAGCACTCGCAACTTCAATTCGTGTCATGGGAAAAATCGGCTAGAATATCGATATCGCTAACTCTGCTGAAACAGGTAATTTTGTCGAAAAAATATACAAAATGCGATACGCTTCACTTAAGGAAGGTAAATATCTTAAAATAAAAACATACTATTCGAATACAAAAATATGGTGGAAATATGCTAGTCTTACAATTTAATTTGGTATTACGTTTCGTTCATTGAAGGTAAAGTTAAGCTACCGATACAATAAGTAAACATTCTTACCGATGTGATGGTCGGCGTGTAGATGCGAGATGTAAATCGCCTGGATAGTCCGTAGAAAGTGGTCGATCTTTTTAGGGCCAAAGAAACGCACCATCTGGCCGAAAGTGCCTTCGCCGCAGTCGAGAATTATTGATCGCTTCTCACTGAAATTATTTCAGTTATATATTACTAGCGACCCGCCCCGGCTTCGCACGGTTTCATTATACGTATAAACCTTCCTCTTGAATAACTCTATCTATTAAAAAAACCGCATCAAAATCCGTTGCGTAGTTTAAAAGATTTAAGCAGTCAAAGGGACATAGGGATATAGGGACAGAAAAAGCGACTTTGTTTTATACTATGTAGTGATGATCTGACTTACGAAAGCTGTAGAGCAATGCCGCTGGTGTTCCTAGTCTTACTAGGGATACAGGAGCCGGTACCCAGGAACAACACCTTGGGGTACTCCTTGAGTGCGTCGCGCTTGTACAAGTTGTCGATGAGTCGCCTGAACTGCTCCAGGCTGGCGACGAAGCCGTCCATGTCCATCGTTTCTTGGATGTAGTTCTGGATGTGCAGCTTTGGTTCTGCTAACCTGCAAATTTATTTACAATACAATACTTTATTGCACCCCAAAAAAAAATACAGGGAAAGAGATTTAACAAAGTTGCACATGTTATTTATTAGAAACTGGCGCAGCCGTTAGGATTTCAAACAACTAACCGATCAAGCTGCCTCGTTGGCCTCAGGTGGAACGTCGTGAGCGTTCGTCCCGAGATGATGTCCAAGTTGTTTCCCGTATCTTTTGAAGGGGTTCCATCCCCCGTCGCTTTGGACCCCTCCAAGTTTATTATATTCTGGAACTGCGCGAGGGCAATCTAGAAATAAGTTATTTCTCAATCACCGTCAGCCAACCACAAGTAAGCACACAAGTACAATACATAAGCGCAGCAGGGTTTGAAATTATCAGATAATTATCCAATGTAAGTAAACTTTTCAGTTCATATTTCTGGTATTTTGGCTATCTACCTATCACCATTTACATTAGAAGAATAAAATTAACACATATAACAATCAACGAAATCTCTTATAAAGCTTTAATTTATATTTTTGAATTTTGATTGAATTCGTGTTCTGATACACCAATACAATACGAAAAATGTAAGGGGCAATTTAAATATTTCGGATTATATTTATCAAAGACAATTATCAACATATATTTATCTTGATAATTATCAAGATAATTATCAATGTTAATTATCCCTTTGAACCCTGAAGCCCAGTCACCAAACTTCATGTTTTAGCTATTATTTTTTAGTACACATACATGCCTAATTTATAGTTTAATACTTTTATTTTATTATATGCAAAATGTACAACTAGACAATTGCAAGCCCTTATAGGGTAAATTACATTGTTACCTATTGAATGTACCTACTACCATCTGTTTTACATGTAATTGCAATAAATATACTTTTCCTTTACTTTACTTTACTTACACTGGCGTCCTTCAGCATAGGAAAAAGGCCGTGTCCAGTAAACGCAGCTTGTGCTGCCACAACAGCTTACAGCTTACTTTACTTGAATAGTTCATACCTTATTCTTCAAGTCCTCCAAGCCCTGACTGACTGCGCTGTTGTTGATGGGCATAGGGTGCGAGTTCCACATGGCCGGCACACTGGCGTCCTTCAGCATAGGGAATATGTCCGTGTCCAGTAAATGCAACTTGTGCTGCGTTCTGTGGACCGCTTCAGAGCCAAGGCAGGAGTTCTGAGAGTTTAGAATCATATGGCGGGTGCTTTGGCCGAACTTTGCGATGAACCTTTGGTAGCTGTTAAATAAATAATATGAATAATGCTGGGCAATTGAAATTATTGTTTTAAAATTTTGGCTGTTGGATGTAAAACTTTTACTTTTGCAAATTATTAGATATCTTATCGCGTACAAACGCGACGTTTCCGTCGCGTATTTATATTCCACCGCAGTCGAATGATTCAGCGATATTATTGAATTTCTTAAATATTATCCAGAGTGCAAGGGCTTACACGCTATAATTACATAATTATTTATAGAGTTTATCGAATCCCCTTTCAAATTGTGGGTTTGTTTTTATTCAGAGAAAAACAATACAAAATCTAATACTCTAACACTCTTTTTTTTTTCTTTTGACTGATAAATTACATCATAAATGAAACGTTGGTGTTCATCCAAAACAAACTTGGTTCGTTAATGAGTGTTTTTTTGGCTAATTCCCTTACATCACTACATAGTTTAAAACAAAGTCGCTTTTTCTGTCCCTATGTCCCTTTGAATGCTTAAATCTTTAAAACTACGCAACGGATTTTGATGCGGTTTTTTTTAATGTGATTCAAGAGGAAGGTTTATACGTATAATAAAACCGTGCGAAACCGGGGCGGGTCGCTAGTGTTTAATAATTTTACTGCTTTAGCTTTGCTCGCTACAATTCGCGTTCCACAAAACAACGTATTTACAATATACATGCGCTTCTGGGCACTATATACAGAATAATATAGTGTTTTTATCTATTTTTTGTATCTGCCTGCTGCAATTACAAACCCTTATCTAAAGACTTACACTGGATCGTTGAAAACGTGAGGTGGAGTCATGTGGACCACAAGGGTAGGAATATTCTCGGGCTGGTTCACGCCGTTATCGAAATGGGCGGAGAAATCACACTCCTTTAGGTATCCTATGTCAGGTACTTCCATCACTAAAAACAATAATTTTTAACAGATATAACCCGCCATAGTATTATCTCTTCATTTTGCCGCATCGCATGGCAATAACCCAAGACGATAGATAATTAACCAATTTTTCTTCTGGATTTTCAAGTTCACACACAATCCATATTTTTTTTTGAAATTTTTATTATTTTCTTCAAACCAAAACAAAATACGCACGCCCCACCACCGATCAAAACAAAACAAACAAGGTGAGCAAGGCGACTAAATTAAATATTGGCCTGTGAACACCATTTTGAATATTCACGGGCCACTACCTTTAAAGTCGGATTATAATAAGCTTGCGAAAAGCGGCTTATCTGAGAAAGAACGAGAAAAAGATGTTCCAGTCTCGTACAATAGTTGCTTGCCACGGATTAACTAAAATTATGTATGAATGAAACTCGTAGGAGCCATAAGTCGATAGATAACTAATACATACATTATAAAGGTAGGTAGATTTGTTATTTTGTGAGGTTGCTTGACAAAATTAGTAGACGCTAGGCGCAAGCTAGTTTTTATTAGATACATACATAGGCTTATATAGGCTAGTTAAGTTGGGTAGTTAATAATAGCTATAGGTACTAGATGGTACATCAGATTTAGGTAGGTTAGGTAGTAGATGTAGGTAATTAGGTATTAGGTAGGTGCCCGAATGGAAATTTCAAAAGGGAAGCCGACAGGAATCGTTTTATAGGGACCCTTCGCCACTGATAAGTATTTGTTTTACAATTTGTCATACATTTATAACATAAGATTAGTGTATACTGTTAGTGTACCTTTATTAATAAATAAACAACTCACCAATAAACACCGGCCCAGGGTCATCCGGCGTCTTCACATCTGAGGAGAACACCAGCACTCCGTTGGGCAGAATGATGTCCTGGCCGTTCTTCAGCTGTCCCAGCTGAGGGCCTGGCTTCACCCCGAGCTCGACGCACTTCGCCAGGTCCAGGGTACCCATCCGCTTCTTCAGGGTCACCACATATGCTATTACTGATTTGGATTGACTTTGATTCATGAATGGTAGTTCTTTTTTTTTGAATTCTGTTGATGTAGGGAATAATAAATAATCACTACATAGTATAAAACAAAGTTGCTTTTTCTGTCCCTATGTCATTATGTCCCTTTGAATGCTTAAATCTTTAAAACTACGCAACGGATTTTGATTCGGTTTTTTTTAATAGATAGAGTGATTCAAGAGGAAGGTTTATATACTTATAATAAAAACGTGCGAAGCCGGGGCGGGTCGCTAGTATAATATATAATAAGGCGATATATTTACGATTTACAACTATTCAGCTCCTTTTGTTTGGTTTGTTCATTCTACAGCTTATTTTTTTGATAGACTGCAGGAAATATTACATATAGCAAATTAAACTCGAGCCTTTATAAATACTTCATACAAATCAAATCTTACTACACAAAAAGAAAGAAACAACAGACAACTTTTATCAAAAACTAACGCTATTCTGTTAAATACTGCTACAATGAACCATTTTTATCAAAAACTAACGCTCTTCTGTTAAATATTAGTACCATCTACTTTTGCTTGGAACAATGAACCATTTTTATCAAAAACTAACGCTATTCTGATAAATACTGGTACCATCTACTTTTGCTTGGAACAATGAACCATTTTTATCAAAAACTAACGCTATTCTGTTAAATATTAGTACCATCTACTTTTGCTTGGAACAATGAACCATTTTTATCAAAAACTAACGCTATTCTGATAAATACTGGTACCATCTACTTTTGCTTGGAACAATGAACCATTTTTATCAAAAACTAACGCTATTCTGTTAAATACTGGTACCATCTACTTTTGCTTGGAACAATGAACCATTTTTATCAAACACTAACGCTATTCTGTTAAATATTGGTACCATCTACTTTTGCTTGGAACAATGAACCATTTTTATCAAACACTAACGCTATTCTGATAAATACTGGTACCATCTACTTTTGCTTGGAACAATGAACCATTTTTATCAAAAACTAACGCTATTCTGTTAAATACTGGTACCATCTACTTTTGCTTGGAACAATGAACCATTTTTATCAAACACTAACGCTATTCTGATAAATACTGGTACCATCTACTTTTGCTTGGAACAATGAACCATTTTTATCAAACACTAACACTATTCTGATAAATACTGGTACCATCTACTTTTGCTTGGAACAATGAACCAATTTTATCAAAAACTAACGCTATTCTGATAAATACTGGTACCATCTACTTTTGCTTGGAACAATGAACCATTTTTATCAAACACTAACGCTATTCTGATAAATACTGGTACCATCTACTTTTGCTTGGAACAGTGAACCATTTTTATCAAAAACTAACGCTATTTTGAAGAATACTGGTACCATCTACTTTTGCTTGGAACAATGAACCATTTTTATAAAAAACTAACGCTATTCTGTTAAATACTAGTACCATCTACTTTTGCTTGGAACAATGAACCATTTTTATCAAAAACGAACGGTTTTATGTTAAATACTGGTACCATCTACTTTTTCTTGAAACAAAGGACTACTTTTATCAAAAACTAACGCTATTTTGTTTAATACTGGGACCATCTACTTTTCTTGAAACAAAGGACTACTTTTATCAAAAACTAACGCCATTTTCTTAAATACTGGCACCATTTTCATTTGCTTGAGCGATAATAAAGCCTAATGTTGTGTCTCCTAAGCTACCATTCTGTTGTTGGAGCTCAATCAATCTATCAAACTATAGCAAAAATTACCACCCCTCTGTCCATAAACATAGCCAAAAAGATGTCATCCTTAACTAAAACCATGATTACCTGGTGATGGTGTTCCTTTCCGTATTTTATCTGGTTTAACCTTATTTTGTGGCGACTGTCCTGCATTTCTGTCAGATCTGTAGTAATCCGTGTTGTCGTGGTCAAACTTTTCAAATTCTTTGTCCTGGTCATCTAACTTCGGTTTTTTCGCTGGAGGTTTGTCTTTGAAAATGCTCTCTTGTGGCTGTCTGAAAGTTAATATTGGCTTTAGATGATTTTCTTATTTATGTATTTTCAGTGGTCATTAAAGATAAAATCATTTATTTACAGCAAAACTAATACAGATACACCAAACTTCGTTCTAGTTCCTACATGGTGAGGAAGTTTTCTTTTCTATTCTATTCTATTCTAAATTTAAGATGACTGTCTAAGATTATCTGTCTATCTAAGATTAAAACAGGCAGTAAATGTTTCTTTCAATTCACTTTATACTTTTTGTTGGTTGCTGTAGACTACTATGTTACTACCCAAAGTTACTATTTAACACGGAAGAAGTCGCGGGCACTGCTAGTATATTACTAAGTTATACTTACAGTACAATGTATTTGACTGTGATGACATTGTCAGAGGCATCAAAAGTTATACTTATAGTACAATGTATTTGACTGTGATGGCATTGTCAGAGGCATCAAAAGTTATACTTATAGTACAATGTATTTGACTGTGATGGCATTGTCAGAGGCATCAAAAGTTATACTTACAGTACAATGTATTTGACTGTGATGACATTGTCAGAGGCATCAAAAGTTATACTTACAGTACAATGTGTTGACTGTGATGGCATTGTCAGAGGCATCAAAAGTTATACTTACAGTACAATGTATTTGACTGTGATGACATTGTCAGAGGCATCAAAAGTTATACTTACAGTACAATGTATTTGACTGTGATGACATTGTCAGAGGCATCAAAAGTTATACTTACAGTACAATGTGTTGACTGTGATGGCATTGTCAGAGGCATCAAAAGTTATACTTACAGTACAATGTGTTGACTGTGATGGCATTGTCAGAGGCATCAAAAGTTATACTTACAGTACAATGTATTTGACTGTGATGACATTGTCAGAGGCATCAAAAGTTATACTTACAGTACAATGTATTTGACTGTGATGACATTGTCAGAGGCATCAAAAGTTATACTTACAGTACAATGTGTTGACTGTGATGGCATTGTCAGAGGCATCAAAAGTTATACTTACAGTACAATGTATTTGACTGTGATGACATTGTCAGAGGCATCAAAAGTTATACTTACAGTACAATGTATTTGACTGTGATGGCATTGTCAGAGGCATCAAAAGTTATACTTACAGTACAATGTATTTGACTGTGATGACATTGTCAGTGAAATCCTCTTGTGAAGAAGTTTCTGCCATTGTTACTTTCATCTCCTTCATTACAACAAATCTTTTTGTAGCCTCGTACAGCTTATCCTGAAAATTTATAATATTATTTAAAAAATAATATACAATTTGCATATCAATGTTAATGATCATTTACATCATTGATCATTTCAAGGTACCAGGTCTTTAGCCCAAGAATGGGACACATAAGACTAAACTTGTGATTGTAAAAATGTTTTCCCTTTTCATAATAATTAATTACACTATTTAGAGAACTTACCTGAAGGGTGAAAACAGAACCCTATAACTAAGCTACTGCTGTCTATTTGTCTGTTAGTGGATTATCTGATGAACAGTAAAGGAAAGAAGAGAATTAAATTTTCAGATTTCTAGAAGAACAAATAATAATAATAAATAAAATATTAAAATTAAAGAGGAGGAAAAAAGGTTTTTTTTTTGGGTCATATTTCACTAAGTTAGTCAAAGCTGTATTACTTATTACAAGGTGTTAGGTAGCAGTTAATAAAAAAACTCAGTCTTTTAGTTTACTTGCAAAAATGTTGTTTATGATGTTCAGCTTGCATCCAGTATCTATCAAAAATCTTTGCGATCTTTTTTTAATTTCTGAGATATTCTCAGAGGGCACTATAATTTAAAAATCCTTAGATAAGGGAAATACTTAAACAATTACTAGTGTTTTTCTACATATTATTATGGAATACACCCAGATCACCCGGAACTAATATCTGGAAGTTGTTCATAGTTCATAGTTCTTTATTTATAACAAATGTTACATGTCGGTTCTTAAGTCTTAAATTACATGTAGTAAAAATTATTACAACATAAATTATAAAAAAAAATTAACAACATAAAAAATGTAAAAATAGCAAATTTTCATTAAGTACCTAATTGGTTATGAATTCTTCATAACTATTAAACGTTTGCTCGATAAGCCAACGTTTTAGGCGATTTTTGAAAATGTGTTGGCTTAGAGCTTCCTTGATCCGGTCTGGCAGTCTGTTGTATACTTGCGGGCCCATAATATTAGGTCCTTACATATGAAATTGGCGTTTTGTATGGGAGGAACAAAAAGTCGAATATTTTTTAATATAATATATTTAATTAATCAAAGTATGAACCATTATTTTCTATGCACTTTTTTGCAATGAGTGACGCAAACAGAAAAAAACAGAAGAAAAAAAACAAATGAATGACGATCATCGAAGCACAAATACATGAGTCTATAGCTGTACAAATTTGAATTTGGAATTCCTTACCAAAGAGGAGAAATTTGTGATTAAAGTGGCCAGTACGAAAAACGCCAATTTCATATGTAAGGACCTAATATGAGTCGTCTTGGACGACTTAGTGAGGGACCGCGCTAGTGACACCAGTCGGTGCTGGTTCCGAGTGCGATATCCGAAGTCACCGTGCGTAGTGTAGAAGTCACCGTGCGTAGTGTAGGAGTCAAGGTTGTTCCTCACATAAGCTACCTGCGAGATGGCAATGCAGGGCAGCGTGAGGATACCTAAGCTCTTAAAGTGTGGCCTGGCCGAGACATCGCTGCGTATCCGTACCATCGCGCGTATGGCTCTCTTTTGCATGCGGAATGCGCGCTCCCAGTCGGCAGCGCGCGACCACAGCTCGGCGCCATACTGGAGCTGCGAGTGCACGGTCGCGAAGTACCAAGCTCGGAACACGTGAGCGGACACCACCCGGCTCACCCGGCTCAGCGCGTAGCACGCACTGCCCAGCCGCCCGCAACACATCGATGTGTGTCGTCCACGTCAGCCCCCTATCTTTCTGGAATCCTAAGAATCCTGTGCACTCAACCTGATTGATGCTCTTGTCATCTATGGTCACAGCCAGCGCCCTTATGGGCGCACCCGAGAAACGGAAATGAATAAAATGGGTTTTTTCAAGTTGAGAGCGAGCCCGTTTACTCTAAACCATACAGCCAGCCGTGCCGCCACGGCATTCAGTTTGATTTCCAGAGCGTCGATTGAAAGTGCGGAGACAACGGCGGCCACGTCGTCGGCGTACATTAGTATCTCGGCCTCAGGTACTGCTTCTGGTAAGTCATTCAATAGGATTGAAAATAATATGTTTGAGACCGAGGATCCCTGCGCCACGTCCATGTACGACTGCAGTAGGTCAGACATAATGCCGCCTACCTTCACCACCTGCGACCTGTCTCGCATGAGGTCCGTCAGCAATGAGTATGCTGGCCCATCAATGCCGTAGTGCCTCAGCTTGACTGCGAGGATAGTGTGGTCGGCGACATCAAATGCTTTTGCTGCTTCCTCTCACGCGCGGCGACCACTAGGCCAACAAAGTTCCGTGTCATCGATGTTGTAGACCGACCCTCGCGGTACGCGTATTGTCGGTCTGACAGCGCATCAGTCGATGACAGGAACTCTGTCAAACGTTAACTCAGCCCATTCTCTAGAACTTTTGCCAGTGCAGGAATTATTGATACTGGCCGATAATTATCCATTTCACTTTTTTTACCTTTGCCTTTGAACAAAGGAGAAACCTGTATTCCTTTTTGGTTAACCTGTGGTTGTCCAATTATAACAAATATTATTTGATAATAGACAAGCAGCCTTCAGCTGATGTGTACTAAATTATTATTACTAGTTTATTAGTGCAACATTATACTACAGTAAAACCCGCTTAAGACGATTTCTCAGGGACTCTTCCAAAAACGCGTCTTAAGCGAGAAAGCGTATTATGCGGGATATGGAAAATAGAAAGTACTATAATTATTATGTATTTTGTTCTAATTTTGGTATATGTTTAAAATCGCATCATGCACAGTCAATGGTCTTTTGCTGTCAGGGTCTTCCATTTCTTGAAGATAGCGATGTATCAGTCCTGTCCTGTAACCTTGCTTTAGGACCTTTATAATTCCCTGATCCATCGGTTGTAATTGTAATTTGCTTGTCGTATTTGGAGGTAAGTAAACAAGCTTGATATTCTTGAGTTCAACACGTTTAGGGTGAGCGGGGCAGTTGTCAATGAATAGAATTATGCGTCTACATTTGATCTGGAAGTGATCATCTAAAGCTTTTAACAACTCATTGAACCGAATGCCGGTCATCCAAGCTCGAGATTGTGGATCATATGTTACGGGGAGCGGAGCGATCTTACATTTTTGAAACAACGTAGAGGATTTGCTTTTCCAATCACTAGTAAACGTAACTTTTCTGACCCATCAGAATAGGCACAGGCCAGGACTCAGGGCTGGCTCGGGCGTATTAAACGGGATGACGAATCGTATTAAGCGTTAAGAAATGTATGAAAATATGTCTCAAGTTGCAGGGACTGGCGTAAAGTGGCGTATTATGCGAGAAATCGTATTAAGCGTGATCGTCTTAAACGGGTTCTACTGTAGTACTTTGCCCACTGCACCACATTGGTTGTTATGGTTGTCATAGTCATAAACAAACAACAAAAAAATGTGAGTGTAGCATTCCATACATTAACATTTCCACTCTATCCTACTAGTATGTATATGAAAACTAGTACCTACTTTTATAATAAATGTGTTATAATGTGTTTTTTTTATGTTTGTTAAAAACTTTACTTTCTTTTATAAATATTGAACTGATTAAAAATCAAAGTGATCAGTATGATTCCTAGTTTTAATATAACTAGCGAACTGCCCTGGCTTCGCACGGTTCTATTATATAAACCTTCCTCTTGAATCACTCTAACTATTAAAAAACCACATTAAAATCCGTTGCATAGTTTTAAAGATTTGAGCATACAAAGGGACATAGGGATAAAGGGAAGAGAAAGTGACTTTGTTTTATACTATGTAGTGATGTATCTTTATGATATATGAACTTTCTGACTTGTCCAAGAGTCCTGTAAGGTCTAAAGGAAATAAAGCAATTTGAGTTTTAAAATATTCTTGCAACTGTCGAAAAGCAGTCACATGCAACATAATATAATATGTAGCAGGGCAACCTACCAGTCCAGGTGGACCGTGCAGTGTGATGTTAGGCACTCCCACATCTTGCAGCGTCAGCGACAATCCAGGCAGCCCTCCTATATTCTTCCAACTCTTGCCAGTGATAAAGATGTGCTCGAGTTTGGATAGTTTCACTTTATGCTCATGGGCAAGTCGCTGTGTACATTCTCCGCAGTTGAACAGATACCTGAAAGAATAAGAATGATAATAAGGTGATGCTACTTTACATTCGCAAACAGTCCATGGAATTCTACTGTAGCATGTAGTTTCAAAAAAGGCACACCAAAAACAAGAGATAAAGAAGTGGGAGCCGGTAAAACTATAGATTACTTGAGTGGAAAAATGAGGTTTATAGATTAAAACTGATAAAGCTTACCTTTTATGATCTGTGAAGAGATACAGTGTGTTGGGAGCACCTCTGGCTCCCGATCCTAAGACTTGCAGGTATACATTGGAAGGAGAGTAAATATTGGACTTTTTATTTGAGTTTAGCCTATGACGCTGTGTTTCGTTGATTCGAAGATTATGCGACTTCGGCATATCGGCTAAAAATTCCAACAATTTCTTAGTACTATTCGAGTAGAAACGATAACTACTTCTAACTACTCGGCGGCTATGCAAAACACTGGTACCGTACATGTGTTTTTAGGTTATTCAAGCCAAATATACGATCATTCGCTCAAAAAAATCAGGAGTATTTAATGTTATTGTCCAAAAACATGCAAGGCTTGAAAGTTAAGACACATTTTATAAATTTCTAAAACTTTCGGATTTTGGTTAATTTTTTTCTTTTCCTGACTGAATTTTGAGGTTTGTTGTCAATTGCGTGACATTGACTTTTAAAACCTCACGTTGAAATTGACACTTAGCTAGCAGTGTGTATGTGTCATGATGATGATAGTTAAAACACAATCAACTCGATTATTTTCGATTATCCACAATCTACACCACCCTCGAGAATAAAAGTCTCCACACACTGAAGCCGGAGGACTTTTGATTTGGTTTTGTGACGACTTTTAAGTTTTCGAAGCAAATGCTTTAACGGCTAATTGTCTTATGTTCTAAAAGTACCATTATATTGAAGTTTGTTCAAAATTCAATGAATGGCTTTGCAATTTTGAACCATTGAATTTTACTGCTGGAATCTTAACTGAAAATTTTACGAACAGTTGGTGGTGGCGGTGTAGCAACCCGCGATTGTAGATTGCAGCTCATTGCATTCGATTCATTGCATGAATCGAATAGACGACGCCCGAAAAGAGACAAAAAATCATTTTCATTCAAGTGAGTTACTATCTTAAAATATTAAAGACGTTTGTTTTCATTTTTTTTCCAACTGGCAGCACAATCAAAGAAAAATGGCGTTCATTACAGCTGTGGGTTGCGCAATTTCTATGTAAATCTGCATGAAATAAATTAAATATTCTTATAAAGATCTTATCAAAATATTCTCGGGCGTGGATATGTTCTGGCGCAAAAAAGAGCAAGTGGATTAATCACAAGTTGTATAGTTAAATCTCAAAAGTGCAACCTGTCATGAACCATGTATTTTTTGTGTTGTGATGTATGAAAACGATAAAATATAATGAGAAGAAAAATAGTTAAGCTTTGCAAATAATGTGACAATGATGAGTTCGCTATGGGTGGTGTTATTCGTGACCTTGACCGGCTCGCATTCGGGATACGGATTCCCTGTTCGACTAACGCCGGAAACCTACCCTCACGGTGAGTCATTTAGATGATAAAATGATAGTTTTTGACTATTTCTCTGTAATATCCGTAATACTATAACGCATATTATTTTTATTCATATTTGTATGCATATTCACAACAACCCATGTTAGTCATACACATGAACTTAGTATGTGTAATATCACAAACAAAAACAGTACAAGTGAATGCACTCATTCACATGTGCTGACTTGGTTGATATTACAATCATGCAAGGAAACTAATAAAGGCGTTAAATTATGCATAAATAAGATAAGTATCTTGTATGACTGACATGTAACCAATCATGTTTGATTTCACAAAAAAAGTAGGCTAACAAATCGGTAACTATTATAATAATGCAGACTTATACAGCCCCAAAGTAAGCATAGTAAATATAAAACAAACATGTCAATTGATATTTCATAATTATTTTTTTAAATGTTATGCTGTGTTTTATAAAAATCATTTATTTCTCATAATGCCTTCATTCCTCCTTTGACCACATAAAATTGATGAGAATTGCCGCTATGATCCTGTGTTGGTTCCAGATGGAACTCTGGCCAGCTGGCCCGAGGCTCCTGTGCTGGTGCCGGCGCTGGCGCTGGTCATCATGGCTATAGCCTTCCTACTCGGCTGTACTTGGTGTTACAGACATAAAGACTGCAAGGTAAGTGCTCGGCAATATCTATGCAATAATTGTATAGTGAGATTGTTAAAAAACAATACGTAATATCTATGACAGAATAAAAACGACAGGCAAATCCAATTTTAAACAAAATCATTGTGAAATATAAATTAAGTTTTAAATCATCACTACAATTTTATGTACCTAACATCAAAAAAACCACTAGTATGTTTGAATATCTCTAACAGATCTTAATGTTGTTGATAATGATAGGTAAACTAGGTAGGATAGGATGAGGGTAGACTGTCATAAGAAAAAGTAGAAGCATAGATGAGATTACTCAGCGCTCAACTATTTGGCAGCTAATATGAAATGCAACCAACTTTTAGACATAATGATATCATTTCAGATGTCATCAAACCAAACAAATTTGACAGGATTTAAAATAAAGCTTACTTTGTTATTTCAATCGTTCGGAAAGGGGTGACATTTTTATTCCTATTGCCTACACTGTATTATTGATTACTAGCATCTACCCGCGGCTTCGCACGCGTTGTATCTTAGGAATGTCTCAAGGCAGACAACCAATGTGGTGCGGTGGGCGAAGGTCTGCTGCGACGCAGGAGGTTGCGGGTTTGATTCCCGCCTCAGAACAAATTTGTGTATGAGCTGCAGAAATTTGTTCCGTTGGTCTGGGCGTTTTCAATGTATAAAAAAAATATCTATCTATGTAATGTATTGTATTAAGTATATCAGTCATCTGGTACCCATAACACAAGCTCTGCTTAGCTTGGGGCTAGATGATGCTGTGTGGACTGTCCGGAAATATTTATTTATTTTTGAAAAAGGAACAAACATACATCCACATATGCATACTTTGGCATTTATAATATTAGTAAGTATTCATCCTCATGTCGCTTAGAAGCACAGGAGCATAATCTTACTACCGTATCTGTTAGGGTTGTAACATACTTACCCATTATAAAGGGAAAGTAAATACGCGTTATGGCCTATGTCCAGCAGTGGACTAATATAGGTTGATGATGATGATGAAAGGGGAAGGTAATACGCGACTTTTTTGACTAAGTAGAAAACTGCCTAGAATTTATTACCATTAAAATCAAGCGAGTATCAAAATAGAATTGGATATAAACATAAACCCACTTAGGTACCTAGAATCCAAGATATTTTACGCAAACATATTTTTAATGATGCTGGACAATTCACACAGCAGAGTTCGTGTTCTGCGAACTAGATAACCGATATTATATACATACTACAATATACCTATCACTTATAAATGTATCCTGCATAGATAGATAGTTTTTTTAATAATGCGTAAAATACAGAATACCCAGAACACCCGAAAAAAATATCTTAAAATGATATTTGTCCGAGGCGGGTATCGAAACCGCAACCTCCTGCGTCTCAGGAGGACCTTCTCCCGCTGCGCCAAAGAGGTCAAATTATGAATGAAAAATTACATTAAACTGATAACAATAACATATATTTAAACAGGCCAAGTGCGAGTCAACTGGCACACGGAGAGTTCCGTATTCGTATACAAAGATTTCGCAAACACGCCTCAAAAACTTATGTGATTGCTTCTTAGATGTACCGAAAAAAATAAAAAAGCTTGTATTAAGTCCGTGCTGCTCGAATCACAGCAGTAGATAGCATATTCTGTGCCACTTTTTCTGAATTTCATTACACATTTAGGCAAATTCCATCAATCGACTCCTTGCGACCACTATGTGCTTTCAACTAGCCATTTCCGTCCCCGAGATACCGTGTACGTACAACCCTGCGAAACTTGGTTTTTAAGTTTTTACGTTTTCAGCCCTTTAAGCCGGAAAAGGTAACAGACTGACAGAATTCCTTACGCTTTATAATGTAGGTATGGATTACCAACCAAAAGACACTCCATTTTCATATAACAACAATCATAAGAGATGAGTTCCACATTCCACTGCATATCTCTGAAAGAAAAGTCATTATCTAAATCCAAAACAAACAAACAATGCTCCACTAGTAGAATAACATATGTATAAACAAATACCTAGACAGGAAACTGCATACAAGCCACAGGTGACATCCCTAGCGATTGGCCAATAAAAGTTGCAGTTGTATATCTAATCAGCGGACGGGCGGGGTCATCGCACCCGGCACGCCCTTGCCTATGGGAAGCGGCGGCCATTGTGTCATCTGTCAATTTTAATACAGGCCTTGCCAACCAAGCCCCTTGATTATGTTACAATACAACCATAGGATGACCTTGGCTGTATCGCTAATTGGTAGAACAGCGTTTGAAATCCCATAAATTGCTGCCATCCAAACGGATATTTACGAAGAACCAAAGATTCTAGCATTACTACGTTCCGTCATCTTTGCGAAGAACTATCGTACATATCGTCTGATTTTAGATATCTCTAGCGTGAAAGTAGCCTTAACCTTGTATTTACTAGTTTATAAATCAACCATTGATAGCATCAGAAATAATTTTCTAATACGTTGGTTAAAAATCCATTGTTAAGCTAATTGGTGGTTGTAACATTGCTTGGCCGTATGTAAGTACATACATCAAAATTAAAGGTGTCTTGACTACATAATCTTAACTATCACTTGAAAATATCTATCTATGTAGTATATTGTATTAAGTATATCAGTCATCTAGTACCCATAACACAAGCTCTGCTTAGCGTGGGGCTAGATGATGCTGTGTGGACTGTCCGGAATTATTTATTATTATTATTTATTATTTGAAACAATGGCAGCAATAAGCTGCAGTATAAACAAAACTTTCCTTAAAAATATAGTTAAACTTTAAAGTTTTTCTTGTTAAATGTTACGTTATTAATTCCCAAAAATTAAAAAAAAACACGTTGATAATCTAATGTCTGAAATAATTTTTTTTTGTTAACTATATTTGTTAAAACTTGATCTTTAACCAATACGAAATTAAAGATTCTCCCTGAAGACTAGTGGGCGGTGTGAATGCTCCATTTCGCTGGGGTATCGGTAATGACGTAAGCATTCAAGGCCCAACTGTCCCTTTATGACGTAATCGACACCCACCTCAAATAGCAAAGCTTGAGAGTTCCTTCCTAAATGTCATTATTAGGCTTCATGTAAACTGCCATGTATAAGGTAGGACAAAATAAATACGGCGGAATGTTCGCATCGTACCCACTATTCCGCCGCGGAAAACGAGCATGTGTAGCAAGACCCGATAATAAATCTAAGTGTGACATACAGTACATGCATGTTCATTAGATAGAGATATACAAAGCCGGGCTTGATTGAACATAAAACAAATCATAAATTGACTTTGAAATTAACCTCGTCAAGATCTCAAGAATGTAGTGTAAACATCAATTGTTCTTTGGTACCGTATTGTCTCTAACGGGTAAACAAACTAGAGTAGATCAAGACTCTAGAAATGATACATTGATCTACAACGCTTTTAGAACGTCACAGCCAAAAACAAGTCGCCAAAAACAGTTATGTCTAGGTTAACGTGTTCCTTAATGATTAATTGCACGCTTTCCCTTTTGACAATTGTGCGAGTTATGAGTCCAACCAACAGCCACAACATCCGATCACTCATTACCAATTTGCAGCGAAAAATCACGATAATCGATCTCGCAAACGATTGAAGAAAGCTTAAGAAGCACCGAACTATCACATCTTTTATTAAACCAAGTAGGAAAAAGGAGTTTCTTAAATGACTTTCCTGTAGGAAAAGTTCAAATCAATTAAATGTAATTTCGCCAATCAATGACCAAATGACACTCAATCCATTGACAAGTAAGCAGCTTTCAGAAGCTAGTCAGTAGGAAAGAAAGTAAAATTGAGCACGAAGGCGCCAGTAACACAGTACTGAAGGTAGTGACAATAACTCAGCGACTCATCACATTTGGCATCTATTGCGCGTCTATTCTCTGCTCTGATGCGCCACTCCTCATTTACACGTCTTATGTCGTTTATGTCTGTTAGTCATTGCACATGGCATGTGTTTGCTACTAGATTTTAAGAGCTTTCCATATGAATGGATTCGTTGAGTTATTATTTTTAGGCATGCAGAATGCAGATATGGAATAACTACGGGCACTGCGGACCCAAATGACTCGTTATATAAACACGTGTTATGGCAATAGCTAACGATATTATTCGATTATGACTTATTAGTTTCGAAATTGTCGCGGTAAAAGCCTTAAATGTATTTCCAATTCGTTGATGTAGTTTTCATATCATACTTAATCAGCAAAGTGCTCTAATATTCAGCGTTTAATTGCTCAATGAAAGCATTTTTTATGTCCAGTCTTTATCTTTCATTGCAATAATTTTGTTGATAACTGGAAATATCTTTGTTTACGTAGGTCGGACTTATCTATTTTAATCTCAGCTCGTGAATCGGTGCCGTGAACTAGGTCCCAGCTGTAAATTGGTCCAGAGGCACTTATTTTAATGACCACTCGCTTCTACTAATCGGCTTCTGAACCCAACCTTGTATGTAAGAAACTCCGTTTTTCCTATCTCTAGCCAGTAATCTATTAGAATAATGTCTGTCTCTGTGAATAGAATAATGATATTAACGTGGCCACTCCCCTGAATCCGCTAATGTAAACAGTTTATATTCTTCCATTCCTCAAGTTTTTGTGTCATTGTTGATGAAAAGTTTACCAGTATAACGGGTTCTCCTGCAATGAAAATGAATTCTCTTCCTCGTCGCCCAAACACCATGTCAACGAAGGTCGTTCACATTCGTCAAAGTCTGGATCTTGTTTTGACAAAGCGTTGTAAACTCGCGGGTGTATTTTGGCGCTCATTACCCCTATTATTCGGCCGTCTAGTCACGGACCGACCTTGCAGTCCAATCCTCGACTGCAGTGTCCCACATGCGGCAATTACGCCGTTCATTGAACGTAAACAGTGTACTCACTCGCATAATCTCTAGAAAACGTATGATGTGACTTGTCTGATAGTGTTATCTGCGTGAGTCAGCACACACCCACCTTGCAGTCGAGTGCGTCTTAGTGTAAACATCAGTTTGTTTTAGTTATATACCAGCCTGCGCCTGCCTTCGTTCGCTAGTAACTACAAATCAAAAATAACTAAGGCTCGATTTAGATTAAAGTACCAATTGCTTTGTTTGTAGGGTTTTTGCTCGTTACAAATTCATCATCATCACATATTTGCATATAAATTTGCTTTCAATAGCCTTCTGTTTCTATTGTACTCATTTTTAATTTTCTGCATGTGCTGCTAATTTTCCTTAAATAAATGAGTAATTAAAATAGGCATATAAGTTTCGCGTTTTTTTAAGTTACCATACACCTGATTCCACCATCTCCCTTCCACTCCAGGACGAGTAGGCGTACGGCGCATTACCACCCTTTCCTTGTGGATATCCCATCCACCCGAAGTCCCGAACTAAGCGGTTCTCCTCCACCTTTATCATTCGTACCGCTAAGGAATGGAATGCGCTGCCTGCTTCAGTTTTCCCGGACAACTACAACCCGAGTCTCTTCAAGACGAGAGTGATACATCTTCGGCCACGTCGTCACCATCAGGTGAGGTTGTGGTCAAACGAAGGTCTATTGTTGATAAAAAAACCTTTGAAGCGATTAAAAAGTGTAAGACTGATCAATAATTGTGCAGGACAACGTCTAGTCTGTGGTCTAGTTAAGTCTAGTAGTTTTATGATAAACTAGTACTTTTCTTTAGATTTGGTTAAAGAGTCTAAAATCGTACTTATTTTGCAGTTAATATAGAATAGAATAAGTACTTGTTAACCACAATAGGCCATAAAGCATGTAATAGTTGTAAGAGAGCAATTTATGTATCTATCTTTATGTAAATAAGGTTTATGTACTACGCCTTGTCGAATAGAACAATCTAGAGCTTTCGGGAATTCGTAGAAAGCTTTGGAAAGTTCTGGAATGTGCGAGATCATTCCAGAACATTGTAGAAACTTCCGGAAGCCTATAGAACGATTTCGAAGCCTGTAGAATAGTGTAGAACATTCTCGAAATCCATAGTGTCATTCAGTGCCTTAAGAATATTCTAGTCTTCAAGTTTCTCGAACGAATCGAAAGGAATAACAGAGACAAATAGGAATGACAGAGATAGATATAGCTTCCGGAAAACTGTGGAAATGTAAGACAAGGACGGCGTATGTAGAATGAAAGGGATAGAATTATTTATCTAGATATTTGTCGAGTTTTCTAGAATGTTTTGTTTTGTTTCGACGGACAAATAAAGGGCCGAGCTTGTCCGCCGAGATTCATTCAGTTTTGTGATACGATCGAGTAAATATTAAGTCTTTAATAGTGAATAGTGAACAGTGAACTTATAGTAATAGCAATCCAGTACTGCAGTAAGAGAATATAGAAGCTCTTCTCAAGAACAGTCTTTGATTCCACGCCATCTTCATCTTCAACGGAGTTCTCCAATCCAGCAATAGAAAGTGTGCACCCGCTCATTCGTATAGGCCCTTCTAGTGGGATCGCACATTTTATGGTCCTTCGAGCCGAATCGCTGAGGAAGCCTTGAAAGAAGATTGGAATTGAAGATATCGTCATGCCAGTCACACGCTCTGCCGGAAAGGGACGCCAGCCACCGACCACCAGAGCCGGTACGTCGGGAGCACCTGCCTTTACATGGACGACGGGAGGAACCACGGACACGGATTCTACGGCGACCACCTCTGTCACGGGATCAGCAGCCATCATGTCTGCCATGGAATCAACCTCTGTCACCGCGTCTACTGTAATCGCGTCTGCTGCGGAGCCAACGGCGACCACCTCTGCCATTGCCGCCACTGCCACTGATGTGACCTCGAGAAGAAGCATAGGTCAACATACTGCCCCGCCGTCTGCACTATCATCCCACTCATCCCCACCTAGCCGCGGGACTCATATAGCAAATAGGGGAATGATGCAGACACTACTGGATCCATGTCTAAAGGAAGGCAAGCTGCCGGACCATCACGTTCAGAAGAACTCACGTGCTGGATCCAATAGTTCAAGGAAAAGACTGAAGATAGCAAAGGCTAAAGAAGAACTCGCCCGTCTGCAAGTCGAACTAGCCACTGCGCGTCTGGCTGTGCTAGAAGCAGAAGACAGCGAGGATGAAGGGGATGACAACGCTTCTGAGTTTCCAAGTGCGGAAACGCACACCAAAGTGGAAAATTGGCTACGTAACACGCCTGAACCGCCGATTAAACATGAAGAACTTCAGCAAGAACCTGTGGAACCGCCGAAATCATTCGAACACGGCATGGAGTACCCGGTACTTCACCCACCTGAAAGAGTGCAGCGCACACCGGCGGGAGCTGTTCAATCGGACTTCAGTCAGCTAGCCGCAGCCATTACACTCGCTGTCAGAGAAGCGGGTCAGCGGCCACGATTTATCGAGCTACCCATCTTCAATGGCTGCCACCAGGACTGGCTACCCTTCCAGGCGGCATATAGAGAAACTGAACATATGTTCTCACAGATCGAGAACATTAACCGCCTACGGAAAAATCTGAAGGGAAAAGCCAGAGAAGCTGTTGAGAGCCTGCTTATCACGAACACACATCCATCGGACATCATCAAGACACTCGAGAACCGATTTGGAAGACCAGAATCCATCGCCATGTCAGAGTTAGATGCACTTCGAGCTCTGCCGCGCTTGAACGAGTCACCTAGGGATATCTGTATATTCCCTACTAAAGTGACCAACGCCGTGTCTACTCTGAAAACCCTCAACTGCGTCTTCTACCTCTACAACCCGGAAGTCTCGAAGGCCCTCGTGGATAAGCTAACTCCAATACTGCGATATCGTTACTACGATTTCGCCGCCATGCAGCCAAAAGAAGAGCCGGACCTCATGAAGTTTGAGAAGTTCATGAAAAGGGAAGCTGAATTATGCGCTCCTTATGCGCTACCCGAAGCAACATCATCGTACCAAGCCAATTCTTCACAGAAGCGTCTTCAAAAGGTCAACACAGCCTCAGATAACAATCAAATAGATAGAAAGAAATGCACCGTGTGCCAAAAACCGGGACACAAGATAGAAGACTGCGAGGAGTTCATAGCAGCGGAAGTCAGCGCCAGATGGGACATCGCTAAGGAGAAACGCCTATGCTTTAGGTGCCTGCGATATAGAGGAAGAAACCATCACTGCCAACCAAACACGTGTGGTATTAATAGTTGCAAGTACAAACACCACAAGAGGCTACACTGTGATCGATCGAATAAGGCAGCGGACTCCAGTGAAGAGAATGAATCTATTAACTCTGCCTGGACTACCAACAAGCAGTCATATCTCAAGATCATACTAGTACATGCGTCGGGACCAAAAGGTTCCATAGAAACTTACGCATTACTGGATGATGTATCGACGATCACTTTAATAGATGAAGACGTCGCCAACACAATAGGAGTCAAGGGACCAATAGACCCTCTCAAAATAGAAGCGATCAACGCATTCAAAATTGCGGAAAGCCAATCAAGAAGAGTCAACTTCATGATTAAGGGAATGAACAATCACGAAGAACGCATACAAGCTAGAACAGTGAAGAATCTCAAAGTTTCGTCTCAAAAGGTTACCGTAGAGCAAGTCGAAGCCTGCAAACATCTGCAAGACATTGGAAAAACACTGAGTTACGACAATGCGAAGCCACAGATAGTTATCGGTCAAGACAATTGGCATCTTCTCGTAACAACGAAGGTTCGAAAAGGAAATGTAAACCAACCAGTAGCATCCCTTACGTCACTCGGTTGGGTTCTACATGGAGCACAGACCCATGGACCACAGACACTTGGCCGCAACTTTCAAGTCGTATCTCAACTCACAGAAGCATTTGATAATGATATAGAAGAAAAGGTGCTCTGCATTAATCCAAAGAGACCGAGGACGGACCCAGAAGAGCAAGCCCTTCGTATCTTAGAAAAGAATACAGTCCACAATGAAGAAAATAGAAGATACGAAACAGCTCCACTTTGGCGAAAAGAAGATATCACTCTTCCCGATAACTATGAGACCTCACTAAAGCGACTCTTCAGTATAGAAAGGAAACTGGATCGCGACGAAAATCTGAAAAAGAAATGTAATGAACAGATGGAAGCACTTATAGAAAAAGAATACGTAATGAGATTCCGTCATCACAAGACGGTAGTAAAAGCAGACATGAAGGTGATCTTCGGAGCTTCAAGTTCACCGTCAACGACATTAATAGCACTTCGTCGAGTGATAGAGCAAAGCGGGCATCATAGTGAGATATGGTCGGATAGTGCAACAAGCCTAAAGGGAGCCGACGAAGAACTTAGAAGAACACCCGATGAAGCTACAGCGGAAGGAATAGCCAAGAAGACTATCTCGTGGCATTTCATCCCTCCTGGAGCATCTTTTATAAGCAGTGCTTGGGAACAAGTGTCAGGTACTTACCTTCATTGACAAAGACTATATTTCAAAAACCAGCTGGCGCGCGGCACAGAGATTAGTTGACATATTTTGGACAAGATGGCTACATGAATATTTACCCAAGCTACAACACCGGCGGGAGCCACAGGGGAAAGTACCCAGTGTCGAGATTGGCGATCTCATACAACTAATCGACAGCAATCTCCCGAGAAACGTGTGGGTCTAGGACAAGTCATAGGAACGTTTCCCGGCCCTGACGGAATAGTACGCACAGTCGACGTAGCAACAAAGGTGGAATCCTGCGACAGCCAGTTAAGAAAATAGTAGTCCTGCCGATTGAGACGTCGTTGTCCAAGCACCTAGAGTTATGCAAAATGTTTGCACGGCGGGAGAATGTGCAGGACAACGTCTAGTCTGTGGTCTAGTTAAGTCTAGTAGTTTTATGATAAACTAGTACTTTTCTTTAGATTTGGTTAAAGAGTCTAAAATCGTACTTATTTTGCAGTTAATATAGAATAGAATAAGTACTTGTTAACCACAATAGGCCATAAAGCATGTAATAGTTGTAAGAGAGCAATTTATGTATCTATCTTTATGTAAATAAGGTTTATGTACTACGCCTTGTCGAATAGAACAATCTAGAGCTTTCGGGAATTCGTAGAAAGCTTTGGAAAGTTCTGGAATGTGCGAGATCATTCCAGAACATTGTAGAAACTTCCGGAAGCCTATAGAACGATTTCGAAGCCTGTAGAATAGTGTAGAACATTCTCGAAATCCATAGTGTCATTCAGTGCCTTAAGAATATTCTAGTCTTCAAGTTTCTCGAACGAATCGAAAGGAATAACAGAGACAAATAGGAATGACAGAGATAGATATAGCTTCCGGAAAACTGTGGAAATGTAAGACAAGGACGGCGTATGTAGAATGAAAGGGATAGAATTATTTATCTAGATATTTGTCGAGTTTTCTAGAATGTTTTGTTTTGTTTCGACGGACAAATAAAGGGCCGAGCTTGTCCGCCGAGATTCATTCAGTTTTGTGATACGATCGAGTAAATATTAAGTCTTTAATAGTGAATAGTGAACAGTGAACTTATAGTAATAGCAATCCAGTACTGCAGTAAGAGAATATAGAAGCTCTTCTCAAGAACAGTCTTTGATTCCACGCCATCTTCACCTTCAACGGAGTTCTCCAATCCAGCAATAGAAAGTGTGCACCCGCTCATTCGTATAGGCCCTTCTAGTGGGATCGCACAATAATAATCAAAATTAAATAATAATAAGCAGTTTCGTGTCGGTTAATGAGGTTTACCTACTAAGTGTTATAACAATACATTTTACGAGTAAAACCGCGAAAGCTCCTCGTCAAGTAAAAAGAGCATACGAGTATTTACAGTCTATTTTTACCGCTTACTGCATTCCAGTTTAAAACTTCCGCATTTTAATACTAACCCTTGGCATCCAACTTACGTACCTCCAAAAGTCATAAATATAAATAAATACGTTTGCAAAGCTACCTCACAACTCCACGCGTCAGAAATAACTGTGATCTGCAAACATTCATATATCATAATATTCATAACATAACACGTCAAAACAAAATTCTAGTGAATTTTGCTCGGCGACAATCTTTGAGATGCTTCTCATAAAAAGCCTAGACTACGCGCGAGACATCCACATAGCATATTATTATACATACATGTGCTGAATCACCTAAACCTTATGCGTACGGGATTAGAACTAGATTTATAGTAGAGTTATGTGAGATCTAACAATGCTGTGGCGCTTCTAGTTGGCATAGAGCCCGGGTCAGGCACACCCCACAGCCGTGCCCCTCCTACGCCGTCATCGCTTCACACCTCCACCATTGCTGCTTTGATTCATGCTCCCCTGTGATAAACGAGTGGCAAGCCGGCAGTATGATGTTATGCTAGTCATGCGATCAACATCATTGCAATGAATGCTTTGCATTACTACAATGTATAACTACTGGATTATTGTAGATGACGATCTCTTGTCTTAGATTTTGTTCAGCAAGGCTCTGGCTTAGTATGTCTTGAATTTACATTTAAACTTTAAAAATGAAGCCATTTTCTTTAAAATCCGTACTTAAAATTATAAATGCGTACATAACTCTTGTCTGTCTGTTACGCTTTTGGCCTAAAGTACAGACTAGATTGAAATTAAATTGAGCCAGAGAAACGACATAGGCTACTTTTTATTGTGAAGGTAATGTAGCCGGTGTCTTGGGGACGCTTCTGACTGGTATTGACATGGATCAATTGAGCTACCTTTAGACTGTTTGCAACCGTCTGCAGTTAGCTCAATGGTTTCAATTGTAAATACTAGTTGTAATTTTTCTATTCCTTTGCTTGTAATTTTCGTTGTTAATAAAGATATTGTGAAAAAGGATTGTAAGGGGTTGAAATTGGGGATGGAAGTTTGTATGGACGATTCGTCAATTTTGAAGCTAGAAGCTTATTTTTTTAGGCTTTTGATTAGATATTACATGAAACAAACATTCAATGTTTGAAAAATATAATAGGGGATGAAAATTTGTAAGGTTTAGACTGCCCAAAGTCACTATTCCACGCGAACAAACTCGCGGGCACATCTAGTATAATATACGTTGTCCTTTCTCTGACCGCTGGATCACGGTTGTTGTTTTTGACTTTCATTTGCATATTTTTATAGTTCAGCTATAAATGCTATAAATTCTTTACGAGCTAACGCTTCCTGTTAAACCTCTCTTAAATAAAATAGGTTAAGGTGTGTTTTCCTACAACTAACTCCTAGTTCCTGTGCAATACTCTCTATCAAATTATATGTGCCCACAGAATCGAAAGAGTTGTGTATACCGAACTTTATTTAGTCTTAGAATTCCATTCCACGTAAGAGGATCTTCCTCTTACGAGTATGTTCTGTTCTATTTCCTAATAATAATACTGTTAACAATAATGTAGTTTGAACCGATATCCCTCCCAAAACATTAACGTGAGTGGCGTCAAAGACTGCTGTTACATAGTAATGAATGACTGTTCAGTACAGTAGGTACTATTCACATGCATGTTTATTTACAAGTATGACTCACTTTTAATTAGCAGTAAACGATGTTACTCGCCAACTTGCACGATCCATTTTGAAAACTGATCTAACTGCTTTCTGTACGCAGGTACTTTCATTTCTACTGATGTTTGTCGCAGTAATTATTATAATTACGAAAATAAACAGAAAAAGTTTTTTGAAACTCTGATTACAAATTTAACCTCTTTGACGCAGTGGACCAAGTACCGCCTGCGATGCAAGGTTTGGAATAGGTGTTATAGTATGATCCGCATATTTGGAATTGTTCATTATCTTAACAAACTCACACATTAAATATTAGTTGCATAAACTTAATCCGGGACGACGCTACATCCTAATCAGAATGTCATAACAAGTTATACTAATTAAAAGTCTTTGACTTTAATACTACGTCTCTTGATAAGCGTGTTCAAATGCGGGCTCATCGGTATGACTCACATACACACTAATTACTGAGGTATCTCCTTATTTTAGACCGTACTGCCTTGATATAAAGCTCGCATTCATCACAGTTTCGACTAACACGTGCTTACCTTGAGCTGTTGATAACTCTAGTTAGTGAGCGCTTCTTATGTTCATATACTACTCTTGCATTTCAAAGTAGTATGGTGCACGTTGTTCTATCTCGTGCGAAGTACCGGTTATGAGACATACTTAATGATATGATAATAACTGTTTTTATAAATAGCGAAGACATGAAATATCAAAATCTTGCGAAACTAAAATAGGTGTTAAGCTTTTCTCATCGGTTTTGGATTCTACTCATGACGCTGGAGTTTCAAGGAGAACGCTTTTCACACTAACACCCTGTACTTATATTATATTTGTTCAGTTTTTGAATTTCCAGTGCTAGGGGCTTGCTTGCAATGGCATGGCACACAATCTGTCAACTGAAAAGTGAGCTAAGTGAGTGTTGAGCATGGCTTGTGTCTTATAGGTTGACATCTCTTTTGAAATGTACAGTTCTATTTTATTATTCTGTTAAACCAGAGACGCTTGAACCTTCCGCCTCTCTCTGTAATAAACTTACATTTATACGCAAAGAATGTCATTGCCCACAATGCTATTCAAATTATTTTGGCAAGTAAGCAGTGCCATTTATTTGAATCTATTTTTGTTCGGTATTCACAACGTGTTCATCAAAATGTGTTGCATGCGGTTCTCTTACTCCACTTCTTTGTACCGTACCAATAATCTTTTTGTCACTTTGACAGTTTCATTTTTCTTCTGGTTCTATTCAGCCCATGACCACCCACTGCTGGTTATGAGCCTCCTCTTCATAACGTTATTCCATCTGGTCCTGTGCCCCCTTTCCACTCCTTTCCGGCTATCCTAACAAAATCTTCTTGACCACTGAGCTGGTGGTGACTGCAGCTTGGCCTTTGAACTTCTCTCAGCCACCATTCCTATGTTAGACTTAAAGATGTCTTCCAGTTTTCCGGAGGCGGCTCGCCGTAGCTGGAGTTGTCTTGCGAACTTAGACTGAGATGATCTTTGGATAGCCATCGTCATCATTCAGATTAACTAACTACGTCTCGGCCTCTGAGTGCTGTTGGGTATTGGACTTCTCTATACTTAAGATATTATTTGATGCTGGACATTTCACCATTGTGTTATGGAAACCAAATGCTTGGCATACTAATAATAAATACACAAATCCCCTGCTTCGAGACAGAGCCAGTAGTTTACTTATCAAGGGCCTTTTTAATAATTCTCATTACTGTCATCTATATCAATAACTACATCTATTCCTTCCATTCTCTTAATAAAATCCAAACGACTTTAGTCCCACATCCTGGGATTCAATTATTATTGTCAATAAACTACGTAAAACCTACCCTACCAGGACACAAGAAATCATAAAGTTCTTTACAACTTCATTGTTCACCTCCGTGAATTCGACTTGTCACTCGATCGACTAACTTCATGAGAATTGCCTTCCATTGTTGACGGGCATAGGAACAGTTTTTATGCTCATTCATACGCTGAACGTGGTAATTTGATTGTATAGTGCGGTTTCCTTGAACGCGGCTTTCGTGTTACGTTTTATTTGTATGTATACGTAATCTAAGTACGTACTTTCTATGTTTATTGCACCGGTTGAATACTTAAGTCCTAGGCTGGAACTGCAATTAGACTGCGAATGTAAGTACAAAAGTCATTTCGCATCTTAAATGGGATCTTTGATTTGCCATAGAACGATCAAAGACAAACATCGTATTAGGTATTAAAATCAGTTTCTTCCGTATTTATAGATGTAGCTACTAGAGTGTAGAACGCAGCACATAGCTCTTGATTAAAGCGTTTTTGCCCAACAGTGTGACAGTAAATGCAAAAGTAAATCAATAAAAATCTAGTTTCATCTCAAGATTGGTGTAAACAGATAGATCTATAAACAGCGTGTAGCGGGACCTTCTGTATAAATCATCTAACCAAAATACGAGGCATAACTTTACCCATAGAGTGTCCTTCATCACAATGTAAAAATGTTTTATTACAATCACTCCGGTGTCTATTGTAACATCAATTCAAGCCCATGATTATGTTCATTCATAGGTTACGTCATTTGCGATGCACTGGAGTTACGCCGAGGTCGTCTAAAGGTTAAATATGTGCTAATCGATCACGAACGCGATAGATAGTTTCTTTATTATGACGAGTGTGAACAATCGTCATTCAATCATTTGAAATATTTTAAAGGTTTTATAGGGCTTTCCTTTTTGGAGTTAACTTACTACAAAATTATATAATGTGTTTATAGTATTTTAAATTGAATGTTGTGCTTGCATATACCTAGCACTTGCAGTCGCAAATGTTCACTCCGTGAACTACGCTTTGGGTGTAACATTTTTCCTTATTTATATATCCTAGTCTATATGATAATATTAGTACCCACTTACTGTTTATAGTTCCTTGTAAATAAATAAACTACGCCTCAACTATTCCTTCTGTGTGACCAAAAACTATGAAAATAATGATGAAGGTGCTATCCCATTATCATTACGTGCCGAGCACGATACTACGGTACATTTAAGTTTATAATGCCTATTGCCCCTCTATATACCGTAAAATTATATTTATCGTTTTTTGACAAGTAAAGCGCATTTAATTACGTATATTTACTTTTTTATATATTAAAAAGAGTCTGACTCTTGTCTTGCAACTTTTCTATACGAAATGTTAGATTAGATTTCTTTTTATTTCCCGATCTGACTCATGTAGTTAATTCTTCCCCGTTCCCTTCTTGGTCTTCCGTCCACTTTTCCTTCTATGTCGTTACTTATAAAACCCTTTACCTTTTGACAGTAAATGATCTGTATCTTATCTTTAGCATCCTTTTAGTACTAGTTGAAAGCTTCTAGCTCATCAACAACTCAGACTTAAGAGATAGAAAGATGTTTTTGAGTACACCCAGTTTGTTTCACTTTGCACTAGCAGCAGAATTCACTGCTCCGCTGTTGGCATTCTTTTAGATAGAGATGAAACAAAGCCTCGAAGCGAAATGAATGCTCTTTCTACGAAGGCTCCTTTCGTGAAGCAACGAATGAGTTACAGTGAAAGCGCCAAGCGAACACACGCGATGGCAACGCAAATTAACCAAAGTGCTCTGTCCAATTTTGAATATAACTTTGTTCGATTAAAATTATCGTGGGTTGGGTGCTTAAAGTTAGTTACAATTATAATGGATGTTGCCGAAAGTTATGAAAGGAATTGAACAAAAAACTATTTTAGGGTTCATTTGAACAACTAAACAATGTCGACGAACTCTGTGGCGCGGAAGGTTTTGGGTTTGATTCCGCATTGGGGCAAATCTTTACGATCTGCATATACTTAAATGAAAATGCTCTATGTGTCTGTTAACAAAATAAAAATATACTTTTACTACATGTATTTTAAAAATTATAATATTTTAAGTTTATCTAGTACACATGACACAAGCTCTGCTCCGCATGAGGCTAGATGATGCTGTGTGAATTATCCAGTTATTTATTTATTTTTATCCCAAAGTAACAAACATGTCGTAAAAGAGTAACAAACATCCATTTATCCTTTCTGTTTAAAATATTAAGTAGGATAATCTAACTAAACGTAATTGACCACACAAACTAGGTGGCTGGTCTTTATGCTACAGTGATATGTGGAATCACAAAGACCATCCTTACCAGCATTGGAATTCACACAATACAATATCAGAAAGGCATAGCTGCATAGGTAACGTCAGTGGGTTACGATTAGGAATCACCTGTAATGTTGTGTTTTCTTACACTTTTCTACTTATCGCTACAGAGTATAAAACAAAGTTGCTTCCCACTGTCTGTCTGTCTGTCCCTATTTATACTTAGATCTTTTGAAGTACGCAACGGATTTTAATGCTGTTTTTTTATAGATAGAAAGATTCAAGAGGAAGGTTTATATGTAGTACAATACACCCGTTCGAAGCCGCGCGGGTTGCTAGTATACTTATAGAATAATTGTGACTACACCACGCGCCGTAGTACACTAGGTTTTGTTGTAGCTCTTTTCATTGAACATGCTGAATCTAATCTAAAAATAAATAAATCGGAAGGTAACATAATAACAAAGATTGCAATACACATTCATGAAATCTGGTAGATATCTCACGAATGTTATATTATCTAACTATCACAGGTCCTTGTATTGTGTTATACCGTGTATTATGTGCGAGATTGTATGATTATCATTGTCTCACGTACATTGTTTTCTCTTGTCTCCAGCCGAACGAAGGAGCGGACAATCAGGTAGCTTATAATATGTTCTGTAGTTGTGTGCGTTGTGTAGTTCACGCCAATCTTTATGGCCGATGTAATATATAAGTCCTTTTCGCAATAACTTAGCGGTATATCATGTTGACTTGCGTATCTTGTTTGAGACAGCAAAATGCGTTTGTATTAAGCCTAGTGTTTACCACACTGGCTTAATACCAACGAGGTTTTAGGCAAGCTATATTCAGGTATGAGTTCTTCAGAATATCCTCATCATTGATTTAATAAAAAACTCAATTCTTAACGTCTTGTTATATCGGCTGTAGAGATGGGCAAAACCTGTCATTTTGTTAAAATTAACGTTATGTGCATGCATGCTTGTTAAATCTAACAATTCAAAAGTCTCATAACAATCTACCAACTCATTAATGGCCCTTTGACATTACATTCTGCCTCGGATAAAATTGTTTTAGTTACTATTTGTTCAGTTTCCGTATTTAGACCATCAACGTAAATCCTGTTCGCTATTCTCGAAAGTGTAATGTCGCCTTCGCATAGTGTAAGGACATTCGCGAGGGCTGTTGCGGCGATAGATTTGGCTGAGGATATTAAGAGGCGCAAATATGCAGGTCTGTCGACAGAGCCTACACATTTGCTCTCCTTGGAGTCCAGACCCTAGTTCATATGACTACATCTCGTCTTATGGATTGGCCAAAGCCAAAGACAATCAAATATTTAAGTTTTACCCTTATTAAAAAATAATAATCAACTTAAAGCATGTGTTACATTTCCCCTGACTTTTTCTATCTATAAAATTAACAGTAAGAAAAAAAAAGCACTGTCTATAGCAACTGTTAACAAATTTTTTTGGATAAGTATGTAAAATTTTGGGCATAGAACTGATCAGTCACTTGCATTTTAATGTTATCCCAAAAACAGTGCTTATTGATAGACAAAATTTCTGGCGACCTTTCCAAGCGACGCTTTAGTTCAGCCCAATGTACCTAGTATGTATTCAAAGCGATACTGCGGAACACTTTAGTGCAGCCCAATGTACTATTTAGTTAAGATCAGCTATATTATTCTACTATTTATTTATGAAATTGTTCCATTGTAGTTGTTCACGGCAAGCGCATCACACATCCACACCCCGCAGCGCATCCAGCCGCCCGACTCTGGCTTCTCCGAGCCCGTGAACAACAACGTCGCCGGCGAAGACAACAACAATGGCCCCATATCCCTCCGAGAGATGCAGAACATCGCCAATAACAACGCCGGAGCGTACATCTTCAATGAGAACGAGGAGCGGAATGCCAATCGGTACGCGAATAGTCGCGACTCGATTGTTTTGTTCGATCCGCTGCCGATGGAGATTCACGTCGATGATCCTTTGGAGCCCTACGCTGAGTGGTTCAGTAAGTAATTTGATGCTATCTGTAATAAATGATTTATTCGAAAGTATCTTAGGACAAAAGGTTAACAAAACTGTGACCGAGCAGAACTTTTTAGATCCTTACTTCTTACTAAATAGAGACTAGGGTCAGTGGTCTTCAGAGTTCAGTCGGACCCAAATTATTACCAAAGTAAATAATATTTATTAATAGCTATCTATCTATACTTATAATAAAACTGTAACAGGTCCAATTCTGTACATTGAAGATATTTTGAAATTTTTTTTTGGAGGGCGCTCTATTATCGATACTCAAGCCAAAACTGTAATTTTTTTCATTCATGTCTGTCTGTCTGTCTGTCTGTCTGTCTGTCTGTCTGTATCGTAAACGCGCATCACGCCGAAACTACTTGATGGATTTAAATGAAACTCGGCATGATTATAGGTCATACTACGAGGAAGGACATAGGATACTTTTTATCCCGGATTTCAGTAAGGTTCCCATGGGAGAGGGTATGAAAGTAAAATTCCTTTACCGCGCATCACGCCGAAACTGCTGAATGAGTTGGAATGAAACTCGGGACGATTTGAGTTCATACTACAAGGAAGGACATGACATACTTTTTATCCCGGAATTCGGTAAGGTTCCCCTGGGAGAGAGGGTGAAAGAAAAATTCTTAAACCCCGCATCACGACGGAAGTGAATGAATTCGAATGGAACTCGGGACGATTGGACATGGGATACCTTTTATCCCGGAATTCAGTTTGGTTCCCCTGGGCTATACGGGTTTTCAAAAATTTCTCACAGCATTTGAACGACGCGCGCGCGTCGTTCAGATGCTGTGAGAAATTTTTGAAAACCCGTATAGCCCAGGGGAACCAAGCTGAATTAAACTGATAAACGCGAAAGTTAGTAAGTATGAATGGATAGATGGATGGATAGATTGATAGATGGATGGATGTTTGTTACTCTTTCACGCAAAAACTGCTGAACGGATCTGTATGAAATTTAGCACAGAGATAGATTATAAGCTGGAATAACACATAGGCTTATTTTATCCCGAAAATCTCACGGGAAAGGGAATTACGCAAGTAAAATCGCGAGTACTCGAAATACTAATCATGCGCAGACGAAGTCGCGGGTACCAGCTAGTATATAATATAAGTGATAACTATCCGACTGTCGTTTGGTGAACACTGGTCTAAGAGGCTTTCAGACAAACCAAACCGAATCACGGTTGAAGTTAAGCTTTTTAAATAAAATAAGTGTATTATTTGTATAACATAAAATAAATAAAAAAGAATAATAATATTATAAATGCAAAAGTTTTATATGTGGATGTTTGTTAAACTTATATCTGCAGATCGTACAAACATTTGTCCCGAGGCAGGAATCGAACCCGCAATCTCCTGCGTCACAGGCTAGACGGACCCTAGCCCGCTGCACACCACATCTGTCGTCAGTTATCAAGAGTCAACATTCTTCTACTACCAGAAAATTTCGTTCGATTCATTTCGACGTATTCGATGTGAGAATCTGCCCGCGGCTTTACACGGTATTTCTATCGAAACATTTCAAGGTTATTTATATATCATTGGAACTGATTTTTGGGATGAAAAGTAGCCTTTGTTTAATACCTAGGCTAGAACTATCTAGGTTCAAAATTTAAGCCCGAACCGTTCATTATTTTTTTCGTTAAAGAGTTGTTACTCTTTAACGCAAAAAATACTGAACTGCCATATCCATACATCCAAAAATAAAAACTATCGCAGTAAGGATTTGCCACTCTATCCTCCAATAGGAACATGTCAATGGTCCACTAGTGAACCGAGTGGATCGGAAGAGGCGCGCGACACCCTTTTCATTACAGTTTGAATGAGGTCGACACGACATGACGGACGGTGCTGATGTCGTGTCTATCTAGTGTTCTTTTGTAGGCATTTTTGAACATCGATTCTTTTTGTTTTGGCTTTAGTTCAATTACACGCAAGTCAATATAAGTAATCATTATGATTTTTCTCATGAAAACTCAAACGGATAATCAGATACAATCGCTAAGGGATAAGTTTTTAATTATTTGTTAACAACGAAAATTACAATCAAGGAATAGAAAAAATTAAAGCCAGTATATGAAGTCTCAAGTCGCGATGTTTTCATAAATTTCTTGTGAAATCTTTAAAAAAGCGACTTGAAACAAATATGATTTACGAGGCTTTTATAAGATTAATTTGTACTGGTAAGTTATGAGAACAACCGACAATTATAATTCATTAGACTAAAATATTAGTTTGGCACATCTGTTTTTCAAAACCACGTTGTTGTTTATCACATTAAGGCACAACGAGTAATCGTTGACATACAACAATAATTTTATGAGTTTCTCAATATAAAATTACGTTAAATCATTGTTTCATTCATTATTATACCCATTCAATCTTTCACTCTATGACTATATAACCTGTTAAAGTATGTAATTAACGCCACGGCGACGAAAATGGTAATTGTTACCTGACTCCTACAATCTAACAAACTAAGCAGTGAATACTTCATTGAAGTTTTTGCCTTCACCGTAACGATTGTGATCGGTCAACCATTAAGTTTCCCATGAAAGACTGCGAGTTGGAATTCGAGTAGGTAATCGATTGTCTTACTAATTGTTGCAGCGAGCGAACACCTACCGAGGAATGACCTGCAGTATCTACGGGAGGTGGGCAGGGGATGGTTTGGCAGGGTAAGTATAAAACTACCCTCTTTATTACTGAAAATATTGAATAGTGTACTTGATTAAAAGGGGTATTACACTACACGTTATTCAGGGCCCTAACTACCGGGCCCTGAATATCGTCCGGGTCCGTCCCTTAGGGACCCTAAATCTTATTACACCACTCTTAGTTAGGGTTAGGGTCCCTGAATACCGTGTAGTGTAATACCCCTGTAAGCCATTAGGGGAGGCGTATGTCCAGCAGGGGGGGGGGACAGGCTGATGTTGATGATGAAAACCATAGAGTAGAATATCCGTAGAATATCATCATCAACCTATACTAGTCCACTGCTGGACATAGGCCTATGATTATACGGAATTATTCTCCTTAGTTTATTCCGTCGTAGCCTTTCTTTTTGCCAAGAACAACTAATCAGTAAAAAGGAAGACCACTATGGAAAAACCTAAACCTATTACCGAAATTTCGTAGAAAAAAATCTGGTTGTAGCAATGGAACACATTTTCGCAGTCGCACGGGTCAAGTCTATCGAAGAATTGATAATGTTCAACCATAAAAGTTCGCCAAATACCCAAATATCAAATACCTACCAAATTTCACGCCCTACCACCGGACTCTGGGACGAAACCATACACCATTTTTGTATCTTATTATTTTTCACCAGTAGATTTACACACGTAGCATAAACAAGTAGGTACAGTTGAATCTCCAATAAACTCTGTATCTCCAATCAACTACTGCTCTCCTGGTACCAGGGCTTTATAACGTTACCACTTCCCAATAAAAATACCGGTAAGTAACGTTACAATTATATAGTTACCTATTTAACGATACCAAAAGGTGGTATCGTTACCCAGGTAACGAAAAACTTTATAACGTTATATCTAAACAGGTAATTCCCACTATTTACCGGTACATAATTTCGTTAAAAATGCACGTTGCCGCTCTGCTCTAAGCACTAGGGCTAGGTAAAGAAGAGCGGCAACGCGCGCGCATGCGGTGATCGCGCGGCGCGCTTCATAAGCAGGCAGGCACCGATGTAAATAGTCAACCGGTGTGCCCAGATTGCGAAATAAAAAATACTACTTTTTGAAATAAAAAAATATAGTAATATTGTTAAATAAAGTGGTTTATTTAATCTAGAATATTATTTGAGTTTTGACGCCGATGACGCCGATGAAAAATTTCGGGGCAATATCTGAAATAATAAAAAAGTTATTAGAATTACTTACATTATTATTATGTTAGGTACCCTGTAAAAAAGTAATTTGACGAAACCCTTCATTATAAATATTACAGTATAGCTTGGCAAAAAAGAGTAGAAAATAATGGGGGCGCCACTGTAGGTCCTTATGGCAACACCTATAGCGCACCAAGCTAGTCTTGATACTTAGGTGTATATTTCTGTTATATGTACATTTAAATCCACACATAGTATACTAGTATCAGTAAATATTGTTTAATTGAGCAAGGATCTCGTTATGTAAGTATATAAATAAAAACATTGAAAGTAAATTAAAATTTAATATATTGTTATTAATACATTGTAAGTTCTCTCTCACAGTATTCCTTTTATATTTTTATTCCGTGCTGGCACGAATCCTTCCAATCCTCCTCCGTAATAGCTTGAAACCGTTCCGTTTTAGCACGCTCAGCTGCTTCCTATAAAGAAGAAACTTTTTATGATACCTTTATCTTACCTTTTTCAGTTTATTATTAAGGCACCTAATTTCTAGACCATTTAAAATACAAACGCTATAGTAACTTTATTACAAAGAAATAACACAACATTTAAATTATGTAAAAATAGATTTATATATTAGCTAGTCTAGCTCAAGTATCAAATTCTATGCCCGCGCTATAGCAGAGTACGCAGAACAAACGTAAACATAACCTAACTGCCCGATGTTTATTGTTGAATATTTCACTTGTTCCGTGGAACTTTAATTTAATCCTGCTTTAGGACCATCAAGTTACCTTTGATTCAACTTAAAATTACAAAACAAACTCTCACAAACCTGTCATATCAGCGGTTCTTTGAAAAACATTCTTGAGATCTGAAAGAATAGTTCTGGCCTTAAATTCTGCCAGACATCGCCTGTATACCTTATAAATAACCTCCCTGGCAGCACTTCTAACTGTTTTATTCATTATTTTTCACTTTTCGTCATTTTATCACCACCGCTTGACCGATCCTAGTAAAAAATCCGAGAATTCCTATTCTTTGTTTACAGTTTTACATCAAACGTCATTGTTTTAAGAATGTTGCCATTAAACAAAAAAATTAGTTCCGTTTCAAGACTTTTTTGCCAAGCTGTAAAGTAATTCATTGATGACACGCCTGTCGTGTAATGTAATTTTATTATTTATTAAATAAAAGCTTGTGATGTTTTCAAAGACGGTCATCTGCAAAATTGCGTCAAACCAGACGCAGAGCCATAATCAAGAAGTTGAAGTTGAATCGGTTAGGAACGAAAATTTCAATCAAGTAATAGAAATAAATTAAAACCAGTTTGAGATAACTGCAGGCGGTTGCAAACAGTCTAGAGATAGCTCAACTGATCCATGTCAATACCAAGTCAATAATTTCATAATTATAGATAATTCTTGACTTAGTATTCACTAATGAATCCAAGGTGTGAAATAAATAAATTTAAAAAAAATCAATAAAATAGGAAGGGAGGGTCATAGGTACATATTCCAACCACATACCTATCTAGGTATGGTAAATCATCATCACCTACTATTTTATAGCTAATAGGTAGGGTACCAACTCTTACCAGTGCTTTCTTCACAAGTCCTTGCTCTTTTACGCTTTATAGGCGGCGCCAAAATTGATTGTGATTCAGATTCGTCCGAATCCGATTCGAATTTAACATCTCCTGTAAGTATGTATAACATTAAATGAAACCATAATAACTATCATAATAATAACATCAAAGATGTTTCATCTTTGTAAAGTAAAAAAGTAGGTAGGTACTACCTACCTACTTTAAAAGCAGTAGGCATTTTAGCAAGAAATGTCCTGCAGTACCAACTAAACAGTGGTAGGTAGGGACATTAACAGATTGTCATTTCCAAGCCTTTTTACTTATATGATAGCTTGTAGCTTGGAATGATTCCTAGCTCAAATATGTAGGTAGGTAGGTACTTCTATCGCAAAAATAAATGCCTAACTTGCAATATGCTGCAAACACTATATAAAGTTGAACTTTGACTTATTACTGACATAAGAGTAGGACACGAGATAACTTACCGTTATTTCCAAATTTAAAATCCCACTGACCCAATTACAATCTAATATACAGGTCAACTTTTTAAACTGGC
This sequence comes from Eupithecia centaureata, assembly GCA_944547425.1. Taxonomy (NCBI): domain Eukaryota; kingdom Metazoa; phylum Arthropoda; class Insecta; order Lepidoptera; family Geometridae; genus Eupithecia; species Eupithecia centaureata. Next base: position 13,086,377 of record OX155684.1, on the reverse strand, counting down.
ACCAACCGGCCACCGCCAACTGCTCGAACGAAACCACAAAAAAAAGAAAGAGATAGAAAACTGTTTTTGTAACATTTACTTTATAACGTTAAGTAACGGTAAGTTTACCGATAAAAGCAAAAGTATCGTTACATTGATTTAACGGTATCTCGTCACAAAATTACCGGTATATCATATACCGGTACCTATTTTAGTAACGTTACCTAGTGTTGGGCCGATGTAACGTTACCACCTTTTTACCGGTATATGAAGCCCTGCCTGGTACTATGAATACTAAAATTTCTGCCCTCAATCAAATGTATTCTATTATGTTTATGATTTTGTTCAGGTGGTAGCAAGCGAAATAGGAACAGAAAACTCCACACAAACCGTAGCCGTCAAGATCCTCAATCAGAACAGCTCTCTGGAAGAGAAGGCGAGGTTCCTTGAAGAAACAAGAGTGTACCGAGACCTGAGGCATGATCATATACTGCAGTTCCTCGGGAAATGCCTCGAGGAGGAACCCTGGCTGCTGCTGTTTGAACTCTGTACTCAGGTAAATAGAGTTTAGGTTTGATTTCGGAAATCATTAACTTTATTTCTTAACCTTTCACAATAAGCACTTAGACAAGGTAATTTTCAAACTATAAAAGTAGGAAATAAGGTTTCAATTGATTTTATCTTGGCTTAAATTGTTTGTCCACCTGTGGAAGAAGCGAAGAATAACTAATTCTTAAAAAACACCCTTTTTCCTATAACCTATTTTAGCAACTTTCTTTAGACGAGTTCCAATAAACGTTTGTTTAATAAATAACTAGCAGCGCCTCGCGGTTTCACCTGCGGTTATTCCTGTTCTGGGATAAAATATAGCCTATATTATATTATTCCATACTATAATCTATCTCTGTGCCAAATTTCATCCATATCCGTTCAGTAGTTTAGTTTAAAGAGTAACAAAGATCCATCCATCTATCCATCCATCCATACTTACAAACTTTCGCGTTTATAAGGATTAAAGTAGATAAAACTTTATTAACAACGAAAATTACAAGCACAGAAATAGAAAAATTACAACTAGTATTTACAATTGAAACCATTGAGCTAACTGCAGACGGTTGCAAACAGTCTAAAGGTAGCTCAATTGATCCATGTCAATACCAGTCGGAAGCGTTTTTAGGATTAAATACTATTGTCAATGTTGAACTGAGCGATATCTGGCCAAGCATTAACGTCATTGATGTTATAATTTATGGAGTAATAAGCCTTCTTGATAAGATTTTGTTAAATGTACTGTTTGAATCTACGAATGGGAAGCTTAGATGCTTCAGATGGAAGCTTATTATAGAAGGGCACACAATTGCCCATGAATGATTTTCCCACTTCTCGTATCTAAATCAATGGGATGTGTAACTTGTGGATTGATTAACTATTTTGGCTCAGTTACTACTTTTTTATCTCTGTAATTTTTTGAAGTTAACCAATTTCGTATAAATTTCGCAGGATCTACAAAGATATCTCATAGTAAACCGTCCGCGAATGGCGATCCTTAACGAGAACGGGGTGCCACTGCAGCTTATGAGTGACGTCAGTTCGGCGCTCGCTTACATGCACTCGCATGGATTCACTTACGGGTGAGTTGTAATTTAGATCTTATACTTTCTTTGATTGCCTTTTTTTTCAAATATCGAGGTGAGACCAAACATTTTTTTAAGCCTTTGACAAATGTGTTATGTCAATATTCTAAACTTGTCTATCGAGTGTGTGTGGGTTTTGATACATTGGTGATCGCAATAAAGGTATTCATATTTTCTTTGAAGAATAGCAATGTTACTTACATCTTAAGGCTCAGTTTGAAGGGAGCCTTCCAAAAACTTAGTCCCTTCAGAAGTAAGTTATATGAAAAGCTACTTTAGCTGTGACGCAACAAAGTTCAATTCAGCTGGCAGAAGCGGTTAGTGCCCATAGTGATTTGTAACTTCAAGTTATCGACCGCTGTAGGTATAGGGTGCTGAAATACTATAAAGAACCTCTTTACAGATACCTCTGGGGCGGTTCGGTCCTAGTTCGGGGCGAATCGGACGAGGCCCGCGCGGTGCTCGGCCGCTACGAGATCGTAGAGCCGGAGCACGATTGCTTCGCACCAGAAGTATTGCGACGTGGCGCCATCTACACTGTAAGTACACCATAATACACATTTTGACTGAAAGTGAAGTGAATGGTTGAAAGCGAGTCAAATGTGTCTTTAAAAACCATCGAACGCCGCTCGCAACTTCAATCAGACCTTAATCTCTATCTTTGTTATGCTGATGTAGGCGCGGCGTAGGCGAACGCGATAGAAATAGTAGCCGTTAAAAATTTCTTACAGATTATTGGTTGTTTCTTATAACAGCAATAACTGAAAAGTTATTGTATTTTGCACTAAAAGTAATTTTTCTGTAACTAGACTATAAAGTATAATTGCCACAATAAATTATAGCAAGCAAAGCCCATCTTTGTAACCGATATTATTTATTATTATTATAAATACTTAGAAACAATGAGAAGTCAGTAGAAATGAAGTCTAATTTCATTTGTATTGTTTTAGCCAAGCAGCGAGATCTGGTCCCTCGGCACTCTCATCTGGGAAGTGTGCTCGTGGGGTTCCATCCCTAGCGCCGGCGCGCCCTCGCCGCCGCCCGAACTGCCCTGTCCTTACAAGAATCATCTGTAAGTACACTCACTAAGGTTGCTAATCCAATAGATAGAAACTGGCAACAGAATTGATTAGTTATGAAATACTAGCGAGCCTGTTGGGTTTGGTTTATCCTATCACACGTAAGTTATATAAGTGCTAGTGGTTTATTTGTCTTTTTTTCCACTAGTGGACAAAAGATTGAAGCGAAGAGATAACCAACTAACACTACTTATATTATATTGATAATTATATACCTACTAGCGACCCGCCCCGGCTTCGCACGGTTTTATTATACATATAAACCTTCCTCTTGAATCAATCTATTAAAAAAACCGCATCAAAACCCGTTGCGTAGTTTAAAGATTTAAGCATACAAAGGGATATATGGAAATAGTGTCATAGGGACAGAGAAAGCGACTTTGTTTTATACTATGTTGTGTAAACTATCACGTTTAAAATTTTACTTGTCAAGTGCTTATTGAGTAAGCTTAAAGAAATTTATTAACAACGAAAATTACAATCAAAGAATACAAAAAATTACAACTAGTATATACAATTGAAACCATTGAGCTAACTGCAGACGGTTGCAAGCAGTCTAAAGGTAGCTCAATTGATCCATGTCAATACCAGGTGGAAGCGTAAAGAAATAAAAAGTTATAAAAAGAAAAAAGTTACTGATTTACTATTATTATCGACAGCTACCAAGTAATGCAGCTGTGCTGGAACCTGAACCCAGAGGAGCGTCCCACGGCGGCGCAGGTCAACGCCCTCGTCGAGCACCTGCGCGCGACGCACGCCGCGGCGCGCGCGCAGGCCGCCGAGCACGAGCACGGTGACCTGTACGCCAGCTCCGACTTCGAGGAGCGCTGGCAGCGCCTCAAACCCAACTCCATACCCAAGGTAATACGGCACAAACTACAATAACTGTACTATAGCTGTAACAATACTAATAGAGTGCAGGCCGCCGAGCACGAGCACGGCGACCTGTACGCCAGCTCCGACTTCGAGGAGCGCTGGCAGCGCCTCAAACCCAACTCCATACCCAAGGTAATACGGCACAAACTACAATAACTGTACTATAGCTGTAACAATACTAATAGAGTGCAGGCCGCCGAGCACGAGCACGGCGACCTGTACGCCAGCTCCGACTTCGAGGAGGGCTGGCAGCGCCTCAAACCCAACTCCATGCCCAAGGTAATACGGCACAAACTACAATAACTGTACTATAGCTGTAACAACACTAATAGAGGAGCGTCCGACGGCGGCGCAGATCAACGCATAGTTCACAATTTTACATCTAAGTGCTTATTTTGTTAGCCTAAAGAAATAAAATTATTGATTTCTGAATAACCTGTACGTTTCCACAGGTGGACGAGCACATCGCAATAATCCACGCGCCGTCCACTTCCGCCGCCCACTTCACCGAGTCCGAACCCGTTGATAACACGCTCAGTGTCGACATGGACACCGCAGTCTCACGATCCAGTAGCATCATGTCCGACAAGGACCCTCTCGAGAGCCAGATCAAATCGGAGAGCCTCACCAATCTACACGGGTCCTTAGAAGACGTAGGAAACATTTACCTTACCCATAACGAAACAGCAGCCCTAGAATGTAACCAGGGAAATATTCTAGAAGATAGGGAAAGGGAAAACGACCGCTCTGATAGCTCAGTCGACCCCTGGCTGAAGGAAATCATAGCCGGTAGTCAAGACGACGTCAGCTACTACAAAGACGTCAGCGATGTCATCAAGAATCTCGATAATATACTCAATTCGGAGAAAACTTCAAGCTCAGAGTCAAGCCACCAAGCCAGTCCATCCAGAGATAATCTCAGCCTCGATTGTAAGAAGGAATATCCGGTCCAATCTAGTATGGTCAAATCACCCGGTATCAGTAACTTCCAGAACCTACTTGATACTGGTTTCCCGAAGGATGATGAAACTGAGAATGAGGATGAGTTGGACCGTGATACTATAGGTACGCTCAGCCACTCGTACGAACGACACAGCGATACCGCGAGCCAACACACGCTGGAGAACATCACTCCCGATACGCCCATGAAAGACTTTGATGTATCCGTCGAAATCGAAAATCAAACTATAAGTGTATTAGAGAAACCTATAGAACAAAATGAAGAATTGCCAAAAGTAATAGTCGATAAGAAAGTGCCGAAACTAAAAGAGTTATGTGTAGTCTCGAACCCTAGTTTAAGTGAAACTGTTAAAGAACAATTAATAGTAAAAGACTGTGAAACATCATGTGATAGCATAAGAACTGATAATGAAGAAACTAAGTCATTAGTTGATGTAGTGAATACCGAAAGTATACCACGAGATGAAAATGAGATATATTATTCTGTACAAGATCAAAGGAGGTCTGAAGAAATGCAATTGGTACACGATGAACGAAAGCCTGATGGAATACTGTCTAATAGTGAAGAAAAAAGCAATGTGGATGAAACAAGCGAAGATATACGAACAGAAACTGATGAGTTAGAAACCGAAACAGATGATCTGAAAACTGAGAGCGATGATATGCGATCAAAAAGCGAACATCAAACTAATGTTGATGAATCGGAAACTAAAACAGATGAAGTGCAATCGCACACAGATAATGGAGAAACAGGAACCGATGAAGTACTTACAGATAACGATGAAGTTCAAACTAAAAGTGAAGAAATCAAAGATGAGAAAAAAGAGGACGCCATCTTGCCAACAAATAATGAAACTAGCATAGATACGCTACCTTCTGTTACTGAAGAAGTTTCCATCACTACTGATGCGTCCCATCTAAAGCTAGATTCTTTAGATGATCTGGAAACAACGGAAAGTGTAAACAATTATAGTAAAAATGCAACAATATTAGTGAGTGATCTCGATATTGTTTCTGATAGTTCTAAGGATCAACAGGATAAAACTGAATCTAAAGTAGAAATAGCACAAGGAGAGAGCCCTGAAATAGTACAAACACATGGTAAAGAGCCAATTGATGCAAAATGCGAAATGATTAAATCAATACATAAGCCAATAATTAAAAAACTTGTCTCATTATTAAATCAGGAACCAAATGAATACACTGATTCCAAGATAGAAAATACTTCACCGATACATATTGCACAAACAAGCGTTGGATGCATAGATGAGAATGTTGATGCAATTGAAGATCAACGTGTATTTAATTCAGAGGGATCAGTAAATTGTAAAAAAGAGGTTGTTTCAAATGAAGTTAAATTAAAAACAACAAACGATTTAACAATGCCTACAGATATGCCAAAAGTTGATTCAATTGAGAAGCAAGAACTTCTTTGTTTAGAGAAAGTTATGGAAGATAAATTGAAAACAATAAATGAACCAATAACGCCTACGGATTTACCAAACATACATTCAACTAAACATCAAGAATTCCTTGATTCAGAGCAATCAGTAATCCAAGAAATTATTGGAACAAACGATAATAAATTTAAAACAACAATTGAGTCAAAAGATTTACCAATAATTGATCTATTAGATAACCAACAAGTGATTGATTTAGAGAAAGCAGCAAACCAAGAACATGTTGATACAAAGGAAGATAAATTTAAAAGAACAATTGAATCAACAACTCCTACAGATTTGCCAAAAGTTGATTCAAATAATAAACAAGAAGTGATTGATTTTGAAGAAGAAGTTAACCACCACGAAGATATTATAACGAAAGACGCATTGAAAACAACAAATCAATCAACAACGCTTATAGATTTGCCACCTGCATTAGTACAAAATACAAATAATACTGAAAACTTAGTTGATAGTGAAAACGTCAATGAGAACGTAGATAGTAAGGATGATAACGCCATGTCTAGATCTGATAATTCTATAATGATTGATATGAATGAGCTGATAAACGACAGCACTGTGTATATAGATCTCATTAATAATACTAATAGTCAAAAACTGAATAGCCCTGTAGATAGTAATAATGATAGGAATAACGAGAGTACACAAAACGTAGAAACTCCTGGAAGCACTTTCAGAAACGAATCTACAGTTTACATGGATCTGCCGAGTTTTGAAATTATTAAAAGAACAGATGTTTTCTTGCATTCGGAAAAGGTCAATCAAGGAAGTAACAATCATAATGATAAAATATGTTCTAGCACACCCTTAGCTAGCGATAACTCCGCTGATACTGGAAACACTTTAGAAAATACCACATGCGAAACGTTTAATCTATTCGACACCAGAGACCAGATGCAGAATGTAGAAATGACAGTGAAGGAAATGAGACGCACTTCTGATTGCATGAGTCCATTCGATTCGCCGACCAAAAGTCAACCCACCGACACATTCGACGAAAACAGCTCTGTAGTCCTAGGATCACTAGACAACTGTTCGATAGAACTGATCAAAGGCATGAGGTCGAACGTAGAAATGGTAGAAATGCCCCGCGAGGAGTTACTAGCGTTCTCCTCAAACTTCAGCGAGATGAACCTTGAGACGCCCTCACCGCTACGCGATGGTAACTTCCTGAACGAAGTCCCGGATATAATGCCTGATGATAATGTCTTCGATGATCTAGCGTCGATAACAGAGCCTAAGGATGAGCCTCCGAGCGACAGTAGTAGTGGACCGGACGGTACTGAGAAACACGTGTCACCTTCAACACCACCCAACTCCCCAGGAGTCTTCCCTTCTACTTCTGCACCTAAATATCTAGTCGAAATTGATTTGAACGAACCACCCGTAGACAACCTTCAGGATGAAATAGAATTGAACCAAATCGAGCTGCAAATAACGTCCAAATTAGCTATAGCGGAGAATGAAAACAATCTAAACATAGAATATTCTGGTCCATTGACTGTAGAAGGTTTGATAGAGGAAGGTGGAATAATGCGAGAGAATGATGAGATTCCTGAGGCTTATTTGGCTGGGAATGGGGAGGTGCTCGATGATCTTAGGGAAAACCTAACGTTGGATGAAGAATGCGTGAAGGCGCTTCGGAATGAACTGGAGTTGAAGCTTCCTTTGGCACAAGTGAGTTACTTTTTAGCTTCGAAATCAAATTAGATACGTTGATGCAAAAACCGAATAGGCAGAATTGTTACCCGTAATTATTCCGTTTATAGGTTGCGTCGATCGAGCCCCAAGTAGACGGAGACGGCGAGTGGTCTGCGGAACTGCCTCCACCGCCGGAGCTGGTGGTCAGCTACCCGGGCGCGCTCAGTCCCATCCAGGAGGAGACGGGCCCGCAGCTGTCTGCCTATGAGAACGATTTACAATGTGAGTGTGTGGAGTCAAGTAGACGGAGACGGCGAGTGGTCTGCGGAACTGCCTCCACCGCCGGAGCTGGTGGTCAGCTACCCGGGCGCGCTCAGTCCCATCCAGGAGGAGACCGGCCCGCAGCTGTCTGCCTATGAGAACGATTTACAATGTGAGTGTGTGGAGTCAAGTAGACGGAGACGGCGAGTGGTCTGCGGAACTGCCTCCGCGGCCGGAGCTGGTGGTCAGCTACCCGGGCGCGCTCAGTCCCATCCAGGAGGAGACGGGCCCGCAGCTGTCTGCCTATGAGAACGATTTACAATGTGAGTGTGTGGAGTCAAGTAGACGGAGACGGCGAGTGGTCTGCGGAACTGCCTCCGCGGCCGGAGCTGGTCGTCAACCTCCACCGTGGAGCATATTTTGAGGAGGCTTAAGTTATTCCAGTGCCAGGAGCCTTAGGGATAGGGATCTAGAATGTTCGAACTTTCTGCATGAAACAGCCTAGGTAGACCCCTTACACTCTGGAGTGACGACCCCGGTGAAGGACGCGGGAAACGGCTGGATGCGGGCAGCGAAGGAATGAGCCTGTCATGGAATGATTGAATTAACGATTGGCGATCAAGGTCGTTGCTATTTATAGGTGATCTATATATTTTGGCTCAAATTTTTAGTGTTTTCGTGTAGCTTCATGGTATTGAGACAAAATTGATTTAAAAGTAATGTTTTATGCATATTGTTTGTAATTGACAAACTTCATTTAATTTTGTAGGGAACCCCTCAATCCGCACCGACTCATCGGAAAGCTACCCTGAGCCGTGCAACAACTCGACGGATGACGTCACGGAACTACCCACGGGCAACCAAGAACACACCGACACCATGCCTTCGAGAGATAACTCGCATTCGCAGAACCACACTTACACTGTTTGTAAGGAAACCGCTGCGAGCAGTCGAGAGTGAGTCTTATACTAGTATTTATAGTGTCCAGAATATAGGAAGCAAAGTTTTAGTTAAATAGCTCTGATGTTATTCTTACTCAGACAAATTTCTTGCGTCTCTGCGTATACAAAAATGCAACCAATGAGCGGAAAAATGTGCGTACACTCATTAAAAATAGCAAGCTAAACAGACTGATATATTTAATCACTACATGGTATAAAACAAAGTCGCTTTCTCTGACCCTATGTCCCAATGTCCCTATGTATGCTTTAACCTTTAAAACTACGCGACGGATTTTGATGCGCTTTTTTATAATAGAAAGAGTGATTCAAGAGGAACGTTTATACGTATAATAAAACCGTGCGAAGACGGGGCGGGTCGCTAATCACTACATAGTATAAAATAAAGTCGCTTTCTCTGTCCCTATGTCATTGTGTCCCTTTGAACGCTTAAATCTTTAAAACTACGCAACGGATTTTGATGCGGTTTTTTACAAACATTTGTCTCAAGGCGGGAATCGAACCTGCAACCTCGTGCGTCGCAGTCGGACCTTTGCCCACCGCACTATGGGAAAATTGCGTATGTTTCGTCTCAAAACTCCGTATCTCAGTTATTTCAAAACTAAATGATCTGTAATTTTGCACACATATACGTGAAAGTATAAGGTTTAATAGAAAAAATAATAATTTTGAAAATTATGTTTATTAATTTATTTAAAAAATAAAACTTAAAAAAAATACATACATTTATAAGAAAAAATACTTTTTAGGTAATTTACTTAGGTACATAAGATAGAATTAAATATCATTGTATAAACAGTATCTAACGAGAAAAAAATAATGTACAAAATTCAACAAAAAAAATTCATTTTCGTTGACAGAAGAAGGGACTTGGCTTCATCGAAAAGTTCTTTCGATATTGTTTCTGAGGCATTTCTCAAACTTGATATATACGGATCAGAAGTGTACAATAAGGTATGGAACACGTCTGTATTGGTAGCCGCTCTTGAACACTTTCTAGAATGATGAAGTCTAAACTTTTTGTAATCCTTGTTGCGGGATTCTTGAGCGTCTTCGGACAATTGTCCGATAGGTAAAATAGCATAGTACTCAATGGTTTTTACTCCGTGAATAAGTATTTTATGTACGGAGGAAGGCATATAATATACCAATTATAATTATTTACGTACAGTTGGGCGGTACTATATGCGTATTCACCGAACTTTTTTGAATCAGTGGCCATTCCAGATGACATAGTTTGTAGTATAATATACATTCGTTTTATAAGTTCTACGTCTACACCTGTAATGTCTGCAGAGCAAGAGTAATTCTGAAAAAATCTCCGAGCTGTGTTTCCGTCATTACTATTTCCAGTGCCTTGTCGAGGTTTATCGATATGCAGTCCCATTTCCTCCCTAAACCGCTTTTGTACCAGTTTTTTCTTTTCGTTTTTGTTTTTTTATCACTGTAATGGCCATTTTATCAATTTAACCTTAATAGATAACAGATGATTATGTGAGAAATAAAAAGATATTGGAAAAAAAATATTTTTTTATCTCGCGATATGTTTTGGCACCGTGTCAGGAAAGGCGCAAGTATGCGCAACTTTTTTTTTTCTCCTCATGTAAACTAATGTATAAAGGTCGTAATACAACAAATATCTCGACATCGGCAAACAGCGGCAAACGGGTAAGCCTCGTTAAAAAAAAAAGTAACCCGAAAATTATACCATCTTAAACTATATCGGTTAATTTTAATTTATTTATTTATTATACATAATATTATTTAAGAAACGTTATGAAGAGATTATAAGCATTTCAAAAATGTATAATACTTATACATTTATATCAAAAACTTTCGAGTAATGTGGCGTTGAATTGTAGTAATGTATTGTGCCAAAATCACATCATTGAACATGAGTTAGCTTTGATGCCTTTTTATATACATTATGGTTAGCAAAAAATAATTAAAAATATATAGAAAAGAAAGCTTATTTATAAGACTAAATTAAATAATTAGTTTTACTCCATAACAACGACTTTCACGTGAAACGGTTTTGAGACGGCCTTGTATGGGGCTTTCCCATAGTGCACCGGGCCACAGAGGTCGTCGTCAAATGACAAAGTTCATTTCAATACAGCAGCTACTACAGAACCTCGCTCAAAATCTTAGTAATGTAATAGGGACTTTTGACCTAGTATTAAACTCTTGGTTCTCTATAGAAAATTAGACATAAACAACAAAATAGTTTTTAAAAATTTACATTACTTTTACTTGAACATCAAGTTCATTTTAAATTATGCATAATCAATAAGCGAAACTAAAATGGTATGATTCGAATTACATAATCTACCGTTATCCTTCATCAAAACACGCACGGGCTAATTATTATTGTAGCGCTACTTAGTAATCAAGTTTCTACACGCTTCCTTTACAGTCTCACTATGAGCGCGGACAGTTTGAACGGCAGTCCTCTCAAGCTGAAAGAACCCACGCTATCGCCAATCGATGATAAGACTTATACCAAAGAGGATAAGGATACAAATTGCGAACGCATATCTCAAGTGTCGCCGTTCCTCGTCAGTCCAACGACTGACACCTCAGCGCCGGAGATATCCGACAACACCCGAGTGTCCACATCGAAAACGACCTTACCTACTGACGCGAAGCACTCCCAACCAGAATCTCAGTGTCTCTCCAAAGCCACAAGCATCGACTCATGGTGCTCCAACGATACGCTTTACAACGTAGAGGAAAACTTCGATGATCTCGCTTTAGAACCGGACCCCGACTGTGCTGAGTTCGAGAATGATAATGAAGGGAATAGCGACAGCACGGACACGCTCACACATCACGATGAAGTCCAAGAGCTCAGCCACTGCTCTACTTACATCGTCCATGACAGCAAATCGGAAAACTGCGAGAGTTTTTCACCTGATTCTATTACAGCGGACGGTAACTACACGTATACGAAGGTCAAAACCGATGTCCTCACCACGCCTTCCGCTACCGACGTCTACGATTCTACCAAACCGTCAAAGGATCAAGCATACGGGACCCTTATGTCTGGTATACCATCTTACTCCTGCACCACGGAAGTAGCAACAGCCTCAGGGTTAGAAGACGCCTGGAAGCTTCCACAACCCGAATTGATACGCAGAAGTCCTCAACCTGAAGAAGTTTTATCACCAACGCGGCAGACGGAAGAAAAGGAATGCCAAGATGAAAGCAGCCCGAACATCATCGATCATAATCTGAAGAAAATGGACAGTGTAGAGATATGCTGTTTGCAAGATAGCTTGAGAGATGTGAGCGAGCCACAATGTAGAGAAGACGTCGTCGTAGATGATAGCCCCAACTGTCAGTACATGAACATGGATCCCTCTATAACCAGCACTCCTATTGTAGAAATCGGTACCGATGATAACATTGAACCTATTCCGCTTCAGCTACCCGAGATCACAGACTACTCGATATCCAGCTTCACAAACTTCCAACAATCCGTCGAAGTCAGGCCCCAAGACTTGTCTTCCAACACAAAGATACCAGACGACACGAAAGGCACGGAGAGCCTACTCGAAGGTGAAAGCAGAACGTTCAGCGGAAACAGCAGTAGCTCTCAAGCTGGTCGTTCCCCGAACTATTACGATTTCGTAAACTCAGCCCTTGCTAAACCTCAAGATTTGAACTCCAGGGACGGATCTAGTCAAAACATGAGCGGTGTAAGTTCGGAGGGGTTCACGCAATTTGAGAACTCTGTGAGGTACTGTCCGCAAGATCTATCATCGTTGATCGACGCCAGTTCTCTACTGCTTAGAAGCGAGCGAATGTCTGGAGAAGCATTGAACTCAATCTCTCAAAGTTACAGCTACCCCAGCTACCAGACTAGTCAATCCGACAATCAAACTCAGACTTCCAAAATAGAAGAACAAGTCCAGTCTGGCGAGGTCCAATCTCTACCGAATATTCCGCCTATAATCTCGAATTTAACAGAATCTCCGGTCATGGAACCAAGTTTACTGATAAACTTTGGCCCGGAGGACGAAGAAGAGCAACCCCACTCGATCATTGTGACCGAAATACCAATGAATACCACTAACTCTACGCCGAATCGAACGTACGATACGCACACTGAATATCACAACGTATCTTCCGACTCACACCAAAATAGCCATTTTACCAAACCACTGGATCTGTCAAAGACCAATGGTGAAAGTATCAATGAACTCGATAGCCTAATATCAATCGAACAGAGTTCTAACGTCGAAACTGTAGTTGAAAACGAAGCGATACCGAAAATTATCGAATCTTTAATCGAAGAGGAACCACCGACTTCCGAAACAGAATCTCCGAAAGAAGTCACTGATTCACCGAAGTCCGATAAAACTGCAAAAAACGACTCAATCTCAACAGATGTTCCTAAAGTGAATGGCAACGGAGTGAACATAGCTACAGTAAACTTCCTCAACGAAACCTTCGAAGAACTGATGGAGAGTAACGTCGACGACAAAGATGATACTGAGGATCCGAAATCGCCTACCGACCTCGCATCGCCTATAGTAGACCTAGCTAGTCCCAAAGACTCCGTAGAAACGATAACCACTCAGGAAATCAAAACAAATGGTCAGGCAGAATCTCATAAAGAAGTGACGGAGGACTTTTTACAGAATGAAAAGAATTTCTGTCAGTTGGATTCCTTTTTACCTATGCTGAGTGATATCAGATTCACAGGTGAGAACATTTTAAATTACTTAGGCCTAATTATTTAGATTAATCAAACAGATACGAAAATAAAAACATGTTTCCGGGTATGTAATGGGCACCATGGTTGGCTTCCAACATCCATAAGAGAATGGTTCATGTAGGTTCATCCTGCAATACATTTATGGCATCATTTATTATCTACTACAAATATATTTACCTACTTATTGCTTGACGATCGAAAAATCTATAAATTTCCAAAGGCCTGGTCTTAATTAAAAGGGATTCGGACAGTAGCAGGTTAGTCGTTTAACTCGTATTAATAATTTTTTTTTATTTAAATGACATTTGCTAATGAAAACATCAATCCAAAACATTAAAATGTTATTGCCCGTTTAACTTCATGGCTTTATGATAGATAGATAGTTTTTTTATTGCATAATTAAAACTAAACAATTTATAATGAAAGCTACAATTGCCGGTATTATCGCTCAAGAGAGCAATAAATAAATCTATCTTTTAGGACCAGCAACAGAAATCATGAGTACATCCTTCTCTCAAGAGTCACCCACCGAGCCGACCTCCCCTGAGTGCGAGCAGGACAAACCTACCGCCGCGGAGATCCTGAAAGACTGGGACAGCGATAGCGAATCGCATTCGAGCAATTCATCCAGCGGTGAATTCATTTGGAAGGTAAGGATGTGATTTTTGTGGGCTGTTTGGTGGCCTTGGTAGTTTACTATTCAATTTAAGCGATTGTAGACCAACAAAGGTTAGCTAAGCTAAACCAGTGTTAGATGGAGGCATGAGAATTTATAGTTTTGCGGTGTACATAATATATCTACCTTACCTAAAAGCAATAAGCTGAACTAACTAAAACTAATAGTTTGGCTTAGTGCTATTTGTCTCCAATTAGCACAAATCTAGATTCTGTTGGTACAAAAATACGATACAAATTAGTTTGACAGCTCTTTAAGTTATTTTGTTCCACCGATTAGAAAGAGACGGTAACCTTTTTAGTCCTGTCAAATCTTTTGTTTAGTTTTTGTGCGATCTGAATCGACATACAAGTCAGATATCTTTGCATTGCGGGTTTATTAAAACGTAGACCTTTTGCCACAATCTCATAGGTAATACTACCTGCCTATAAGCCACCGATTGTGCCACATAAAATATAAATTAGTGTAAAGTATATACTGTTTTGATATTCCATTAAAGTTATTATCTATCTCATTCTCTCTTTGAAAAGAGAGGAGAAATATCATAAAATCTTTCTTTTACCTTGTTTAAAATTACCAGGTCTTGACGACCTATGCGACGCAGTAGGTTTTAATTCCCGTTTTGGGACAAATGTTTGAACGATCTGCAAATACTTGTTTCGAGTGTTCTGGGTGTTTTCTATAAGTAAATAAATCATGTTTATATGTAATGCATGAATGTAATATATGTTATCAGTTGTCTGGTCGATGCGACGCGTGACCCGAGAGCTGGTGAATATCTGGCTCAGCGCATCAGCATTGCCATACAGCGTGGTAATGCAGCCAGTGTCTTGGGGACGCTTCCGACTGGTATTGACATGGATCAATTGAGCTACCTTTAGACTGTTTGCAACCGTCTGCAGTTAGCTCAATGGTTTCAATTGTAAATACTAGTTGTAATTTTTCTATTCCTTGCTTGTAATATTCGTTGTTAAGGTGATTTCGCGTCCAGGACTAAGCATAGCTCCGCTACTAGATGGCGATGATTTTCAATTTTGATGTTTTTCACTATTTTCTAATTAAATTGTTCATAATTGTTTAATAGTAATGTATTTGCCGCAAATGGTATGTTGTTTTTTATGTACCAAGCAATTTTTCAAGTGTTGAAAGCATTTAGGGAGCTTGTATTTGGGAAGAGCAAAAAAGATCTTGCCTGTGTGAGTGATCGGCCGCTACGAGTCACTCACACAAAAAAAGATCTTGCCTGTGTGAGTGATCGGCCGCTACGAGTCACTCACACAGGCAAACCCTATAAATTCAGTGGAACTAAAATAACTACTGTTCGAAAAATAACAGAGATAATTGGAGACGCCTTAGGACTAAATATTTTTCGGACCAATATTTCCGTTTTCGGGACATTACTAAATTACATCTAAAATTAATTAAATAAAACCACTAGTTAACGAACTAATTTTCGACTCTTGTTTTTTTTAAGAATAAAAACAGGCTCTATTTACACTAAAAAAAAAAATTGGAGGTAATTTTCTTTTATCGTTTTGAACAATTTAAGTAAAAAGGCGCAGAGGGTAATGTTATTTACAAACTAGCTTATTAGCTAAAGAATATCTTTCAAATCATAGGTAAAAAAAAAATACTTTTCATGCTATTTATTAATTTCGTTAAATCATTGGAATTGACAAATAAATTGAAAAAGTTCACAATAACAATCATTAATTTTAAATGTACTCACTGTGAAAGTTGTTCCAATTTTATAATAAAACTAGTTTTTTGCGTGCTGCGCGGGCTGCGAGCAGCCCGCGTCCGTCGAGTTGCTGTTTATTTTAAATTTAGAACCCCTTTTCGTAACCTACACCCTCGTTTTGGTCGAAATTGATACCCATGAGGGTATTTTGCGATTTAAAAACTTTAGCCATTTTGGATTTCAAAATGGACGTCTTTATCGTAATTATCGGGTTGTAGTTATTCGAAAACGATACCCATATGAGGGGTGTGGGGTCGGCCCATGCTACCACACTGCGCGGCTCGCTACGCTCGCCTTGCAGTGTGACGGGAAGCGCGGCTCGCTTCGCTCGCCTTGCTGGGTTTCAGTAGTCGCATTGCGGTTCGCTTCGCTCACCGCAATACGACTCTGCCCATGCTACCATACTGCGCGGCTCGCTACGCTCGCCTTGCAGTGTGACTCGAAGCGCGGCTCGCTTCGCTCGCCTTGCTGGGTCTCGGTCGTCGCATTGCGGTTCGCTTCGCTCACCGCAATGCGACTCTACCCGTGCGATCACACTGCGCGGCTCGCTACGCTCGCCTTGCTGGGTCGCGGTCGTCGCATTGCGGTTCGCTTCGCTCACCGCAATACGACTCCACACTGCGCGGCTCGCTTCGCTCGCCTTGCAGTGTCGGATCGCGGCTCATATATGCGCTCATATGGCGCCGACATCATATTCGAAATCCTCACCCCCGAGTTAGTCGAAAACGATACCCATATCAATTTTTTTGGTGGGGGGGTTCCAGGGGGGCAGCGGCGGGGGGTCACAGCACGGCTCGCTTCGCTCGCCGTGCTGCGACTCCCCCTCTGCTGCCTCTCCTGAAGCCTCTGTAGTCGCATAGCGGCTCGCTTCGCTCGCCGCAATGCTCCCAGGGGGGGGGGGAGGTCGTCGGGGGGAACGCAGCACGGCTCGCTTCGCTCGCCGTGCTGGTTCCCGGTGACGCATCTCGGCTCGCTTCGCTCGCCTCGATGCTCCACCCCAAAATAAACCCTAAAAATGGGTCAAAAAACGGTTCTTTTTTAAAAAAGGGGGTCTGGGGGTGCAAAGGGGTCAAACTTTTTTTGGCTTCCCCAACTATTCGACCTTCTCTACGCGACTGTGAAAAGATTTTTTTTCCATCGCGAGCCATTCGGGAGATACGAAAGGGGGTTCAAAAAAGGGGTCATGGGGGGGGTCAATTTTTTTTTCTTTCGATTAAAGACTAAACCCTCTATACGATCCCGCCATCCGAAATCCTCCATCGCTCCTTCATCCGGGAGCAATTCAAAAGCGGGGGGTCTCGGGGGGTGTTGGGGGTCAAAAAAATTTCACCCCCCACAATGGTTTCTAACCCTCTACACGACCCCACAAAAAAATCTGACCAACCCCCCTACACGGCCGAAGAATCCCCGGGGGGTCCTAGAGGGGGTTCGAAATTTAAAAAAGTTGGAATTTTCCCAGACTCACCCCCACCTCCCCTCTACATTTCCGTAAAAAAAACCATACCTCCCCCTCCACCAACAGGGAGAACAATTATGTCAATCAGTGAGTCAGTGGTAATCGAATTTTATATATAAGGTAATTACATTAAAATTATTAGCGTAAGGAAGTCTCCACTTTTTTTGACTGTTCTTTGTGTACTTAGGTATTTTAGCTCCGATTTTACGACCACTTATAAAAGATTAAAAGTAATACAAATTTTCACAGTATTTCAATAACTCACTTTGGACTAGCGGTTTGAACAGTCGGGTGGGTGCGACGATGTATAGTCGTACCATGGTCGTACCTGGGTTCGAAACCACCGAAAATTTAATTTACTTTTTGCTTTTTGAAAATGAAATATCCACAAAATTTTGATACATCCCGTTAGTACGGGCTCGAATCCCTTCAACACTACCAAAATTTTTGATTTTTATCATTTTTATTCTTTATATTTTGAACAATGTCATAGACCTAGTACAAACAAATTCATATTTGTCATAAATTACTTATTGTAAGCCTTCCTAAGTCTATTTGATTGTTATATAAAACTTTGGTAGACTGTTCTGCGTAGGTACATCCCACAAAGGGTCCTGACCTCGTTTCTAACGGTATGACAAAAATAAAAAGAAACAGTTATGTACTATCAACACCAACTGATTTTTATTTTATTTTAGCTCTTACGCCAGCTAAGTTCAGGCATTTTTACAAATCGCTCATTGAATGCAAAACGGCCACATTTCAAAAATTTAGAAAATGGTTTTATTTCTGATAAAGTATATTTTCTCTTGAGAACATTTCATAAAGCTAGTTTAATTTAAACATTGATTTCTTTTTATTGGGATAATTATCTTAACTTTGCTTCAAAATTTTAATGCAAAATGGGCTTTTGTAGTTTTTATCAAGTTGGGTGATAGCTATAACAGCGACCATTATTTTAAAAAATAGAGCAAAAAATTACGAAAACAATGATGTTTTAATATTAAAAAAGAAAAACTTTAACTTTTCAAAAAAATCATGTTCAAAATTTTGTTTTGGCTCTCTGTAAAAAGTTACGATTAGTCTAATAAAAAAAATATATATATAATTCCGGACAGTCCACACATCATCATCTAGCCCCAAGGCGAGCAAAGCTCGTATTATGGGTACTAGTTGACTGATAAACTTAATACAATACATTACATGGATATATATTTTTTTTATAAATACATAGAAAACACCCAGACCAACGGAACAATTTCATGTTCAATTTCTGTAGATCGTACACAATTTTTTCCGACACGGGAATCGAACCCACAACCGGTCGCAGGCGGACCTTCGCCCACTGCGCCACATCGGTTGTCGCTGATGAATGATCGAAATGCTTTGCATACAATCTGACACGTCTGATGCTGGGGCCACACTACCGTGATATGCCGATAATTATTTTAATTATAACTTATACAACACCTAGGTGTAACCACGATTTATGGCCATAATTTTACAATGCCAATCAATATGGCAAATGGCGGTAGACAATAGCTCCGGCGGCGGTCTTTTTTCGCACATCAAAGAAGATTACCGCAGTAATTAATGCGTTTGTGGCCACTACCGTTTGTCCAGTGTGCAATATGAGCTCACCGGCGACGCACGTGATATTTTTACCGCCTTATTTATTGACATATCTAGGTAAACTCTAGTGTAACCACACCAGGTCATGCAGTAATTTAAACGGTAATTTAATGTCATAATTATTGCGGTAACAGCCCGGTAGACGGTAATGTAGTGTGGCCCCAGCGTAAAACTCTCTAAACTGGTATCTATAAGCAAACATTTTATCTGTTTACATAGTGTCATTTATTGTTGTCATGGAAACGGAACGTAGGCTTCCTAGATCTTATTTGACATGCAGCAAAAATAGATAGAAATAAATACTTGGACGATGGAAAAACCCTTTGAGAACTGTAGACTATGGTATTATTAGATGATTCTTTAGATAGCACAGAGATGGCGATTCCGTCGCCGCCGTCACACTCACAAGTTCAAGTAAGCGGGCGTACAACATTATCCGTGTTCACTCACACATTGATAAAAATGGCCTAAAATTTTCACGTTATTTCTAATTATACCGAGTGTTTTCATGAATCAAACACAATTTGCCGCAAATAATGACCAATAACAAAGCCAAAAACAGTTATTTATTTGTTAAATTATGTCCACATCGCTCATATTTGGGAAAATACAAACGTATGACAATCGGATCACCTTAATAAAGATTTAAGACTTCCGATATCTATCCCATAACATAAGATCTGCTTACTTTGTGGCTAGGTGATGCTGTGTGGATTATCCGTCATTAATTAATTTGGTATTAATTAAATAATAATCGATCTAAAACCTATAAAATCTGCAAAGATATCTGACTTATAAAACTTGTGGTTTTGGGTTTTATAGAAACATGTAAATAATAAGCGGTTGTATTATAAAGATGCATTTTAAACAAAATGCATTGAAAAATGTTTGCTAAATGCTATGGTGTGAATAGATAGAAAATCCTCCCTATGGTACTGGTGCCGCTTGTTGAACTATAAACTAGTGACCCCTACAACCTATATACGGTACAATAAGTTATTTGCTTTTATGATATAGATGTGGATAAAGGATTTATACTTATTTAAAACTTATGTTAAGATGGAATAAAATATAATAAGTTAAGTTCTATAAGTAAAGATTGCGCCACGGTTTTGCTCGCGAAGAATTTTATTTTAATCTGTTAAATTATCCTCTACGCCGTATAAAGACAATCAATCCAACAAATCAATGATTATTCATTCGATTTAGCCGTTCTTGAGTAACTAACCCGTCTTTATTTCATATCAAGAGATGTAATTTTCCTAAGAAATAAATCTACTTTCTTCTTTCCAGCTTCTATCTAACAGTCGACTGGGGGTGTAGGCTTATTAATTCTACCTTTTGTCTTGTTTCCCAGCAAACCTAACTATTAAGTTATATTTCAAAATAAATCTGTGTTACATCCATAATCCTTTCAACTATGTACCTATGCCACAGTCATTATTATTCTTGCTAATTTATTGTCAGCCCCACAGAAAAATCTATAGCAACTTCGGTATCAGAGCATTCCTTACTACCATGAGTACAAGTCAAATATTTTAAATGTTTACAGTTAATTTAATGTAACACTATTCAACCTGAATCTAGTACCGTGTACCAATAAAGTGTAGTGTAGAAAGCCATACCAACACACCCCAGTCTGAACCTTAGTGACAGTGTATAGTGTCCTTTATCCACTTGTGTATCGATATGTACAAACCCCTAGTACGGTGTCGGTGTGCTTGCATGTAAATGTCCCTGTGTGTCGCGGGTAGGGCGGCGACGGACGAGAGACCGCGGTCGTCACCACTACGCACTTCGATCATGTGAGTTTGCATTTTATTATCAAACTTGTAAAGTACATTTTCCCTACATATAAACCTCTCGTCAAAAATTCGTATTTCATTATTCATTTTGTTGTTTATTTATACTGAGTTTTGAGTTAATCAAGGAAAACCAATTTTCGATAGAAACTTTACCACCCTTTTTCACCGTTAATTTTCCAAAATTAGATCTTGGTCTATGTATTATTCTTGAACCTATACTATCTACATATCAAAGTTTATCTAAATAAGTTAAGGAGATACGTGGTAACAAACATTTACATAAACTTATTATATTAGTAGGATAGCAAGTAGTCAAAGTACAGTAATACAGTAATGTAAAAAACATTGATTAATATTGAGAGGATTATATATAAGGGATTTATCATTACTGGCGAAGTTACCTTAAGACTTTGTTACTCCTTAAGATTATACATAACTCATAATAAAAAGCTCAATTCAAAATTAAACTGATTTTATTAGATCCATATAGCTATTTGTTTGAAGTCTCAATTTAATTTCGCCTTTTTCTTATTTATCTTGCCTGCATTGGTGAACTGGTCAGTCACATTTCCATGCATGAGTAATTCATTCAGTAGATGTGTTTTAATATATTCCCAGTACATAGAACCATTCTGAACCATGATTGTAGGAAAATTGCTGAGAGATGGCGCGTTCGTCTTTTGGTTTTCGTATACTGGAGGTCATTTTTATTTATTACGAAATTAATTTTAGTTCGATCGGTACTCGACACGAAAGAAATCTGAAATTTTGTTTGAAGTTGAGTCATTTTGGAATAACAGATGTGAAATTATTGTTCTATTTGACACTAAAATTTCGGTTTTTATAATGGTTTTTTATGTAAAATGTACATAAATATGTACGTTGTGACTATATGTATGACAAATATCGTCCGCAAAACGGCCCTTTCGTAAGTAATCCAAATTAGCTACACGTTGAGTTTTGCGTTTCGTGAGTACTTACTTCACGAAAAGAACTAGAAAGAGAGAAGAGAAAGAGTCTTCGAGGATTAACAGATTTGTGACGTCAGCGTGGTTAATTGTATGAAAAAACAAATGACAATCGCACCAACTTTTAACAATTCACAGTCGCAAACACATAGTTTCATTGTCTTAAAAATTGAATGAGATTGTCAGAACATAGGTAACACACCCATGGCTTATTTATACCATGATTAGTTCATCTACATACTTATGAATCATTTTTATTTATGCATAAGTTCAATAAACAACACTAATTGTTATTCACATAAAAGAAGCAAAAGTCTTTGTGCCTGTGTATTACGAATCATTTTTATTTTGGCATGCATTAAATAAACACCATAAAAATATTACTTTATATTTTTTTGAAAAACAATTGCATATAGTTTTGATTCACATGTAATTTGTGTTATTGAAGCTTCGTTACTTACATTTATGATATTAACTGAAGTTGTCTGTAGCAACGCAGCAGTAGCGGGCCTCCTCCCGACTCGCAGAACGGGCCGGACGCGCAGGGCTCCGCCCACGGCTCGGACGTCTCCGGCGACTCGTGCTCGGGCTCCGAGGGCGACGAGGTGGAGTTCGTGCCCTCCTCGTGGGACTGCCGCGCGGCGCCCTCCAAGAGCTCGCTGCGCAGTCTCGAGCAGGCTTCACTGGTGAGTGTACTTACTAGCTAGGGGTCGTCCATCCATCACGTTATTTTTTAGGGTCCGTACCCAAAGGGTAAAACGATGTCATACTAGTCTTAGCGAGGCTCAGGTTGGTCAATATAACAAATGGAAAATCGTGAAACAACCATGCTTAAAAGTCTCCACACACTGAAGCCGGAGGCTGAGCGGAGACGAAGGCGTGCCGGTTTTTCCTATGGCACCGCGCCGCCACCGCCTGCGGTGTGTGTGTAGGCTTCCATATGATTCGATAAAATACAACTCGCACGCCTTCGCCTCCGCTCCGCCTCCGGCTTCAGTGTGTGGAGTAGGGAATGGACACCGGTATTCGGTATTACCGAAAAACCGGTAATACCGAGTTATTTAACGCACTTCGGGATACCGGTATTGAAATTGCTAATACCGGTAATTCGGTATTTTGAATTAAACGTAAAAATAAATGAAAAATCCCATAAGGCGGCTCTGGATTTCACAAACAACTTATTTTAAATTTATAATGATTGTAAAATTGATGGACAGTCTACGTTTTCGCTTCACCAGAATAGTGTTAGACTGTTTTTTGATTTAAATCTTTAATTTTACAAAAGTTTTAAAATATGTATATATATGTATAATAGATTCCATAACATTCAGGACTTTTTAGACATGTTAAACATATCAAATTAAATAACACATTGATGTTTCTTTTTCCCTGCGAAGATTCTATTCCCGCCTTGGGACAAAAGATAATACATATATGTAATAGAATATTTAGGGTTCTGTGTGTTTTCTATGAAAAGTAAATTAAACTATATATTTAATGTATTGTATTACAGTAATATACTACCTATAAGACAAACTCTGCTTAGCTTGGGGGCTAGATGTCGCTGTGTTGATTGTTTAACATAATATATGTATTAATTTCTCCAGGACGTCGCGGGTGAGAAGAAACGCGTCGTGTTCAAGCGGCAGAAGTACCACTGCGTGTACGAGTATCCGCGAGAGGCGCTGGATGCTGAGCCCAACTCTCCCGCATACTTGCCAGACTTGTCCACTTACTCAGGTGAGCATACAGTGTCCACTGCTGGACTTAGGCCTCCCTGTATGACAGTCAGAGCGCACTGTCTTCAGCTTGCCGCATCCAGCATCTATTTGCAATATTTCGCAGATCGTCATCACTACATAGTATAAAAATTCGCTTTCTCTCTCCCTATGTATGCATGTATCTTTAAAACTACGCAACGGATTTTGATGCGTTTTAATAGATAGAGTAATTCATGTGGAAGGTTGTTCGTATAATAAAACCGTGCGAAGCCGGGGCGGGTCGCTATTTCCTTATATTTTAAGGGAAATGTCAATCAAATCATGCTACTAGGTACAGACTTAAATACTTTTGCCCGTGGCTTCGCTCATATGATCAAACATAGCAGATTGTATTTAGGGATAAAATATGACACAAACTCAAAAATCATAACAAGTTTTACCTGTTTTTAATATTAGAATGCACGGAAAACAGTTGATATTATTATACAATGATGTAATATTATTCAGTTTAATTTTTATTAATAAATATTATTATTATAATATAAAAAGTCTTGACCCGGTTTTGCACGTGCAGAGTCAGGGCAGTTCCGTTATAAATTGTATCATAAAACTCTTTGGTTATCGATTTCTATTTACGCTCGCCAGCGAAGTTTCCATTTCGATTCCCGGCCGAACAATATTTGTTGGATTTCTAAAGAATGTTTTGGATTGTTTCTATGTATAATAAAAAAAAACTACCTATATCAATTTATCTAATACCCATAACACTAGCTCTCCTTTGGTACTAGATGATGCTGTGTGGATTGACTATTATTTGAGTTTATTGCTTTCGAACAAACAGACGTAGGACTTTGTTTTAATATCTAAATGTATCACTGCAAAGCAACTACCCCAATTTTCCTCGTCCAAAGTTTTCCTCTATCGTGCTAAAACGCATATACTTACAGACTGGGACCCGTCCAGCGTGGAAGAAGCTGAGCTTTGCTACGGACATCTGTTCTCGATGCCGAGCTATCCGCTCAGGGCCGGGATTGCTATTGGAGCTGGTGAGTTCACTTCTTTACTGCATACTGTTGCAAACAGTCATGAGGTAGCTCACATACTTGCCTGAAAAATTTCATATTTACACATGTTTTTGCTAATAAATTATCTTTATCTCAATAGTAGTCTAAGTATTTATTTTTAAACATTTTAGTTAACGTATATATCGAATTTTTATTAATCAAATTCAAGTAAAGTGCCCAAACTATGTACTTTAAGATTTAAGTCTAATTTATAACATAGTCAAACAGTGTGCTTAGTTGAATTTACTCTCAACTCCTTTTTAATTATCTTGTCATATTAACAGATTACGACGAAGACTTCTTCATCTCATCGTCGGCGCGTCCGTTCGAGAGCCTCGGCGTGATGTCCACGACCAGCCAGTTCTTCCCGGGCATGCACGTCAAGCCCATGCTGGAGCGCGACCTGCCCGAGGACGCCGACGACTTCCCGCCGCCCCCCTCCCCCCTACCCACCACCACCCTCATACAATCCAGGACACCCAGCTTGGACTTCACCACCCCGGACTCCGGAGTCGAGGATATCACCCCCGGATCGACTACGGACGAAGACTTCAAGAAGAAGCTGCCCGAAACGGAGCTGACCTGGCGACCCGTCGACAGCGCGAGCTCGTCCGAGTCAGTCAGCCCGAGCTCCCCCGGCGGCGAGGCCCTGGGCGGGCTCCGGCACACCAGGGACAAGCTGAAGCTGGACCTGCCCCCCAGCCCGCACGTGCCCTCCCCGAGACACAACAGAGTCTTCAACTTCGTCCTCGAGAAGCCCAAGCGCCGGCCGGACGCCGCCGAGCCGCCCACCCCTCTAGTCATGACCGACGAGACCCCCGTCCTCACCAGCACCCTGTCCCTCCCTCACGAGGAGGAACTCCCGCTCCCGGAACCAACGTTCTCCACCTTCGGCAAAAGCACGCAGAAAGTTGAACCCGAGCAAAAGATTATACTCAATGAGGAGCAAACGGAGAAAGAGGAAAGCAAGGTCGTTGAGCCGGTCAAAGGCGAAGGCACCGTCCTGGATAGTGGCGACGAGGACTCGGGAATAGAGAGCTCCAAGGCTACGCTCGAGCGGAAAGCCAACGCCTCTTAGAAACAAACGATGCATTCTATGCAACTTATTATTGTAGAAAATCTGGAATTTGTATAAGGATACTCCTATAGATAAATGTTTACGTAACGCGCTGAAATAATGCGTAGGAGGAAATTAATCGCCGGAAATTTTTAGTTCGCGAGTATTCTCTAAATACGTATTAAGATCAAATGAACTATTTCGCGGTAAGGAAAACTTTCAAAATCGAGAGTTAGTGAATTGATTGTGTAAACTATCCTTCCGTTGAACATTCAACAAGCCGTTAGTATCCGTCGATATGCTACTACAATGTTTAAAGTTATAGTGAATAATGATTTTTTGTAGGCATCTCTACATATCGTCCTGCGGATTTCAAGATTTTCAAGTGTTCACAGAATAGTTTGGATAGTACAGTATTCATATTGGTGTTTTTAAGTTTATACCTAAAGCTATTAACTAAATCATTACTCAACTAAGGTACAAATAATAGTGAATTAGTCTAATTATCCTAAACTCGGTCTAGAATTTGAAATCCTCAGTCCATAAGCCACCTAGAAATTAACATTGTCTTTTCCTTCATAGAGATAAATGGCCAAACTTCGACTAATCCATACTAAACTAAGTTAGATGCTTATTTAGCCCAAACGTTTCGCATCTTTAGAAATGATCTAGTTCAAATTCATTCATTATTATCATGTTTTGGTCACAAAAGCCTATTGTGGCCATGTAAATCATTGTGAAAGTTGAATTTCACATTGTACGATAAACCTCCATTAAATGTACGTATTTGCTAGTGTTTTCATACGTAACTTTTTACTATCGTTGTAGTGGGTTAGATTGTAATGGATGCGTCTTCAACGTAATGTTTTTTACAAGGCCGTCATGACATTTGTTTTATTTCTACGTAAATTTGGCGACGGGCTTTGTGTTTTGTGTTTAGATAGTGTCCCAATGTGTCCATAATATAAATTATATTTGCTAGTGAGATGTTAACATCATGGATTTAAAATATCCACCTATATCCTAAAATAAGTAAATCTAAAACACAAAGGTAACGGAAAACTATCTATTTCGACTTGTGTTTATTTTACTTGTGACGGTATTCACGCACAAATGAGTCGCATGTTAACCGAACAAAAGGGTCATTATGTGGTCACGAAGCCAATTGTTAGTTAAGTGAAGGTTTATGATAATTGATAAGCGTAGATTTAGATGTAAAGTACGGTGATAGAGATAATGCAGCAACAGGATGTTAGTTTAGTATCGTCTTCCCAGTTCTTGTGTAGAAAGCTGGATTGTATACATAACGTTGAACAATGAAACAACTCAAAGTCGCGTTGATTTGCGAAAGATTTTGTTAATAATATCATAATTATGTATTAAGATTTCATATAAATATATGTTATGATTTTTAAAACATTCTATTTTATCAGAAAATCTGTTCGTGTTTCAATTTGAGTAGATTTAGGCGATTGTTTCTATCGCGTAGAAGTATATTATGTTGGTGTAGCCCGCCGTCGCCGCGCCACTACATTCGATCTACAGAATGCAAAACGTCCACTTTGTAATTGATGTGCAATTCTTCTCATTTCCATATCATTGCGTTTTAGTTGTTTAGTTATTACTGTAAATATAATTTAAAAAGTTATTATTGTATCGAAAATCTTTTGAATATGAAAATTTATTAATTGTATTTGTGTTTATTGTTCTGAACATAATTGTTTACAGTTTTAGAGTTTTTCGTTAATGTACAGATGTAAATAAGTAATAGATGTTCATTTTGTTATGATGTAGGGAAGGCAACTCGAAATATTTGGATTTAGGAAACTTGTGTAGCGCCGAGTTCAATTTTTTTATTAATTTTTTTATGATTAATTAATATTATGTAGATTATTAAATAAAATTTTCCCTTTTATAGCAGTTCAAAAACGTGGAATTTAATTGAATGAATTGTCCAATTGTATTTATTTATAAATTGTTTTGATTTATAAGTCAGCAGTATTTAGTAATTAATGTGAACTGAAGTCTTTTCATATTGTGACTTTGTCGAGTCTTTTAAAGTATTTCTATGAAAAATAAAATAATATGTGACTCAATACAAGCTTTTTATTTTCTATAAACATTAAGTACATACTCACACTTACCCAAAATGAAATAAATAATAATAATTCTACTGTTAAATATTACAATAACAAATGTCACTTATCTTTATACTTATATTACAATTGCTATCATCTTTATTTATTACTATTACACTATAAACAATATCTCTTTTATCACTATCACATTTTATTATATTTTTATAATATAGTAACAGGAATGTATATTAACCTACGCTCGAAAACTAAATCCGAAAATGTTTGCACTACCCATGACAGTGGTCAACACAATACAGCCTTTGTGCTACGCTACAGTAAAAAAATCATCATTACATTTATTTTTAATCCAACTAAAGCTTTCTTCAGTGAGATCCACTAAATACCTACTATCAAAAGTATAAGCCGCGTGGGATCGCTATGTATGCAGTTGGTGAGTAGCCATAGCGCGGCAAAACTAATAAATTTAATAACTATGACGACCGATGTGGCGCGGTGGGCGAAGGTCCGCCTGCGACGCAGGAGGTTGCAAGTTCGGTTCTCGCCTTGGGGCGAATGTTTTTACAACTGCAAATATTTAACACAGGGTTCTGGGTGTTTTCTATGTATTAAAAATATTCATCTATGTAATGTATTGTATGTATTAAGTATATCTACTACAAATAAGTCTGCTTAGTTTGGGTTGTGTGGATTGTCCAAAATTTAAACTCAAATATCTCGAACTTTAGACCAGGGTAGGTACCTCAGAGTCAAATGTATTTTTACTCAACCCTACATCACGCCCTGAAAGGATTAGGTCTACTTACAAGTAGCCCTGTATAATAAATAAATAAATAATTCCAGACATTCCACACAGCATCATCTAGCCCCAAGCTCAGCAGAGCTTGTGTTATTGGTACTAGATGACTGATATACTTAAAACAATACATTACATAGATAGGTATACCTAGAAAACACCCAGACCAACGGAACAAATTTCTGCAGATCGTGCACAAATTTGTTCCGAGGCGGGAATCGAACCCGCTACCTCCTGCGTCGCAGGCATACCTGGTTATACTTATATTATCATTCTAAGCGACGGATCCCGACTAAACAAAATTATCCAGCGTAACATGATCTCTTAACTCTCAGAAGGACCTAACAAACTGGTGCCTGTGTTGGGGTCCAGCAGCGCCGGCCGGTCAGCTCCGCCGCCAGATGATGACGAGCCCGGAGAGGTCGCTGGTCGCCAGCAGGCTCTCGTCGTAGCTGAACGACACGCCCAGCACCGGGGACGCGTGACCTGCAAACAACGTATCTAGTAAATAATAAAATAACAATAAATAGCCTCGAGACGTTTCCAACAACGCAACGCGAGCGAAGCTGTAGGCAGAGGCTAGTTTATTTATAACTTTGTGCGACTGGATGAGTTGTCAAGCAGGTTACAAATAAAAAAGAATCATCCAAAACGTTCACTCAGAAAAAAGTATATTTACTATAACTATTCATAATTCATACCAACACAACTGCTCTATCTTAGTGCTAGAGTCAAATTCATACTACACCAGCTCATTTAATTCTGTCACCAGTATAACAGCAGAACGAGCGGGACATATACCTCCCGTAAAGATCATCACAACGACCAGTTCGCTACATTTATCCAGTGATTGACCTTTATTTATATTTAGTGGGAGAACTCCTAAGATGTGGAGCAGGAGTTTGGTGGTGCTCTTTTTTAAGAAGGGTGATAAAACTCTCCTTGAAAATTACAGACCCATCACACTCCTGAGCCACATCTATAAGCTGTTCTCACGAGTGATCACGAATCGTCTCGCCAGGAGACTTGACGAGTTCCAGCCACCGGAACAGGCCGGGTTCCGCGGAGGATATGGCACCATAGACCACATACACACAGTGAGGCAGATTATACAGAAGTCCGAAGAGTATAATCAGCCCCTGTGTCTCGCTTTTGTGGACTATGAGAAAGCCTTTGACTCCGTTGAAACCTGGGCTGTTCTGGAATCCTTACAGCGATGCCAAGTAGACTATCGTTACATCGAAGTGCTGAGGTGTCTCTATGAAGCTGCCACTATGAGTGTCCAAGTACAGGACCAGCAGTCTAAACCTATCCAATTGCGCAGAGGAGTGAGACAGGGGGATGTCATATCCCCGAAACTGTTCACGAGCGCATTGGAAGATATGTTTAAGACGCTGGACTGGAAAGGTAAGGGCATTAACATAAACGGCGATTACATCTCACACCTTCGATTCGCTGATGACATAGTCGTAATGGCGGAGTCGCTAGAGGAGCTGACCCACATGCTGGACGGCCTAGCTTCAGCCTCGCGATGTATCGGTCTTGGCATGAATTTGGATAAAACCAAAGTCATGATCAATGGCCACATTGTTCCGGGACCGATAGTCGTTGATGGTCACCTTCTTGAAATTGTTTCCGAGTATACTTACCTTGGGCAGATTGTACAGCTAGGTAAAAACAATTTTGAGAAGGAGGCCAAGAGGAGGATCCAGCTAGGCTGGGCAGCATTTGGGAAACTACGTCAAGTCTTCTCTTCATCCATACCGCAATGTTTGAAAACGAAAGTTTTCAATCAGTGCGTCCTACCCGTAATGACCTACGGAGCAGAGACGTGGACACTCACGGTAGGGCTGGTCCACCAGTTCAAAGTCGCCCAGCGAGCTATGGAAAGAGCTATGCTCGGAGTCTCTCTGAAGGATAGAATTCGTAACGAATACATCCGACAGAGAACCAAAGTTATCGACATAGCTCAAAGAATTAGCAAGCTGAAGTGGCAATGGGCCGGCCATATCTCGCGAAGAACCGACAACCGTTGGGGTAAACGTGTTCTTGAGTGGAGACCGCGACTCGGTAAACGTAGCGTAGGACGCCCTCCGGCCAGGTGGGATGACGATCTGCGAAAGACTGCTGGCAGATGCTGGATGCGTCAAGCTGAAGGCAGGGCGCAATGGCGCTCATTGGGGGAGGCCTATGTCCAGCAGTGGACTAATATAGGTTGATGATGATGATGATGATGATGATGACCTTTATCTACCCGTCATCATCATCATCATCAGCCCATATTAGTCCACTGCTGGACATAGGCCTCCCCTAATGAGCGCCATAGCGCCCTGTCTCCAGCTTGACGCATCCAGCATCTGCCGGCAGTCTTTCGCAGATCGTCATCCCACCTGGCCGGAGGGCGTCCTACACTACGTTTACCAAGTCGCGGTCTCCACTCAAGAACACGTTTACCCACGTTGAGCTATGTCGATAACTTAGGTTCTCTGTCGGATGTATTCATTACGAACCCTATCCTTCAGAGAAACTCCTCACATAGCTCTTTCCATAGCTCGCTGAGCGAATTTGAACTGGTGGACCAGCACTACCGTGAGTGTCCACGTCTCAGCTCCGTAGGTCATTACGGGTAGGACGCACTGATTGGAAACTTTCGTTTTCAAACATTGCGAGATGGAAGACGAGAATACTCGACGTAGTTTTCCAAACGCTGCCCATCCCAGCTGGATCCTCCTCTTGGCTTTATCTTGATATAAAACTAGCGACCCGCCCCGGCTTCGCACGGCTTATAATACGTATAAACCTTCCTCTTGAATCACTCTATCTATTTAAAAAAAACCGCCTCAAAATCCGTTGCGTAGTTTTAAAGATTTAAGCATTCAAAGGGACATAGGGACAGAAAAAGTGACTTTGTTTTATACTATGTAGTGATAAGCCATAGCAGACCTTGCAGCTTGTTGACGACGGGCTGGTCGGCGTGTCCCTCGATGTCCAGGAAGTAGACGCAGCAGTCCTCGGCGCCCGAGACCACGCACACGCCGCGCCGGAACGACATGATCGGGCAGAACGACGACTTCACGCTGCACTGGCTGTGCGACACCTCGAACCGCTTCTTGAGCGTCAGGCTGCCTTCGCGGTCAGAGACCCTGGGAAGGAAGGAAAAGCACGTATAAATAAATAAAAATGTTGGACAATCCACACAGCATCTAGCCCCAAAGTAAGCAACTTAAAGCTTGATATATTTAATACGTTATGTAAATAGATAGATATATTTTTTATTATACTTAGTAAGCACCCAGACCAACGGAACAAACGGAAAAATTTGTTCCGAGGCGGGAATCGAACCCCCAAACTCCTGCGCCGCAGGCGGACCTTCGCGTATCGGGCCACATCGGTCGTTAGGTATATTTATAGGTTAAGGCGCAAACAGCAGGTACACTAGCAGGAGTTTCCAATATTCACACTTCAGTTTGTTATACCTTATATAAGCTTTTTTTAACGCATCTGTAGTAAGTAGTTTTATTTTGTTCAGTTTAGGTAGAGATACGAAGTTGCTCTTGGTGGCCACCAAACTCGTGTTTTCGTATCTCTTCAAGTTATTTATATTTGTATACATATTTTTATTATTAGCTATATGTATAAGCTACGAGAAGACTTATACATGTAGCTACGACATTGAGCTCTCACCTGAAGAGATAGAGTGCGTTTTGCTGCGAGCTGGCCAGCAGCGCGGGATGGCGCGCCAGCCACGGCGACCAGCTGAGACACGTGACTCCGCCGCCGACGCTGCATCGCCTCAGTTTGCTGAGCGCGCCCGCGCCTTCAAGGCGGTAGCTCACTATCGCACCCTGCACAAATAAATAATATAATAATTATATTAAATGGGAAAGTCTGTGTGAATGTTTGTTATAGGTAATCTCCGTAACTACTTAAGTTATTTAGATGAAATTTGGTACCTAGATAGTTTAGGACCTAGAATAGGACATAACTAGGCTATTAAAATTTGGAAATTTTAACCTCTGAAGTGGTTAAATAGGGTGTTATATTTGTATGGAAAATTATTTTTCCTTGGTTCAATTTACTCAAAACTCGGTATAAATAAGCTACAAAGTAAATAATTGAACACATATTTTTTATTTTTACGAAACTATCCCTATAAGGCGTGGGTCTTCTACGTGAGTTAAATGCCTTATATATTATATACAGTTCCCAATTAATACCTTATTAATTGGGTACTAAAAGTATATTTTATGCGTAAAACTGTACGTCAAGTAGTCAAGACTAGTCGATATAATTTTATGTGTGAAACTATACTAAATTATAGTTCAACAAATTTCCTTTAAGATAGTCAATATAGTTTACCTTGTCATTGGCAGCCCAAAACATTCTCCCACTGGACTCGCAAGCTATCGACATCACTCGCCCTCCGAGAATACTGCTGCCACCTAAAAATGCATTCATTTTATTCAAACATGGTTTCAATAGGTACTTACTTACACCTCCAGATTCATATATTAACTAGCGAAACGCCCTGGCTTCGCACGGTCTTATTATACGTATAAACCTTCCGTTTGAATCATTCTATCTAATAAAAAACCGCATCAAAATCCGTTGCGTAGTTTTAAAGATTGAAGCATACATAGGGATATAGGGACAGAGAAAGTGACTTTGTTTTATACCATGTAGTGATTAAAATGTTAAATGTGCTTACCTCTTGGATAAATCCCTGTTGATATGTTCAATACTGCCACCATTCCTCGAGCATTTCCGGCCTACGTACGATACTCATGTAAGGAATTTATATGATTTTAAAATGCACCTACTTAAGAATAACTTTTTAAAAAGGAGTGCACCAAGGATATTTTAGCCATATTAACAAAAAAATACAAAACTAGTATTTGCAATTGAAACAATTGAGCTACCTGCAATGTTTCAAAAAATCTAGAGGTAGTTCAACTGATCGATACCAGTCGAAAGCGTCCCCAAGACGCTGGCTGTGTGGCAATGCCGATGTGCTATGCCAAAAACTCACCAGATCTCACGCGTCGCATCGACCAGACGCTCAGATATTATATAAACACACACAGAGCTTCGGTTCGCAGTGGACTCGGGTCTCGACTGGGCAAATACGTAGACTCTGTCGAGACCTGCATATTTGCGCCTTTTGAGATCTTCAGCTAAATCTGCCGCCACACTTGCCCTCACTTACTTCCATATTATGCAGAGTTTGAAATTATCAAGATAAATATCCTTCTTGATAAATGATCATGATAATTATCTAATAGTTATCAAATGTAAGTAAACTTTTCAGTTCATATTTATGGTATTTTGGCTATGTACCTATCACCATTTACATTAGAAGAATAAAATAAATACATGTACCTAACAATCAAGGAAAGTCTTATTAAGCTTTAGTTTATTATTTTGAATTTTGATTGAATTCGTGTTCTGATACACCAATAAAATACGAAAAATTAAAGGGGCAACTTTAATATTTTCAATTATATTTATCAAAGACTAAATCAACATATATTTTTCTTGATAATTATCGCTTTGAACCCTGATATTATGTTTCTGTTTGATAATTTTATATTGTTATTTATTGTACCTTTTTCTATTCTATTCCTTGCTTGTCGTTGGAACAGTAAAAGGATACAATGACCATGTTGTTATTGGCGGGCTGGAAGACGCAGCAGAGCAGCGGCGCCGCGAGCTGGTCCCGCACGAGGCGCAGCCGCGCGCGCTGAGGCACGTTCCATAGCGCGAGGCAGCCGTCCAGACCACACGTCACCAGCAACTCGTTCGACGCTGACCAGTCCACATCTGACAAACAGATTATCACTACATAGTATAAAACAAAGTCGCTTTCTCTGTCCCTATTATCCCTTTGAATGCTTTTAAATCTTTAACACTACGCAACGGATTTTGATGCGGTTTTTTTTAATATAAGTGATTCAAGAGGAAGGTTTATACGTATAATAAAAGCGTGCGAAGCCGGGCGGGTCGCTAGTAAATAAATAAAGTAATATATAATTCCGGACAGTCCACACAGCATCATCTAGCCCCAAGCTAAGCAGAGCTTGTGTTAAAGTCTCCACACACTGAAGCGGAGGCGGAGCTGAGGCTAAGTCGTGCCGGTTTTTACTATGGCACCGCGCCGCCACTGCCTGCGGTGTGTGTGTAGGCTTTCATATGAAATAGAATACAAGTCACACGCCTTCGCCTCCGCACCGCCTCCGGCTTCAGTGTGTGGAGACCTTTATGGGTATATGGATATTTAATACATTACATAGACAGATATTTTTTATTATACATAGAAATCACCCAGAACAACGGAACAAATTTCTGCAGATCGTATATAAATTTGTTCCGAGGCGGGAATCGAACCCGCGACCTCCTGCGTCGCAGGCGGACCATCGCCCACCGCGCCACATCGGTCGTCGTCATTCTTAATTTATAGAATTATGCTTAGATAATGAGTTCCAAATGCGATAGTGAAACACAGGTCACTGCGAACAGAACCTATATTTTATATACCAGTATTTTAAATTAATGACCTTTTATGTGCAAATAGTTGTTCTGGGTTATAATTATAAGTTGTAAGTGTTTTCTATGTACTAATATAAAAAAAAAATACTTACTAACTATCACTAAGTATTATGTAATCAGTCATCTAGTACCCATAACACAAGCTCTGCTTAGCTTAAGGCCAGATAATGCTGTATGGATTGTCCACCAGTATTTATTTCTTTTAACAACTTAGTGTTAACCTCACCAGTGACCGGCTTAGTATGCGCCTCGATGATGAAACTGACTTTGGGCGGCGAGGCGGTGACGTCACAGATTGAAACCGAGCCGTCATCAGAAGCGCAGGCCAGTTTCGAGCGGTCGTTGTTGGCGAACTTCACTACGCTCACTTGTTCTGCATGCTACAAAACAAAAGGAATAAATATAACCTACACTTATGGTATGGGATTAAGAATGATGATGATGACGAATGATATTGTCATCTCTCTTGCTATCCTGCTCAGATGATGACACCATCCTTAACCTCATACTTTAAGTAGGTACACAGGTCATACATATACCATGTATATAAAACACGAATATATTAGACAAATTAGAATACAGTGGACCCCCGGTAATCCGACAAACGTTTTGCAGGGCAGTGTCGAACTATCGAATTTGTCGGATTATAGAGTACTGCCTAAGACTAGAGCCCGGAATTTTTGAAAAGAAGCGCGTAATCCGACAATTTCCAAATCAAAATGTTAAAATTCTAGGTATCTGAACTACAATCATACAGCAATGTTTAGAGAACTGTCGAATTTAGTAAATTAAACAACACACTTCTCATTCGTTTGTTTGCCAAAATAATGTTTGTGTACCTACCTAACTACATTCAACAGTGATAGGCATGTCGGATTACAGGGGGCGCCGGATTAGACAGGGGCCGGATTACCAGGGGTCCACTGTACATACAATTTACTAAGAAGTCAGTTAGTGAAGGTATAAGGTATATAGGTCTGTATAATTCGCAGATTTATTTTCTTTCATGACGTCACGCAACGGACTGAATTCAACATACTAATAAAAAAATGCTTTTCTTAAGCTTAGAATAACATCTGTGCACAATACAAATCATTGAGTAGTTTTGGCATGAAGTAACAATCATCCATTGGAACTTTCTACGAGTTAGCTGCAGGCGAGAATCTAGGTCTACAGATCTCACAGGTGGATTGTCTATAGGCTAGCCAGAATAATAGAAAAGGCAGGGTTTGCGAAATAGACTTAATGTGTGGTTTCTGAAGCTGCACTCAAAGTTAGTACTTTAAAATGTTATGTTTAAGCACAATAAGTACCTGATCAAATATATGATGCACTCCAGTGAAAGCATAGTTCTCTGATATTGTCATATCATTCTTCTTCTTTGTGTTGGTGTGAGATGGACTGTCTTCTAGGGCTATGCTTGCCTAAAAAGAAAATCTGTATTGTGATGTGATACATTGGATATATCAAATGCTTCGATCTTATTAGGTTTATGGTCTATGTTCCCCACAGCTTAATACCTCCACCACACTGCCACGATTTTGAAGTGTCTCTTGTGTTGTGTCGTGCGACTTGTTGAGGTTTTTTGATTTTGCAATTCCTTACTCACAGCTGTGTATGCTAGGTATCCTGCACAACACCCATAGCATTCCTCTTACCATATTTTTTTTTGCTAATTTAGTCTAGTAAATAACAGGGCAATCAGGACATATGTGCCTAAACAAAGAAAAGCTACTCTGTGGATTGATAATTATGGAAGCTACCTCAAGGGTCTGCATCTCATACTTATGTGTTGTTTTATAGAAAAACTCACTTTACTACTAGATCTGGCTCTAGAAGATGATGAACTGATAGAAATATTATCCTGGACTCCGTATCGACGCTGCAAAAGCTGGCTTCTAACATTTATGTACTTTTTTATAGTTTCTATGTCCTGAAATGAAATTATGGTTATGGGAATAGTAATTGAAATGATGTAAGAAAAGGAACAAAGGTGAATAGGTACTGAAAGTGATTTACCTTGAATTTTGCATTTTCTCTGAGTAGTTGACTGCGACGTCTTATGTATAGCGTTTCTACAAAGATAAAAAACACAAGGGGCTTTAGGTATTATAGCATTTCTCAGACGAAAGATGGCAGTTTGTCTGAGGGCTGGAATAGACTTTATACTCAACAAAAATAGCAAAAATATGAATTGAAGTAACGAGAATAGGTTTAGTACACTCGTACACTCATAAAAATATGAATCAATCAGAAAATAAAGAAATATCTCGGTTCAGAATACTTACTAAAATTTGGATTGTTCGGTGCTCTGTAAGCATTGAATCGAGCGTCAAGAGCAAATATTTGTTGTTGAAACGCGGCAGCCATCGTTGGGCAACTGTTTCAGTGCTGTTTTTGAAATATTAATACAGAAATTACATTTTCTGCTGAAATAAATGTAGTAAGTTTACAAATCAAAACAAACGAACGATTGGAGCATTTGGAGCCTACCTGTCCTGTCAAGTTGATAGGTACGTCATCCTTCCATCACATTTTTGACGTTTTGATAAACTTGACATAAATGTCAATGTGTGATAAATAACACAAATGTCATTGTCAACAATTTTTTTTAAATATTTGAAATACGGTATACTCTGAGGACGATACCCACATAATAACCACTACCTACTTATTCTGTGATAATATACTCTACCTGCTCCTGATGTAGGAACCGGCGGAAGATCAGCGTTGCGTGGACATACTTGGTCTCCTGGTATCTACACGTAGCATTCAGGCTGAGTCGTTTCCTAGTTTATAACTACAAAATCCTCATACCTACTAAACCTATCCTAATGTACCTATTTTAGTATTTTTCTAATGATGGATACTAATTTAAAATAAATATATTTTATGTTCTTTCTTTCATATTCAAAACTCGTATACCTACCTACCCTAGAATAGCCCTACGTACGATGATGTTGTCATGTCAATGTTAGCATTATAGATTATATTAAACTAGCGACCCGCCCCGGCTTCGCATGGTTTTATACGAATAAACCTTACTCCTGAATCACTCTATCTATTAAAAAAAAATCGCTTCAAAATCGCATTTTTTAAAAATTTAAGCATAAAAAAGGGACATAGGGACAGAGAAAGCGACTTTGTTTTATACTAGGTATGTATGTAGTGAAGTTCCTACACCCATAAGAGTATCTATTTTACTTCCAACTCCTCTTCGTAGGCAGGGAAGCCAAACAGGCTATAAGATTCCTGGGCCCACAAGGCTAACTAGGTAGGTACACCTACCTACTCACTCAGCACCGAGAGCACCCATTGCTAGGTACCTACCTACTACCCATAATGCTTAATTTCTGTTGGATAAGGTGGCTACTTCTTCTTGCTGCCGGGTTCTTGGTAGAAGTAATCTTTAATCACTACATAGTATAAAACAAAGTCGCTTTTTTGTCCCTATATCCTTAAGTCCCTTTGAATGCTTAAATCTTTAAAACTACTTACGCAACGGATTTTGATGCGGTTTTTTTATCGATAGAGTGATTCAAGAGGAAGGTTTATACGTAGGTATTATAAAACCACGCGAAGCCGGGGCGGGTCGCTAGTATGTACTAAACTGCTCGGTATAGAATTTTATAAAAGCATGTGACGTCATCATAAGTAGATACCCATTTTACATTCAGCCGCCCACACTACTACGAACACAGCTAGCGACGTAGTGCGCGGCCGCGGACTGAGTGCGTCCGAAGCGCCCGCGTCCGCGAGGCCAGCGATTTCCGAGAATCCTTATTTCCGATTCCGAAATACTTGCCGCGCGGTGATACCAGGAAATCTCGACTCACGTTATTCTGGGGCGATGCTTGTAAAACCCGAAACACGTAGCTTTCTAGCAAGCTTGCTGTGCCTTACGCCGTTATAAATAATCAGAATGCGCAAACGAGTCTGCCGCGCCGGTGCGGCGACCCGCAATTATGACCATGACTCTTGGAATCCGCTCCTCTTTTTGTTGCTAGATGCTGATTTGTTTTTCGAGGAATGCGAATTGCGCTTCTGCTATGCAAGCAAGTGCAAACTGCAGCCCAGGCAAGTGGAATGGTAATGAGGCTACTGAATGATGTCGGTAACATTAGGTAACTAGCAGTTTCTAAACACTACATGATATAATAATAAATTATGCCTTTTAAATGGTTCTTTTTAAGTAGGTAACCTAACTATTAATTTTAGTCTTTTTCCTTAGGCAACTAAAGAATGTAGAACAACAAAATAAACATAAGTCAAATATTTATAAATTCATTTATTTAATGAATGACATACCATACATCGTAACATTTAAATTCCAATCGTACAACAAAGTCATTGACAACATGAATATGTACCGATGGCAAAAAATGTGAAACCGGCAATATTTACACACAATCCAGCTAAACAGGACAAGCGAGATATTCATTATAAAATATATAATTATTATCATAGGGAAAACGTACGTTAAATACTAAACACTACAAAATAATGCTGCAAAATAAATAGAGGGCGCACAATACAAGTATCAAAGAAAGTTTCACTAATTCTTAACAATATGTTGACTATTGTTTGTTGTACCTAAAAGTAAAAATTGCATTGACTTATAAAGAAATGCATGGATTGTAAAAAAATGTAAAACACGTTAGATCATTTAAATCAATCAGTCAAAACTTATATAAAATCTATGAAAGGCAAGTATTCTAAACAATAAAATTAACGGGACTAAAATTTTTATATAAAATTAATCTACATTTAATGCTATTTACATACATAATTTTGTTAACAAATTCATAATAATATCAACATAATTGTAGTTAGTTATACATAATAATATGCTTACAGCTAGATTGATTTGAATGCTTGACTTGCGAGCGGGCCACCATGCACCATGCGGTCACGAAGCGCGCTCGCCTCCCCATCAAGCCTTAAATCTTACATTAGTGCATTACATTGGCGGATTAAAATTATTCGCGTAAGTTCTAAGCTAAAACAATGGCATTACTTATAGCACCCACACATGGACAGCTGCGTTACACGATCGCAATCTCTCAAGTACAATTTCGCTCGAACAAAAGTTTAATTTCCGATAGGGTTTCCCCTCGGGGCCAATATCCGGTTAACGTGGTTAGTTCTAAACTATAGGAAACCAAACAATGCACGGCTACGGCTATAGAGGTTTCACTCATGGATAAACATCTTGCCATAAAACATACCTATTTATACAAAATCTCCTTTACGTGTATCTATCTCGGTTCGTTTTACATTTTATAGCAGGGGTTCCATGATGGTGATCGATTTGTACATTGCAGGCAAGACCAGGCTTAAATTAAACTATTTTTAAGATTACATTGGGCTCTTTCACTTAATAGCGATGACGAATCTCGTGTAGTTTTGACGATTAATACGAAATATTGTTTACCGTGTATTACGTAGTACATGACATAATTATAATATAAACAGAAACATGCATAATTCGTAACAGATTTATATATAATAAAGTACATGAAATAGACACATTAGTTCACACAGGAGCCTCAATTTCACGTAATAATTGACGACAGTACTAACTCGAGAGGTTGTTTTCTTTCTCATTATTCAGAACTGGCCTACGCCATATTTTTGCCATTCTTAACAGAAAGTGAACACACCCTGTGTAAGCTAAACTGTTATAAAAAATTCATATTTCATAATAAATATATGTTTATTTGTTTGAAGACTTACACAGAATACATACATAATATATAATGTTTACTAACTTCGTATTATTTAAGAACTTGATGAGTCGTATAAAATAACTTTGATCCCTAATTCAACATGTAGTTGAATGTATGAATTGAAAAAAAATGCTGAGCATTAAGCTGAGAAGTAAAATCATAGCTGCCAACAACATCTAAACTTGTTAATCTCGAGAAAGTACTTTAGTATGTTACGGTAAATACATATAATATATGAACCTACATAATAATAAATCGAAAACATGTCTAGCTAAACATGGACAGGAAACTCGAAAGTTTAAACACGAATCGACTGGACTCATTAACATCAATTATTGAACCTACCTAATAACAGAAATATTTTAGAATATTTCACGCATTACTCATAACATGAACAACAATAGTTAAAAAGTTGCTATTCAGCTTTGTTAAGTAGTTAATTTCCTTATCAGTTCACTTACGCTTACGACTCAAGTCTTTAAGATGTAAATATCTGTGTAAAAGTGGATAGAAGGTATTTACAATAACTGCTATGTTGTCATAACAGGAATAATTTTGACCAGACCTTAACAGTTTAAGTTAACTATGCCCTGATAACAATAACAAAAAATCAACATCTTTATCGTACTTTAGGCTTGGTCGTTTTACAATGCGGTGCCGTTTATATTGGTCCATTTAACAGATTGTAAGAAATAGGCGACAGACGACGACGCGACGCCACATTTTGTGCTATCTTTAGATTGCTTTAGCGAATGGTGGTAACAAAATAACTTCAAGTTACTTTCTCCCGAATACTCAGCACAACTTAGATTTAAGCACGTCTCAAGCACATATTTTTGACAGCTTTTAATGAACATCTGTCAAAACGCCAATTAAGTCCTGCTCAAATCTGAGTTGAATTGCGTTAACGGTTAATAATTTCGATATTTTTTCTCGGTAAATGTCTTAAATGTATCTGTGATTGCGACGAGAGGAGATCGCAGTCAGAACGTAAACATGAGCTTTAAAAGTCTCCACATACTGAAGCCGGAGGCGGAGCGGGGGCGAAGGCGTGCGAGTTGTATTCTATTGAATCATATGAAAGCCTACACACACACCGCAGGCGTTGCCGGCGCGGTGCGATAGGAAAAACCGGCACGCCTTCGCCTCCGCTCCGCCTCCGGCTTCGGTGTGTGGAGACTGTTAAGAGCGGAGAAATTTCTTCGCACCTACTCTACAAAAGAAATGGAGTTAACACCTCGGTATTGAGGAAAGTATTGCCGGATCAATCGAGGTATTCCGGCTCAGCAGTTGGCCACGGCCCGCCATTAACACACCCGCGGTAAAGAAACGCGCCAAACGTGGCAATAATATATTTGATGGCCCCCGAGATTTATAACGACATCCTAGTTAACCTATGTATGGGTATTAGGCACGCTTAATCCGAGTGGACTAAGCTTACAGCTATGTCATCGGAATAACAGTAGAATGTGCTGCGGCGCATACGAATAGCCCAAATAAAATCGCAGAAAGGAACTCGAGACCGCGACTGGAAACCTAGGCACGTTCGCGTCTCATTTAGTATAAGACACGCGAAAAAATTTCCCCTATAAACGGCGTTTTATATTTTAAATTGTTCCCCAAGTACGCGGCAACGCTTTTGTGTATTTTTTGTCAAGAAAACGTTCGCCCGGCTTTACGTAACGTTGTTAGGCCACGAGTGGCGTTCCTTTCCGCCTTACCGTGCACGGAATGTACACTAACGAGCAAATATTCCACCCTAACCCCAACAATAACAGCGGTTTGCACGTTAAATTGCTATTTTATAATTATTTAACGTGAATAAACGTTCATTTCTGATTAAAATTGACGCTAACTTTTCAAACAACAAGATTGGAGAAACACGACGTTCGTTGACATTATCACATCAAGCCAGTCTTTTTAATTGTCTTCATTTTATAAGCAATGTAAATATGGACGCTCGATCCTTATCGTCTGGTTACACTAGTTTTC
The DNA here is from genome assembly GCA_944547425.1 of Eupithecia centaureata. Taxonomy (NCBI): domain Eukaryota; kingdom Metazoa; phylum Arthropoda; class Insecta; order Lepidoptera; family Geometridae; genus Eupithecia; species Eupithecia centaureata. The sequence goes on along the minus strand of OX155684.1, from coordinate 13,043,523 downwards.
TTATCAACTGAGCAATCACTAGCATGGACGAATACACTATAATTATTGAGAAAATCGATTAAAAGTCAAGTAGATGGGAAGCGGCGCGGCATGCGAGTAAAATCCATGTTCACATTGCTTTTGAATAATTCCTAACCCGATGTTTCCAAACCAAACCTCGTAGGTCTTTTAGACACAATTCCAAATATTTCCGAGGTCTGTCTAATAGTACCTATATTACATCTGTACATCATTTAAACTTACAAACACCTGCTTTATAATAATTATAACTACTCAGATCTCAATTTGTTTCAAGTAATTCTCTAGAAATGACGTCGAGAATATCATATCTTAACACCATAATAATAGACATTGTTAGACAATCACACGAACTGTATAATAATTACGTATTCTATAATTTCATTTACGTGGAAACGATCCCATCTGATGTAAAATTTCGTTGACTTATTAATCACTGTATTAATAAGTAGAGTCAGCTTAATGTTGCTGAAATATTAACATTTAATTCTATAGAATTTCATTAAAAATAACCTATAAATAACCTGTCAATTCTAAGATTTAAAAAGAGATAAAAGCACGAACATGTAATCTTATATCTAAAGAAGTCGTTAAAAGAAACTCGTCCCGGGATAGCGAGGCCCGCGTTCTCGGAGGCTGGCGAGACGCACTAGCCGTAACTCGATTCATTTCTCGATCCTAACTTTTTCTCGATTCTGGAAATGCTAATCGCCCAAACCAGTTGATAGTTCGCAGGGAAGAGATGAGATTCCGAGAAACGAAAGCAAGAGAGCGAGCTAGTGGGAAGCGAAGCACGATTATCATAATAACCTCCCGGAACGAGAGGGCCTATTTCCGATACTTCGTTTTGTAAATAGAACGCTTTTTAATATCAACAGATGTCCGTGCGTATCTACATTATACCACTGGTATTTTATAACACAGCAGAGACATTTATGACCTAGCTTGGAGCATAGTTTTTAAAGCAGTAATATATCTTAGAAACCCTAGGCCTGTGTTTTCGCTAAGAATGGGAATAGTGTTACTTCATTTTAGTAAATAAATAAACAGTTTACCCCGGCGATTATTCGGAGATCTAAAGGAAGTAAGCACCTCTATCCAATTTGCGGAGCTTAATGTTCTGTGCCCTATTTAGTTGAAGCAAACAAGGAAAATTTGCTGCCTTAGATAAATTTCGCGTTAGGAACTCGCGCGTAAATAACACCATTCGTATAAACACGGTTTATAATTCTCGTACTATATTCCAAAATTATATTTTTTCGAAGCTAATTTTTATATAGATTTAGATGATGATGAGGATGCTGTGTGGATTATTTATTTATCTTCGTTCCTCTTGCTTCAATAATGAATTATCTACAGATATAATCGAAAATCGTTTCGGAAGCTTCCCGGTTAGTTTAACGATGTCCGCTTAATCGATTTAAAAGCACTTTCCAAGAATCGGCCGAGATAGTCACATAAAACTCGGGATTCGAGCTACAGCATAACGAGTAGTTAATACCTAAGCTAAACAATCAATACCACCAGTTTTCGGAGAACAAATTAATGTTTTTACTTAGAACCTACGGCGCGGCGGCTCGTACCAGGAAAACAAACTTTAATGCAACAGTCGCATGATCTTAATTAAGGAGACGGCTTCTTTAAAGATAAAAAACTGACAGGTTTGATTTAAGTACCAAAGCAAGAGATATCACTAAGGTCTTGTATGTTCAATTGTTTTCGATACTGTGCGTTTTATCTTAACACTGTAACGATAGGCGTGTTCTACACGCATTATAAGCATGGAATTTTCGATCATGTATTGGTATTGTACATAGTACAACCTCCACGGGACGAGTTGAATAGGCAGAAGTATTTCAGTTTCATATTACAAATGAAATCTTATTAAATATCTTAGCTTTTACCACTTGAAAGTACATAAGATAGAAAATATGTGCATTGTTGAATTAAAAGGAGGTCAGTCTATTGCAGGCCAGACGTTGAACACTTGAACAAAACAAATCGCTTTAAGTTCCCGCTTTAACCTTGCAACCAGAAAACGTCTTTGACATTCGAGAATAAGATTGCAAATTGTTTACCGCACGAATGTCGACCTTATTAGTTACAATTGATGATTGACAGTGACAGACAACTTACAAATGTCAAGTAGAATAACTAAAATCACGATCTGAAACAGACTTTGGATTAATTTCTTAACTCTCTTTTTTAATGTATTCATCTTCGAATAATGATTTCAGTTTTCCTTTGGCGACACTAAGGTTTGACAGCAAATAGTAGCGTAGATAAAGAACTCCTCAAGCCTCAAAGCCTCTCATATTTGTTCAAATATGATCTAATCAGTAGGTCAAGCACAGCGTTTGTTGTCTCGGATAGAAAAGATAAAAATTACGTCACAGCGTCATCGAATGTGCGAAATATTTGTTATTCGGCTTCAACTTCAATCATTAACGCAATGTATGATATTGCGACGTCATTTTTGTCTATTCTACCCTAGACAATGAACGTTGTACTTCGCCAGAAGAGCAACATAATCGCAAGTAAAAAAAAAATGATCTAAGCGAGACATAATGAGACCTTTAACTACGCGACTTATTCTTAAAAAAAACTTGTTCGATTCAACGTTTTAATGTAACGGACCGCAACAGAACCGCAAAAGTTACATAAATTTTGACAAAATGTGACTATACAAGCCAGTTCCATCTTAAGCCTCTACGTCCTCTGAGGTGGCTTCAATTCGTTTTAGTTTGGCTCTGACACTTAAGGTGGTGTTCTTTGAGCGATAATCTATCATTTAAATTCGGCTTACGTTAAGTTTACTGACGTTAGTCGTCCGATTATCTTTCAAAGAACCCTTAGCTGTCAAAGCTTTACAGTTAAAAGCGACTGTGCTGCAAGACGGTTTAACGCTTTCACAAAACTTACTGCAACCGGCACCGTAATAGTACTTCAAAGTGTCTTAATCCAGTAAATGCTGATCATACAAAGACACTTATCTGGGGAAGACCTGTGTCCAGCTGGTAACAGTTCTTCAAAGTATCCTGTTACAGTAAACGCTGATCATACAAAGACCCTTATCAAAAGAAGGCCTGTGTAAACTGTCTGACTGGTGTAAATGCTGATCATACAAAGACGCCCATCTGGTATAAGTTGTAGATGATGATACAAAAGCTCACTCCCAATCTTCGTCGCTGGAGCTCCGCTGCGAGCTGGTCTCCGGCTCAGGGATGACTGCGGCCAGGGTGTGGAGCACGCTGCCGCCCGAGCGCTCGGCGCCCGAGATACCGCGCCGACGCATGGACAGCTTCGCGTGGAGGTCTGCCATTAGATCACCGGATGGCGCTTTGGATTCCTGATGGAGAGACAACTTAAGTTATAGGTTGCCAATAAAACTCTCCACACACTGAAGCCGGAGGCGGAGCGGAGGCGAAGGCGTGGCGGTTTTTCCTATGGCACCGCGTCGCCACGGCCTGCGGTGTGTGTGTAGGCTTTCATAGGATTCCATAGAATACAACTCGCATGCCTTCGCCTCCGCTCCGCCTCCGGCTTCTGTGTGTTTCGAACTTTAATTTATAGATAGAGCGAGCATGGGCATGGAATGCGGATGTATAAGTGGATGCGGGATGCAGAGGATATAAGAGGATGGCATCTGAAAGAATGTCTTTGCCCATTTATGGAATATACCAGGCTAGTATATAGTTTTGTTTGTTAACAAGGGTTTTCTGGATTATAAGTGGGTACCCACTATGACTTCCTACACTTAATATATAATGCAAGTATGCATAAATCATAATAAATGTTATGATTACCCAATAATACAATACAAAGTTACAGAAAAATATTGACACACAAGTTCCTCATAACTACACCCACCGGTTGTGTTGTTATAAGAACTTTATCGTAGTTCATCCATCCTGTTTCCTATTCGGTGTATTTGTAAATAACTGATATTACATGACCGTTTGTTAATTACTAGCTTTGACCACAGTTTAGCACGTGTATCCGCGCAGTTTAATAAATATTTTAAAGAGTTTACATATAAAGTATTGGTTGCTCTTAGTACGAATGATTTTTTTCTGACATTTAAATGATCTTACAGTCATATTTCAACGAAATTACACCTAAATAATGTAATTAATTAAACAACTAAACCTTATTTATGAATCACACTGCTTTTTTTGTGTATTTGTATTTCTGTATTCATCAAAAACTTACACAATTCTTAATTCTTAGATACTATTATAAACCAAAGGAGGACATTCCAGTGGCCGCTGTCTTAGCGCGGTGTCACACATTTTGTAAAATTTGTGAATTAAATAAAATTTTACTAAACCTATACATGTGTTTATATCCCGATATTTATAACTAGCAATACAGCATTACTCATGCTTTTGGTAAAAACAGTATGAAACTCGAAAACTGTGGAAAACTCGAGTAGTTTTAGAGTTTATCTCGTTCAGACAGACAAACGACCTTGTTTGTACATTGTATAGTAACGAATCGCTAAGTTCAGACATAGTATGGCATAAAAGCTACTCGTCTGATAAGAGCAGTAATGTAATGTGCCTCCATCAAATAGTCGTTCTTTTTTAACTCTTATGGCACGTTTTTGTCAAGTTTATCTTCGCAATAGTGCCCGCATTGTTGGGCGTTCCTCATTTGGCATTATTGCTCAGCAGGAATCACCAAAAACTGTCAAGTCACCGATGTAAAGGTCCAGTGCGACTAAACTAATAAATATAACGCTCTTTGACTAAAGAAGCGTTTATACTGACGCATAGCAGGTCGGAGATGCACATATAGGAAATGTAGAGATAAACCAATCACATTAGCAGAAATGCGCATCTCGTGTGTCCTTGCCTTCCGATTGGTCGATCGTTACACGCTTCGTCGGAACGCAGCCTCAAGTCTTCCATCAACAGAAACTTAAGATAAACTCTGACCGTAGTGTTTTTGCAAAGTTTTCATTGAATACTATCTTATCGATGCGTATATAAATGTGTTTACTCAGAAAACGTTTGTCTATCAATCAGTTTTATCGCTGCTACTGACTACGGAGAAAAGGTCAATGGCAGATTGTTTTATATCAATTACCTAAATTGAATTTTACAAGTGACTTGTTTATTTTGATTGCGAAAGATTTCATTTCTTTTAAATTTCGCAACGTTATTGCTGAATAACATTTATTTTATGACGAAAGAAATTTTCTTTTTTTTATGACATCCCATTTGGCTCAGTTGGGAATAACCCGATTAGGGTAAAGAAGAATACGAATCCTATAAATCATTGTTGGATGTTTTAAATGTGTTTTTTTTGCATTTAACCTTCCAGGAGTCGCACACTTGCGCGGAACATAAGTAGTCGCGCGCGGTCTGTGATTCCGCAATGTTACGTGTCTGGTTACACAAGCCGAATAAATATTTAACGACATTGCTTATTTCATAATCAAAAAAAGTCTTTTGTCTGTAAAATCATAATAAAAAAACACATTTTTTTTTAGTAATTTTGTATTTAAGCAGGTACTGAGAGGCGGTATCTGACTCTCCCGAGGATATCATAAAAGCACTGACTTCTATTGCTTATAATTTGCGTGAAATTACTAAAAAAAGTTCTTTGCGGTCTCAGAGACCGCGCGCGACCACTGGAAGGTTAAAAAGCCCACAGTTAAAACATCCATTAAAAATCCGAGCAAAAGGTCGCGATAAAACCGCAATACCGAGAACTGAACTACGATTTCGGCTCTTCACCTGACCACTGAAGATACACTATCATTTATCACCTTATCTCACTCATTACCATTAAAAGAAACATCTTCGTGGAAAAGCCCGCCTTTCTTGTATCATTGTCAACCCTGTTACATTGCTGGATGCGATACGGAGAAAAAATTCATGAGCTGGTCGGAATATGTTCTGCGTAAGTTCGGATGGCAGCCGCGCTTGTAAAACCAGCTCCTCGACTAATGATACCATCACTCCACCGACTCAGTTATTGTTTTGGCACGCTCTAACGGAGCTCACGTTTGATGTCGCGGGGAAAGCAAATTAGAAACGAACCAATTGTATCAACTACCCGCATAAGTTACAATCCATAGTCCATGTGATGACAAAAAACGCATGATTGAAATTTCGATGTAGTCATATCTATTTAAGGTATTTATGGTTTCAAAATTGCAGCCTGAAACGACAAATCGACTATGTCAGTGATCTCATGCACTACAGGCCGCTATTGATTTTCCTATTTGCGGCTCGACTCATATTTAATTCGCCACGCTCGCCTTGTATCCCCGGGGCATAGAGACAGAACAAACAAACCAAAAAGCAAATTTAAACAACGTCAGAGAAATACCAAACAATAGCTCGTCACATAATAAAGGATTCTTTCAAAATTCCGTGCTCCTGTTACGAACGAGCAACAAGCTCGAACAAAGGCTCTATTCGTTCCACGTCCCACCCAAAATCCAATTAAGTTACAATTTTATTCAATTGCTCAAGCTCAATTGTTTCAAGAAGGAACATATCAGAAGTGTGAATCAAAAACCCCAAAATAGCCGTGTTGTTGAAAATAGTACTTTGTTTGTATAAATAATTTGCGAACACGAGTTACGTTTGTTTTTGGAGCGTGCTAAAAGCCGCGTGTCATTTCTTGCGTACTAGCTAAAGTATAACAATAACAATATCTGTTCGTTATTTCAGGGAATGGGCAGGGGAGGACAAAAAGTAGCGGCGAGTGTACACGCTCGCGAGAAACGCCGACGTTAACTGGAACCGGCAACAAAGCAGAATCATGAGAAATACGGATTCTCTTAAACTGTAAGCCGATCGATTTGTGACTTCCAATAAATACGCATGCATTTACATTTCCAATTTCAGTGGTATGCAGTATAACGTTTTATATACAGCTTAACTTTAAAGATAAATTTAAATTGTTAAGTAAATAAAACGATATTTATGAACGGTAGTTAATTCCTGCTTAATGACCCCAGAAAGGGGAACTTCGTAAGATTCCTGCGAACTTAATCATAGTTATTAAAGAGATAACAATACATTCCAATAATTTAAAAAAACAAATTGTGTGCCATTTAAATATTTCGAAATTGTTAAAATTGCAATACATACGTGATCGCGGAACTCCATTTCTGCAAATGCAACAATCAGCGCAGCCACATTACAGTTTCCACACACAAATTACTGGAATCCGCGGCGATTGTACCATTTGAATTGTTCATACCTTATCATGAAGGAGTCTCGATTACAAGAAATACCATTTCCAACTATCAGGCCTATGAAGTCGCGGACGAGCACGCAATGAACTATCACTACCATTTTTACAACGAACGCGGTGAAACGTCACAAGGCAAATTTTCGAGAAATGCGGAAAATGCAAGTAAACAATGAGAATGGTAGTCACGTGACGGTAAGAAGTGATACCATTATCACTGCGTTATCACGGACTATCAACAATGGGCGTTCTGGGAAGCGGGCGAGCTAGCGCGCAATTATCGCCGGTTCACAGAATACCCGGCGTTTCTGCTCCTAATTATAAGGCTACTTTGAGGTTTCAACGAAGGTTGTTGCTTTCGGATGAACGACTATATTTTCGTATTACAATACTTGTTACAATATTTTTTGTAGAGACTATGTGAATCTTATAAAATTACACGCGTATGTTTGGATGGATGGATGGTATCAGAGAAGATCTGCTGTGCGATTACGCTAAAACTGCCCATCCAAAATTGTTATACGAAAGCCATTTTGATTGCCTTCGTAATTTGAAATTGTATGGAAAGGACGCGCGCGGTGGCCATGAAATGGCTTTCGAATGTCAATTTGGATAGGTGGTTTTTGCGTAATCGCACAGCTGGTTGTAATAGCATGGACGTAAGTCTAGATTTGTAGTAACACATTATGCTACTTTTCCTATAAATACATAGTTCTCGTGGAATATAACAAATTTCGTTTCCATGGAAACAACTAGTGCGAACCCATGAGCCGTCATGTCAGTAGAAACTTATTTATTTATATTTTGATCTTGGAATTTCTAAGATTTTATTTTTAATATTTGATTATAATAAGTAGCGAAACTCGATTGTGTGATAGATGTTTTCTTATTATATTCTACGAATATAAAAACTACAAATGTAATAAATACTCAAAGTTCGTACAAAAACGGTTCACGCGCGTTAAATTTATTAGTTTCCATTCGACTAAAGAACTTAATCTTCGACATAAAGTTATAATTAGTTTATAACTTTATGTCGAAGATTAAGTTTGCGTTTAATCTAAATAACTTATGCGTAAAAGCGAGTTCACGGCTCTGTATTGATAAATAATGAGTTAGCTTTGTAAATTTATATTCCTAGAAGTCAAACGTGCGTGATATTATACATGAGCAATATTTTCAGTAAACAACGGAACTTTTTGGGTTATTTCGATTTATTTTTGATGCCAGATACGAATCACTGTTGTTCTCAATTCTAACTTTCTTAAAATATAAGTAAATTTAACATTTAACTTTAATATATTTAACGTATAAGTACTTTCTTTTATCAAGGCAAAATATTTTCGTTCAACAGTTTATAAAATGACCAGCGACCCGCCCCGGCTTCGCACGGTTTTATTATATACGTATAAACCTTCCTCTTGAATCACTCTATCTATTGAAAAAAACCGCATCAAAATCTGTTGATTAGTTTTAAAGATTTAAGCATTCAAAGGGACATAAGGATATAGGGACATAGGGACAGAAAAAGCGACTTTGTTTTATACTATGTAGTGATATTGTGATGTTGACAAAACAAATAAAGGAAAAAAAATAGTACGCTCTAAAGATAGGGTTGTGTTTACTCACTAGTTTGTTATCTAATCCTTAAAAGAATCTAACCGATTTTGTCGACTTATTATCACTAGATAGTATAAAACAAAGTCACTTTCTCTGTCCCTATATCCCTGTGTATGCTTAAATCTTCAAAACTCCGCAATGGATTTTGAAGCGGTTTTTTTTAATAGATCGAGTGATTCAATAGGAAGGTTTATACGTATAATGAAACCGTGCGAAGTCGGGGCGGGTCGCTGTAAATATATAAGTATGAGCTTTAAACTTTGTATGCAGCGAGAGATGCTGCGGGCAGAAAATACTGGGGCTATAAAATTCAAACTACCCATCAATACAGGCGTGGTTCGTCGAACCACAAACAGTGTGAAGGACGTAAATATCTTAGAATTATTACTAGGACTTACTCCTTTAAAGGTTTCTAACAGAGTTGGTTTTGGTATGTCCCATCACTCCGAATACATATTATATTATATGGAAATTGTACGTACTTACATGTCGGGCGGTTTATAAACGCGAGCGTCTCTTGTTTTCTCATTGATTTAGTTCCTACCCGCATGGAGTAATTGGAGGTTGACAGTTAAGAGACTATGTCATGTGTAACTAGCGGCTCCCCGCGGCTTCGCCCGCTTGAAAATCGATGAACCTATTTTATTACAGGCGTAGAATAACGTCAACTCAAAATGTCAGCCTCATCCGTTCAATAGTTTTGGATTGAAGAAGTAAGTTTGTTACTTCTTCAATCCAAAACTATTGAACGATTCATCCATCCAAACTTTCGCATTTTTAATACGAGTGTGATTAATGAGAAAGGTCGAGCAACCAATACCCCAATACCAATAGTGGCTTTGTTCTGTTGATAAAATAGTTCCAACTACTTAGGACAGAAACGAATTAGTTCGGGAGCCAAAGACAATCACGAATCTATGCCCAGCCTTTAGACGCAACTTAATATTTGATTTGCCTTGCAATAAGGTTGGCAATTTGAGTAACATTGTGTTGATTCTGAGCGGGTATCTTAAACATTACTATTTCTATAAAAGTTATTTCCATTAAGGTATGTTATAGAAACTTTTGAATTTAAATAAGATTTGATTCGTTTTGTATTATCTGTAGAATAATTTTATACATTTTAATTGACATGGCCTGTGTTCCATATTCAATTTCGTCCTATAACCACATATCAGCCTACATATGGCATGGCATGACATGACATGACAGCAGCATCGTGCTAACATAAGCATATATAAATGTACATATAAATCCTATTTCTATTTCTGATGATTTATTTGAGTAAAAGAAGATTCCCAAGAGAACGAGGGATCAAAGATGAAAGATTCACAATACTTGAAGTTTACGTCAATCATTCGCATTGTTAAATGGGACTTTATATGGTTAAATCAAGACTTTGAGATCGGATAATTGGCTTGAGAGATCCCGGGCTGAGAAGACCCTTTTTGAATAAATATAATAGGTATGTCTTATTATAGTTAGGTAGGTACTTAAGGTCTCAATGATATTATTAGGCGAAGGCCCGCCTTCAATGCAGGAGGTTGCAGGTTCGATTCCATGAATAAAGAACTACAATATAAAACAACATTTTTGGATCAGAACTATAATTTGAACGATTGCAATGAATAAAGTCTTATCTATATTTAAATAGAGCTCTTAAATCTTACATTTTTATTGTGAATTGTTTATTTATTAATCGGTTTCCTGTGTTTATCATAGTTCTATATGTATTTAAAGTGAGTATGTATTTAAAAACTGTATGTTATCTGAAGAGGAAGTATAGGACTTACGTTAGCAGAGACGTTGTCTGCCGCTGAGCGCAGCTTGGCTCGGCCAGCGCCGCCAGCATTCCGGATGGCTTCCATGAGGTTGGCGTGAGCATCCACAGGTGGTGGTGGCAGCTGGCCTTTCTTCTCCCTGGCGACAAAATACAACCTTTAGTACAATAAGGACTGATTATGGACTGATTATTATATAAATAAACTAGCGACCCGCCCCGGCTTTGCACGGTTATATTATAAGTATATAAACATTCCTCTTGAATCACTTTATCTATTAAAAAAAACCGCATCAAACCCGTTGCGTAGTTTCAAAGATTTAAGCATTCAAAGGGACATAAAGACATAGGGACAGAAAAAGCGACTTTGTTTTATACTATGTAGTGATAATTCCGGACAGTCCACACAGCATCATCTAGTCCCAAGCTAAGCATACCTTGTGTTATGGACACTAGATGACTGATATACATAATACAATACATAACATAGATAGATATTTTTAATTATACATAGAAAACAGCCAGACGAACGGAACAAATTGCTAAAAACTATAGGTAAGAAAACTATACAGTACGGCTTCCACCGTTCCACCAAAGCAAAGAGGGTCAGCGGCTACTTTTTAATGGAAAAAAAGGGTTTGTAAGTGGTTGAAAATTCCCCTTGAGATGAAAGTTTGCATGGAAGTTTCGACGTTTTTGAAGTTGGAAGCTTCTTACTTATTATGAGGCTTTTGTATGGATATAAATAAATCTGACATTTAAAGTTGTAAAGGGGTTAAATAAAAATAGGGTACGAAAGTTTGTAAAGAAATATATAAGGGTATGTGACTGCCCAAAGTTACAATTCCACGCGGACGAAGTCACGGGCTCTATATATGAACTTTCTGACGTTTCCAAGAGTTATGTAAGGTCTAAAAGAAATACTAAAGCACTTTGAATTAATTGAATAGACTCTCAAATTATCGAGACCAAATGAAAAGAAATTTATTGTTGAATCTGTGTACAAAGGAGATCTTATAAAAGCTTGCCAAATGTTTATCCATTAATTACGAATATAACATTTAACGTTTCTAAGTAGGTAATTTATCGATTATTAAATTATTTAATATCATGTAAGCATTTTTCTATGAGTACCTATTGTAGTAAATTTACTAGCATGCAGCTCTCTTAAGGTCTCCACACAAAGAAGCCGGAGGCGGAGCGGAGGCGAAGGCGTGCGAGTTGTATTCTATTGAATCATATGAAAGCCTACACACACACTGCAGGCGGTGGCGGGGCGGCGCGGTGCAATTGGAAAAACCGGCACGCCTTCGCCTCCGCTCCGCCTCCGGCTTCTTTGTGTGGAAACTTTTATTTCTTCACCCACCCCCGTGGTCTCTTATTTACTCTCTTGGTATTTAAAGTAGCATAAGTAATTTAAAAATAACTGTACGATGACTAAATACGTTAAAGTACAGATTTAAATCTATCAACATCTATAAACAATACGAAGTGAGAGCTGTAAATAACCCAGCAGGCTGTGAAAAAGTGAAATAAACACGCACGGCGCATATTTGAAGGAATCCGACAACTGCTTTTGTTAAAAAAAGGCCGCGTGAGTAAATTTGCTTTAATATGTTATAAAGCATTTTGAGACAGGAAAAGTAGAACACAGCAAAGAAATACCAAATGTAATTTTGCCCGGTCTTCTTTGTCTGTTGTCGCCGTTACAGTATAAATTGTTGCGAAATTAATTCAACTTATGAAACCGGCCTTCGGCGATTTTAGATTGAACTTGCGTGAATAAGTTCCTTCTGGGAAAGCGGTCACATCTTCAATTACAACTTAATAGAGAGATGGTTTCTTTGAGTCACATTCATACATAAAAAATAGGGAAGATGAACAAATATATTTTTAGAAAATGAAGACACAAATAGAAAATGTTTTAAAATATTATAAAAGTACACATAAATGAGAACTAAATTTTAAAACCCTAGTATTATGCAAAAAAAAAGTATTCATATGCAACTTTAAACAAATCGTCATCTCATAAAAACTATCCGCATGATGCATGTACAAGGCCTTTAGTAGGATTATGTATTAAAGAAATCCACCTGCAAGCAAGGCATATAGAGATTGTTGTCTAGGGAAGAATCGACACAACTTACATCGCATCGTCATACATTGCGTAAATCATTAAAGTTGAAGCAATATATTTCAAATATTTTCAGCAGTTGATATCGATTTTCTATTCTATCCTAGACAGTCAACTCTGTGCTTGTCCTACTGGCATTACTAAAAGTATTTATTATACATACGTGCTTTTTGCTTGCCCTCATTATTTTCTTTTAACTTAAGTTAGAAGAAAATAATGAGGGTCCTTAGGCTTTTACCTCTACAATCTAAACATTTTACCGCGCTCTTTACATTTCAAACATAAAAGGAACCCCTGCAGGCTTTGAATAATGTATACAGTCTGTTAAAGAAACATGCCGAGAGACGAGGTAAGCAATGTTTTTGATGCATAAGACAGGGCAAGTAAAGGTATAGTTCTAAGAAAAAAACCACCCCTTCTTATAATTGTAGAAACATGTCAGGACAATGGACAATCTTTCTGCTGGCTGAACCGGAGCGAAGTGAAGAAAGTATATCTATTAAGAATGCGGCTTGCAAAAATCCATTGTAGGTACATAGGGCCCGTTGCGTCAAGTTTGACTTCATTTTGAGTCACGGTAACGAATCGACCGAATTTAATTTGGACAAGTAAATTTTATGAACGCTAATTGGCTATAAATTATATTTCCATCTTTGATATAAAGTGTGAAATCAGAGCCGCCTTTGTTAGAAACAAACTTTCTTTTGGTTCCTTTGTAAAATGGTCTATAATAAGTGTATGTTATAATAATAGATTTATAAAACTGTTCTTAGCAGGGCATCAGGTAATAATCGTCAGTTTCACTGAAGATTTTTTATGTTTAACATAGAGTAGGTCCATGGACCGGATTATATGATCCTACTTAACATTTTATCAGAGAAATTTGACGGGATATTGTAGACAGAAGCCACTATTTTTCGCACAACTAGCACAGTCAAAACAGACAATGATAGAATCAAACAGAGACATTCATTATCCAACTATACATGACCTAATTGTCCTTTTGGTTCTCGGAAGTCCGATTAAAAACGTTACATCTCGCCTTGACCTTTACAAACACCTAGATTCCGCTGGTATTGATACAGCTAGCTAGGCAGTAAATGTGCCAATTTATTTCGCTAAGGGGAACTCATCCATAATTTATTGTATAACAGAGGAGGAGAATAGACAGACGTATATTGGCAGTGATGTGATGTCGGTTTGATACCCGTCCATGCACGCCAATCACTACGATCCTTTATTATTTATCTGTACATTTCAGAGTTTATTTTTGATTTCGCTATCACATTTAATGGTCTCACGCGGCGGTGGGACTTACGGCAGTCTTTGAGCTATTTTTAACACCATAAAAAGCCTGATTCATAGAAATTAATTTAATTTATGGCGGAGAGAGCTAATAGCAAATTCTTAGCATTGCGACCACAATTTATTTCTTATTCCGCAGCAGATATTTATGAAAACAGGTTCTTTGTTTGTTATGTTTTCTATAAAAGATAAATTCCTAATACATTAACAAACAGACAGATGCTGGTTGCGGCAAGCTGAATGCAGGGTGCTATGGCGCTCATTAGGGGAGGCCTGGACTGCACTAAAATTTGTTGATGATGAAGATGATTTACCTACAATCATTACAATAGTGGGCTATAAGTACAAAATAGCCAGCGAATGACTTCATCTACAAAGTTCGCGGAACGCCTCAATGGGACAGAGCATTTATTGGAGCTTGCTCTAAATACGTTAACGTTTGATCCTCGTCCTTTTACACGAGGCAACAAGGTGACGTTGAGAATATTCGTGATAAAAAAAACCAACCAAGTGCGAGTCGGACTCGTGCACGTAGGACTCCGTACCATCTTACTTTTATAACAAACTAGCTGCGCCCCGCAGCGTCGCCCGCGGGGAAATTATTTGTCAAATATCATATTTTTCTCGCCGTAAAAACCATCCTTGAACTTCAACGAACATTTTAAAAAAAGATTTGGCCAAATTGGTCCAGGCGTTGTTGAGTTATGCGCTTACCAACACATTTTGCGATTCATTTTTATATTATAGATGGGAAAGTCTGTGTGAATGTTTGTTAAAAGTAATCTTAGTAACTACTTAAATATATAGGTATAGATAGTTTAGGCCCTTGAATAGGACATAGGCTATTAAAGTTTGGAAATTTTAACCTCTGAGGGGGTTAAATAGGGTGGTAAAGTTTGTACTTATACATAAAAATGTTTCCTTGCTTCGATTCGATCAAAACTCGGTATAAATAAACTATGGAGTGAGTAATTAAACACTTATTCTTTATTTTTACACAATATCCCTTAGGGGGTGTGCACTGAAATTTGTACGAAAAAAAACTCTGGTTCGCGGGCGACGCCGCGGGGCGCATCTAGTTTTCTATAAACAAAAAACAGACATGATGTCTGTTGTTTCGGAGGAAGCCCCTTATACAGGGTGTTATATTTTATTCTGTTTTTAGTATTTTTGTTATAGCGGCAACAGAAGTACAAAAAAATATTATATTACACCTTAAGTCGCATAGATTACTCCAGCAAATGGTTAACGTTAACCTATTCAAAAAATTTACCCTGCTAAGCTATTTTTGTCTACTATATGAGCATAAATTTAAGGATTTTACTATTTAATTAATGGTGGCGTAATTACGTAATGGCTTGTGATAATAAAAGTATTTAATTTAAGTCAATTATAAAATAACAACCCCACGAGTTGTTTTATAATTTCGAACGAAAATTAAACGTTCTCATTCCACCGAATTCTGTTTTATTATTACAACTGACAGGACTGCTTATTAAATAACCGACAGTAATTTGAGTAGCACGGGAAGGGCCGCCAAGCCTTACTTCATAGTCTATTTGTTATTTCTATAACGTTCGTTTAATATAAATGTTTATAGAAAATAAAATAAATAAATAATTCCAGACAGTCCACACAGCATCTTCTAGCCCCAAGCTAAGCAGAGCTTGTGTTATGGGTACTATGTAGATGAAACCCCAACCAAGTTAAGATTGTTTTTTAATTTTTTTTAAATAAATTTCAAAAAAAATTTTTGCATATTGTACGAACATTTATTTTGTCCTAAGGTGGAAATCGAACCTGCAACGTCCTGCGTCGCAGGCGGACCTTCGTCCGCAGCGCTATATCGGTCGTCAAAAATATAAATGGATTAACAAACCTTAAAGAAACAATTATATGTAGCCCTTTGTACTTTGGCTTTTGTATTTAGTAGGTGTACTTTCAATCGACTGGATGAAACAAGAATTCATGAATCCAATTAAATTGAGATCCACCTTGTAAACCCTCAAAAGTTCAGTAGGCATCTTTGAAGTCTATAGAAATGTTTTTAAAGATTCCAATTATCAATGTCAAGTCAGCTAGATATTAAAATATATATTCTACATTTAACTAGGTTAGGTCGCAGTATTCTGTCTTCTATGACCTGGACCCAGATCACAGCCCAGTTCTAGAGCTGTATCGATCTGCCGACTCTGCCAATTACCAAGTTTCACGTTAAGTCTAGACTGACTAATGAAATAACCCGAGCGCCGTATTGATCTAGTACTAAGCCAAGTTTCAGTCGACTATCGTATTATAGAAGCTGTGTCATTTGAAAGATAAACTGGTTCTATTTGAACTGGGGTATTTGAACATTTAAGTCTATACTTTTGTAACACAGATAAGGGCCATAGAGACAGTTCTATTAACTCTATTTTTTATTATTTATTTATTTCAGATCATAAATTCATACTTAAAACTATGCACAGCAAGATAAAAATAATTAAAAAACAATATGTCATAGTAATTTAAAAATTTAATAAAATAAAACGCAACACAATAAATGAAAATGTAAAATAGTTAAATTAATCAAATTATACTAAATTAAAATTCGTATCAGATGGAGCCCCATTATATTTTGCTATAGATGTTTCTGTGAAAGTTTTGTAATTGTATTTTTGTATTATTTCAGTCGATGTAAACCCACTGTTAATAAATCTTCTCATTATTCAGCCACATGCGACGTACAGAAAGACGTACGATTTCATGTGCGTTGTGAGCACCCAAAGTGATATTTATAAAGACATTGCAGTTGATTCCATGTCTTAATTTATCATGTCTTAATAGATATCACTTTAGATGAGTTCTATTAAGACCTAGACCAATATCTAAGAAGTCAACTGATTGCAATTATTTACGTAAGTTCGAATAAACAGAGCAAGAGATACGGAGAATTTCAGTATAAACCTTTTCCTTTCCAAGAGCAATATGGAAAATGCGAATTTTCTTTCGATAATATAGATGCTTACGTAATTAAATAACAGTAGTTTTATAGGTGTGGGCAGTTTATATCAATAAACAAGTTTTTTGTAGGTGAATTTTCTACCTCTAAGCCCACAAGGACAACACAATACAACTTTGTTGACAGCCACACAGACGCAAAAACATTGATAATAATCAACTTGTTACGTTGATAAACAATCGAGCTTATTAGCAAGACATTAATAATTATGCGCATTTATAATTAAAAAAAAAATTGTTCGGTATGAATTATTGCGTTTTTAAGGCGCAAACTAGAGCCGATGCCCTTGAGAGAATGGGCGCGGCTATCATTTCGCCCCGCACCTTCCCCACATTCCGGGCAGCGCCAGACCCGCTGTCGTCGCGCTGAGAAATAGTCTTCGCGCATAAACCGAAAAAAGGAAAATATTCGTGACAGCGCGGGTGCGGCGGGCGGCGTGGTAAACGAATGGCAGGACGCAAGAAATGCGTATTCGATTCCCACTCCTAGATATTTTTTTACAATATCTGCAAATATTTGTTTCTAGTCTTCTAGTCTAGTCTTGTCTTGTCCTAGTCTTCGGGTTTATTGGTATCACGAACCACGATGGTAAGTAACCTAATCTGGGAACAGAACTCGCTATACTTAGGTATAGTTATGTAATGTGACTCTTGGGTTGATGGTGTTAGTAGCTGCTATCCGCGTTGTAGCTAGATATACCTCCATCAAAAGTAGTCTATAGACTACCTAACTACTTGAAATTTTCATTCACCACTAAAATTAGTTGATGTGGATAATATATAATAAGTGGAATATTCCAATCATTCAATAGTTTGTTCAAATCTATTTAGTAGTTACGAAGATAATGATAGATAGATTACCTACCTACGTGGTAAAGCCAGGGTAAAGGTAACAAACATTCACACAAACTTCTCTTATCTAAAATGAATGTTAGTAGGATATCAACGAATAGGTAGGTACTCATAATTCGGGTAGAATGATTTGATCCAATAAATTTCTGATCTACAGGAGAAAGGGCATAATGGAACAAGACAAAAAAATTACGAAAATTAGTAAATAATATCTTTATTTGTTTAGGTTTACAAAATAAGCACTAAGACAAGTCTTTATATTCTCTATTTACCTACTACATTTCATTTATTTACATTACATTACAAATTTACAAGTCAATATATGGAGGATCGTTATCGACATAAAATTTTGACCTGCACATTTTGCATCGCATTGTAAATTTGGATCGTAATCCTATCTGTTTTTACCAAGTACCTAACTCGATATCTACAATACAAGATGACAAAAAAGGCGATGTACCGTTACCCAGTTTCCTTTACATTTCGAACCCCATTCCCATTTCATTTCAGAAAGTACACGTTCACGTAAGAAACTATTACAGAATTCACATATCCATACTCTATCGATGTGAGATTGAGTGTGAACTTTTTTTGAACTTAGCTGCAGGCAGCGCAGTTCCTAAATATTCTTGGATCGGATCGGAGTAAAATGAGTGGTGTACCTACTGTCTAAAGGATTCGATCCTGAATCACGAGATCCCGGGATCCTGGTCGATTTTCGATCCCAAAAATTTCGGGATTAATTTTCAAATCCCGGGATTGTTTGGATTATTTTTTACAAATCCCGGGATTTTCGGGATTGAGAATTTTTTTTTAAAATAACAAAAAATTAGGCGTGTAAATGTAATGATCATAAATTATAAAATTAAAATTATACCAAGTTCTTTAAAAATAACAAAAAGGAACATCTGATCATTTTGGTAAACATCGGTTTAGTTTTCTTTTTAAATTATGATTGTAATGATTGTAACTGTAATGATTATTCCTAGATTTTTTTTATCAGTAAAAGCTCTTTTTATTACCAAATAATACAATTTATAAAACCATGTACCAGTATACAAAAAAGCACTCTTTTAATAGGTACTCAACCGCCTCTACTGTCACGTCGTGGTAAAATTTACGTAAAATTATTTTTTTTCAACAATCATGACATGCCTTTTTTATTGAAATAATACGTTTAACCGTCATTTAATTTTGTTTTTATTGACTGATAAATTAGTGATCGGATATTTTTCAAATCCCAAAGTTGGGGCGAAGACATGTAGGAGCTTTTAAAACCAACTTTTACAGGAATCCGAAGGAGCACGAATTATAAAATTCAAGCAATTTCTTTAAAAAAAATATATGTCACTTTAATCTGTTGTGTATTTTGTTGGTAATTTTTTTTTTTGGAAATATCGATTTTAGTGAAAAACGAGTCGGAATAAATGTGTTTTATATTTGATGTATAAATAAGATTACAACGAAATAAATAACATTCTAGAACATTTTGGAATTCTTCGGAATTTATATGAATTCCCGAATATTCATGTTGTGTCGTATAAAAGAACGTGTCGTTGTAAGTTCATATAAAAGAAAAGCTGCAATACGTGGTGGCTCTTTGATTTTAGTAAAAAATAGTCTTAAATGTAAAGAAAGAAAAGATATTGTAAAACTCACTATTGAGAGGACTATTGAACTTTCTTGTGAGGAACTGGAGCGACATATCATTGTGTGTGTATACCGCCCTCCTGACGCAGATCAGGTTGCTTTTGAATGTACTATGGAAGAAGTTTTGCTGAAGTATTTACTTGTAGGAAGGATCTTATTGTTTGTGGCGACTTTAATATAGATATTTTAGCAAATCCCCTCGCCGACAGATTGCTTAACTTATTCAAGTGCTTTAGTTTACAAAATCTTTTTAATGATCCCACTAGGGTAACCCAAACATCTGCCACCTGTTTAGATAATATTTACTGCAGTCAAACTCCAACCAGCAAAGCAGTAATTAGGCATTTCCAATCAGACCCTTATGGTCAAAGTGTTAATTTTAGCTATGATGATAAAAATATTGTAGAAAAATATACCTGCAGGCCAATAACAGAGAACCGTATCAAGAATTTTCAAAGTAGAGTGGAACTAACAGTATCAAATATACCTTGTTCTGATGACCCCAATGAATTATTTTCCAAACTTTTGAATGTAATACACAAGGAACACAGTGAAGTATATAAAACTTAAAACATGCACAGTGAGAGAAAGGGTCGAGTTTATTGATTGGGCCACTCCGGGTATTTATAGAAGTAGGAATATACTATATGACCTTTATGCTTCTCGAGAAACTATGTTACTTGATCCTGCGTTTCTATTGTATTGTATGTAACCAACTATTCTAAAACATTTAAGAAAGTCTGCAACACAGCAAAATGCCTGTTTTTAAAGAATATTATAATAAAATCATCTAATAAAGTAAAAGCAACATGGAGACTAATAAATAACGAAACAGGTAAATCAAAGCCACGTTATAAGGAAATAAGGTTAAAAATTAATAATTCAATTCTTATACATGATAAAGATATTGCCAATGCTTTTGATGCATTCTTTTCTACTATTCCGAAAGTTGTTACCCAGTCTCTAAAATCATCAGCATCAATGGCTGTTAAATTTTTAGAACCTTCAGTTGCTAAATGTAATGAGAGCTTTAACTTTAGTTATGTAAATGCTGATTATGTAGTGAAAACCTTTAAATCAATTAACATTAAAAATACTGAGGATCTCTGGGGTTTATCCACCTAAGTATTAAGTTCAATTATTAAGGAAATGGCTCCTTGTTTGGCCTATATTTTCAATAACTGTGTCGACGCAGGAATTTTTCCTGATCTCATGAAATATAGTAAGTTAGTTCCTCTTTATAAATCTGGTAGCCACACCGATCCGGCCAATTACAGACCGATTTCAATACTTCCAGCAATGAGTAGTTTTTGAAAAAAATATTCTTACCCAGTTAACCTCTCACTTCAATCTTAATAGGTTATTTCATGAAAACCAATTTGGCTTCTCCAAGGGTAGATCGGCAACGGATGCTGGTACAGTTCTATTAAGGCATATATTGAAGGCCTGGGATAAAGCCAAAAACGCTATTGGTGTATTCTGTGACCTTTCTAAGGCTTTTGACTGTCCATACATACATTAATTGAGAAATTAAAACATAAAGAAATTAAGAAAAAGGCTCTGGATCTTATGAAATCATATTTATCTGATAGAGTTCATAAAGTAGATGTTGGTAAAGAAAGATCTACGGGCTCAAATATTGAATTAGGCGTACCCAAGGTTCAATATTAGGTCCCTTTTTATTTTTAGTAAACGTATATGATCTCCCCTTTCTAGCAAAAGATCTTTGTGATATAGTCTTATTTGCTGATGATACATCACTAATTTTTAGAGTAGACAGAAATAAATATAATTATGACGATGTAAATAATTCGCTTTCACAAATACTAAATTGGTTTACCGCCAATAACCTCTTACTTAATGCTAAAAAAACAAAATGTATAAAATTCATGTTACCCCAAATGTTAGAGAAATCCCAACTCAAATCATCCATCTGAAGCAACTGAACTTTCTATTCGTAGGTTTAAACAGTACATAAAACTAAATCTTATCAAGAAGGCTTTACTCCATAAATGATTACATCAATGACGTTAGTGCTTGGCCAGATGTCGCTCAGTTCCACATCGACAATAGTATTGAATTATTTATAAGGCAAACATGTATTAGACACATAAGTTATACACATGCTAGTGGTTTCTATTTCGCCTCCACTAGTGGACAAAAAAGTGAGGCGAACTGAAAATCAATTATCACATTATTTTTTATATTATTTTGATAATTATGTACCTATAGTATTAAATTTGACTTGTCTAAGTGCTTATTTTGTAAGCCTAAAGAAATAAAGATATTGATTTCTGATTTCTGTCGTCACTCAAAGTTTAGGTAAATAAACGCCTGAATATCCGATCACTGCTCATGACGTTACCATTATGTGGTTATTTAAATTAGTATTTTATATCATCTACCGTAAAAAAGTAGAATAAAAAAAAATTATATTATATTATTAATTATTTGAAAAAAGAAGTAATTGTGGTTTTAATTGATTTTTACTTTGTTTTTGAAAGTAAATAAAAGTTGATTTTCATATATTACTTCGATTTTATTTACCTGTCTACGGATCCCGGGATCGCCTTTCACAAATCCCAAAATCCCGGGATTGAAAATAAAGACCGGGAACGAATCCTCTACTAGTGTCTCACTTCGGAGAGACATAAATCGTTGTGACTAAGTATCTACAGGTATTTACTTATTAGCTTTCAGTCTGCTCGGCTGCCTTTTCACGAAGTGTAGGTACCATACTAGAATTCTGATGAAATTCATGAACATAATTGTCATACTTACATATTTTATTACATCACAGCATACTACTAATATTAGCTAGGTCCTAAGTACTGGATATTTTACCTCTAGCATACTTGGCATTTCCTCTTCAGTTTCAAGTTGCTCAGTCACTGTACATCTGTAAATGAATAATAGTATAAGATATGTAATAAATGAGTAGTAGATAAATAAGAAGTAGGTATTTAGGTAGATACCTACTTACATCTTCGTTCATTTATTTTTACCTGGTACTACGCTGGACGATGGAAAGCGGACACCATAGACTTCCAATATACTATTATAAACTTTGTAGTTCCTTACTTGACATCATTTTCACCGTCCATTGTCTGAATATTTTCTTTCTGATGGATTAGCCTTTTCTTCGATCTCCTATAAAAATACATGATAAATCTAATATTGCTAATAGTAGCAATTGCACAAAATTAGGGAAATAAAATAAACGTAGGTAGGAAGGAAGTAGTTAGGTATACTTACATTATTTCCACCAACTTTTGGGCTTTTAGAGCTCTGGTCTTCTTGAGCTTACTGATTTTCTTTATAATTCACCTACACGTACACACAACAACACTGAGCAGTCAAAGTATATTTAGGGCGAGGGTATTATAAAAGTAACTTAGCACTAAAAGCGTCCTTGCGCGATAAAAATAAATATTTATGTACAGGTGATGTACAGCTTATGTACAGTCGGTTTTCTTATATTTTTACAAACTATTTAAACTAAATAAATAAATAAATATAATGCTGGACAATCCACACAGCACCATCTAGCCCCAAAGTAAGCTACTCAAAGCTTGTGTTATGGGTACTAGATAACTAATATATTTTTAATACAATATATACATAGATAGATAAATTTTTTTAGTATACATATTAAACACCCAGACCAACGAAACAAATTCCTACAGATCGTGCACAAATTTGTTCCGAGGCGGGAATCGAACCCGCAACCTCCTGCGTCGCAGGCGGACCTTCGCCCACCGCGCCACATGGGTCGTCTAAAGCGTCCATGCGCGCACAACTTAGAATAAATAAAATCAATTATTAAAAACATAAATTCGACGAGTAAGGTGTGCGAGCACTAGGCAGACAAGCACAACCTCCCCGTACAACAGCCAGCGAGGCACTGCCGCCCGTCGCCCGCGCGACCACTTACGCCCACTAATCCTACGGAAAATTAGAAAAATAATATTTACAAGGTGAAAAACCGTCGCATCGCAAAATCGTACGTACCAATTGAAGACAAAGTTCTTGCCGACATTTAGGTGAAAAAAAAAGTACAAAATTCTAAGTCGTTTAGAAGTAGATACAAATTTAAAGTCCGAAACAGCTGAACTTTGTGAATTTTTTTCACAAGGAAAATGAACACGTAGAACATTTTTGTACGTACCATTTATAGATAAAATGTCAATTAAAGTCATATATTTTTTTCAGCTCATAAAGTTGACTCCTCTATGAGTAGATAGCCTCCAAAAATGACCATTCAGCTACTGTTTGCGCCTTAATAATAGACCTGCAGAGTTCATGGAGAGTTCGGGACAAAAAATTGAGGCGAATTTAATTTTGACTTGTCTAAGTGCTTATTTTGTAAGCCTAAAGAAATAAAGATATTGATTATAGTTAAAACGCGGGAATAGTACTAGATCTTTCCCGCTTGGTCATCCATATAAATATTATAATTAAGCTTAAATTAGCTACCTATTTGAATGCTATAAAATATTAAAACTTGACAAGTAGAAATTAGTAATTCTTTACTAATTTCTACTTGTCAAGTGTCAATATTTATAGTTAAAAGAAGCTAATTAATACAAATATCGACTCCGAAGTCGTCCAACGCGTCAGGATTTGAAAGCATTTCGTAAAAAGCCACACGTGTTTCTGTTTTCCTGGTAACACTGACTCGTGCGCCTAAACACCGGTTGGAAGACTGCATTCGGTTACACCGAAAAACAATTGCAAGCTTGAAAATCTTGTCTTTTTAAATTTTTACTTGCGGTTATTGAAAAGCCGAAGAAGAGAATTTCATTTCGAGATATTTTATGAATAAAATTTATAAGCACGAAATTATCAGAAAATAAATGTAAATACTTATTAAGTAATTTCAAAGTAAATAGTAAGCGAGGGTGGGAAGTAGATTAAGTGATTAGGATGAAGTTCGCCTATGTACCTACATATCCTATAAATAAGCCCATGATATTTATTATTATTTACATTAAAGAATTACACTATACATAAACCTTAGAAATAGTAAAGTAATGTTGGGTCGTTTGTTAAGTAATCAATAATGCTGCGGTCAAAGCTATTCTTTTATAGATTTACACTTCGTATTTTAGTCCAAGTTTAATATATTTACTTATATTTTGTGCAAGTCTTTAACAAATAAATATCTATTCTTTTAATTATATTCTAATTCTATACCAATATTTAGCTAGTATCAAGCTGGCTAATGCAAATATTTTATCTGTTCCCGAGCCAGTATTCAAATGAAGTTACTAAATGCTCATGAAAAGGCTCTTGAGAGAGTTCCTTGAAAACCCGCGAGCGACCGCGATGTTATCTTAAACCATTAATGTAATTACTGCCTTGAGCTAGATTAAATATGCCACTGTTGAAAATCATTAATAAGTCGAGGAAACTTCACCTAAAGCCACATAGTAGCTAACCAACGAGAGTTTCTAGAAAGAACAAGGCTATAAAACAAGTTTCGTGTTAAATGCCTGACTTTACAGGATTCATGTGACAGTAGGGAGAGTACATTGAACTCCACATATCAATTTTAGTTCGATAGATACCCCCGATAGAACCCCTAAGGGTTTTCTGGGTATTTTCTATGACTTTTTTCTTGTAATTATTCAGTTTCTCAGGCATCTAGTATTCATAAAACTGCTTTAAAAAGATACTGTGTGGTTAGTCCAGCATTATTTTATTATAATAAAAACTATACTACCTAAGTAACAATTAGCGGTCTAGCTCTCAAAAGGGATCTCTATCAGCGAACCTTTTATGGATTCTGGGATAGTAGTAACCTAAGATTTACAATTTAAAGCGGATGCATGAATTGCGTGCCCCATATCTATGCATATTTATTTATTTGTATTAATTGCTTTAAGGTAACCGACGGGAAATTCAATCACAATATTTTCCATTTGTCCAGCATTGAAAATAAAAATAATAAAAAGTACCATAATAAAACGAATGCCTAGGTTGGGTTCCTTATTTTTATTATTTTTTTATTTGGAAGCAACTCAATGAAGCTACTTCAGAGAGTGACGATCAAGATTTTCCCAAAATCAAATAAATTCATTATGAGAATCCGGGCCTACAATTAGTGAAGCGAGTTTCCCCAAAACTTTTGGGGAAATCTGGCCTTGGCATACTACTGATAGCATGTAAGCTCAACAGAACACAGAACCGTTTCAACAGAAATTTCGAATAATGAATTCAAAATTCTAGGTACAGTATCGATGGATAAGTTGATTGATGATAAAACTGACCCTGTCAATCAGTCATTGCAGCTGGCGGATCCGCCCTATGTTTGCCCTGTAGGTAAACGTTCCACGTTCGAATCTCGGTCGACGCTCGAAAATCGAATGAAAATAAAAAATCGAATGAACCGCAGTTTTGGACAGAAGAAAATACGGGTATGTAATACCTACGGTCTGCTTATCAACATGGTAAACAATAAGTAGGCAAAAATATAGCAGTAATATAGAGGAAATATCATAATACATGTATATTTTATATAATCGTATTTAAAAGACGAAAGTTTTAAACAAGTCCTTTTGTCGTAAAAAATAAAGAATGCGACTTGCTTAGATTTCATTTTAGGTACTTACTTAAGTATTTAAAAAAAGCTATTAAGGAACCTAGATAAATACTATTATAATACAACTTACAAATAATTTTGGTAAGTATTACATTTTTATGAGAAATTCATTGCGAGCGGAGACGCGTGCAAATGTTAGTACATAATTTATAATGTATTCTTGCTGACTCATGAATCATGATGAATGCAACACAATCTCGATAAGTTGACATGGTTCAATGAAGGTTATTATGAAATTCCAAGATATGGGATTCCCTACATACAAACATGTAATATTCGTGGTAAATTTGTGTGAATCTGAATTATATTGAAGACATTAAAATGCCAGTTCCGATAATCCACAATGTGAGATTGTGTTAGAATTAGATTTAATTATGTCAATACTATTAGAAATATTCTAATATCATTTAAATTTATTAATTAAATTTCGATGTACCTACACTATAGCTTGGGGTCTCCTTCGTAATTATAACTGTACTTTTCAATGCATAAATAAAATGTTGCCATAGACTATTAATCATGTATTTAAAAACAGACTGGGAAGATGCGTTCTGCTTAGAAACTGGTTTTAGTTGCATCAATCATTATGCATGATGCTTGGTAATAGCTCTAAGTTCTCATGAATGGCTATATATTAATATGTAATAATTTAATAATGATGAGCGATGAGCATGTTTATATTGTATACAATATATTTTTCTCATTGTAAGCTGAAGATAGCAGCCAGAATTGTTTTCTCATTAAATTAGACTTCCACGAACATAAAAGCAAATATCTTGCACCGGACAGTGGAGACTGGTAGGAGGGAAAGGAGGCCTATTCCCACTAGTGGGTGATCCCGGGATAGAATGATGACGATCATATTAATTTTCCGCAGATCGTGCGCCCTGACGCGTCCGACACGAAACTTGTAAATATTTTTGGAAATAGTCAATAACAATAACACTATCAAAATAGGATATATGACAAAATGTCAGATCATGTCATGATCTTTTATATGGGAAAACACGAGAAGCACCCGAATTCAAATTATCATCAAACCCAATTCTCCCAGAAAAAGTTACAATTCACAACACACATGAAAAAACCTTTTACGAAATTACTAACCGAAATTCATTATTCCTACTATATTCACACGTCATAATATGTCTGCAACGCGCCCCATTGACTTTCTTTTTGCATTATTTTCCCCTATAAACTGTACTGAGGACTAGGCTAGGAGCATCTGCTGTCAAGTTACAAGGCATTACCATAAAATAATGAAAACAAGTGTTTTTACGCGCCGCTCGTGAGCACGTATCGCGTGATAACAAGCCATTATTTAGCTGAACGGCAAATTACGCCGCGGCCTGCACACGAGCGGAGCGTTTAGCGGGATTCAGCTGTTGTGTTCGTCTTTTGGTATATCTTGGATGAGACTACCAAGTGGCATCAGACGCCTATAACCAGAAGGGGCGAAGTCAGATTGTTGGTGATACTGTTTAAATGCTTGCGGGACGGACGATGGACCAAGGTAATCACAGTATCACCATGCCAGGAGGGCCTTCTACCGAGAAGGCCTTTAAGTGGCAGATAACCTGATGGTCGGACAATTTTTAGAAAGGCCGAAAGGTGACGAGGCTCATACATGACCGATTAATTAATTTATTAAGATTCCCGCCTTGATGTTTGTACGATCAGCAAATATTTGTTTCGGGGTTCTGGGTATTTCTATGCATGATAAATATACTGTATGATAAACGTTTTGTATTCTATTTATTATAAAAATTATCTATCTGTGTATTGTATTAAGTATCAGTCATCTAGTACCCACAACACAAGCTCTGCTTAGCTTGGGGCTAGATGATGCTGTGTGCATTGTCCAGCATTATTTAGGTAGGTATAACTATGAGCGAGTCTCCACACGGTCAGGTTGCATAATGTAACTTCTACCGACACTCGTCCCTAGAAGCTACACACACACTTCTCACTTCTTTTTCTATGACACTATTCCATAACCAATATTTGAAGATCATTAATTTCGTCAGTGATGGCAAATACCGGAATCCAATATCTGAGGCAACATTGACTATGCGAAGTGTACATGGCGCTATAGCCTGGTGATATAATATGATCTATTTGAGATGATATAATTAATCGCTCTCGCTCCGCTCGTGATGTAAGAATAGCTGATCTTAATCCCTCTAATTAAGGTTACGTAAGCGTTAATAAGTAGAATACCTCCCCTATATTTATAATTCTTGTATTTCTGTACCTTTGCCGTGACATTGGTGCATGTTAAACCATGTGTACCTATCATACTCGAAGACACGAATATAAAAAAAAAATCGACTCTTTAATAGGCTTATAAAACATCAAATGATTTATCTACCTCTTAATTTATGATCTTTGATAACAAATAAAATTAGAATCAATGAAACAAATTAAAACGTTCAAAACATTACATCCACGTGGAGTCTAAAATGAAAAGGCAACTTGCCCTGCAGCGGTATGTTCTTACTTAGCTAGAGAAATGGCGCCGTCAATTCTAAGGTGACGCTTTCTAAGTCTTCTTCATCGAGTTAACGTAGAAAGCTCGTAGCCGTTTTAAGAAAACCTATAAATATAGCGTCAGTCCATATAGGTATATAGGGTTTTCTTAGAGGCCTGTGGTTTTCAAACACGACTTCGGATACAAGATTTCTGTAGCTGTAGCAAAAAATATATTCCATTACATATTTTACATTGCAGCATTTATGTGTCTGTCTGATAGTCACATAAATATTAGCGAAAGTTTGGATGGGTGATGGATGTTTTGAAGAAAAACTTATCTTCAAAGGTATCTGATCCGACACCAAATATTTCAATAGGAGTAAGTACTGCGATTCAAAAACATAATTTTTGTAAACAAATGAGGTACAAAACCCAAGGAATATTGGTGGAATATATTTCACGACACTGGTATCATCAAAGCAAGCTGCAGGAGCTCCAAACAGTTCGTGGTTTTGATAGTTTTCATTCATAATTTCTTTGATCTTTTAGTCGTTTTTAAGACCGAACTTGAATCTTTTTCGCTGTTGTTGAGCAATTATGCGTTGTTGAAGATTTTGTTTTGGTTAGTTGTTAGCTTGATGTTACCCTGTTATTGTTTGTTATTGCTATCAGTTTTTGTTAAGTTTTTATTCATAAATGTCAATGTTTACAAAATATCTACGATTGTAAATCAGAGTATAGGTACATTTTTTTATCACTACGATGAATTCATAACAAGTAAAGAACATAACATAAATTAGTCACGTTCTCTTCGTTCTGATCTTTACGCAACTGAATAAATACAGGAAAACGTAACAAGATTGATTTTTAATACCACGTGGTACACTCATACCTTCATTATTGTATTCAAATGTGCGAGTTAGTGAAATTCTCGGCTGCCATACAGCCCATACAGGGCAAGTTATTAGCATGTGGCAGTCCAAAACAATGGAAGTTTTTTGACAAGGTCGTTAGTGTTATGGTGCCTTTCTTATAAGGAATGAATGTTTGGAGGTCACTAAAAACTTGCCATTGCAAATAATTTATAGCCACATTAGCAACCATAAGGTCGTTAATCGAAATCGGAATGTGGTGTGACTATATTTTGTTTATAATTATGTATGCGCAAGAAGATTCTCAGAACACCTATTATATTTATTGTTGTCTTCAGGTTGGTAGGCTTAATCTTTTAGTTATATAAGGACTAGTTCCCATACTATCCGGTATCTATAAACCTACATCTGAATTTGTTTTTTTTTTCCAATTATGTTCTATATTTCGGAATAGTTCTTGTTACTGTCCAAAATGTAAATGGAACCTGTGTATCGTGGTGTTTATCGTACACTGTAATTATATAAATTAGGAACATATTTTAAATATCCCTCTGTTTTCCTTGAATCCTGGTGTTTATTTCTGAACAATGGTCCTTTCACATTAAATTTCTTTCTTTAATACAACTACATAAGTTTTTTAGCAAAAAAAGATAATGGTAATCACTATCGTGAATCAGCTTTTGGTACCCCGGCGCTTCATCTATTAATATTTTAACTTCTATTTCCTTCACCATTCACAATCTATGACCCCTTTTAGATATTGATTGACCTGAAGATATACTCGACTCCACTGGACAGGGACATAAATATATTTATTTACATTAAAATATTTAAAAGACAGCTCACAGTCGAGATAAGGAGAATTATTTGTCGAAAAAGCTCTTAGATCCTATTTAAGCCACAGGACCTAGGCTACAGGAGTAAGTCAAAGTACTACATATGTATGCCTATTGTATGCCAGGATAACGTCCGCAAATAATAATTTATTTACTGTACCATCTAGCCCCAAAGTAAGCTACTCAAAGCTTGTGTTATGGGAACTAGATAACTGATATATTTAATACAATAAATACATAGATAGATTTTTTTTTTATACATAGAAATAAGTGTGTTTTTATAAATGAATGCATTACAAAATAAAGATCCAAGGCTGTTATAGAACTTTACACTACTCACTAAGAAACGACACTCCAGCTTTTGATGTAGAGTCGCTACAGTTAGTCGCCTACACTTCACGCATCAACGCGCGCAGTCTTCACAATGATCGAACATAACCGACCGATCATGAAAAAATCAAAAGGTTTCCACGAACTGTCATAATATTTATGAATTTCATGATTAATGTACGCTTACAACAGTAAGCTTCTGGTATTACCGATCATCGTTGCGATGTATTGCGCAAATTACCTAGTCAGTTTATGTACTGGGAAGTTTTCTCGACTTACACTTCAAAGCGAAGAATTATTCTATTAAAACAACTCTACCTTCTTCTTCTTACCGTAACTTTGCTCATGTGGCCATAATACATAGAACAGAGCACTAAGGTAGCTTCGTACCCTCACTGAAATAATTTTAATAGGACAGAAAACCAAGAGTTGTCCCCGAAAAATACTTTTTTGAGTCTATTTATTAGTGTAGTTAAAGATATGATGTTTTAACAGGGTTGTATTCCAACTGCTTCTGTGTTAACGATTGATGAAGTATAAATACGATACTGTACTGCCATTGGCAAGGGCATGAGATAGGAAATTGTTTTAAGTCACATTCACTGGACTTTCACAGCATCGTGACAGCAAAATTAAGTGGTCATACGGCAAGTACCTTTTCGTTGAAAATATAAACATGAGCGTCATTGTTATATTACTAACAAATTACTCACTTATCCAATATAGCAGGAGAGTCGAATGGGTTCAACGAATTCGAGCAAAAGGTTTCGTGCAATCTGTGCTTTATTCACATAGCAATAATGGTGGATGTAGTATACAAAGATCTGTCGGCAGGCAATATAGCAACGCGCAGTTTATTCAATCGCGAAGTGTCAATTATGTGTTTCTCACAGAGGATGAGTGATGGATTTAAATTGTGTGGACAGCTTACCGAGAAGTAATTTATATATTTTGGTTACGATCATCATCTGATGATCGAAAGTTCGCAGTAATAACAAGTAGGAAGGACACCAAAAAATTTGTTGGAATTAGGAAGATTGGTTATAAATCAGAAAATTTCCGTGACTTTGTATAAAATTAATTTGGTTTATTTTTATTTACAAAGGCCTGAGCACTAAGTCTGGTGAACGATAGTTCGGGTATCGAGACTCGTAATCGTAACGTCTCATTTTTGTATGGGATTTTCGTTGTTCCTGTCCGCAGTTTGGATGGAGGCTTTAATCAAATCACTCGGATGAGGGAAACATCACGATCACGTCTCGATATTATCGCCAACCGGTCTCATCACAATTCACACTGCCACTACTACTCAAATTAAAATTTATTTAAATGGACCTGGCCTATCTCGGTATCTACGATGTGATCTGCTAAGGCGAAGCAATGCGGCCAGATATGTAAACCCTGCAAGCAATTCATGACCATTTGTTAAGATTTTATAATTAAGTAGATCGGATAAAAACTACCAGTGGCTCTGGATGTTTCCCTTTAATTAAACCCCGGTCACTCAAACGGATTTGTTTTTTTTGTCCGGCGATGGAAGGGAATTTTGCTTTTTAAACCGTAGCTGCGTAGGCTTAAATCTGAATAAAAAAACGTTTTATTTATTTTATTTTTATTTAATTGTATTTTAGTGACATTTATTACAGAGAAAAAAAAGATGCATGTATGAAACGAAGAATAAAAGCACATTTTCATAATTATTGGTTAATTCTGACTCCGTACCTCAACACTGAGCTTTTAAGATCTGTCTTGACATGGAACATGTCTTAACTCCTAAGTAGTATTTTTTAAAGTTTTATTTCAATACTCATTATACTTCAACACATTGGAAGATATAAGAAAATAACTTAATCAAAGTATCACGTTTTACCGGAGCTACTAACAGAAATCCAATAATCAGTTTGAAAAGTTTCAAATCCCCGCAATATAGCCTATATGTGAGCCTGCAATTGCATTTAAATTTCTTAGAATTCACTGTTTGCAATTTCTCGGAAGCTATACTATTATTCCTGGCGTGTTTTGTTCCGTAACTAGTCAATAAGAAATTGACCGTTACATAACTTTAATAGGGGCTCTACAGTGAGACTATTTAGTTATTTATGACACTCCATTGTTTTTTTAAATGAAGGTTGATTGATAATAATATTTATGTAAAATTTGCAAATTTTGCCTATTAAACAGTAAATTATAAACATCATTATATAAACCGACGAAGACGATTGACTCTAGAACTCGGGTACAGAGGTGATGAAAACCCTAACAAGTTAACAGCTAGCTTAAATAAGCTAAAATATCTTTCGAAAGAACTGCGTACCTGTCAAGCAGAAACGTCGAAGTTATGAGCTGCTGCGACTTTAAGGGGCCGGCGAAGGCTGCACAAAGGTCTAATTCGAGGCGTTCCGGTGTTCCGTAATACCAAAAATTATGACTGAAAACTTTTATAATTTCGGGTAACTAGACAATATAAGCTATATTTAAAAGTATTTTTTACAAATTTAATTTTTTTTTAAGAATTTAATTTTTTTGACAAAAAACTACTTAGGAGCATAGATATACAATTCAAATACAAAAAACACCAACGTTTTGAGGAAATATGCTCGACTTACAAATCATTTTGGTATTCCGTTTGTATAGGGGGGGGAGTTCATCATCCGCCGCCCCCATATACTGATTGACATATTGATATGCGATTTTGACATATAACCTCAGTAATTGTTATCGTGGGTAAAAAATAGAAAACAATCCATGATTAACACTAAGGAAAACAAGCGTAATAATAAAACTGTAACTACACCTTCTGATTTTGAATGGAGCGAAGGAATCGATACTTATTTGTTCAATACAATTGATTGTTCTTAGGAACACGCGCTCATTGTTTTCAAAAGTACTGCTTCTACTCATTACATATTACGGGGAAACAGAAGGTTTGTAAATAACTCCCTATTCTTGCTTGCGTGCGCTAGTTATTCGGGAAATACAGCAAATAGTGTTGAAAATCTTAAAACCATCTTAATTGTATATTTATAAAAGAAAGTCGTGTTTGTTACAACACTTATAACTCGAGAACGGCTGGACCGATTTTTATGATTTTTGTGTTTTTGGATTTGTCTACGTCGGGAATAGCATATTATGTATAAAAATATGATATTTGACAAATAAATAAATTTCCCCGCGGGCGAAGCTGCGGGGCGCAGCTAGTATTATAATAAATTGAAAAGTCTGTGTGAATGTTTGTTATTAGTAATTTCCGTAACTAATTAAGTTATTTAAGATAAATTTGGTACGTAGATAGTTTTGGAGCTAGAATAAGTCATACTATTATTAATACTGCTATTAAAATTGGTTTGATTAACGCAAAACTCGGTATAAACAAACTGCAAAGTAAATAATTAAACACGTATTTTTTTTACCAAACTGCCCCTAGAAGGCGTGCAATAAATTTCTGAAATTTGACAAATAAATGTAGGCAGGCGAAGCCGCGGGGCGCATCTAGTAATGAATATTTTGTAGATTCAGATTCAAACTGATAGTACTAGATAGTAGTAATGTAGACATGGGTGATCTTTGGTCTCAAATACCGAAGAATTCTTTCTTTCTTCCATTTTGCGAGGTATTTAACGATAAATATGGCTATATTCTATGGCGCTCATTAGGGGAGACCTATGACCAGTAGTGGACTGGTATTATTGATGTGATAATGATGAAATCGGTAAAATATTAATGTTAATGTAAGGATATATTATTATTAAGTTTCCTATAACAGTCAGGTTCAGTTTTCCAAGTTCAGATTCAGAACTCAATAACTAATTTATTTTATTAGACTTACAAAATAATCAATTTCTTTATCATCAATATCTTTATTTCTTTAGGCTTACTAATTTGAAATAGACAAGTTATTTATACTTTAAATTATTTATCAAATAAGAAAGAAAATGTAAATAGATTTTCTCTTCAGTTTTATTTCTAAGTCATATTTTTTAAGAAACCTCTATCACGTTTATCAATCACTTGGATATCTAAAACATGTTTTTCAAGTATAAATAATGTTAATCTGACAGCGAAATGATCTTCTATGCGATGCATAATCAAGATATTTTTAATTGGTGTTTTCATCGAGTTGATCCCTGACTATGGCGGTCTAAACTAGTTAATTGTAAAGCATCTGGCTGGACTGTCTGCAAATCTTTTTTGCCTCATGTGTTAATGTCAGTATTTGCGACCACCTAAGGATTGCAATGACCATTTAAATCATCTCATTTTTAATTTATTTCTCTTGCATTCATTACGTGTTACAAGATGGGCTGCATAATGTAGATATATCATGTTTATCCAGCACAACGTTGATTGGCCATATTTGCACACAATTATAAGATAACCATAAAAAGTACCATAAGTTTTCGTTGTGTAGGTACTACTAGTTTTATAGGCAAAAAATAATTTATGCGAATAAGAAGAGTTGATAGATGGTAATAAAAAAACTCTAAATCTTCTAAAAATACACTAAATGTGTGGTGAGGATGACACTACACTTTCCGAGTAAGTATTTTTAGAAGATGTAACCATCTCAAATAATTAAATAAATATTCAATTCACGCAGCATCATCTAACACCAAACTAGGCATATCCGGTGTTATGAGTAGGTACTAGATAACTGATATAATTAATTGAAATATTGTTCCTACTACACTAGCTGCGCCACGCGGCTTCATCCGCGTGAAAATTAATAAAAGTTACCTGTTTTTTTTCAGGCCTAGAACTACATACGTTAATACAATTTCAGACAGATTCGTTCTGTAGTTTTAGAGAAAGAGATAAAAAACATCCATCCATCCAAAGTTTAGCATTTATAATATTAGTGTGGTTAATAAATATTTCTAGTACCGCAGAGTCGTCAAAGCTTGCCGAAGTAATCAGTCAAAATAATTCACAACGCTTTCTCAATATCGTGACGATAATCGTAACAAGGCCAAACATTCTAGAGATAGCCACTATGTGTATCAGCAATGGCATTACTGACGAAATAGATAGGGAATCACCGAATCACTCACTTCTACAAACAGGTGGACTGTAACGTCACAGCATATGTAAATATTTAGATTCCGAGACCATATTACGCAACAGTTTAAGGCAGAGTAAAGCTTGTTTATTTGTCGCTAATGCTATTTAATATTCCATTGAACGAGTAAACTGGGGTCAAGTGAACCATAACTCTGATCCCGTCACATGGATTTACATTTTTCTAAGAAACTGTTTGAATTTGAATATATATTTACTTCTTTCTTTTGTAGGCTTAATACGATTCATGCGTGGAATGTAAAGGACCTAGGCGGATGTGTGAGAGAGGATAATCTGAATAATTGTTGAATTTCAATTTTGTTTGTGTTTGTGGCATTCTGAGCATAATTTTTTGATATTGTTAGGATATGCAACTGTTATGAAGATGGCGATGACTGAAGTGAAGACAGTATTCCCATATTCAAATATTCAAAATTCTCTAGTTTACTAGGAATTGGTAAAATTTAAGAGTTTTATAGAATTTGTGTTAAATATCTTTGGTAAATGACATAAGTATAACTAGCTAAAACAATGAAAATATTATATTTTGGGAATGGCTCGTGTTTTAGGAATCAATACGAACGGTTTTAGCAAAACATTTTTTATGTATACCCCGCGAAAGCCCCACATCCCCTCGGTTTTAAATACCTTGAATGAATTACCCTTTATAGACATTAAACGTTAACATAGTTGACAGTTCTTTTTGCGATCAAAAGACGAGACGTTTCGCATGGACTGCTCCCACCCATAAGGTTTATAATTAATTTACTGAACGCGCAAAATAGCTTACAAAAAGCGCTCCTAATTACTTTATTCAAAGCAGTACCAGACGACTTTTTCACACTAGATTATAATTGATTTGGATGATTATTCAAGGATAACATTCCTAGTGTGTTAATATACCGACCAATTACGGAGGAGTTACCCTGTTTAGAGCATCCTTTCTCGCGTTAATGGCCAGTTAAAAACGATTAATTACGTAAAATCCCATAGTCAATCAGTATCATTGGGTTTTTGCGGTCATGCAGTTTTAATGTGTCTCGACATGTTTGCACCATCGCATAGCTGCTTTAGGTCTGATCTGATGCTCGTTAAAACATTGACTTAATTGTAAGTCTAATGACTTAAGTTAAAATAGCCATGCACATGAAAGTAAAATCTATCCAAAGGATACAAAGTAAAACCGCTCGTTAGCGTTTAGAGATATTGCCTTTGGTAGACTATTTATGCTCATTTGGACCGTCTTAATAAGTCTCTGCCTCTCTTTTCCTTATATAGACACAGTAAGTTTGTTGTTCGTACGGCGAAGATCCCAAAACAAGCACATATGGCGAAGGGTTGTTTGGACGAGCACAAAAAATCAGGTAACGAATGAAATGTGAGATCGCTAATGTGCCTTTTTAGATGAAAAAATACGAGCACTTGTTTAGGGACGCGTGTGGGATAGCACTTCGTTTCTGCTGACTTTGCTTTACTACTATTACACAAAAAAACGGATGACAAATTATTATGGAAGATTTATAGTTTTTCAGGCGACGCACGTGATACTGTTAAGAAAATAATGTGTGTTATTTGACATTTACTTAAATACATTTTTGAAGTATTTTATTATTTTAGTTACTAAGTAAAGCATATTCTTGGAATTTATCATAACCTATTAAAAAAAACATAGTACAAACTGTGATAATGATAATCAGAGACTCACCGTTTAACTTCAATCGGTGGGTCGGCCTTCATCGGTGGTTCGGCCATCATCGGCGGCGGTGGCGGCGGCGGCGGCGGCGGCGGAGGCAGCGGCAGCGAGGGCGCACTAACTTCCATCTTTGGAGCGTCAGGAATATCAGCCTTCCCATCATTCGAATTAGGTATAGTTTGTATTGGTGCATCCTCCGGTAAGCTGAGTTCGGGCAATTCCGGCAGTTCACATTCGGGTACGCTCGGGGCGACAGGCGAAGTGACGACGGAGGGTGCTATGGAGCCGTCAGTGGTTATTGAGAACTGAACGTCGCCCGCGACTCCGGCCAGGTTCGGCAGGTCTAAAGGCATCTCTAGTTCCGGTACCTGTAGGGATGACCACATTATAAATACAAAAGCATTAGAATTGACAATTGAAAGCCGTTGTTAGTAATTATAGACTAGCTGCGGCTTCACTTGCATGAAAATTGATGAAAAGGCCCGTGTTTTATTTCAGGCGTAGAACTACCTACCTACTATTCAAAATTTTTGTCCGATCTATTCGGCTGTTTTGCCGTGAAGATGTAACAACCATCCATCCATCCAAACTTCCGGATTTACCTACAATATTAGTGACAGTTTGACTTACCATTCCAATGCCTGGAGCGTACATATACTCGTCAGCTTCACGTTTAAGTACGTCCCTCTTCATGATAGACGATGGAGCATCTTCCAGCAAGCTCTTACTGACAACTTTGGATGTCGCAGGAGGCATGTAGACCGGCGACTTCGTCACTGTGCCTAGGTAAGGACTCTCGTTCGTGTTGAAAACCAAGAGTTCACTTATACTCTCTGCTTTGTCGATCGCAGACTTTAGATTGAAGTCTTGTTTTGATTTTGGGGTGTGCTCTGCTACTCTCACGTGGAAAAAGTGCAACTTTTCCTAAAAAATAACATAAGTGTGAAATTTGGTGTCAATTTATATGTTGCCAAAAGTAAACTAAATTGGCAGAACTATAATGTCGCAACCTTTTTATTTTGTGAGTAATGAAAAGGACATTTATAGAAATGGTCCATTATCAAATTAATCACGTAGAATTAAGATATTCACTGGCTAGATGATGCCGTGTAGATTATTCAAAATTATTTGTTAAAATTCGGAATTTATAGCATACAATAAAGTAATTACTTGTATTGGTTTGTCGGCAGGCTCCCTCTGAGTTCTTCCACTCAGAATGATCTTTTTCGGTTCATGTTTATATCCATCCAAATCGAAGACTGATTGGTACTGTTCGTGTTTTATGGACACTGGATACTTCGAAGTGGAAAATACTTTGATAGCTTTTTGCATCCCGGTCAACTTTTCAACCTTGGACCGCGACGAGTCAATTCTTTCGTTGAGTTTATTTGTTTTTTGCATGTTCTGTTGTATTCTAGTCAATACACGTGTAAACACATCGTCTACGATACCGTTGAGATTGTCAAGCGTATTAGCGATTTGGAGAATTGTTTCCTCCGTGCTTAGGTCGCTCGTAATAAGGTCGATTTTATAAATACCCTCCATAGCTAAATGCTGTTAAGTTACGCGTAGATTCTGTAACAATTAGATTGTTGTTATAAATTACCCTGTTCTAAGCTGCAAGCCCTGGGAAACTTCAACAATTCATTTTGTTATGGCGAAGTGTTAAGTGGGTCATTTAGCGATGTTATTAAATGGTAGATTGCAAATTACAGCTATTGCTTACCTACTTAGCTTCCTAGATTGACCTAAAATAAATTAATAAGGCACAAGAATTATCACTACACAACACATCCACTTTTATAAACGTGTGCAAATTTTTGTCCATTTTTACAAGAATTTGTAAAGCTTTTCTATAGTTCATTAATATTTACAATTCAGTCACTAACAGTCTATTAACACTCGCAATTTTAACTCTAGTTCAGGTTCTTATTTGTTTTTAAC
Source organism: Eupithecia centaureata (assembly GCA_944547425.1). Taxonomy (NCBI): domain Eukaryota; kingdom Metazoa; phylum Arthropoda; class Insecta; order Lepidoptera; family Geometridae; genus Eupithecia; species Eupithecia centaureata. The sequence goes on along the minus strand of OX155684.1, from coordinate 13,004,143 downwards.
GTTGGGGGGTTGGCGAGTAGCGAGTGAAGGTTATCGTTGGCGGGGTCTGTGCTCCAAGAGAAGCGGCAATATGCGTCGGGGGACATCATAGGGTCCAAGATGGCGGCTTCTTCAGCCAGCTGCCCGGCCGATAGCATGTTGTTAAGGTGCTTGTTGATGACGGCGTCCCCGGGACTCACGTAGCCGCTCGACGCTGCCGGCTTCGGGGGCACAGCGCTCAGCGCCGACTGCTTGTGACTAGGCAATGACTGCAGCTGGATGTAGCTGCTGTCGGCGCCGAGCTTCGACGGCGCGGGGGGCAAGGTGGGCATGATCGGCAAGCTCTCAGGTCCGAAACTCTTCACGGGAGCTTTCTGATTCGGGAAGTTTAGCATGGATCGCGCTTGAGCGTCTTCGGGTAGCACGTAGCCTGAGGATGGAGCGGGAGCTCGCAGACTGGGCGGAGACACGCCGGTCGTGAAGATGGGAGACAGGCCGGCCATCACGTAGCTCGAGCCAGCCGGTTGCGGAGCCGCCGTGCTCGGCGCCGCCGCCGGAGTGGACTGAACGTACCCCGTGGCAGGATTAACGACCGGCTGCTGAACGTACCCACTTGTGGGGCTTCTCTTGAAATCCTCGTTGCTGAAGTATGGAGAGCTTTCGTGGGAGACTTCCGTGTCTGAGCTGGAACAATCCTCCTCGTCCAGCGCTACGTCGTTACTGTCCACTTTGACGGGTTCCACCTCCATGCGCAAGGAGGAGTCTGAGCATTCGTCGGACGTGGAAGCTTGCCGGTCCACGGCGCCGCGCGATCCTTCTGACAGAACCGTGCTGTCCGTGTGGTCGCTGACACCACAGTTGCTCTCTTCTTTTTGTTTGGCGTCCGTCGACACTGTTCTGCTGTTAGGTAATAATAACATTTCATCTGAAGGAGGCTTTTCTTCCTTACTTGTTGGATTCCAGCCGCCAAAGGCGTACTTCGTTATATCTTTCTCGGGAACACCTAGGCCGACCGGAAGAACTGGTTTCAAATCCATTTTCCGGTATTTTTTAACAAGTTTGAATGTTGCGTATATTATACCTACCAGCCCCAAAACAGCCATGAGGATGAAAGTCATTGCTAGTCCGTCTTTGCCTCTGCATGCTAGTTGACTAGAATCACTCCATTCACCAGCAAATTCCAACTGACCTTTTTGCTTTCTCTTGGGTAAAACTACTTGCATTCCGTCTGCCAAGGCTCCATAGTTAGCATCTTCATCAAAGTTGACTGCTCTTACTTGATACTTTTCTACAGATACACTTCCTTCACAGTTGACAAGAGAGTATGACAAATTGGTAGTGTTAAATATCTCTGTTTGATCATCTTTAGTTCTCAGTATTTGATAGAGATCTACAGTTCCCCCAGGTTTCTCAGGGGCCTCCCACTTGATAAGATCTGGATTGTTTAAAATAGTTGGTGGTTTTAATTTGCTAGGTGGGCCAATTCTAGTTCTGAGGAAGATGCCGTTTGGTGGGCTCCTCTGTGAACAGCTTCTAATGGCAGAATTGCAAGCCACAATAGACCAGGAATAGTTGAAGAAGCTATTAAGCCCTTCAAGTTTCAAGCTTCTTCTCTTGTTTGAGTCCTTGTCTTTGTAGGGAACCTTGTCAAAAGCATATTCATCTGTGTAATTGTAAACTACATATTTGCCAATAACTCCATTTTTTTCTAGAGGAGGATCCCATGATATAACGATAGAGTTACCTTCAACTTCTGTAATGGTAACATTTCGTGGACTCAATGGAGTGTCTTCAGTTGTAGTGACTCGTGTTGATGCATTTTCAATTGGTTTTTCTCCGTATGTTGTGTTAAGTGATAAATAAATTTGATAAGTCCTGTATGGTTTTAGGTCAGTTATATTTATTTCCATTTGCTTAGGATCTGTTATGTTTACTATTGATTTCCCATATGAGGAATCACATACATTACTCGTATCTTTGACTGGGCAATATGAAATAAGATAACCAGTAATAATACCTTCTTGTAAAGTACAGGTCATTGTCCATGTGATCTTGACAGATGATTTGCCAGCTGCACCGTGGTCTAGTTTTACAGGAAATCCATACATTGGTATGCCATCTTTGGATATATCGCAAGATGCCCAAATCATTCCACTGGTTTTAGTATTATTATTAGCGGAAATTGCAAATTGATATCTATTCTCCCTCGGTAAGTCAATTACATGGTTTGTTTTGTTTGCCTCCAATACAGTGTAATTCATTCTGCCTGTGCATATTTTGGTAGTGTTCTGCTGGCACCAAAAAACAGTATAATTGTCAATGTTATCTATGCCAACCCACGACAATTTGTAAGTGCCATTTTCATATGCTAGCTTGGTAAATGAAGTTACTCTTAACGCAACAGTATCAGTATTAGGAGGTATGAACAGATGACTTTTATTTAGTGATGAGCCATTGTCGTTTTTTGACCAAATGTCTATGTTGATGGCTCCCAGTGGAGCGTCTTCCAGGATGACATAGCTCAGGCTCTTCTTGCTGTCAGCTAAGAGGGTTCTGGGGTTCCCTGACCCCTGATGAGCTACCACCTTATATGTGAAATTGGCACCAGCTTCTTCATATTCTTCCAATTGCTTCCAGTAAACATATATTCTTCTTTTAGTTTCAAATGGGTTCTGATCAAAAGCACCTACTACTGTGTCTGGTGGTCTATTTGGTCTTTCACTGGCAGTGTAGAATAACAGATAAGTAAAATCTGACCAATATTCATCTCTGACAGCTTCTTTTGGCCGTATGTATATCCTTACTTCATATTGCATATGAGCATAGGGTAAGTCTTTCAGTAAAAACTTGTATGTTTTGTTTTTAGGTGGAAGCTCTGAAGTATTTAGTGTTCGGAAATATGATGTGCTATCAATCTTAGCAATTTGATATTCTATTTTATGTTCAAGTCCTGATCTAGGTAAAAGATCAACCATGTTATTGGGTATACTCCATTGAAGAAAGACACTATGAGTCCCATTGCCAATGACTTTCAAGTTGCTAGGTGGGTCCGGTTTTACTATAGAGAAGTGGTTTATGGTGAAATTTTGTTCATTAGATCCAAAAACATTAGAAAATTTTAGATTGAAATGAAACTGTTTTTCTAGCTGTCTGTACCTAGGCTGACTGCTGGTGTCCCAAGAGCAATACCTAATCTTACCACTCTTTTCTGGGTGACATACATTGAAAGAATGACCATCATCAAGTATTAAAGTCAGTGAAAAGTTGGTGACGCTAAAACTCTCTGGAGTTGTCCAAGTACAGTTCAGGACCTCTAGGTTTTTAGACTTGCAGGTAAAGTCCGTAACGTTTCCTGGAGCAGAATCCACTAGCACACGAGTGGGGCAAACTTTATTTGTTATTCTATTTCTGCAGTAGTATGCATACACCCCTTTATCATGATTCTTGACGGACATTCTTCTTGTAGTATTATTCACTACTTCTGACGAGACATCACGTCCACCAATAGCAAACAACAGAGCATCAGCCTTGTATATGCTATCTTCGCAAAAAATCTCCAGAGGCTGACCATAAGGGACCATTATCGTTCCCTCAGGGTGGACTGCCAGGGACAGGTTGACGACACCTTGACAGCTCGATAGAATGCATGGTAGAAGTATCAGCCACTGGATGGCCAAGCACCAAAACCACAGACTGAACTGCGGTGCGCTCCGCAGTATGCACTTCCTATATCTAGCATTACTTTGCGTTGCCATAACTGTTTCACAAAATATCACTCCATTACGAAACAAAGTCCAACTTCATTGAGCAAGTCCAATGAAACATTCCTTGTTTTTTACGAGGCACTCGAGTAAATGGCGCTCCGACCGATGGTCTCGACACGATGACACACAACACACTGAACACGATTGCAGAGTGCACACCACATTTATTTATCAACAACACTATTCCATCGAGAACTTGTAATTGTTATGTTAGCCAATCTGCTATCCCGGAGGTTCTGCTGGCTGATAGATACACAAGAGATCTAATTTTGTACGTTTACGGCGTAAGTACTTACAGAAAATAGAAAGAAAAACTGGAGAAATTCTGAGAAACGCCAACTTCATTACACTAAGTGATGCGACTATGAATGTGTCATTAGTAACTCGATCAAAAAAAATCGATGATCCGAGATGGTTGAATTCAATTCGATGTAAATAAATGCTAATTTAAGCAGATCAGTTGAGTTACCTACCTTTAGACTATTTGCAACCGTCTGCAGTTAGCAGTTAGCTCAATGGTTTCAACTTTATATACTAGTTGTAATTTTTTATATTCTTTGATTGTAATTTTCGTTGTTAATAAAGATTAGCAGAGCTTATATTCAGGGAACTAGATAAATGTTACACATACTTCATATCATAATTTCTCGTCATGGTTTTTATTTTTTCCCGCTGCGTAAATAAATAAGTAAATTACTCAAAACTTTAGCAGCTCTTTTCGATAGCCGCTAGCAGTTGATTTTGGTTAACGTTCCTTAATTCCTAAACTACTTGAGTCCCAAAAACTGATCAGACAGACTCACTCCACCTACAAGCACCGTTATTCAACGTTTCATACGTCGAATAATTCGACATGTTACATTTAGCTCCGATCACCGTTTTTTGAATACACACTCTGGCCTTTTTACCCCATCTGTATGAACAAACTCCTACATCCACCCTTGAAAACATAAGCATAGAGACTAGATGCCAAACCTGATATCGAGATTTTCACTCTCAATATTATGCCAAATCTGATACAAAACAAAATAATTGATGAAAAACATAGCAGTTCATGTAAGTACTTACTTCATTATACTTCAATTATTGGAGAACATTTATAATTAAAGTGTTAGGTACATGATTAATTATTAATTACGGATACACATTGAGTTTTTTTAGTGGTTTTGGAGATCCGTTAAATATATCAGTAACCAAAAGGGTTCCGGTAAGTACTAAAAAAATTTGAGAACCGTTGCGCTAGCTAGACAATCAACGAAATTTATATGAAATGTTGATCCAAATCGATTTATTTTCCAGGGCACATCACTAAAGTAATGTGTCAATTGTGATTGTCAGCCGCGTTTGACACATGAGAGGTAAAACTAGGTTGCCAACTCTATGGGTCTCCCGTCGAATCTAATTATTAGATAGAAATAAATAACAAAACAAACGCCGCGACGACGTGCGACGGCGGCGGCGGCGGCGGCGCGGCAGCGTGGTGGTTAAATATTTATTGAAGGACACAAAGGCCTCGCATAATACAACCTATATTGTAATGTTATTTTTCAAAAAAAAGTTACACATTTTTCTGAGTTAATAAAACACCTTAAACTAAAAGGTTTTGTCCGGTGCAGTCCTGGATTTATAAATAGGCCGTAGGTATAGGCCGCAGCCTAGGGGCGCGGCAGCGTCATAGGGGCGGCAGATTTCAGAGGACGGTCACTCGATTGCAGACGATAAAAGTCAAACACGTTCTCTGGTTTGAATTGGAGCGATTTTGCAATTTTTATTGCTGTTATTCAATTTTTTTATTGGCAATTGTAGGATTCGAACTTCGAAACTCTGCTGGACCCGTGGATATTATTATGTTTATTAAATGGCGGTGGGTTAAAATTAAAAACCGTCTAACCGAGTGAGGTGGGTTATGTTGATCGTTTTGGATTTTTTGCTTGGGTAGTTAAATTCTAACTGTGTACGTAGGTACACAGCTAGAAAACTACCTATACCTCTACCTAATTAATTTTAATATTTTTATATAGGTAAGGTATTTAAATGAAACAAAGCTGAAAAAAAATAACGATCAAAGTAGGTGAACATTCTGTGCGACGAGTGAGAAGACAAGTGAAATAATTTCGGCAAGCCTCTATTTATGTTTTAAGGCTTGCCATCATTACACATACATACCTTCATATACAATAAAGAACTTTAGCAGTGAACACGTACGTTCCTCTGTATAGAATGTGTACCTTTTAAAGCCATAACATAAATAAACAAATAACACTTAGGTATTGCGGTTTTTTTTATGTGTAGGACTAAGATCACCCACACTATTTTGGCTTTATTCAATAGAAGTGGTGGCAACTTATCAAACTGCATGAATTTGTGCGCGAACGCGAATGCGACGAAGTCAGGAACAGACGAATTATTTTTACTTCTGAAAAATCTGAAAATATTTATTGATAATCTTAGGAGTAGCATACTATTTTACACACCAAATCGCGAAGTTTTTAAAATAACCTACTCCTATACGAAAGGACGAACGATCTAATCAAAAATGCTTTACGTAATGAAAAGGATCTGCTAAGTTTGTGTTTATTTCGGCCAAAAATACTATGATTATTTACAATGGAAGGTCTAAAAGAGCAAACGCTAGGCTATACTACTAAAGAAGCACTAGTGAAACTACACGATGGGATACGAACCGAAATCGATCAACATTTAGCAAAGAATCCTACTGGGTAAGTCTGTAGCTACTTGTTGATCTTCACCTACAAGTCTTACTCAAATTATTTTTCTTTCGTGTCTAACTCTTGCTCTTGTTCCAGAATCAGACTCATCAAAGACATAATATCATTTTCTTCTGAGAAAGTTTTACTATCTGGAGTAGCATACACAATAACACTGCTGTACATTATTTGTTTGATATTGACATATTTGCTGGGTGAATCGGTACAGGCCCATGCATTTCTACTTTGGGAAGCCTTGTTTCTGTTTGTTATACTGGTTGTAAACCTACTTGTTGCATTTAATGAAGAGTATTTGTATAGAAATGAGATACCTCACCGAGTTCGGAAAGTGTTAGGTAAGGTTAATTTAAGCTGTAGAATTATTTCATTAGGACATTAATTAAAGACAAGACAGAGTCATTAAATAATATATAAAATATATAACGCTGTACAATCCACACAGCACTTTCTAGCCCCAAAATAAGCTACACAAAGCTTGTTTTATGGGTACATTGTATATCATACATAGATATTTTTTATTATATTTTTGTGATTCTTTTATTGGATTTCCTAAATATATAACAAAAAAAGAAAGTGGACTTAATCTTCTTTTAAAATTTTCTAACTCTTTGTATAAGGTTCATAAAGAAAGAAAAGTTAAGAATATTGTGTAGGGAATTGGATTATTTCAGAAAACTTAACAAATATTTACTTTTAAAGCGCAAAAACGTTGTATGCGGGCTATGTTTAGAAAACACGTGACTGATAGCTGTAGACCTTTATTCATAAAGCACAGAATACTCACACTTCCGTCACTATACATAATCGAAGTGGCTCTATTTGTGAGGAGTAACCCCCACCTGTTTCCGCGCATGTCAGACGAAACGCCAAGAAATAGACGTGGAGATCGGCTCTGTTTATTTACATGTAAAACTGCACTACTACATAAGAGCATAGTATCAATGGCACCGAAAATCTACAACAAAATACCAAAGAACTACCAGAAACTTAATGATTGTGAATTTAAAAATAAGTTAAAGAAATTGTTAACTGAAAAATGCTATTACAAAATTGACGACTTTCTAAATGATAAATTTTAATTTTTTTGTTTTTGTATTTATATGTAATAGTTATGTTTTAAGAAATATAGAATTATTATTTAAGTTACCTACTGACATAAAATATGTTGCATGCCATCTGACAAAATTTGTACACCGAAATCGGTAGAACATGTTGATACCAACATGCCTGAAAAATCTTATACTTACACATGTTTCTGCAAATAAATGATCTTTATCTTTATCTTTGATAGTTTGTGCATTTGTGAATGTGATTAATTTTGTGCGAGACATTTTCCTTTGACATGTATAATAATAATATAACACATTTAAAGAAAGAAACTGAAATTGATATTTGTAAAAACAAAAAACCTGCTTCTAATTTAAACTGTAATTAAAATTTAAACTGAGAATATAAAATACTTTAAATTGTATTGTGTTTTGCTTTGCAGAGACATTAAATGAGTCTATAAGGAATTCAAAATGGAAAGAAGAACACTACCCACATCTGTGTGCCCCGTTTTCACCATGTGTTATCTTGCAATGGACTTATAGAGATGGTAAGTCAAGTCCTTTTGATAATTAAATATCACAATCACTACATAGTATAAAACAAAGTCGCTTTTTCTGTCCCTATTTCCCTTTGACTGCTTAAATCTGTAAAAATATGCAATGGATTTTGATGTGGTTTTTTTTAATAGATAGAGTGATTCAAGAGGAAGGTTTATACATATAATAAAACCGTGCGAAGCCGTGGCGGGTCGCTAGTTTCAAATAAAAAGTTTAGTTACTAACTCATAGAGAAGTACAATCAATCCTTAAAACTAACTTAACCATAAAAATGTCTTAATTTCCTCTTTAGGCAAATCTCGATCATCGAACCTCCCGTATATCGACACTTACAAACGTTACCGCTTGCCCCATCACTATGTCTTGGACGAGAACAATAGCAACTTGACTGCGTCATTGGTTAACCCGTTGGAGCCTACGCGCGACTGCTAATGTAATTTTTTTTTACCTGCACTACATATTTCGGTAATTAGATATGTTTTTTGTTTTTATAACTGCCTGTAACTTTATATTTTTGGACTTACACCCTTTTTACCCCCTGAAATATCATAAAATAATTTCCCCTTATATTCTATTCCACATAATATTGTGTTTTTTTTTGGTAATACATGAAAATTACCACATCTTATACTTTAACTTCATAAATACGCAGTTAACAATAAAATCTATACTTCAATTTTATTTTACTATTAGTAGTCTATCATACTCCCGTATTAAATAAGTAAAATAGTAGGTACCTACGGCGCGGCATGCAACTGGTTAACTTGCAGTTAGTACGCACTTGCTATTGTTGTCCGGGCGGGTCCCGTCCACTTCATGCTCTGTCCGCGGGTAGCGATAAAATGTATGCCGTTCGCAACTAGCTTATAAGTACCTTTAAATATTTTTTCGATTCTTAGAAAAGAAGGAATGAATTACTTATGTCTAAATATATAATTATATTTGTCGTTAATTAAGAACAACCTTATTTGTTTGAAGGTTACTATGCTTGAACAACTTAGGTATTTATAAAAATGCGCGCTGTACAAAGTGCTCATACGACGTAACCGAAATTCTGTTTACAATTTTATATAATTATATTATTTAACTTACGGCTTATAAAGTGTTAGTAAATTATAAATAGCAATTTTGTCAAAAAACTTTAGAAGGCGCTTTAAGAGCGCATGGTAAGTCAGCTCAGATTTCAATTTTGCCCCCGCTACTCCGCGCCCGCCACCCGCAGACACGCACACACAGCCACAGCGCGCTCACAATGCGCACACAGGTCACGCACACACCTAAACAACACTATTGAAGGGGTGGTTTAGTTACCTAGGTAGGTACTAACTTGTAAAATCATCAAATCGAATAAATTTTACTTTGCATTTTTTACCTAACCTATGTAGAGGTAGGTATGATAGGTTATGTATTTTTTATAGCAGTAGTAGCTACTGTAATAAAAAATACTTTTCAAGTGTGAGTCACCAGTGCGTAAGGGTTCCGCACATTAGGCTTTTAGTAGAATATATTTTGTGCATACCTACCTACGCTTTAGCATTCCCAGTTCCTAACTTACTAAAAAGTACTAGTCAAGTGCGAGTCCCCATTGAACCGACGAGAGTTCAGCACATTACATAATGTAGTTTACAATACAATACAAAAATACCTACATTGAAAATAGATAAATACGATACAATACAATACAGAGGTTCAATAGGCGGCATTATAAGCGATCTCGTCCAGGTAATCTATCTAGAAGATCCATGATGATGATTGTAAAATGCTATTGAAAGTTATAAACTTATAACTAAAATACAGTTTTCCACTTGTTGGTTGATAGTTAGGTATGTTATGTTTGTGCGTACCTACTTACGTTTATTGTATTTCACACTAATAAAAGAGTTTTCTATTGCATTTTATTCTATCTTAGGAACATAAATTGTTTTTTTAGGTACTTAGGTACTAACCTTATTATAGGTAGTACTGGGTAGGTACTGTAGTTTTCAAAACTATTTTGACCGACTTACTAAAAGAGATGAAGTGCGTGTCCGGTGCCAAATAAACAAACTACCTAAACTTATGTAGGTACTGAACCCTCAGTTCAACGGGAACTTTTACTTCGAATGTCATAATTTTACGTCGAAATAGGTTATAATTCGATGGTTTGTACGAAGATTATATTTCAGTAATAAAACCTCTAAATCAACAGGAAAATATTTATTTGAATTCGCTCAAATCTCATAATGGCATATTTCTAACATGTCTGGGATCACATAGTTCAGATAACATAATTATCTATGTATGTTTCATAAAAAAGTATTAATTCATTTCCCATAAATTGTTTCCAGTATTGGTCATCTTTTCTATTACTTCTATTTTTATCGGCTTATCGCAGCCAGACCATACCCCAAAAACACATTCCCGTCGACCTGTTATATGCAATTGTCCTTGCACTTGGATGAACCAAGTATGTTTTTTATTTTTATGGTATCCATTTGCTGATTTTCTCCAAAACTTTACTTTTTTCTTTTCTATTGCCTCCTCCAAAGCGGACTTATAAGCGGTAATGGGACACTTCATTTCCACAATTGTGTCTTCTCCCACAACTCCGTCGGGAGTTGCACCTACAAATGGGTATTGTCTATAAATAGACCGCAAGGGTCTATTTTGATGTTTAGTTGGGTTCCCAGCTGTTCAATAGCACATGACTTAAATTTTTAGGGTATTTAGGTTTTTCACTAAATTTTTCACGTTTGTGTTTTGTCGCCTATTTACAATTTTGGCAAAATTTGACGCCGTTAGAATCTTTCTTCTCAGCTCTAACCATTCGCTGGTATCTTTTTGTAATATCTTTCTATTTGTTTTCTATGTGCTTCCGTGCATGGTAGGTAAGTGCTTTAAAAATATCTTTGCATTGGTTGTACTCCCAAGTTGACATATCAGGTTTTTGGCAATTAAAAAACGGAACCCTAAAAAGTTCACTGTACGAATTTTTGATTGTCAAACACACAGTAAATGAGTAAATCAGTAAATCAACATCTTTATTTCTTTAGGCTTACAAAATAAGCACTTAGAAGAAGTCAAATTTTAAACTATACATAATTATCTAAATAATATAAGAAATAAAGTGATAATTGATTTTCCCTTCGCTTCAATCTTTTGTCCACTAGTGGAAGAAGCGAAATAGAAACCACGTACCACGTTTACACATAAGTTGTACACGTGTAGCACGTGTACAACTTATGTGTCTAATACAATGTTTCAATATAATACAATGTACTGTCCACACCGACAGTATTTTTTATTTATTTATAAAAATAAATAGGTAGGTAATTAAAAAATACTGTCGGCATTAACGTCATTAATGTAATCATTTATGGAGTAATATGCCTTCTTGATATGTACTGTTTAAATCTACGAATAGAGAGCTTAGTAGCTTCAGATGGAAGCTTACTAAAGAAGCGCACACAATTACCCAAAAATGATTTCCCCACCTTTTGTAATCTAAATGATGGGATGTGTAACTTATTCTTGTGATTCTATTATGAACATCACAATTTTTCAAAAAGCTACTCCTGTTTTTGTGCGTATACATTAAATTTTCATAGATGTACCGTTTCGGTATATATACACAAGCAGTGTATAGTTATGTATGTACTGACAATTCAATATTTTGTAAGACATGTTCATATATCACGTCTTTTGGTGATATTGGTATCCTGTAACAATCACGAAATTCATCAACAACATGCAAGCACCGCAATCGACACAAGCTCCCCGTCAGAAAGCCGAAGCGAGAATGAGTCGGGGGCCGGGCGGCAGGGCGGCCTGACTGAGAATGCTCTCAGCGCGCGATTGTTTAGGTATTTTCTCTTTACAACTAATGTAAAGATTATTTTAAAATATCAGCTGACCATAACTTTCCTTCTATAAATATCTATTATCATGCAAAGTTTCAACATCTTATTTAAAGTATTCATTGAGCTATAATTACGCGCTTAAAGTACAAATTGGAGCCAAATTTTAGATTTTTATATTATACCTAATATAATGATACATACTGATATTCTTATACTATGGCACTATGACCGTAACAAATCACAACAGAGGTTGAAGTAAAATGAAATCTAACGTCATTGTGTCAGAGACTAAAATTTCATAACAAACGAATCATTTACTTACTTCTTTTCATATCTTTGGAGTGAATTCATTATATTTATTCTTTTTATGGCTGTAGTCGACTTTTTTCGCTTGCATTGTTTATTGCCCATTATGAATAACTTGCAACAATACAATAAATTCGCCAAAACTGATTGATTTGTGCACAAAAATGTCGCGGGAAAATTTGACACACATCCGTCGTCTGTAAGCGCCAGCGCGCGACTGATCGCGCCTGCCAAGCCGCCGCGCTGGTGCATTTTGTAGTTATTCAAACACAGTGATTATGGTAATCATTTTATCAAGTCAAACTCTACGAATATGTTTAGAAATATATAGTCTTTTTAGTTCAGTACAAAAAAAATATTAAAAATACCAGTATTTTAGTCATAATATTGAAAAAACATTCCAAAAAGGGGTAATTTCGGGATTTTTTTTTATTTAGTGAAATTCATCAGATCATTTAACTGAATGCAACTTTGAAAAGACTAGATCCTTGAGTATGAAATATCTTTTTTTCAGAATGTTAAATACTATTTTCTAAGTCTCAGGTGGTTTTAAAAATCACAAACGCGCGGCCTCTGTTGGGATATCAAGCCTTAAGCCTGTTGAGTTATTTTTAATCTTGTTATTAGTTAGGTTCTAAACAGTGTTTAGCTAATCTACGTACTTATGTAAAAAATGTGTTTAAGGCTGTTGTATGGGCTAAAGCGCCTTTTTCAAAATGATATTTCTCCTTGATGAGTGGATGAAAATGTATGAAAAAAATATATGTTGCAAACTAGACTTTTATTTATAAGTTGTACATATGAAATGATTGAATTCATTTTATTACTATATAAAAAAAATATCCAAAGTAAAGTATTTTTTGTTCTAAATTTGGATATTTCTTCTAAACGGTGTTGATTTTGAGTATTTTTCTTTCACTCAAATATTTGTCAAAGTATTTTGCACAAATTGTACATATGACGAATAAAACAAATTATTTATACGGCTGCAATTAATTATTTTGTGTTTCCACTATGAAATAGAACAAGCGGGTCTGTGCGCGGGCGACGGGCGGCAGTGTGGCTCGGACTGTCCGACGGGGAGGTTGTGTCACTCGTTGCTATTTTTGATATAATTCCGATATTTGAAATAAACATTATTGTTTGCGCATTGACGCTTTAGTAATAGGTTTGTATTCCTAGTTTGGTTTGAGCTCGGACTCTTGTTTAGGTATATGATTCGTTGAACTAGTTTAGTAAGGTCCTTTTTTTATTGAGTGAACTGTAATCTATACAGGGTTACAGGAAAAGTCGTGCTAGATCCGTTAAGGGCGTGGAGTACCCATCATTCCTGACATATTTCACTATGAAACACCCTACCCTAAACTTAACTCTTTTCGAGATATTCGACTTTGAATTTTTTTATTGAAAATTGCCAATTTTTAGGCAATTAAATTTATTTTTGCTTATTTTGTGTATCTTATTATTATTATTATTGCATTTTTACATGTATAATGAGATGCTTTAGGACGTCGATTATTAAAAAAGTGCATAAGTTAATTGAATAGACCGTAGTAGACAAATGAAAGTTAAGAAATAAGAATAAATATTAGAAAGTTTCTTTTTCTCTAAGGTATATCTAAAAAAAATATTATGGAAATTGTTCGGCAGATTTTTTTTAAAATATCTACGTTTCATCAGCTATCTAACGAGGTATAATAATCTAGGGTTTTATTCAAATGCATTGAAAAAAATTAGTTTTATAGCCCACAGGGGAGAAGCAAAATTTATACTTAGCCCTAAAAAGTAAAATAAAACAATAGGTTAGCATGAAATGTCATTTATTCAAGGTTTTCACACAACTTTTTCTTATTCTACAGTTTTTGATGTTCAACATGGCCGCCTCTATTTCTGATACATTGTCGCATCCTTCTACGAAGACCAGTCTTCACTACTCCAGTGGTCAACGTGGTCCTCATTTTATTTGCTGCATCCACAATCCTTTCTCTTAAGTCTTCCACAGACGAAATTGGATTCGGCTCGCTGTACAAAAGACTTTTCATGCACCCCCACACATGAAAATCCATGGGGATTAGGTCCGAACTTCTTGCTGGTCATGGCAACGGCCCACCTCGTCCTATCCATTTGTTTGGATAACCCCCATGGATTTTCATGTGTGGGGGTGCATGTAAAGTCTTGTGTGCAGCTTTTGGACATAGGCCTCCCCTAATGAGCGCTATGGCGCTCCACTCCCACACATGAAAATCCATGGGGGTTATCCAAACAAATGGATAGGACGAGGTGGGCCGTTGCCATGACCAGCAAGAAGTTCGGACCTAATCCCCATGGATTTTCATGTGTGGGGGTGCATGAAAAGTCTTTTGTACAGCGAGCCGAATCCAATTTCGTCTGTGGAAGACTTAAGAGAAAGGATTGTGGATGCAGCAAATAAAATGAGGACCACGTTGACCACTGGAGTAGTGAAGACTGGTCTTCGTAGAAGGATGCGACAATGTATCAGAAATAGAGGCGGCCATGTTGAACATCAAAAACTGTAGAATAAGAAAAAGTTGTGTGAAAACCTTGAATAAATGACATTTCATGCTAACCTATTGTTTTATTTTACTTTTTAGGGCTAAGTATAAATTTTGCTTCTCCCCTGTGGGCTATAAAACTAATTTTTTTCAATGCATTTGAATAAAACCCTAGATTATTATACCTCGTTAGATAGCTGATGAAACGTAGATATTTTAAAAAAAATCTGCCGAACAATTTCCATAATATTTTTTTTAGATATACCTTAGAGAAAAAGAAACTTTCTAATATTTATTCTTATTTCTTAACTTTCATTTGTCTACTACGGTCTATTCAATTAACTTATGCACTATTTTAATCATTGACGTCCTAAAGCATCTTATTACACATGTAAAAATGCAATAAAAATAATAATAAGATACACAAAGTAAACAAAAATAAATTTAGTAGCCTAAAAATCGGCAATTTTTAATAAAAAAATTAAAAGTCGAATATCTCGAAAAGAGTTAAGTTTAGGGTAGGGTGTTTCATAGTGAAATATGTCAGGAATGATGGGTACTCCACGCCCTTAACGGATCTAGCACGACTTTTCCTGTAACCCTGTATATATAAAAGAAAGTCATGTTTGTTACAACACTTATAACTCGAGAACGGCTGGACCGATTTTTAAGTTTTTGGATTTGTCTTCGTCGGGAATAGCATGTTATGTTTAAAAATATGATATTTGAACAATACATAAATTTACCCGCGGGCGACGCTGCGGGGCGCAGCTAGTGTGAAATAAAAAATGGGGAGGAAAAGTAATATAAAGAAAATGAGAGCTACGAAAGCTGCTAAAATGCACGAAGTCTTGTAAGTACCTACCAACTTGCATCCAAGTATCTAGCTATCTATCTGATACCTAACTAACGAGGATTAGTTTAAAGGTAGGTAAGTTTATTATACACTAGGTAAGTAGTAGGTATTTAGGAACAACTATTCCTCGCACTAGCCAAACTTGATGTAGAAGTTTGTAAACAAACCACACAAAATACTATAACTCACCAGCTTGACGTAGTCTCAGATTGGTACAATATTGGACAATACCTGGGAATCGATGAATGGAGTAGAGGCGGCTTACTATGTGGTTGGGATAGCCAATGTCCAGCTGTGGACGTCTTGTAGGCTGATTGATACCATGATATAATTATGATGAATGTTGAATGATGGTAGTAAAGTACCTAGGTACTTTTTGTGAATATGGTTTTTTATTATAGGTAGGTACCGGTCTACCTTTGGATGCCTTATTTTTCTAACTTATGGTTTTGTATTTTAGAGAATCAAAGAAAGAGAATCCAGAGCAAGGAAATAAAACTGCTGTAGAAGTACCTATCTAAACCGAAATGTTTCGAGTAAGTAAATTCAATATGTAGGTAGTAGGTACATAGGGTACATACCTAACTACTAACTAAGCTACGTTTCAATGACAAATATTTCTGCATAATTTATTTTAGAATGTTGAGGAACGAAGATCTTCGAGCACAAAGTATTACAGCCGTAGTACGTAAGTACCACTACCAACACATAATAATATCGAGTAAGTAGTATCCAACTTTATCATTCTATACGCGCTTAGGTGCTAAAGGTCATTAGCCGGATCCACACCGGACGATCCAAAATGGATCGGTGATCCCGCGATCCGCGATCCAGGATCGTGATGCGTGAAGCGTGGATCATTGTAGGTCGATCCAACAGCAATCTTTTGCGATCCTGACTGGCTGCTCCAACGCGCTCCTGCCGATCCATACTGAATCAGTTGAATTATCTATATGGTGGATCACGCGACCGCCGCGCGCGCCAAGCGACTGAGGCCCCTTTGTGCGTGACCAAAAAACCGACAACAAATGGATCGCACGCGGCGAGGAACGTGCGCTCTCCGCCGCGCACATGGATCGCGCGCGGCACGTCTACACTTCACGCTCCGTGGAGCGCGCTCCATGCCGCGCGCGATCGGAGCGCTTTGGATCGTCCAGTGTGGATCCGGCCAATGACCGCAGAGTCATCGCACCTCCGCGGTCCGCGGATCGCCTCCGTGTCATTCAAAGTCAGCAACTAAAGTTTTTGAATACGAACTCCATATATAATTTTAAATTAGCATTAGTGATCAGAGCCCTTAGTACCAGTCGTTTACTATTACGAAAAAAGTTTTCGTCTTTTACATACATTCGGCGCCATGCATTGCAGCTAGAGGATTCGATCCCGGGATCCCGGGATTCGGGATCCCGGTCGATTTTAGGTCCCGAAAATTTCGGGGTAATTTTTTCCTAATCCCGGGATTTTCGTGATGGAGAAAAATTGTTAAAAATAACAAAAAATTAAGCACGTAAATGTAATAAAACAAATTATAAAATAAAAATTTAACCAATTTCTCATATGAAACATTAAAAATAACAAAAAGGAACCACTGATCATTTCGGTTAAAATTGGTTTTTAGTTTTCTTTTAAATTATAATTAAAAAAACTGGAATGATAATTCCTAAATTAATTAAGGGTTATAGATTATCGTAAATTTTAATGTCATTTCTTGTATCCGTGTTTCTGTGTAATGAATAGACTCAGTATATCGCACAATCTATCTTTTATTCAACCAGCCCACAGTAGCGTAATCTACAGACTTGTAAAATAAATACAAAAGGCATGTCATGGTTGTTGACAAAAAAGAATTTTACGTCAATTTTACCACGATGTGACCATGTAGGCGGTTGATTACCTGATAAAGGAATGCTTTTTTTGTATACAAGTACATGGTATTTTTAAATTGTAATATTTCTTAATAAAAAGAGCTTATACTGATAATAAAATTCAGGAATAATCATTCCAGTTTTTTTAAACAAAATCTAAAAAGAAAACTAAAAACCGATGTTAACCGAAATGATCAGTTGTTCCTTGTTGTTATTTTTAATGTTTCATATTATGAGAAATTGGTTAAATTTTTATTTTATAATTTGTTTTATTACATTTACGTGCTTAATTTTTTGTTATTTTTAACAATTTTTCTCAATCACAGAAATCCAGGGATTTGGAAAAAAGAACCCCGAAATTTTCGGGACCTAAAATCGACCGGGATCCTGAATCCCGGGATCCCGGGATTCGGGATCCCGGTCGATTTTAGAAATTAGCGAAACGCGTTTGCACCGCGTACTAAAAGCTAAACTGTGTCACCACATGCCTTGTGAAACAATACGTTTAACCATCATTAAATTTTAATAACAAAGTTGATTTTTTTATATTTATTTAAAGTATTAATTAATTGAAAAAAGAAGTCATTGTGGTTTACATTGATTCTTACTTTGTTTTTGAAAGTAAATAAAAGTTGAAATATTTTCATAATTCGTCGATGAAAATTTCAATTGGCGTAAAGGACAAAATGGCGATATTGAGTATATATAGTGCCGTTATCAGCTCGCCGAGATCTATCGAATGGTATAGTCAAAGTTTCTAAATTTCAATGTTTATGACCTTTACGTCCAAGCATTTTATGGCATATTTTGGTGAGAGAAAATACATATTGTGGTGTAAAGTTTTGCATTTTTTTTAATATGGGTGTACAGAACATCACAACGAAAAGTCGTATACAACTTATTTTTTTGTGATGGCCTATACGACTCAAATAACTAATCGAAATTAAACAAGCTTTGCAAAACCGGAAGAATGTGATACACTGACATACGACGTAAAACCTGCATACCAAGACCGATTGCCCATATCTATAGCTAAATATAAAGACTTGGAAAAGCTTTGTGACAATAATACTATTCCAAAGCGCTTTCACAATGAGTATCTAGCATTACGTTGAATCCCTACATAAATTTGAAAAAAAAAAGAAAAATTAGTGAATTAATGAAAGTACCTAATAGAAAAATTTGAAAAATACAAACATTAAAATATAAACATAATTTATTCTATACTAGCGACCCGCCCCGGCTTCGCACGGTTTTATTATACGTATAAACCTTCCTTTTGAATCACTCTATCTATAAAAAAAACCGCATCAAAATCCGTTGCGTAGTTTTAAATATTTAAGTATTCAAAGGGACATAGTGATAAAGGGACATAGGGACAGAAAAAGCGACTTTGTTTTATACTATGTAGTGATTAATTAGTTGTTTCTGTGTATGATTCAATTGTAGGAACACTTGTCAGTGTAGTAAAAGTACGAGAAAAACCGAAGAGAACAGGAGAAGAAAAAGAAGACTGATTAAAATAATTAAAACTAGGTATTTAACCCAAATTAAATAAAAAGTCTGGTAAAATGTTCCTTGAAGAATAGTTAAGGTTCAATTGTTATATGTGACAGGATTTAAACAAATTTTCTACAGTTTCTTAATTCATCGAATAGGTTAAAATCTTAGGAATATGCAGTTTTCCAACGATTTCAAAAACACAACATACAGGGAGTATTCGTTATATTCCTTTAATTTAAATTTAAATCATTGAAAAAATAATTTACCTGAGATTTCAATTAAATTAGTTTAATTAAGTTTGCATTAGATTAATTTATAAATGTTAATGCAGTGTTGTCTTAGCTCTGTTAAGTGTTTTTTCAAACAAATGTCCTTTATTTTGATGAAATACCTTTCTTTAGTGCAAAAATATTGCTGTAAAAATTTCACCAAAATTACCAATAAAAGAGGTTTATATCAGATGTTATTTTATTTACTTTTACGTGGAAAATATCTTAATTTTATTGAAACACAAAGGTTTGAAACCAAAATTTTGTCCTTTACAGCTAATTTTTATGAGTTAACTAGCGACCCGCCCCGACTTCGCACGGTTTTATTATAAGTATATAAACCTTCTTCTTGAATCACTCTAACCATTAAAAAAACCGAATCAAAATCCGTTGCGTAGTTTTAGAGATTTAAGCATTCAAAGGGACATAATGACATAGGGACAGAAAAAGCGACTTTGTTTTATACTATGTAGTGATTATGGACTTAAGACACAAATTCAGGTATATTATTACTAGAATGTCTGATACGACCAAAATGTTTAATTTCGTTAGTAAAAATAGACCGCGTATGTCTAAAAACTACCAAAATTGCTACGTCGTAAAGGACAAAAACTTTTTAAATATAGCATGTGCAGTAATTTTAATAAATTATCAACGAAGAGCTTGTCAAATAAAATATAGTCCCTTTAGAAATGTTTTTTGTAAGTAATATACATAAAGTTAAAAATTATTTTATAAAAAAAAAGTGTTTTTTGGCTCTCCTGAAAAGTTGGGTTTTGTCCTTTACGCCTATTGAAATTTCCATCGACGAATATATTGCTTCGATTTTATTAACCTGTCTACGATCCCGGGATCCCGGGATCGTCTTTCACAAATCACGAAATCCCGGGATTGAAAAAAAAGACCTGGATCGAATCCTCTGATAGCAGCTCCTCTACTGTGTATTTTTTATGCTTTGAATTTGATATCTTCTTTTTTTAGTTGCCTGGAGATGGAGAAAGATGCTGAAAATCATCTGCATGTAGAGTTACTTACTTATCAGAACTTCTGTAGAAATGATCTTGAATGGCTTTGGCTGCAATAAAATAATGCCTAGTCCCAGGGCCGTCTTAAACTAGGCTGGGGCCCTTGGGCACACAAGAATTCGCGGCCCTTTTGGAAAGTAAAAAAGCAAATTATAGAACATCTTTTACTAAGTATGACCTTTATTATAGGTACCTAATCAAAATACAGTATGATATAATGTCATTAAGGATATTATGATATGATATTAGAATGCTGCTGGTTTTTTGGTTACGATTACACCAACGGTTTCTTTCGGGATTTCTATTGAGCAAAATCTTCTATTATATCCTTAAAGTCAATTTTTGGAGGATATCACTTTCTATGCACATAATTGACAAATTACTCAGTCGTTGTTCGCAATTCGTTTTTTATTCTCTTAAGCTGCGAAAATGACCGCTCTCCACTACAATTTGTAACCATTAGGCAAAGGAATATCCTTGTAGCAATTTCTACGTTTGGAAAAGTTTCTTCCAATTTATCTGATTTTATTAGGTTATGTAAGGTTGAGATATTTAAATCCGCTGATTGCTTCGCTAGGTTTATTAAATATTGGCTTAAATGAAAACATTCTGTTTTGAGCTCATCTGCATTAATGTCTTCATGATAAAATTCTGCAAATTCTTTGCATTTTTTTGTCAACTCACGGGATTCGATTTTTGTTAACTGACAAAGAAAACTAAATCGACTACTAATTTCTTGGTATGCTGCCGCACGTTTTTTTAAATGTGTTTTTAATGTATCAATTATGGGAATGAAAGTATCTACACGAAACTTTTCCTTGCCTCTCAACTGTGCAGTCTCTGATGATCTGAATAAATGTGTAAGAGAAATTGTCGATCCTTCGGGGCCCCCTGAGAATGGGGGCCCTGGGCACGGGCCCCGTGTGCCCTTATGGTAAAGACGGTATTGCCTAGTCCTACTAATATTATAAACGCGAAAGTTTGTAAGAATGGATGTTTGTTACTCTTTCACGCAAAAACTACTGAACGTATATGGATGAAATTGGGCACAGCGATAGATTATGGAATACACATAAGCTATATTTTATCCCGGAATTCCCACGGGAACGGGCTGAGTTCTACATGGGTAGACATAAAATTATAAAGCTATCTACCTAGTAAGAATTATATCATAGTACCTATGAATTAAAAATATAATTGCATAAAGATAACCATGAAACTGTAGTTTCGTTTTTATGTACCTCTAGATACCTCTCCATCCAACCCTGCCTATCTTTCCTATACTTATTATTATGTACTTAGATAAGATAACCTTATTATTATGTACTTAGATAAGTAGAGAAAATAATGTAACTAAGTAGGTAATTTTGTACGTTGTAGTTTGTGGTCAGTAAGTATATTTTTAGGTAAGTTATCATAAAACCGTCTTGTGAACCTACACGCTGAATAAATTATAATATTATTATGAGCAGTGTCTCATAATAATATTATAATCAGGTATTTTTTACCAGGTGATACATAACCTACCTAGTAAAAAATGACCTACGCGAGGAAACAGCGCACCTAACCCAAAACTAAAACTAAACTAAGCGACCGCATGCCATGAGTGCAGACCGCACTCTGCGTGCGTAAAAATGTAGCAGGAATACGCGGTTGGCGCGGGGGAAAATTTAGACTCCGCCCGAATCCTCAAGGCTGTTGGCCCATACAGGAACCTTAAATAAAGAACTTTTAAAAACAAACAAACAATCCTTAATTTCTTGACCATAGTTTACAAAATTTAAGTTTTAGTTTAGATCCCTATTTTTTATATTAATATGCATATAATTATGGCCTATGCATTCAAATGGTGAAAGAATTTTTAAAATTGATTCATTTGTTTTCGAGTTTATTTGTTACACTTCATAACAATATTAGTTTATATATTACTAGCGACCCGCCCCGGGTTCGCACGGTTTTATTATACGTATAAACCTTCCTCTTGAATCACTCTATCTATTAAAAAAACCGCATCAAAAACCGTTGCGTAGTTTTAAAGATTTAAGAATACAAAGGGACATAGGGACAGAGAAAGCGACTTTGTTTTATACTATGTAGTGATATTAAAACATTCGTAATTAATTCGTCAAATTCCAAAAGTTAGTGAAGTTAAATCTCCTTGTCTTTTCCAGCAACAATAGTGAACCTACCTTGGGCCTTGCTAGTAGAAGGTGATGTGATTGTGGTGCGACCCGGCCAAGACGTGCCGGGCCACTGCAAGGGACTGCAGGACGGTGACCCTGAACTGTTTGCTGGACAGACCTTCCAGCCTTCTTCACAGGTACATTCACAATCATAAATAATACTGAACAATTCACACTGCATCATCTAGCCCCAAGCTAAGCAGAGCTTGTGTTATGGGTACTAGATGACTGATATACTTAATACAATACATACATAGATAGATATTTTTTATTATACATAGAAACAAATCAAACAAACCCGGAACAAATCATCATACAACATTTATCCCAAGGCGGGAATCGAACCCTCAACCTCCTACATCGCAGGCGGACCTTCGCTCACCGCGCCTCATTGGTCGTCACAATTGTGCTTCTATAGACTTTTATATTGCAACTAGCGACCCGCCCCGGCTTCGCGCGGTTTTATTATACGTGTAAACCTTCCTCTTGAACCACTCTATCTATTAAAAAAAACGCATCAAAATCCGTTACGTAGTTTTAAAGATTTAAGCATTCAAAGGGACATAATGATATAGGGACATAGGGACAGAAAAAGCGACTTTGTTTTATACTATGTGTTGATATGGACCTCGCAGGAGCAGGAGAAATGTTAGAAATTCTAGACAGTACCATATTCCTAGCATACCTTAGTTAGATAATAAGCTTAGGGCCCACACATAGATTCACTATTGAAGAGACTTACCCCCGAATACTTAAAAACAACTCAGACTTAAGCACACATCAAATGACGAATTTTTGACAGACTTTCATAGAAAACTGTCCAAAAGCGCAATTGGAGACATGCTTTAATCTGAGTTGCGTTTGAGAATTCGGAGGGTTAGTTCCAGTGGCGTGCCTAGTGTTTCAGATCACGGCAAGCCCGACATATGGTTCTTGTTTATGATTAAGTAGAATTGTTTGTAGTTTTCATGAAAACTAATAAATTCAATAAAAAATCTTGAACAAATGATCTGTATCTACTCATTTCAAACAAAATTAAAATCACACAAAAATCTCGAAAATTAAAACGAAATTGATAAGTAAATGTACCAGCTCACTCAATAAACGCGAAAATTTTAATATGTCATAATCAATGTTTTCGGTCGGTATGGCCTTGGTATGGCATTTGAAGAAGGGCAAGCCCTTCTTTTTGGCTTGTATGAAGCTACCGCCACTGTTTAGTTCTGCAGTGTATGCATTAAAAAAAATTGTCACTTCTAGATGTCGACTTTATAGACTTGTTTTCCAGCTACCTCCATAGTATTATATCCTATTCGAATTAATCGTAAAAGCAGACTTTTTTTTCAGTACAAAGACAATTTCAGTACGCCGCGCGTCCGTCCGCCCCACCAGAACAAGGCTTACCGGATGTGCGAGACTCCTTACTTGACCAATCTCCGACTGGCTCTGGACAAGGCTACGTCTAGACCGGTCACTGTATTTGACAAGCAGCGATATCTGGTATGTCAATGAGTTGAAAAATTGCAACCCTAGTGACTTTTATTGCAACTCTTCCGCGATGGAATTAAAAATTACTGTCTTTTTCGCCTTGCATCTCGTAATTTACACAACAGCATGTACATGTTATTATGTTATTGTATATAATTTACACAATAACATGTACCTATCATCTTCTTAGATGACAGACGTTTACAACACAGTTAATTATTTATAGTCTACCATTTTGCTTGTAGTGTTTTTTTTTTCAATCAACTTCAAAAAAGAATGTGGCTCTCAATTGTTTTCTTGTACCTATCTTAACTTATTAGTTTTTTCTAATTTTTGAAGCTAACTTAGCTTAGCTATCTTCTAACTTAAACTTATTTTATAGACCTTTTAATTAGCGTTTATTTATCATAATTATTTATAATTATCATAAATAAACGCTATATAAACGCTATATATATTATGACATGCAAAGTTTATAAAAATTTACTTAAAAAAAAAGTAAAAAAATAGGGGATTTAAAGAAGTTTTTTTCCTACTTTTACTACCTACGTACCTACCTAAGCAGAGCTCTGTCTACACTATATCTCTATAGAACCCGTGTGGCGAAATGACACTGATTCGCATTGGACTGTCATAATAGCAGCTTAAATGAATTTTCAGTGCACAGTAAAGATAATGGAGGGTATCGTGTTGCCGCTGGTGATGGCCATCGTAGTGGTGGCGTCCTTCGTGCGGCACGTGTCGCATCTGCCCGGCGTTACCCACTGGACCGAGATATACTTCTTGCAGACTATAGGTAATACTCTTAACCAACATAATTTTCATATAAGCATAAAAGTCTCCACACACTGAAGCCGGAGGCGGAGCGGAGGCGAAGGCGTGCCGGTTTTTCCTATGGCACCGCGCTGCCACCGCCTGCGGTGTGTGTCTAGGCTTTTATATGATTCAATAGAATACAACTCGCACGCTTTCGCCTCCGCTCCGCCTCCGGCTTCAGTGTGTAGTGACCTTAAATGTTTCGGCGGGATGCGCTAACCAACTGCGCCACGAAGTCAAGTATCCACCTACTCGAAAATCTTTGCGACATTTTACGGACTCTCGGTATGTGTCGCACCTGCCCTGAGTTAACCACTGGACCGAGATATACTTCTTGCAGACTATAGGTATACTCACTCTTGACCTACATCATTATTATATAAGAAAAAATGTTTCGGGCGTACGGAATTAAAAAACCTTTTTTTGGAAAAGTACTTCTTTATTATTTATTGCACACACAAGATAATACAAAAAGTTTACAAATAATGGACATGTAAAAAAGGCGAGCTTAAAAGGTTTCTTACAGCAAAACATAACAAGGTATAGAGATAGATTAAAAAATTGTGTGGATAGATAGTGTAGTAGTAGTACTTAAATTAGATGTTTTGTTTATTTTTCATTAATATTAAGTGTAATGTGTTTTTGTTTATTAGGTGTATTTTAATTAAATGTATGTTTTGAACTTGCTCTGATTGTTACAGCTGCGTCCTTACCACTGCTACAAATCGTCTTCCCAGTCGCCTGGGCGGGGTTTAACTGCTACGGAATGGCCAGGTAGTCTATTTTATTTTAAATTTTTGTATTTTTAGCGGGAAGTTCGAATATCGCCGGTAGCGACATTTTTTTTGTAATATCTGCATGTTTTTGTATTGGGTCTAGAAGTAAAAAAAAATCCGGTCAAGTGCGAGTCGGACTCGCACACGAAGGGTTCTGTATCTATAAAAACAGCAAAAAAATCATGTATGGAGTATGGGAAAATAGTGTTTTTTTATGGTATGTATATTTGTTGTTGTAACGTCAACAGAAATACATAATTTGTGAAAATTTCAACTGTGTAGCTATCTCGGTTTTTAAGTTACAGCCTAGTAACAGACGGGCAGTGGAGTCCTAATAATATGCCCCGCTTTTACTTACGTTTTACACTTTGGGTACGAAACGAACCCTAAAAACAGACATCAATAAAATTTTTAAGGATTACAAAGTAAGCTCATAAATAGTTCATTCTTTTCAGATTCCCTTTGGTTACAGAATCCTAAAAACAGACATCAACAACGTTTTTTCACAGAAACAGAAACCAACATCGTTTTCAAGGATTAAAAAGAAAGCTCATAAATATGACATAAATATGATGAAGTGTGACATTCCAGTATATTTTAACAACTTGTATAACATGTATTGTCATGCAATAAATGAATTTGAATACTTCATTCTTCACAGATTCAAACTCCTATCAGAAACCAGGCAGCGCTACGCTCGCCCCAAATCGTGCTCCATATCCGAAGACGCGAGTGACCCGCTCATCCAAGCCCTGAGCCAGTCCAACCTCAAGCCGGAGAATCTCAAGTGTTTCTGGAGGACGTTCTGTAACATAGCCACTGGAAGAGAGGATATGGTCGCTAGGACTGCTAATATTGTGCACGTACTTGGTTCTTTATCGGTAAGTTACATTAATAAGCTTGTATCTGCGGATTATTAAATTACTAGCGACCCGCCCCGGCTTCGCACGTTTTTATTATGTATAAAAAATTCCTCTTCCTCTTGAATCACTCTATCTATTAAACCGCATCAAAATCCGTTGCGTTGTTTTGAAGATTTAAGCACACAAAGGGACATAGGGACAGAGAAAGCGACTTTGTTTTATACTGTGTGTGTAGTGATGTAGCCTATGGAAAGATCATACAAATATTTCTCACCAGGCGGTATCGATTCTACAACTCTGACATGTCAAATTGCTTATTTTGTATACCTAAAGAAATAAAGTTATTTATTTCTGGTTTCTGCAACCTCCTGCCTCCTGCGTGTTTTTTAGAACTGTAAGTTAATGCAATGTGTTATTTACAGGCTCTATGCTGTGTGGACAAAAAAGGCATACTCTCCTGGCCGAATCCGACAGCTGAGAAAGTGTTCTTCCTCCGCAATTCTAATCCAGGGTCCAATAGCTCCAGTAAAACCAGTCTGGTCGGCTCCATGGGACACCAGAGTGAGGAGCGCGACCTGATGGGAGACGGCAAGCAGAATGAACCGTCTACTATTGTAGAGGTACTAATCCTTTTTATTATGCCTTG
Source organism: Eupithecia centaureata (assembly GCA_944547425.1). Classification (NCBI taxonomy): domain Eukaryota; kingdom Metazoa; phylum Arthropoda; class Insecta; order Lepidoptera; family Geometridae; genus Eupithecia; species Eupithecia centaureata. Next base: position 12,977,116 of record OX155684.1, on the reverse strand, counting down.
GTCATCTCCGTAAAAATGATGAAATTGGTGAGGTTTCTAAAATCATTCTTTTCTTATTTTAATTTATTTTAAGATGATGATCTACTGTGGCAATAATATGATGACTTATATATATATAATAATATGTGACTTTTAAATAATGTAACTGAACCTGTCTATGTTATTTAAAGTAAATAAGTATTTATATAAAATTTTATGAATCACTTTATTTACTAGTTTAAATAAACTTAGACTATTTGCAACCATCTGCAGTTAGCTCAATGGTTTCAATTGTATACTATTTGTTAATTTTTTCTATTCCTTGATTGTAATTTTCGTTGTAATTAAGATGTCATTTATCCAGCTTAAAAAATAAATAAACTTTAAATAACATTTCAGGTATTAGACCTAACCCACGACCAGAACGCGCCATTTTGCGTGGAGTTCGACGATCAAAGATGGCGGCAGCACCTGTCACTGCTCAAGCCGCTCGGATTGGCCGCCCTCCTCAACACGTGCGCGCCCGCAGCGCGACACACGTACGCACACTTCTGCGCTCATCTCACTTGCGAGGCGCATTGCAGGTCATTACTAACCTTATGTCAAAGTCGTCAAAGTCGCTCAGCGAGCTATAGAAAGAGCTATGCTCGGAGTCTCTCTGAAGGACAGGATTCGTAACGAATGACGACAGAGAACCAAAGTTATCGACATAGCTCAAAGAATTAGCAAGCGGAAGTGGTAGTGGGCCGGCCATATCTCGCGAAGAACCGACAACCGTTGGGGTAAACATGTGCTTGAGTGGAGAACCGTTCATTAGCTTAGAGCATAGACCGTGGATTGGTTGATATAAATATCTATTTTATGTAATGCATTGTATTAAGTACATCATCTAGTACCCAACAGAAACTCTGCTTAGCTTAGGTTTAGATGATGCTGTGTGGATTATCCAGCATTATTTATTTATTTATTTGATTCATCATCAGCCTGTATTAGTCCACTGCTGGACTTAGCCCTCCCCTAATGAGCGCCATAGCGCCCTCTCTTTAGCTTACCGCATCCAGCATCTATCAGCCAGTATTGTATGTATTTGATTACGTAACAGAAATTTCCAACAGTGGAAACTAGCCTAAAAGTGTCAAACAAGACGTATGTTGCCATTATCTAAGATATCATATGTCCTCCAGCGGATTTAACACTTTAATCTCATTACAGTGAAGACTTAGTTCCCGTTACAAATCGTCGGTGCTTGTGCGAGTTGGCGAAACAGATTGGTTTCAACGAATCGGCTGCCGAGGCGTACAAGGTCCAAGATTGCTTGGCGGTGTTTAGACATTTGGTAAGTTGACTATACGAGCCACATAATCTTTTATTTTCTGATCCGTCACATTCAGTTTTTCGAATCATTTACAATTATATATAACCTCTATACAGTATTCCTCGACGTCATAATTTTAATGATCGAAAATCAAGAAATACCATGGTATAAAATATATGTATTTTAATATATTTCTCTCCGTTGTGACGAGATTAAAATCTCTTGAAAAGTGTCGAAATTACTAAAGTTCCTATTTTAATAGAATCGACAGAATACATAATGACTATATCATCGATATTTTATCGAACAAGAACTGATTCGACAACATATCGATGATATAGTAACAACACAACTTTGTGTTTTCAGCAAGCGGACACAATAAGACGGGAGACAAAATTCGTCCGCTCCCTGCAACTAAGCACGCGCGTAAAAGTGCCGCTACCGCACATGTTGGCCGTGCTTGTCAGCGAGCGAGCGCACCAGCTGCAAATGCTCACTCAGGTACTGGTCAATAATGATGTGATGCTCACTCTCGTACTAATGCTCACTCTCGTACTAATGCTCATTCACGTACTAATGCTCATTCTCGTACTTATGCTCATTCTCGTACTAATGTTCATTCTCGTACTAATGCTTACTCTCGTACTAATGCTCAGTGAGGTAATTCACAGTCGCACACTATTGCTCACAAATGTTCTAATGCAAGATGAATAATTACAAGATGACTATAAAAACTAAACCACTAAAATGGCTGGTACACTATGCTCATACATGAATTTAATTTACAATTTACTCTTTCACTTATTACCTGAGCGTTATTAATTTGAGCACTAGTACGTAAAAGAATAGAATAGAAAACATTTATTTCGTCTCATACTTAGATAAATTAAAAAAACTAACAATGAACAAGAAGGTCTACAATCAAAGTAAGTAAAAGCGAAAGAATAGCAAACAATCAACATTCCTAACTTTGTTTTAGGGAACGGCAGATATAGTCCTAGATTCGTGCGTAGACTTTTGGAACGGAACCGACTTGTCGACGATATCGCCGTCGGATCGTAAGAAAATCATCGACTTTTATCAGAGAAACTCTCTTACTGCCTATTGTACGGCTTTTGCTTACAAGTAAGTTATTGTACTATATCTGGGTTGCTAGAACTGGTTCTATGAAATTAAACAAAATCGCAAAAAAAATCGATTGCGGCGGGACTTGAACCCAAATCCCAAACGCCCAAAATCAAGTCCTGCCGAAATTAAAAAGTTTTGCGATCTTATTTAATTTCTAAAATAGATAAATATCTACTATTTTAGTTTATTGATTCTTCATATTCTATAAATTGGTCAATAAAATTGAGACAAACACGAGACCACGAGTCTCCGTCTCGCTAGATACTAGGCATATAATGCGTGATATTTAAATTCGGTTGTTTGTTTTTAACATCAAATTATAATTTTAGACCATTGACGAGCGGTATATCTCCGTCCCTCTCACACATGTACTTGGAGCTGCCAGCTGACAGTCGACAGCTGTACGCGCCGCACTCACAGACGTGGTGGGACGCGCCGGCCCTGCACTTCCATTCCACTGGTGAGTAACGTCACTGTCAGGTCAGTGGCCAGCTGTATATCTCCGTCCCTCTCACACATGTACTTGGAGCTGCCAGCTGATAGTAGACAGCTGTACGCGCCGCACTCACAGACGTGGTGGGACGCGCCGGCCCTGCACTTCCATTCCACTGGTGAGTGACGTCACTGTCAGGTCAGTGGCCAGCTGTATATCTCCGTCCCTCTCACACATGTACTTGGAGCTGCCAGCTGATAGTAGACAGCTGTACGCGCCGCACTCACAGACGTGGTGGGACGCGCCGGCCCTGCACTTCCATTCCACTGGTGAGTAACGTCACTGTCAGGTCAGTGGCCAGCTGTATATCTCCGTCCCTCTCACACATGTACTTGGAGCTGCCAGCTGATAGTAGACAGCTGTACGCGCCGCACTCACAGACGTGGTGGGACGTGCCGGCCCTGCACTTCCATTCCACTGGTGAGTAACGTCACTGTCAGGTCAGTGGCCAGCTGTATATCTCCGTCCCTCTCACACATGTACTTGGAGCTGCCAGCTGATAGTAGACAGCTGTACGCGCCGCACTCACAGACGTGGTGGGACGCGCCGGCCCTGCACTTCCATTCCACTGGTGAGTAACGTCACTGTCAGGTCAGTGGCCAGCTGTATATCTCCGTCCCTCTCACACATGTACTTGGAGCTGCCAGCTGACAGTCGACAGCTGTACGCGCCGCACTCACAGACGTGGTGGGACGCGCCGGCCCTGCACTTCCATTCCACTGGTGAGTGACGTCACTGTCAGGTCAGTGGCCAGCTGTATATCTCCGTCCCTCTCACACATGTACTTGGAGCTGCCAGCTGATAGTAGACAGCTGTACGCGCCGCACTCACAGACGTGGTGGGACGCGCCGGCCCTGCACTTCCATTCCACTGGTGAGTAACGTCACTGTCAGGTCAGTGGCCAGCTGTATATCTCCGTCCCTCTCACACATGTACTTGGAGCTGCCAGCTGATAGTAGACAGCTGTACGCGCCGCACTCACAGACGTGGTGGGACGCGCCGGCCCTGCACTTCCATTCCACTGGTGAGTGACGTCACTGTCAGGTCAGTGGCCCGCGCTGTATCCCCGTCCCTCTCACACATGTACTTGGAGCTGCCAGCTGATAGTAGACAGCTGTACGCGCCGCACTCACAGACGTGGTGGGACGCGCCGGCCCTGCACTTCCATTCCACTGGTGAGTGACGTCACTGTCAGGTCAGTGGCCCGCGCTGTATCCCCGTCCCTCTCACACATGTACTTGGAGCTGACAGTCGACAGCTGTACGCGCCGCACACACAGACTTGTTGGGATGGATCCGTCGAGACAACTTGGTCTCATTGTGTTTGGTACACTGGTTCACTGACTGCCCAAGTAGCAAAATAGATCCAATAACTGTCTTCAAGACTACATTTCAACACTCCAATAACATTCTACTAGTATACTACAACGCTGGATTTGGGCGCATTTATTGGAGCACAAGTTCTTGTTATGCTCCCGCAATGAGCTAACAGAATGCTAATAAGTCTAATTACTGTCTTGCACCAGTATTTGGAAGCACTAAAGCTCCTTTAGTAGCCTTGACGAAGATTACTACTGGTAAAAGTACTCCTGTTGTTATCTACTTCTAGTTCGTTTCAAGTGTAATTAAGCTATTAACGTGCTACTAAACGTACTTTGTTTTCAATAATTTTTAATAATTCTTTTTTGTTGCTGATTTGTTTGCAGTGTTTACAACTTAAGTAATTTTAGTTATTGCTTCATTTAATATTTATTTATATGAAAAAAGCTTAGCTAGTATTAAGTGAGAATACAGTTTAACGTGTGGCAAATCTATATTTACTGTAATAGTGTACAGTGTTAGGGCTAATTTTTTAACGCGCTTACATAAATTGAATATTAAGCCAGTTAGTGTAAAAAAATTATAAGCAAATAATTATTGTTTTTTGATCATTCGCCATGTTTCAAAATATGCTCTGTATCAAGACATTTATAAGACCATAATAGGTAAAACTACGCTAGATTTACTCTTAGTTAAGATTAACTCACCACCATGTTGAATCAAATTAGAGTTCCTCAATTGATGTCTGAAACCCTGCAACGGCTAAATTTTTTTTATATAATTTGTTTTCTTTATCATGTGTTAAAAAAAAGAATGAGTAAGATTTTCTGACTCGGCCATGTATCCTTAAAAATCACACTAATGGCTCTGAAAGGTTTTATTTATTAAGCTGTCCAATAAATCATTTTCACATTTACAGAATGATCGCGTTCATTGATGTGGATTGTTTTTTGACTAAAAATGAGTTGCGCCTACTTATAGTAGGTACTTACAAATTCGCAATGGCCTAGCCGTGCACCCACTTTGTTTTATATGCTAACTGCAAGGGATGTGGATTAGTGCTTTCTACTAACAATTTTTAACTAAAGACCTTTTCACTTCGTATGCTCTTATGAAAAAATAGAGTTTATATTGAACCTTAAAATGTTATGGTGACCCAACTGTTCTTTGTACAGCAGAAAATTATATGATCATTACATTGAAGATGAATGTGTTGTTTGTCATAAACAATTATTCTTTAATTAAATATTGATTTAACATATTGATATGGGTAGGTAATATTAGTCCGCTTTGAATTATAACTATTTTGATGCCGCTGCACTGTTTCGATTCGTAAGGGAAGGGGTAGGGGAGGAGGGCACGGGCGGGGATGCGAGAGAATACAATGATTCTGAGACCGATGATAACTATAATAAATCCATTGGTAAAACGTTGTTAATTCTTTTATTTAAAATCACAGAAAGTTCATTTCCGCTAAGTGCGACATATTATGTTTATTGGCCCACATTTTAACTTTTTTTCGCAATTGTAATTTTTTTTCATAATCAGGTATTTCGACATCTGATTCATATTCACTGTCATCACTATTATTTGTAAAACATGAATCATCTGCACGCTGGTCGTTAATACTATACAATATAATAATAGTATAATAATATAACTTTTGAATTGTGCGGAACCCTCCAATAAATTGCTGGATCCTGCTTTTTCAGGACTTGCTTCAGATGATAGCTTTTGCGTTACCGATTCTGCGTGTCTTTTATTTACAGTTCTTCTATAAGCTCCACTTCTCATGAAACGTTTCCATTCTTGTAAATCCATTGTAATCAATGATAAATAATATTTGCGGTGTCTCAAACCGAGCGACATGTAAGACTGGTAAACAGCCTATATAGTATTAGCCTAGCGCTATAGAAGATTATTTACTCTTACAGAATCTTCTAAGCGTCTTTATTAAGACTACATCCCCTCATACTTATAATGATCTCAGCTAAATATATGCTAAAATCTGGGAATCTTACACAATGCTATTATAAAACTAAATTGCTGCATATTTGTAATGATCTCAGACAAGTATATTATAAATTTTGAAAATCTTACACAATGCTTTTATAAGACTATAATTTTCGTAGGACTATTTAAACTTTGTCAATACACTTATGAGATTACATGTCTTGTAATTATCCTATAAAATAGTGTACTACTAAACTACAAGTTTGTTATATTAGTGAATTTGCTCTAGAGAGTAAAAATGCTTGCGCAGTGCTATTATAAGCAAAGATGTCTTAACAAAAACCATAAAAGAGCTTTTTTAGTCTAATTTTACCTATTGTATTTTATTATAGGATTTCCTTGCTAGTTGGGTGCCCCACCCCAGCCTCTCCACTCTTCGCTCTCCCGATTTTGCTTAAGATGCGATTGCATCGCTTCTGTCGCGCACTAGCATCGCTATAAAAAGTCGCCGGGGGCATCCAGTCTTTATCTTACAACACCCACGAGCTAAGATGGACGGTTCGAATCCTAACCTAAACGATCGCCATCGTCAGTTATATGATAATTAGTGTAATAATAAAGTTACCATGAACTGTTGCAGACTCGTTGCTATTCAATGAAGTGACAGATGAAGAGGTCAAAGACGCCGATGGATTTTTTGACATGCAATGTAATCAAGTAAGTTCCGAACGGAGTTCTATATATACTAAGCCACCAACTTAAAATGTTGGCAAATATAAAAGGGGCAAATTACTACTTAACGCCAAAACAAGTGAATGAATCAAGCTGAAATTCGGCACATGTAGAAACTATTACTGCTAACGGCTTCGCACGCGCTATTTATATTCCTTATAAACTGATTTATTGGAATAAAAGTATCCTATGTGTTATTCCAGGGATAGAACTACGTGTATTCCAAATTTCAATCCTTTTCATTTAGTAGTTTTGCGTGAAAGACGAACAAACATCTATACAAACTTTCGCGTTTATAATATTAGTAAGGTACCATAAGGAACCACATTATGCACTTTACACAATAAATTTATTTATTACCAGCGACCCGCCCCGGCTTCGCACGGTTTTATTATACGTATAAACCTTCCTCTTGTATCACTCTATCTATTAAAAAAACAGCATCAAAATCCGTTGCGTAGTTTTAAAGATTTAAGCAGTCAAAGGGATATAGGAAAATAGGGACAGAAAAAGCGACTTTGTTTTATACTAATGTAGTGATTAAATACTCATTATTTTTATATATGGCATATAAACTGTTAACAGGTTTTCATCCAAATTTATCCGTTTTAAACTTTTAATCCACCAATTTTATCCATTTAACCGGTTAAACGTTCCATTGTAATATCTCCAGGTGTTCATAGGCATGGTAACAATGCAGTACCAAGCTCAAAGCGACATGGTGGAACTGATCGAGCGTCTGGAACGAGCGTGTATCCGCTTCGTTCACTTCAGCAAGGAGAACGAGCTGAGGTCTAGGGTGTTTAGTGAGAAGATGGGCTTGGAGTCAGGCTGGAACTGCCATATATCGCTCATGAGTGAGGAGGAACCCAGGTATGTTGAGGTTGGGAGTAAGAAAGGGACAAAACTAAATTATCATAAGTAAGCCATTTAGGGGTTAACATACTAAAATTAAAAATTATTTATTTGCCGTAAAATTATTCAGATACACTTTTCTGGTAGCACGAGGCAAGCCTTTGTCGCGGGAAGCCGATAACAATAGTAAATTTAGCTGTCAAGAATTATTTATTAAAAAAGAACTCTCATAAATGTTTTTTACCTATTTCATATGTCAGACAAATTGTTATGTACTGTATTCTAATTCTTTTTGCAATAAACTATTATTTTGGTCTCCCCTTACTCTGATATCTTGGTCAGTGTTGGAGTGTGTTGGAAATTTAATTGAAAAGTTTACCACAAAAGAAAATCCCATTTTATCTTGGAATTCAGTAGTAGAATAGATATTAAAAAGATGTCATCGGATAAGTCCTAAAAGATGGCTGGATGGGATGGGATGGTTGAAAATACTTTGAAAATAATATTTCCAAATATAAACGTCTCGTTATTGGATTTATGCTTCAAAATAATTCGTTTGTTTTTTAATAATTTGGTTTTTATTATGCTGACTGATTGAGTGACATAACAAAATTGTGTTAAAACGCTATTAAAATTAATTTCATCACCACACTTCAATTGGCATAATAATGCGATTAATTTGGCTTACTATATTTTCTATAGATTGTTGAATATTAACAATCGTTGTTTGAAAAACGACATTAGATTTCTTTCCTACTCTACCGGCATATTTTCGGTGTTGCATCCGATTTTAAAATCTCGATGTGTAGATTTTTTTTTCTAATTTTCGTATGATTTCCCTTTTGCGTAGGAAATATATTCGTAGTGAATAAACAAGTTTTTTTTAATACCCTTAACAACATTAAATGCAATAAACACTCGATTTCTGCCATTTTTATACCTGACAACATATACATCATTCTACTATTCTGAATTACCCTAACCAAGCCTTCAAAATTTATAGTTTTTCATTATTTTGCAATACTATCCTTTCGCAGTAACACGTTGCACGTTTGACAGGCGATTTATCTGAAAAACAATTATGTAAGGAATATATCCGTACCAGGCGTGAAAAGACTGACAAGTCGACTTGTATATATTTTTTTACAAACTAATACTAACTAAGCTCCTACTAATAACTAGGAGCTTAGAAATTATAGGGTGATAAATGACTAAGTCGATGTGTAACTTTTACAATATCACAAAGTTCTGAACTCTATGCCCACAACGTTACAGTCCATATAACTACATGTAGCGTATAGTGAAATAGAGTATTGTTGACAGCAAGGGTGCGTCGCCGCTGTATGCAAACACACTGCCGAAGGGCGCTAGGATAAACACAGACTCGCCAGCACAACGCTTTTATAGGTTCGTTCTGAACTCTATGCCCACAAAGTTACAGTCCATATAACTACATATAGCGTATAATGAAGTAGAGTATTGTTGATAGCAAGGGTGCGTCGCCGCTGTCTGCAAACACACTCCCGAAGTGCGCTAGGATAAACACTGACTCGTCAGCACCACAATTTTATAGGTTCGTTCTGAACTCTATGCCCACAATGTTACAGTCCATATAACTACATGTAGCGTATAGTGAAGTAGAGTATTGTTGACAGCAAGGGTGCGTCGCCGCTGTCTGCAAACACACTGCCGAAGGGCGCTAGGATAAACACAGACTCGCCAGCACCACAATTTTATAGGTTCGTTCTGAACTCTATGCCCATAACGTTACAGTCCATATAACTACATGTAGCGTATAGTGAAGTAGAGTATTGTTGACAGCAAGGGTGCGTCGCCGCTGTCTGCAAACACACTGCCGAAGGGCGCTAGGATAAACACAGACTCGCCAGCACAACGCTTTTATAGGTTCGTTCTTACTCTATTGCATCTTTTGCTTGTTGCATCTCTGTTTTACACCGTAACTCAACGGAACCTATAATGGGATACAGATTAAGGGGTAGGTATAGTAACATAATGAGCAAAGAAATTATTAATAGTTTGAGTTGCACAAAAAATTACTAGTGTCTTGGACACGAATTTCTGTACTTTTGATTAGCGGGTATAGATTTATTGTACTTTTAAAGTTCTTATGTGAAATGTAGTTTCAGGTAAAGTGTTCACAAAATTCGTTGTAAGAAAGAGATAAAACATTATCATCTGCCTCTTCTCCACACATAAACTCTTCTTGGTTTGAATTCATTGTAATGTGAGCTTTGCACTGTAGGTTTTGGATTGCATTTATTGTGATAGTCTTTATACTAATGCTTAAGGAGAATGGTTACCATGTATTTTATAGATTGGCTTGGCTGTGACATTAATTAATTAACCCAAAGACTAACTTAACTACAAAACTAATACATACTCTCAGTAATCTTTAAGTAGTTTTGAATTAATAATTAGTTTACCAGTAGATTGTAGTTTTATTTTGTGAACTTTAGATGCACACAAAGATATGTCGTATATGACATCGGTTCTACACTGACCTGCAAAACTTAATATCACACTTATAAAATTTCAGTTTTTTTTCTTAGAGAAGATTGTTATAAAACGTTTTTTATTTTAAATGTCTAACTTCTATAGTTTAGAACAAATTGAAATTTTAAAAGTGTGGTACTTTGTTTTGCAGGCCAGTGTAGTAACATTATATTATTACTTATAAGTGTATTGTGTAACCGTAGAACGTATTGGAAGTAGGAGGTATTTGTTTAGCTCGTAATGTTCGAATCGAGATTTATTTCAAAGAAGTTCAAAAACAATTTTTGCGTCTTAGTCCTTTGAAATAAGGCTCGTATTTAAACTCTCGCTTCTAGTATAAGTAGTTGATGCTTGAATGCTTTACCCCCTGTGCCGCTATTGTAAATTTTCCACTAGAGCTAAACGGATAAGTGGTGGGACAACATACCAATAAGATCGCTTAGAGCGGCCCTATTGCTTATTTTTGACACACAGTATAGATTCCTTAGCTCTAGTAGACCTATTGTCCCCCCAAAAGAGCTAGTCATCTCAAATAAAGTACTGACCGCCACCGCAATTCGTTTATGTCTGGAGAGGCCCAGTGCGACACGGCTTGCGGTAGCCGCCTATGCAATTTGAAAGGAATAAGTTCTGGCCGCTACAGCTGACCGCATCAGTCAAGGAAAGGATTAAAAAGTATGCGAGCGGCGATAGGGGGGGGAAGCAAAATACTGAGGAAAAAAAATACACGCTTGATGAAGTTTTTTTTTTGCGAGTGGCCAGAATACCTTTGACGATGACTAGCTCTCTTACAAAACACCCTAATAAAATGAACTAATAAGTGTATGCGTATTATAGCAGCAACATGACGTCATCTAAGCCCCTGTCCATGTCGGCTCCCGGCGCTATAAACCTGGAACATACGACGGTGAAGTTTGATAGTGAGATCAAGAAGGTCCGCCATTCTATCACTGCGCACACGGCTTTTAAGGTAACTAATTTAAAATCAATATAATCAAAACTAGCTGTAGAGAACTTTTTGGGGTTTAGGTGGTAGTCCCCCGAATTGTTACATAGAAAGATCTTCCCTGTACTGGGTCGGCCCAACTGGCCCACATACCAGGGATCTTTCGACCCACAGGGCCGACCCGGCACAGAAAAGATCTTCTCATGTGGACCCTTTTGGTGAAATATCACTTTAACTTCCTAAATTAAAACAATTTAGTTAAAGTTTCCATTTTATGATTCCATTTTTTAAACCTGTCGAGCAATAACGAAAATCCACCCATCAATAATAGACATATGAAAGCCATTTTAATTGCCTTCGCGTCCCATACATACAATTGCAAATTACGATAGCCATTGAAATGATTTTCAAATAACATTATAAATGGTTGGTTTTTGCTTAATCGCTCGGCTGTTACTCTTACAGCATCCATAGGCTCAGAAACGGTCGACACGACCACGATGGAAGGTCATCGATAGAAGTCTTTGCGATATTGTTATCGATCTTACGATAACATTTTTGACGTTGGTTGCGGATTTTCGGAATCAATGCTTAGCAGTTTGTGTTGTGTCATGATTGAACATCAGCCTTTTCATATCCCCAGCGCGAAAGTGTTACCACCACGCACCCATCATCAGACTCTCTGTTGGATCAAGAAGAAGACGAGGGTGCGGATTCTCCGGTCGACGGATGCCGGTCTCTATCCTGTCTCACGGACTCTACAGACCACTCTGCGCCTGTCAACTTTGACATGAGCAACCGCGTGAGTATAGCAACATTCTCTAAGCGCCAGTGTTGCCACTCGCTATTTGATAGATGACGAGGGCGTGGATTCTCCGGTCGTCTGATGCCGGTCTCTATCCTGTCTCACGGACTCTACAGACCACTCTGCGCCTGTCAACTTTGACATGAGCAACCGCGTGAGTATAACAATATTCTCTAAGCGCCAGTGTTGCCACTCGCTATTGGATAGAAGACGAGGGCGCGGATTCTCCGGTCGACGGGTGCCGGTCTCTATCCTGTCTCACGGACTCTACAGACCACTCTGCGCCTGTCAACTTTGACATGAGCAACCGCGTGAGTATAACGACATACTCTAAGCGCCAGTGTTGCCACTCGCTATTGGGTAGAAGACGAGGGTGCGGATTCTCCGGTAGACGGGTGCCGGTCTCTATCCTGTCTCACGGACTCTACAGACCACTCTGCGCCTGTCAACTTTGACATGAGCAACCGCGTGAGTATAACGACATTCTCTAAGCGCCAGTGTTGCCACTCGCTATTGGATGGAGGACGGATTTCTCGGTAGATTTTGTTATCTCATTCTGTGTTCCAAATTATTATATACGCAAACAGATCACATTAATTATTATATATTTATCGGAGATGGAGACGCCGCATTGATTCGTTCGCGGTGCGATCCGATCTCCAGCACCATCTGTCAGCGAGTTGGAACTGTATAGTGGGAAACGTCAAGTAGACAACTGTCACTGTCACTTGGGCATGGTCAAGGCAGAGTGCTAGTTAGGTTAGGCTGGGCTGTCAGGCACGGTACTTTTTTGGAGACTTTCGAGCAGAGCACTGGTCCCGTCTGGCCTCTGCCTTGAACTTGCCGCGTTTCTTAATTTGCGAGACTATACAGAGCGAGTTGATTGTGAATAACCAATAAACACCTGGACATTACATTGCTTTACTTCATTTGGACTTCGAGGTGTGTCTGACGCTCCGGACGGCAGGCCTCGGGACCCTTCCCCGTCATCAGAAGAGGGATGCAGCCCGGATCGCCCACGTGAACGCGATTGTGTCAGCCAGCGAGATAACCTACAAACGCGTGGTTCAAGTAGTGACACGAGTGGGGAAAAATGGCGCCGACTTTTTGAGCAACAAAATCTAAACTTCATGGCATTAGTGCAAGCTATAAAACTACCCGCATTTTCGAGCACGATTCGTCTACCTGATTTTGACCCGGAGGGGAGCGATAGCGATGCCCATGCTTGGATTGCGACTGCAGATATGTGCGTGACCGGCGAACGCCGCCAAGGACCATCGTTGATGGTTGCTTTGAGCCACGCACTCAAGGGCGAAGCATCATCGTGGCTGTCTTCAATATCGTTTTCTGGTATGACATGGGGCGATTTTAAGGGACTATTTGTGGCAAGGTGTGACTGTCCTGAAACTGCGGCATCTTTTCTTATCAACATGCATGATAAGAAACCAAAGGATAATGAGTGCCTGGCTTCTTACGCTGCTACCCTCATGACGTCGTTAATGGCAGGATGGAAAGCCATGACGGCAGAACGGATAGCGATTGCCACTGTGTTGGCCCATATTTCGGGGCAGGAGCCGCGAGTTCGGGGGTTAGCCATGACAACAGACATTGGGACGCGCAACCACCTACAAAAGGAACTGAAAGCTGTTTCGTTCCTCAAAAGGACATGCCCGTTGAGCGACGATCCGAATGGATCCGATGCCAAGAGGAACCGACCAAGTGGATCGGCGGCGACTATCAAGTGCTACAATTGTGGGAAATCAGGCCACAAGTCATTTCAGTGCCGCAACAGCGGAGATTGGAAGACTCAGGATGACCGAGAATCTTCTATTTCTTCGAGCAGCCAGTCTGCAGCGAGACCTAGCCGCATCACCTGCTTCATTTGCCACGAACAAGGTCACTACGCATCTGACTGCCCGCAGCGGCAGACTGAGGAGTGGAGCAACGGCGCTGGTACTGCGGGGGCTGGTGCTGCCAAGGAGAGGCGAGTGGACGTGTGCATTGTCAATGCGCATTCGGGTTCCCTACGTCACTCTGGTGAGTCGTTTCCTTTCACATGCGATCCATGTGCTCATTAGTTAAAGGATCTGTTACAAATTTTTATTGTTGTAAATTTGGAGGTAAGGGTGAACAAATGTAGCCTCGACGAAGCAAATTTTGACTCATCTCATTAACTTGTGGGTGCTTCATATGAGCGGGTTCCTGTTTGCGACACAGTATCATGTTTGGACTTGGATGTGAATTATTAGTTTGACTGTACACATGACAGACTGAGACTAGTGCCCGCGAACGAGGTTGTTGATTAGGACGACATGTCGATCTTAGGTCGTGGTGTGGTGAGATTTGTACGAAGGTGATGGGGATGGACCATCACGTAGTTTACGGACACTAGATGGAGGTGTCGCAGAGTCACTGGATGGAAGTGGCTAGATGATGTGGATATCGGAAACTGGATGGAGGTTTCCAAGAGTCACTAGATGGAGGTGGCTAGACTGGTTTATGGAAACTGGATGGAAGTTTCGCAGAGTTGCTAGATAGAGGCAACTAGACCGACTTGACGTGACGGATTATTATTTGATTGTGACTCTAGATTATGTAAAGGATTGTTAACAATTAAATTAAGCACCTCGTTTGCGATGAATGTTTATTCGTCTTTACAGAAATGCGTTGTTTGTTACTTTCGATGTGGATTTATTATGTTCTGTGCGATTTGTTTTCATTAAAGAAAGCCTTAACTGATAAATGAAGTTTTCACTAGCCTTTAAGGTCAGGAAAGGCCGAACAAATGACATGTTATTTTGCGGAATTCTCTTTCTTTCCAGAAACCTCACGCGAGGACGCGTGAGTGGTCAAGATGGCCGTATCGGAGATGGAGACGCCGCATTGATTCGTTCGCGGTGCGATCCGATCTCCAGCACCATCTGTCAGCGAGTTGGAACTGTATAGTGGGAAACGTCAAGTAGACAACTGTCACTGTCACTTGGGCATGGTCAAGGCAGAGTGCTAGTTAGGTTAGGCTGGGCTGTCAGGCACGGTACTTTTTTGGAGACTTTCGAGCAGAGCACTGGTCCCGTCTGGCCTCTGCCTTGAACTTGCCGCGTTTCTTAATTTGCGAGACTATACAGAGCGAGTTGATTGTGAATAACCAATAAACACCTGGACATTACATTGCTTTACTACATTTGGACTTCGAGGTGTGTCTGACGCTCCGGACGGCAGGCCTCGGGACCCTTCCCCGTCATATTTATGTACGGGTAGGAATTTATCTCGTTTATTTTGTTTGTTTGTTTATTTTTTCGCGTCTTTTTTTGTTTGATTGTTTTAGGTCACAATCAAATAGGTGATGCAAATTTTAAATTGATTTTAGAATGATTTATAATTCCTAAAAAATTGATTATATTCTATGTTTTTTAATTTCCCAGGCGAAACTCCCCCGCGGCATTGAAAACATCCGACCACACATAGAACAGGTGGACAACGTGCCTCTGCTAGTATCTCTGTTCACCGACTGCGGCGCCAAGTCCGTGCGCGAGATGATACAGATTATGCAGGTACGCCTTTGTAACGATACTAGCTGTGCCCGCGACTTCGTCCGAGTTGTATAGTGACTTTGGGCAGTCACATTAATTTTGAATTTTGATTAAATTTGTGTTCTGATACACCAATTATTGGTGGTATTTATAGTTAGGTAAAATACGAAAAATGTAAGGGGCTATTTAAATATTTCCGGTTATATTAATCAAAGATAATTATCAACATATATTTATCTTGACAATTATCAAGATAATTATAGCTTTGAACCCTGCTTTAAAACGATTTGATATTCAAATCAAATCAAATCAAATAATTTATTGGTACCATATGTTATGTAAAACTAAAAACAATGCAACGATACTGACGCAAAAAGTTTAAAACTGTGTCGCGTACAGTATCGCCCTCCTCTGGACAGAGTGGAAATTAAAACAAATTACATGAGAGAATATAGCCTAAGTTATCCTTAATTAATGTATACTTATTAAATTAAGTTAATTTAACATGCTCAAGTAGAAGACTACATGAAACTTATTTTACTATGCTGTGAATGTACTCAACATATGAAAAAAATTATGTGTGGTGTACCTACATGAAAATAAGTGAATAAAAAGTGTGGATTAAGTAGGCACCGTCATCGAGGACACCTGTCTCATAAGAGTCAGGGCAACGATTAGGAACCAGTTGGTAAGAGAATCAAAAATGAAAAATGACTCATATGTAATAATGATAAATTTTACGTCGTAAGCATCAAGCATAAAAAGAGAAAAGCGAATAAATTACTTAGAGATTACAATATTTTCGCTATTAATAGTTCTGTATCGTCATAAGAAAGGGTTAAAAGCCAGGCGGATAATTTACATTTACAGTTCCACAGGGATAAGGGATAAATATTAAGAATTTTATTAACTGTATTATAGAGCATCGAGCTGATGTGGGGAAACTGTCGACTAGCTGTAGTAGTCCTGTGTGACACTGTTTCACAGACTCTGTGGAAGCGTCGCTTAGTCCGGCTTGGTATAGGGTCGTAAGGCAGTTGACCATGCTTACGCAAGAGAGTATTCAATATAAATAGTTGACGGACGGTGAGGACTTGGCAGAGTGAGTACAGATCAACAGTTGGAAATAGTCTAGGTTTGCAGCTTAGTACCTTAAGAACAGCTCTTTGAGCCCTTTCCAAACGTAGTAGTCGCGTCTTAGCAGCTCCACCCCAAGTTGTTATGCAATATGATATTATTGACTGTCCTAGTGCGAAATAAACCATTTTAAGGCATTGAAAATCAGCTGCGTGTCGCAGGTTTTTAAAAACATAAATTAGTTTTCTAACTTTTTTAACTGTTTGTGTTATGTGATCGTCCCATGATAAAAAACTATCGATCATAACGCCTAAGTATTTGACAGAAGCTACTTTAGTGACAAACTGACAATCACATGTATCTGTAGTTTCACAGGTATGAGCAGGTAACCTAGTAATGTAATGCGGTTGGCCAGATGAATTGAGCGAAAAAGTTAAAAATTTTGTTTTTAATTAACAGGATTACGGTGAAGTAGTGTGCGTCATGGGATCCGCTGCAAACTGTTCCAACATGGAGATCTTCATGCAAGCTGATGCAAGGTATGTTGTACTCGGTTATTCGATTCCCGGCTCAGGACAAATGTTTATAACATCTGTAGATTTCTTTTCATTTTTATTTCGCGTGTTTTCTATTGTGGATGAAAATCTACCTCTATAAAATATTGGTATGTAATGTATAAAGTTATAACTATCTGTTATTCAAACTAATAACACAAGCTCCGCTTTATTTGGGTCTAGATGAGGCCATTATTTTTAATGTTTAACTTTTTAAAGTATTTTTACAGTAGTTGTACATGTAAAATTCTTTAGGAATTGACATTATCTTTTATTTCCTCTTCCATTTAGCGTAGCAGTAGAGCCCCTGTATCCAGTGTTGTGTCAAAAAATGCCCCCCTACAAAGTGCCAGATTCGTGCATAGGCCCTATAGACCTGGCGAGATCACTCAATTCTATACCTTGTTCCTTATCGGTAAGTTTTAGCTTTGCTTGACTTGTATTTAGGCGTATAAAATCTAAGAGGAAAAGTAGGTGAATTAACGCTTAGTGCTTTAAATGCTATTTTTAAAGGATTGAAGTGATGTTTTTCTAAAAGATAATCAGACAATTACCTTTTTTTAATTTAAAATATATCATATTCTCAATTGAATAAAAAAAAATTTACTATCATGTAACATATCTATACTTATAATAAAACTATAACAGGTCCAATTCTGTACATTGAAGATATTTTGAAAATTTTTTTTGGAGGGCACTCTATTATCGATACTCAAGCCAAAACTGTAATTTTTTTCATTCATGTCTGTCTGTCTGTCTGTCTGTCTGTCTGTCTGTCTGTCTGTCTGTCTGTCTGTCTGTATCGTAAACGCGCATCACGCCGAAACTACTTGATGGATTTAAATGAAACTCGGCATGATTATAGGTCATACTACGAGGAAGGACATAGGATACTTTTTATCCCGGAATTCAGTAAGGTTCCCATGGGAGAGGGTATGAAAGTAAAATTCATTACCGCGCATCACGCCGAAACTGCTGAATGAGTTGGAATGAAACTCGGGGCGATTTGAGTTCATACTACAAGGAAGGACATGGGATACTTTTTATCCCGGAATTCGGTAAGGTTCCCCTGGGAGAGAGGGTGAAAGAAAAATTCTTTAACCACGCATCACGACGGAAGTGAATGAATTCGAATGGAACTCGGGACGATTGGACATGGGATACATTTTATCCCGGAATTCAGTTTGGTTCCCCTGGGCTATACGGGTTTTCAAAAATTTCTCACTGCATGAACGACGCTTTACGCGTCGTTCAGATGCTGTGAGAAATTTTTAAAAACCCGTGTAGCCCAGGGGAACCAAACTGAATTGAACTGATAAACGCGAAAGTTTGTAAGTATGAATGGATAGATGGATGGATAAATTGATAGATGGATGGATGTTTGTTACACTTTCACGCAAAAACTGCTCAACGGATCTGGATTAAATTTGGCACAGAGATAGATCATAAGCTGGAATAACACATAGGCTTTATTTTATCCCGAAAATCTCACGGGAAAAGGAATTACGCAAGTAAAATCGCGAGTATTCGAAATACTAATCATGCGCAGACGAAGTCGCGGGCACCAGCTAGTAGTTTAATAAAATTATAAAATATTATTTTAGTAAT
Source organism: Eupithecia centaureata (assembly GCA_944547425.1). Lineage (NCBI taxonomy): Eukaryota > Metazoa > Arthropoda > Insecta > Lepidoptera > Geometridae > Eupithecia > Eupithecia centaureata. The sequence continues at coordinate 12,958,308 of OX155684.1, read as the reverse complement.
ATTAAAGAGTAAATAAAAGAATTTTTATTTTTTATTAATGATTTTCTCAAACATTATATATCCGTCAAAGGTTAGGTATCTTAAAGTTAAAAGATTACTGCTTCTAAGATCGGATTAATATCTTGTAGAAAAATATCACTATTAATTAGGTATTAGGCAGGTTTCTTTAAGATTTAATTTGAACTAGAATAACTGCTTCATTAGGTACTAATTATTATTTTTGTACATGCTGCTTAGTTACAAAATAAATGGCAAAATCAGCCATACACCAACTACTGCCGAGAACAGGTATGTCATGGTCAAATTATTATACCATGAGGTATGTACTCCTAAGTGTAGCATGCCCTTTAGACCTCTACTAGAACTCATTTTGTTTCTTGTCTGTTATTTATTTAGATATGTTACTAGTATATCGTCTTTTTGTTGTTAAATAAAATGTATTCCGTTTATAATGGGTGCTAAACTAAGCTTTAGAATTGTCTTAATTTAAATATGAACGATAATATGTATGTACTAATCTAAATATGAATTAAATAAATATATGTCTTAATTTAAATATGAACTTAAATATATGTATATCCTAATTTAAATATGAACATAAATATATGTATGTCTTAATTTAAATATAAACGTATTATATGTAAATCTCCTTATTCACGCGGATGATGAGGCTGTTTCAAACTTATAGTTCATATACATATTGTACTTATTTCTTATTATGAAATTTAATTCATTTTGTAACCTATTTAACCATATCCTGATATTATTTTTGTATTCGTATTTGTGTATATTTTAATCTGGTCTTGTCAATGTCTTATTTTTATTTATTTCTGTAGAGTGTAAAGGGTACTTTCTAGCGCTGTTTTATTATTAATTGTACCGCTAAAGTTTGGGAATCGCTGCCTGCTTGTTTTTCGTCCAATTACAACCCAGGTCTCTTCAAGACAAGAGTAAATATGCCTTTAAAACCTTCGTGATATCTGCCACATGGTATTTTACCATCAGGTTAGATTGTGGTCAAAGTAGCATGGTAAATAAAAAAATACATCAAATAATATTGCACTGGCTCCGCTTTGGTAGTTTAGTGAATCTCACTGGGCACATCTGTATGCAAAGGCACATGAAATAAGAATTGACTGCAGGTTGTTGAATAGCAGTAGCGGTGATTATGAGCACTTTATTTCCTAGTTTAGTTTCACTTACATAATTTACATATTTTAAAGGATAATAAGGATAGCTTAAAATTAACATAATTATAAATTATAGTAAATGAAAAATACAATTTAATTAATTCATCATCATCATCACCAGCCTATAATAGTCCACTGCTGGACATAGGCCTCTCCTAATGAGCGCCATATATGGCATCATTATGTGGGGGTTATTGCCAAGTATATATAACTATATATATATATATATATAGTTATAGTAATTTAATTAATTACTTGACTATAATTTTAAACTAGGATATTTATGTAATAAAAAAGTTCTTAGCTCGAACCCGCCAAACGAATTTAATGTTAACGAACGAACAACACCTTAAAAATAGATTGATGCAAACAAAATTAAATCCTAATTTTAATCATATATAACTTGAATTTTCTGACGTGTACTGTAATAACTTAAAGAATCGTCTAAGATTAACAAGAAAAGAAAAGGCAGCTCCTCCTCCTGAATATTTAAAATTAATTGACGATTAAATTTGATACATAAAAGAGAATAAAAGATATAATGGAAACACACAAATCATAAAAGTTTTAACAAAAATGTTGTGGTTATGTACCTTACTCAGATTAGTTTTATTCAAATGTTATAATAAGTTTGGCTTTTGTTGTGTTAAATGTTATTTTGTGCCTATGGGAGTGACATAGTCAATTTGACTAAACTCGTTCATAATAAATAAAGAAAAAAAAAACCTAAGATAAAATTAAAATAATTTAATGTAAGTTGGTATTTCCAAAAAGAACATTTCCGATAAGAATTAAAGGAGGCCGGGTGTGAAATTAATGTAAGATAATTAAAATCATAAGTTTTTGTCCATATTCCAGATGAGTCGAGACGCAGACGTGTCTCTCTTCACTCTTATAACGATGTCGCGCCACTTCATGATGTGTGTGTGGAACAGCACTCAGTTCTGGATGTGCAGCGTCTGTTTCATCGCACTCATACAGGTTAGTATGTATCTGTCTCTATCTAACCCGTTCCTATCGTAGTTGCCGGAAGCGTCTATTTCATCGCACTTATAATGACAATCTATCTCTCTTTATTTAAGAGCTATCATTTCGCTTATATCTCTCGCTCCGTCGTCACAATATGGATAAAGTTATCCGAATTAAAATATTTTTATTTTATTTATTATTTATTAATATCATCACAATGAACACGGTTATCTAGTTTCGTAACGCTGCAATCACTTATTTTTTATCAATAAACGTTATTATTATTATTACTTACTACCTCGCAGTGGTGTCAAATCAATTATAGAGTCACTAGATTTTATTGCTAAGCGATCCGATTGAAACTGTCTTTGCTCAGCTTAGATAGAATACCACATGGAGGGTTTAGCTCTGCCATGGAAAGATTCATTATCAGCCTATACTAAAACGCTTTATGGGCCTCCCCTTATGACGACCTCAGTTGCGCAGCCCTGGGAATCGAACCCGCTACCTCTTGCGTCGCAGCCTGCGACGCATTCGATTTCGATTCCCGGGTTCGATTCCCGCTTCGGAACGGACGAAATTTATGTACGATTTGCAGAAATTCTGGTTGGTCTGGGTGTTTTCTATGTATAGTTAAAATATCTTATGTTTATCATCATCAACCTATATTAGTCCACTGCTGGACATAGGCCTCTAATGAGCGCCATAGCGCCCTGTCTTCAGCTTGACGCATCCAGCATCTGCTAGCAGTCAGTTATCTAGTACCGAGTAGCTTACTTTGGGTTTTTAGATGGTTCTTTGTGGATTGTCCAGCTTCCTTTAGCATCCATACCTTAGGCCCCCTTATACAGCTAGCCGCATACAGGATCTGCCTGTAGTCTGATCTATTCGTACTTTCCTTCCAGATGGGGTCCCTCTGCAGCTTCCTTCCTTTAGCACTCGGCGTAGGCGGTGCCATCTGGGGCTCGCTAGCGGCGTGTCCCCTACTAGCGCACGCGCTCGCCTTCGCGCCGCTCGACCCCGCCGTCATGCAGCGAGCGGCCACGCGTCCGCTCAGACCCATCAACGCTAAGGTTTCATTATAAAGCTACATTTAGCGCTCGGCGTAGGCGGCGCCATCTGGGGCTCTCTAGCGGCGTGTCCCCTACTAGCGCACGCGCTCGCCTTCGCGCCGCTCGACCCCGCCGTCATGCAGCGAGCGGCCACGCGTCCGCTCAGACCCATCAACGCTAAGGTTTCATTATAAAGCTACATTTAGCGCTCGGCGTAGGCGGCGCCATCTGGGGCTCTCTAGCGGCGTGTCCCCTACTAGCGCACGCGCTCGCCTTCGCGCCGCTCGACCCCGCCGTCATGCAGCGAGCGGCCACGCGTCCGCTCAGACCCATCAACGCTAAGGTTTCATTATAAAGCTACATTTAGCGCTCGGCGTAGGCGGCGCCATCTGGGGCTCTCTAGCGGCGTGTCCCCTACTAGCGCACGCGCTCGCCTTCGCGCCGCTCGACCCCGCCGTCATGCAGCGAGCGGCCACGCGTCCGCTCAGACCCATCAACGCTAAGGTTTCATTATAAAGCTACATTTAGCGCTCGGCGTAGGCGGCGCCATCTGGGGCTCTCTAGCGGCGTGTCCCCTACTAGCGCACGCGCTCGCCTTCGCGCCGCTCGACCCCGCCGTCATGCAGCGAGCGGCCACGCGTCCGCTCAGACCCATCAACGCTAAGGTTTCATTATAAAGCTACATTTAGCGCTCGGCGTAGGCGGCGCCATCTGGGGCTCTCTAGCGGCGTGTCCCCTACTAGCGCACGCGCTCGCCTTCGCGCCGCTCGACCCCGCCGTCATGCAGCGAGCGGCCACGCGTCCGCTCAGACCCATCAACGCTAAGGTTTCATTATAAAGCTACATTTAGCGCTCGGCGTAGGCGGCGCCATCTGGGGCTCTCTAGCGGCGTGTCCCCTACTAGCGCACGCGCTCGCCTTCGCGCCGCTCGACCCCGCCGTCATGCAGCGAGCGGCCACGCGTCCGCTCAGACCCATCAACGCTAAGGTTTCATTATAAAGCTACATTTAGCGCTCGGCGTAGGCGGCGCCATCTGGGGCTCTCTAGCGGCGTGTCCCCTACTAGCGCACGCGCTCGCCTTCGCGCCGCTCGACCCCGCCGTCATGCAGCGAGCGGCCACGCGTCCGCTCAGACCCATCAACTCTAAGGTTTACTTATAAAGCTAGTCAACTGCATTATTTTTCAATCAGGGTCCTTTTTGGCCCCTTATATTATTACATACTGTTATTCTTCATAATATTTTAATTATTGCATACTGTATTATTATATATGTAAGGTATTTGTTTATAACTAGGTACGTAAAAAGCCAAATAAATGATATATATTTCTATTTTTCTATGATGGTGAATATTTTGTCCAACAGATGGCGCTATTCATATTCTGGTGCTACACCTGCAAGTTCCTACCCTCAGCGATATCAATCCTGGTCATGTACTGGTACACGCTGCGCAGCTTCTGCGAACAAATAGCCGGGGCCACCAACACCACGTCTTGTTGGCTGGTTTACCCCATCAACGTGGGGAATTACTCTGCCTCACACGATCTGACGTTGAAAAGCTGGCACGGGTGGGGAGATGACTTTTATGACGGGCTGTACTTGGCACAGCATATCATTTTGGCACTTATCACTTCGCATTTAAGTGAGTATTTATAGTGATAAATAAATTCGCAATAAGTTTTTACTCAGGATCGAGATGAGTGGAGGGTCCAGGGGGAGGCCTTTGCCCAGCAGTGGGACACAATAGGCTAGTTGTAATTGTAAGTTTTTACTAATGAATTTGAAACAAGGCCTGGTATTTGAGACAAAAAAAATCTTAATTAGAGACTTATAGATAAAACCTCATTTCATATCGCACCTCCGCTAAATTAGTGTTACAACTTGAAAAACCTTAATTTTCAGGAGAGCGAAAATAAGCTCACAGATTTATTAATAGTCTATAACTATGTAGTTTGATTTAAATTATGTAATAAACTATACATATTTGGAAAGCTTAAAAAAAACACTATTAAACTGCATATTCAGTTTATTTATTTTCCTGAAAGAAAGCCTGAAAAATTATATTTATAACACTATTTTAGATAGATATTTGAAAATTTATGAAATAAAATTACAGTTTTTAATTGTAATAATGTTCATTTATATGAGAAAAAATCGGATTCTGGCTGGTTATTTCTGTGAAATATCTTTATTCCGTTCTAAACTTACAAAAAAAATACTATAACAAAAAGATAATCAAAAATCAGACCATAGAAAACTTAAAAATTATTCAGGACATAAAAACTTTTACTTATCAATAATCAGTACTAGTTTAAGATAGTCCTACGTTAAATTTTAGCTTGTCATCACTTTTTAAATTAAACTACCACCTATATGGCGTGTAGTGGCATCGTGTGGGTGTTATAAATCTACTTTTTTCCTGTGAAAGTGCTTTTAAAGCATTAATAGCTACATAGGAACTGAAAAACGCTTAAAATTAACAATCACAGATACATCAGGTTGAAGTAAGGTTAATCTTTGTCAAATTTCTGAAAATTGCACGCCTCCTAGGGGTAATTTCGTAAAAATAGATAATACGTTACGTTTAATTATTTACTTTGTAATTTATTTATTATATTTATTATACCAAGTTTTGAGTAAATTGAACTTAAGAAAAATAATTTTCCATACAAACTATACAACCCTATTTAACCCCTTCAGCGGTTAAAATTTCCAAATTGTAATAGCCTATGTCCTATTCTAGGTCCTAAACTGTCTACGTACCAAATTTCATCTAAAAACTGACGTAGTTACGGACATTACCTATAACAAACATTCACACAGACTTTCCCATTTAATATAAGTAATAGTAAGATTAATATTTTTCTTTGGTCTATTGTTTATATTTAAACTAGCGACCCGCCCCGGCTTCGCATGGTTTTATTATACGTATAAACCTTCCTCTTGAATCACTCTATCTATTAAAAAATACCGCATCAAAATCCGTTGCGCAGTTTTAAAGATTTAAGCAGTCAAAGGGACATAGGGAAATAGGGACAGTAAAAGCGACTTTGTTTTATACTATGTAGTGATAAGCTCAAATTCAATTAAAAAACCCTTGTTTAACTTTCTCTATATGTATCAGGTAGTTGCCCCATACATTTTAGATCTTTATATATTCTTATAATTTATAAAGGTAATTTAGCCTCTTATTAATTGTTTGTTTCAGTAATAATTTCACTGACATTCGTCCACCGACAATCCTCTATATGGCAGAGGGGCTTTTGGTCGAACAAAGTTTGGTGCGCGACGGTTGTGTTCCTGTAAGTTAATTATCTTCTCTCTTCATGTACGTTTTTTATATTATACTAGCGACCCGCCCCGGCTTCGCACGGTTTTATTATACGTATAAACCTTCCTCTTGAAACACTCTATCAAAAAAAAACCGCATCAGAATCCGTTGCGTAGTTTTAAAGATTTAAGCATACAAAGGGACATAGGGATATAGGGACAGAGAAAGCGACTTTGTTTTATACTATGTAGTGATATCTTTTGAATCACTAGTTATTAAATCTATGATATCGTTCCAGAATAATTATCCAAAGCATATTCAGCGGCGTAATGTTGACGGGCAAATACGGATACTGCGACAAATGGCAGCTGTGTTCGCTACAATACCAAGTGCCGGCCGACCTAGCGAGCGGGTATGCTCTGTCCCTGGTCGCTTGCTTCGCGTTACTAGAGTTCATCAAATGGCAGGAGATCAAGTGAGTTAAATAATGAAATAAACAAACGGCAGCTGTGTTCGCTACAATACCAAGTGCCGGCCGACCTAGCGAGCGGGTATGCTCTGTCTCTGGTCACTTGCTTCGCGTTACTAGAGTTCATCAAATGGCAGGAGATCAAGTGAGTTGAATAATGAAATAAACAAATGGCAGCTGTGTTCGCTACAATACCAAGTGCCGGCCGACCTAGCGAGCGGGTATGCTCTGTCTCTGGTCACTTGCTTCGCGTTACTAGAGTTCATCAAATGGCAGGAGATCAAGTGAGTTGAATAATGAAATAAACAAATGGCAGCTGTGTTCGCTACAATACCAAGTGCCGGCCGACCTAGCGAGCGGGTATGCTCTGTCTCTGGTCACTTGCTTCGCGTTACTAGAGTTCATCAAATGGCAGGAGATCAAGTGAGTTGAATAATGAAATAAACAAATGGCAGCTGTGTTCGCTACAATACCAACATAGCAAACGGGTGCGCCATGTCTCTGATCGCTTGCTTTTGCACATGACAGGAAATCAGGTGAATAATACAATAATAAACAAGTGGTAGATGTGTTCGCTACCGGTCGTTTCTAATTCGGTTCCTCTATTTTTAGTCGATTTACAGTTTCTACCTATATATAGTTAGAGTTTAATAATTTAAAAAAATATCTGAGCGTGTGGTCGATACGACGCGTGACCCGAGAGCCGGTGAGTATCTGGCTCAACGCATCAGCATTGCCATACAGCGTGGTAATGCAGCCAGTGTCTTGGGGACGCGACGACTGGTATTGACATGGATCAATTGAGCTACTTTTAGACTGTTTGCAACCGTCTGCAGTTAGATCAATGGCTTCAATTGTATATACTAGTTGTAATTTTTTCTATTCCTTGATTGAAATTTTCGTTGTTAATAAAGGACTTTTTATAATATAATTAAGTTTAATTTAACATTTTTCCTGCAGAGCTGACATCCGCAACCAACGTCGAGCCCGTCTAGACTTCGGCACCAAACTGGGAATGAACTCTCCATTCTAACTATAAGCGACCGAGTCTTCTAGTCAATTACGCTTTTATTTAGACATATATGGCCTTACCACAAAAAAAAGTTACGACTTTGACACATGTTTAACAGTTGTTTAACATGCTTCTGTAGTGTGACTTTTGCTAAACAACTGTTAAACACGTGTCTAAGACTTGATTTTATTTTTTGTGGTAAGGCTGAAAGTATTTGTTTTTAGTATGTAAGTAATTGTGTATGAATCCTATTGATGGACATTGTAAGTGGACTGATTTATTTCATTTATACCAGAATTATTATTGGAATTGAAATTGTTATTCCATGCAGAGTACAACAATAGTCTGTCTAGATAATTTGACAGGATATAAAGCTCGTATACCTATATTTTTACAGATAACATAATTATTATAAATTTCTAGTAATGGCTGCAAAATTGAAATGATCAAAGTTAATTCGTTAACACACTCACTGCTCTAAAAGCTGCGCCTTGCCTGGTCATGGGCATTGGAAGTGTTAAAATTATTAATCATAGCTGGTTTTTAATTTTTATTGAATATCCTGCAGCAATTCCTAACAAAGTCTTTATTGATGTTGAATGTCGATTGATCTACTATTTATACAACACCTATAAACTCCAAACTCTGCCAGCTAGTTTAAGTTAAAATTAAACGGTTATTTTAATGTAAATACACCTTTAAGTTCGAACAGCGTTAATCCAACGTAAATATACGATCCATTTATCTCAACCTTTGATAACCAACCTTGGGTTCACCTTGTAAACTATTCTAAGAGAAAATGACAATGTACTTAGTGTACGTATTTTTTACTTATTTATTGTGTAGTATGTAACGTTTTGATGTTTTCGAATAAAGATGTTTTTCTTTATATTAATCTGATTTCATTTAAATCACACTCATAAATGCTAGTTTGAGGGAAGTTTGTTACCTCATCAAGCAAAAAGTACAGAACGGATCAGTCTGACATTTTAAATAGACCTAGTTCTAGAGCTGGAATGAAACATAGGATTTCAGAAATTTTCACGCAGGTGAAGCCGCGGGGCGTAGCTAGTTTTTAATAATAATCCTAAGTCCATAAATGGCTACACAGCGGACATGAATAAAATAACCAAAATGAAAACAAATTACGTATGTTTATTTCTGCTAAATTAACTTGTGATGCAACAGACATTAGTATCTACTCAACTAAAGTAAATGGAGTTTTTGTCAATAATTATTTCTACACACAAGAACAATCTGATTTTCACAGGAATATTGATGAAATCATTTCCTGCACTAAACTGTAGATATAAGACAAATCTATGGCCACTTTTAGTTATGTTATGACATACATTCATTAGTTAGGGTTATAACTATATTTTAAATACAAACTACATGATTGGTTAGTAAACTAAACATTGTACTTATAGGTACGTAAATAAAGTAATTCCTATCACTAGGATTCATCTGGTAAGTCTAATATTTCTTGGACAAATGAAGCCACATCGGTATCCTTTTCACTATGCTCTTTGCAGAAATTATGGGCTAGTAATGCATCATAGTTAGGCCTTTGTTTGTAGTCTTTCTGTAGACACTTAACAATAACATCTTCAAAGTCTGAAGAGAATTTACCGGAAGGCAGTCTTGGAGGGTCATCTTTGACAACCTGCTTTAGTTGCTCAAAGGGTGTGCACCAGATGTTGTAAGGAAATGTTCCTGTAGCTAGTTCTATCATTGAAATGCCAAGAGACCAGACATCACTACGGATGTCATACTGGCCGGGGTTTCCAGTGGGGTCGATCCTCTCTGGTGCCATGTATGGCTTGCACCCAGCATCAATTGTTTTCGCTACCGAGTCTACTAGGTAGCCAGAGATGCCAAAATCACACATCTTAACTTCACCTTTCCTGTTTATGAGTATGTTGGATGGCTTGACATCTCTGTGAATCACTTTTAGCTTAGAATGGAGGTAGTGTAGTGCGCTGACAACTGAGAAGGCTATTTTCCCTAATATGTTTTCGGTGATGGTGCGGTTGTTTTTATACACTTTGGTGTAAAATTTGTCAAGGCTCATGTCCATGACTTCCATGCAGATCCAAACATCTCCTTCCCTGAACATTGCCCCGTAGAAGTGGACAGTGTACGGGCAAGCGCTGGCTCTCATTGATACATCCAAGTCCATCAGCAGACGTTTCAGCTCCAGGGAGTGGCTGCTGTTGAAAGTTGCTGTGATTCTCTGTTGAATAAAATCAATATATACTGATATATTTAAACTTCTTATATAATTGGCAATTCAATGGCAGTATCTGGTTCATTTAACTTAAGAAAATAGGAATATTTATCTATTTCTAAAAACCTTTAGAAACTAACCTTGACAGCCATGACAGTGTCGCTAGGTATGTGGCGCATCTTCTCAACGATTCCGTAGGCCCCACGGCCCAGGTCACATATCTTCACCAAGTCATCAGCATGGACAGTGAATGTCTTATCGTCAACAGTTATAGTTGTCTGCTTGTCCAAGTTAGCTGGAGGGGTCCTATGAACAAAAGTAAATTTAATAAAAACGAGGCCTATGCCCAGAAATGGAATAATAGAAAATTGTGAGACATCCCCAAAAGCGTTTTGGAAGATGATTAGCTCTGGGTCTATTTTGATGCATGAGATTCAGGTACTTACACAACTTGTTCTTCTGGCGGTTTGAAATTGAAGCCTGGTGGTGGAGGCTTCCTTCGTCCAGCAGACATATTGCTGCCGCTAGCGCAACGTTTACTAACAGAATAGCTTTTTTTAATTTAGCAAGAGTTATCACTAAAACGATAGTAGCGTTCGTTTTCGTAACCAATTTAAATTGGTTAAATCGCAAGTTTTCACGAGTACATAATCATGTACAAGTTTTTCAATGTTGTCAGCAGCTTTTAGAAAGATTTCTAATAAATTAAATAACTAATTTTTAGCCGAAAATCGTAAAAATACTCCAAAATTGGAAGTAGGCAGAGCGTTTTTCTATTCTATCTCGGCTCAGCCAGCACAGAGTAAAAAGATTTAGTTTGATTGTGAATACCAAGGTTATGTCATGTCAATGTCAAGAATATTTTTTGTAGTTGAAATGAGAATTGAAATGCCTCAAAACTTCATAAAAAAGGGCAAGCTTGCACTACGATGTTCAGCCGGACATCCCTCGGTATCTATGGCTCTCATAGAATTATTATCTCCTAAACATCTATGATGGCTCTTCATATAGAAAATTCTATAAAATTACCACTTCGACCGTCGCGCGTCGTTCGTAGACTCGTACACTCCTGTCTTTCTTGCGAGACTTCGGATCTGAAGGTTACCCTAACTCTAAGATCTAGCATTACACGTTCCGTAGGACTAGAATGGATCTGCAATGAATCCATCAGATTGATGATCTTTAAGGGTTTTCTGACACATTTAAGTAGAAAAAAAAACAATCCATCCTTACTTAACGCGAAAGTAAGTTTGTATCGATGTCTACTATTTTACGCAAAAACTACTGAACGGATCGAGCTGCAATTTTGAATAGACGTAGTTCTAGCCTCGGAATAAAACAAAGGCTATCACTCAGATTATTAAACTATCTATAGTCTGAGGGCTATCATACTATAAATAGAAATAGCCTTGAAACGTTTCCATAGAAAAAAGCGTCCGAAGCTGCGGGCAGATACTATAGAAATTAAATAGCTTTTAGCGATTACGACGCCCTATTTACTTTAATTGTATGCAGTATTGTATTTTTTTTATAGGGCTCTTCAGTAAAGTCAAAGATGTTTCCTACAGAAGGTAGTAATGCTAGATCTCAGAGTAGGTAAAGTGTTTTCTATTCTTTAAAGTACCTTTATGTGAATTTCTGAACAGCAGTACTTTCATTTAAAATGTAAATCTTCCTTCCTAAGATGAAAATAAAAACCACACACATTTTAGAACAAAATGTAATTTTTAACAAAAATATTTTTAACACTTTAAAATTAAAGTGGAAAATTATATGATAAAATAACCATATCCTTACATCAAAGTACCTTCCTATAATCATCATTTTACATTCATCACTATTTTAGATATTCTTGTTTTACATTTACACTTAATTTTACATGATTATACCTATTTTGATGAAAATTTTATAGCTCTAACTGCATCCTTGGCTTTCTTTGTAGCTTCCTCTTTCATTCTATGCCTCTTTTCTTTTTCTGCCAGACCTACCACTTCATCATGGTGCAGTGCAGATTTTACAGATGATTTGGCAAAAAGCTTGCTTAGCACATAATCATCATTACCTTGATTTTTTTCACAAACTTTTTCACATTTGTGCTTTTTCTTTTTTACTTTTTTAACAGCTATTAAATTTTCAACTTCAGCTTCTGATATTGACTCAGATTTTGAATGTTTTCGTTTGCGTGAGTTCTTATTTTTTATTTGTATATCACTTGTAAGATCATTACTTACTGGCTCTGGATCTTTGCTTACTGGCTGCATTTCTTCATCATTATATTTTTCTGTTAAATTAATATCATCATCTACAATTTCACCTTCCTCTTCTTCTTCCTCTTGTTTTTTCAAAACTTCTTTGAGTAAATTATCTTCATAGTCTTTTTTCACATGCATGCTGATAATATCAATTTCTGAAAGTACTTTTTCAAATGGAACTTCTGTTACCTTGTCATCTATTATATTTATTTCAGGTACTTCTTCTTTAGGCGGGTTTAATAACAGTTCTCTTTTCTTTTTATACTCTTCCCTAGGATCTACCTCAGGTTCTGTTTTAACACTACTTGCAATTTTTTTACTTATAGCTCTGGCCATTCTTTTCATAGCCTCTATTTTTGCTCTCTTTGCAGAAATTTCAAGGCTTTTGTTTAGCTCTACTCTCCCTTTAACTTTATCTAGGTTTACTTTTGTGTGTTTGAAAAGGGAAGCTGTTTCTGTATCTCCATCACAGTTGGGCTCTTCCAGTGTGAAAAGACCTTGGAGATTACTAGTTGTTAAAACGTTTCTCTGGTTGGGATCAACCAGAATCTTATTACTAAGGAATTGCTTAAAAATCTGCCTTTGATAGATTTTCTCTTCAATAGTTCCTGCAGAGATCAGTCTATAAACAGAAACATTTCTTTGCTGGCCAATTCTCCAAGCTCTTTCTTTAGCCTGATCATCTGTGGCTGGGTTCCAATCAGGGTCAAAGATGATAACTCTATCAGCACCAGTCAAATTTACTCCCAAGCCACCTACCCTTGTTGTAGCTAAAAACACCAAATATTCCGAGTTTTCATTGAAGGTTTTGATCCGGCTTTGCCTTTGACCAACCCCTACACTGCCATCCATTTTCAAGTACTTGAATCCTTGGTTCAAAAAGTACTGCTCCAGCACACACAGCATGGCTCTGGACTGAGAAAATATCAGAGTTCTATGGCCTTGTTTCTGCCAAATTTTTAGTAGAGAGTTAACAACTGTCATTTTTCCTGATCTTTTCCAGTGGCCAAACTTGTCTTCATCAATGGATTCTATGTCCTCATGAGCTTCATAAAGGTACAGGTCCGGGTGGTTGCATATTTTCCTCAGTGTTGAAAGTGCAACCAGCATCCGGGCTCTAAGAGGATCCCCATACTTAGTATCCTTATCCAATATACTTCTGACTGTGCCACTCATCAGATACCCCATGTACAGGTCTCGTTGCTCCTGCGTCAGTGCACAAAACAACACCTGCTCATTCTTTTCAGGCAGCTTGATATTTTCTTGGACCTCAGCTTTTGTTCTTCTCAACATGTAAGGAGTTATCAGATTTTTTAAAGCCTTGGCAATCTCCAATGCTGTGGCTTCTTGGAATTCAGTTGCATTTGCATAGCCACCCTGGGTTATTGGTTGAGAAAAATGTTCCATAAATGCAGCATGCGTTCCCAAGAGGCCCGGCCTCATGAAGTCAAACAAAGACCAAAGCTCCTGCAAACTGTTCTGCATGGGAGAGCCAGTGACTATCAACTTATGGGGAGTTATGAACTGTTTGATAAGTTTACTCACTTGAGTATCTGGATTCCTGATTTTGTGACCCTCATCTAAAATAATGTAGTGCCAATTACGAGACATTAAATCTTTGCTGTATCTAACAATACCAGCATATGTTATGAGGACTATTCCATGTGACCCATGCATGTCTCTAATGAGTTGGTTGTGGGTCCCAGAGTGAGATCCTGAGTGATGGAGGACTGCCACTCTGAGATGTGGACACCAGTAATGGAAATGTGAAACCCATTGGTATATCACAGTTGCTGGAGCAACAATGATGCTGGGCCCAAGGCCGCACCATTTCCCTATGTCTGAACTGGCGAGACCAGAAAGAAATGCGATGATCTGAATGGTTTTACCAAGGCCCATTTCATCCCCAAGCAAACCTCCCGCTTCTACTTGATGAAGTTCCCAAAGCCATTTGACACCGGTCCGCTGGAATTTGTAGAGTTGTTTCCAAATGAAGTTAGGTATAGACAGGCCATTTTGCAGCTCATGCTTTTCTTCAGGGTCTTTATTGCCGTCCAATAAATATTGGATATCAGCGGTTAGATTATCTCCATCGAATTTAGCTGATGCAGCAGCAGCTAGGCCTTCCCGCCAGAACTTTATTCTATCGTTGTACGAGCTGATATCACCATCGTCGAGAATTCGTTTCACATTCTGTCTCGACCGTGATGTCGCTGGTAACATTGGAAGGACTCTGCTATCAGCTTCATCATCTGATGGCAAATACTCTTCGTCTTCGTCCGAGCCAACATTATTAGCAGTACCTGGATTATCTTTAACACATGGTTTGCTAGCTTTTGTTGCTTCTTTTTGAGAGCTTTTGATGAAAGTTTTAGCTTGTTTCTTAGAAATATTTTCAGCTACGGACTTACTTCTCACAGAGATGTTATCTTTCTTGTTACTTTTCTTTTCTCGTTTAGATAATGCCAGTTGGCTTTCGAGATACTTGTTGATATCAACCATGATGTTTCGGGCATGATATGATCCCCTGATCAATTTAAGAAAGAAAAGAAAACAGAATCAATTGTTAAGTACCTACTTTTCTTGTCTGAACTTGTTTTGTTTGTTCAACTTCAACTTCTTGATTATGGCTCTGCGTCTGGTTTGGCGCACTTTGTTTTTTGCAAAAACACACCACTCACACCCACAGAATCATTATTACAACACGCGCACCAAAGATAATAAATGAAGAGTCGTTTACACCAGCCAGCTGCCAAGTGAGAGGAAAAGGTGGCACTAACATTTTTGTTCTTAGAAACTGCTAAAATAGGTATATAAATAATATATTCACATGTTTCTCTAAATTCTACATTAAATCACACATTCTAGAATCTATCTAGATTTCGCATCCACTAGAGTTGATAATGTAAATCTTGGTCACCATCAAATCAAACCTACCACCGACCCCGACCCCCGACAGACACCCGACCGACGACACCAAAACCGACACCAAAAAGGACACCCGTCCCGGCTCCGACAAGTTTGTAAATAAAATTTATTTTCGCTCGTCGGACGGCCGGACACACGTAGATCGGGTATTTTCCAGACACGAACTATACACTTTCCTTTGATAATTTTAAAAGTTGGGATTCTGCCAAAACCCATCGTTTTTGCTTTAGGGAGCTCTGTAGTAGGTACTGTACCTACTGACTAAGTAGTCCCGAGGTTGAACTGCAAAGATGGAACGTAGTATAAGGTCGCGTCACGTAAAAAGAACGCTGGAAGAAAGTGGAAGGGGTATGTTCGCGCATGGGTACACTCGCGTACGATAGTACTATGCCAATTTGCTGTGCCTATTTTTAACTAATATTTCACTCGTGGCTTGGTGTTGGTTATGTGAAAATAATATTAGATAAAATTTAAAACAAGTTCGATTCAGTTTAGAATGTTTAATCTAATTACAAAAAAATAATTTAATGTAGCAACCAACTCCATCCATTAAGTCGTCTTGGGTGACGTGAAAACCAGATGAGGACGCGGGATTGATACTGGAGGTGGCTATTTCATCATCGTCGCTGTCGTCACTTGAGCTTTCATCATTATTTGAGTCAGAATCATCATCCCCTACACGAATAATAAATGTTTCTGTCATCATATCTACCAAATGATCGCTTTTACAGTAATCAGTCTCTAGAGGTATTTCCTCTACCTTTGTGCATAATTTCCAAAAACCATTAAAATGTAAAACCATTTCGTAAACTTTTGTGCGCGATGGTATTTTGACAAGAAACGTGACGTGTGATACCAAATGTCAACTGACGAACCAATAGCGCACCGGCAAGCATGCGGCGCATGACCCTTGCACCCCGCGCCCCACTGCCTACCAGCAAATAGACCCATAAATCGCCTTCTGCGCAGCTTGACTTGACCGCCAGCGTTCTTCTTGAACACATGACGCGAACATAATTGATCTTAGCCAAATGCACAGCCGTTTTACAAGAAGTTGAAGTTGATAATTCAATTCAAAACATGGTCCAGTTGTGGACACACGTGTAAATTTTGTCTTTTATTTCAAAATTTTGCGTTGCTGCTGGTTATTGGGTTTAATTATCACCAGCTTGTTTCCTGGTTCCACTAAAATTATATACAAGTTCGGTATAAAATAAACATTGTGAACATAACCCCATTTTGAAGATGCAAAAAGTAAAACGAAAGAGCGAAGAGGTTCATAGAACACCAAAAAAGAAGAAAATTAGCAACTTAAAAGTTGATAATCTAGGAGCTGGTGATCAAAACAAAGTGGATACCACTGAAAAAAAGAACGAAAAGCTTACAATCAAAAACACGGGTGCAAAAAAAGTTGACGCTAAGCCTAAGAAAATTAACGATAAAAACACCAAGTCATTAGACAATAAAAAAAAAAATATCCACAAAAAGGATGGTTTTAATGGGAAGCATGGTAAAGGAAAACCTGGCGCTAAAGTTCCAACAGGGGAAAAGCCAATATGGTCTGAAATGAAAAAAGAGAAAAAGAAACTGAGAATCGTTAGAAGAAAAGCAAAGACTACTGCTGAAGTCTTCGAGATTTCTCTCAAAGCAAAGATGCTGGGGGCACAAATACAGAGGTGATTTTTCTTAGGTTTTTTAAGCATTGTTCATCAACGTTAATCATAATTTGTATGTTTTTTGACTCATTTAGTTGAACTTTCAGAAAAACTGTGAATGCACCATTAAGGGAAAAGTCATGCCAAGAACTCCACACTATACTAAAAGGCCAGTACAAGTCAATAGCCCTTTCACACGACCTTAGCCGAGTTATACAAGTCCTCCTAAAACACAGCAACGAGGAAATCAAGAAAGAAATCACAGAGGAACTTCTCGACATGATGGTTCCCATGGCCCAGTCAAAGTATGGCCACCATGCAGTTAAACGCATCCTGAAATATGGCACGGACTCAATCCGCCATCAAGTCATTAAGATGTTCTTGGGTCACATAGTATCTCTGGCTACTCATAATATAAGTGCTCCTGTACTTGACTATGCTTACGGGGAGTATGCAAACAAAAAGGAGAAATTATATATGCAGCAAGAATTCTATGGAGAGATGTACAGAAATGTAAGAAAAACCTCTTGTTGAAATGAACATTTACATTTAATACTAGTATCTGCCTGTAGCTTCGCACCCATTGTTTCTACGGGAATGTCTCAAGGCTAGTTTTGTCCCATGGGAACTGATTTATGGAATAAAAAGTAGCCTTTGTGTTATTTCCGGGCTAGAACTATGTCTATTCAAAATTTCTCTATCCATTCAGTAGTTTTTGGGTGATAGAGGAACAAACATTCATGAATCCCTAAGGATTATACCCCTAGCAAGGTCTTTGATGTTTCATAATTTTATTTCTCACTGTTTTCTATTTGTTTAACTTGCAGACAAAGGACAATAAAGTGAAGTCTTTAAAGGATTGCTACAGCACTAGCCCTGAGATGAAGCCCGCTGTCTTGGGTGCCTGCAAGGCAAATATACAGAAAATACTGGATAAAAACCTGCATGATGGAGAGTAAGACTTATTCTATCAATTACTAGCTATGTCTGCAAAGGCTTATTGTAACATTATAACATATTCTCACTTTGTCTGCATATAATAGTGACTTTGGGCAGCAACTGAATCTTACATTTACATATTTTTATATACTAGCTGCGCCCCGCAGCGTCGCCCGCGGGGAAATTTATTTATTTGTCAAATATCATATTTTTATACATAATATGCTATTCCCGACGAAGGCAAATCCAAAAACACAAAAATCATAAAAATCGGTCCAGCCGTTCTCGAGTTATAAGTGTTGTAACAAACACGACTTTCTTTTATATACAATGTGATTTTTCGAACCTTGATCAAACGAAATGTGCGGATACACGACACATATTTATCGATAAAAACCGAGATAAAAAAAAAATTAATGTTATTTTTTTTAAACACAAGTCAAGTACAGATATCAACAGGAATCTCAACTGATTTAATCTCAATGGCAGAAAGTACCTAATTTAAATGGTGAATAACATGACAACGGAAAGAGATAGACCCCCAGTTTTTGAAGGATTTGTAGAATAAATTATGAAGTTTAATACAACATGCAAAAAAGTACACCTTAATTACCCAGTTTTAAAGTTACAGAGAAAAAATAAAATAAAAATCTTTTTTTTTTGTCTTATTTCTAAAAAAAGACTGTTTTTACTACGCTTATGTAACGTATTTGTATTTTTTATTTATTTTATTAGCTAGGTAAACTATCTAGCTTTCAAATGAGACTACTTCGAATAAAATACACCATTTACTCAAAAAGAAACGAAGAAAAAACCAGATGAAGTAGTCTTCATTTTAAAAATTATTAAAACTGCTTTGTTTTTGAGATAAATAACATATAATTTTTTTTATCTTGATTTTTACCGATAAATATGTGTCGTGTATCCGCACATTTCTTTTGATCAAGGTTCGAAGAATCACATTGTATATAGATTTTTTTAAGTTCCAATTTCACAAACTTTGAATGTCATGTTTATTTATATTAATCAAAAGTCTAAAACATCAGTTGAAATCTTCTACCTTCAAAAATAATAAAACTACCATACAAACTTTAACCCCTATCTCAAACTATGACAAAGATTTTTTCACTTTATAAAGCAGTCTATGTGCTTTTTTGTTTTAATTTATATTTATAAGTGTATAATTATTTCATTTTATTGTTATTGGTGTGGGTTTTTGTCCGTAACGCCAACAAGTGGCCCTGACGGAAGATCAGCGTTGGATGCAATCTTTTGTTTGTTTATAAAATAAACATGATTTACTATTACTTACAATACAATACAAAAATTCTTTATTGTACACCAGAAAAAACATTACAAAAAGTAACATAACAAAATACAAGTACAATGGGCGGCCTTATCGCTTAGAAGCGATCTCTTCCAGACAACCTTTGGATGGAAAGAATTAAGTGAATTTAAGAAAGGCAGGGGGTGTACAAAATGACGATAACAAAAATAAATTAATGAATAAAATAATAGATACCTAATTAAAACTTAAAATATGCTTTATCAGTCAGTTATTACTATATCAGTCTCTAGACTTTCTCTGTACCAAATTTAATTTAAATTGTATGGTGTGAAAACGTAACAGACAGTGTTACTTTCGCCTTTATAATATTACTAGCGACCCGCCCTGGCTTCGCACGGTTATTATTATTATTATATGTATAAACCTTCCTCTTGAATCAGTCTATCTATTAAAAAAACCGCATCAAAATCCGTTGCGTAGTTTTAAAGATTTAAGCATACATCGGGACAGAGAAATTGGCTTTGTTTTATACAATGTAGTGATAATATTTATTTATTTCCAGATTACTCCACTCAGTGTTATACAACTACTTATGTGAGTGTTCCTCGGATCAACAAGCCGAGATGATCTCGTTCCTGTGTCCCCTTATAGTGCCGCTGAGTAACTCCCTGCCCGGAGTCAATGCAGCCTGCATGTGCGTCTGGCAAGCCACCAACAAGGATAAGAAGGTATGGAGAAGATCCACATTCTCTCATTTTATGGATGTATTTAGTTACTATAGGATTGTTATATAATGATCCTATAGTAACTAAATCCATAAAATAAGATCTGCATCACTATCACTACAAAGTATAAAACAAAGTCGCTTTTTCTGTTCCTATTTCCCTTTGTCCCTTTGACTGCTTAAATCTTTAAAAATATGCAACAGATATGTGGTTTTTTTTAATAGAGTGATTCAAGAGGAAGGTTTATACATATAATTAAACCGTGCAAAGCCAGGGCGGATCGCCTGGCTTTGCACGGTGGCTTTGCACGGCAGCTACGCCTCCCGGTCCTTTGCCTAAGGGTAGTTCAGGAAAAAAAAAGTGTATTTTTATTGTTTTGTTTTTAGTTTACATTGAGTTTTGAGTGTTCCAAGGAATAATAACTTTCCATAGAAACCCTCAGTCAGAGATAAATGTTTCAAAATTAGATAAGCTTCTATTATTATATTAGTCTAAAAAACTGGTATTCCGTTTATTTTTTATGTTTTGTCTATGTATTTCTGGTATTCCGTTTGTTTTGTATCTCTATGTCTATGTATTTTGTATGTTTACAGGCAATACTAAAAGTGGTAAAGGAACACGTGATTCCCCTGAGCAAGCATAAGACTGGCTACAGACTGCTAATCGCGATATTCGACTCTGTTGACGACACGGTGCTCGTTAAGAAGACTATAGTCTCGACCATAGCAGCCAATATCAAGGAAATCGCTAAGGACCATTGGGGAAACATCGTAAGTTGATTTTGATCAGTTTCATATATTTTCGCAATAAATGCGTACGGCGAGCAGACGGCCATTTATTTGGTTATTGCTTCCTAGGCAAATAAATGAACTTCCTATAGAACTACTTGACTTATAACACAATCATGAAATATAAACTTCAAAAATACTTCTTATCGAACTTACATCAGCAACAAAGACACGTACTCACTACAATATTCATACACTAGCTGTTCCCAGTGGTTACACCCGCGTTAACTTCGGATCCATACTTAATTAGATCTCCCATGGGAATTTTATGTTTGACCAGGACATATCCGTTCTCCATCCTTTTAACTTGGTGCTGAAAATCAAGTCTATTGGTTGCTTAGTTAGGGCATGATAGAAGGACAAACAAACACCTTTTGCTTCTAGAATATTAGATAGACTAGCGACCCGTCCCGGCTTCGCACAGTTTTATTATACATATAAACCTTCCTCTTGAATCACTCTATCTATTAAAAAAACCGCATCAAAATCCGTTGCGTAGTTTTAAAGATTTAAGCATACAAAGTTTATACGTATAATAACCGTGCGAAGCCGGGGCGGGTCGCTAGTAATATTATAAACGCAAAAGCTATGTTTAGATGTTTGAACTCTTTCAAGCAAAAACTACTCAGAACAGGACAGATAGGGTTGAAATATTGAATGGGTGTAATTCTAGCTCTGGAATAAAACATGGCTACTTTTCATCAATTACAGCAATAAATAAATAGTTAACAAGTATATACCACCCACTGTTTCGGCTATGTCCACCGACATAAGTGTGTAATTTAGATTTTACCTCTAACCTATTGAATATGTAGAACGTAAAAATAGTAATCGAAGTTATATTTGCAGTATTTATCGCCGATATTTGTAGGTACCTACCTACCGGCGGAAGATCATCGTTGTTTATATCTATATATCTGATATACTCCTCCTCCTACAAACCTACAACCATCAAGCTAAGCTGAATTTGCAATTTTTAACTGCAATTCCATAACTATATTGAATTAAGTCATCAAGTAACCATAACACAAGTTCTGCTTAGCTTGGGGCTAGATGATACTGTGTGGATTGTTCGGCATTATATTATTACTAGATGCGTCCCGCGGCTTCGCCCGCGTTTTTGTTTCGTACAAATTTCAGAAATTTATTGCACGCCCCCTAGGGGTTATTGTGTAAAAATAAAAAATAAGTTTTTAATTATTAACTCCATAATTTATTTATACCGAGTTTTGAGTGAAAAGAAAAAAATATTTTCCATACAAACTTCACCACCCTATTTAACCCCCTTAGAGGTTAAAATTTCCAAATTTTAATAGCCTATGTCCTATTCTAGGTTCTAAACTATCTACATACTAAATTTCATTTAAATAACTTAAGTATTTACAAAGATTAATTCACACAGACTTTCCCATTTATTTTAATAGTAAGAAGTAAGATATCAGCCTAATCCGTTTAGTAGTTGTTGAAAAAGGAACAAACATCCACCATAAGCTCTGCTTAGCTTGAAGCTAGATGATGCACTTTGGATTATCCAGCATTAATATTCAATTTTTTTCTCTTCAGACACTACACTGGCTAGTAAAGCCAAAGGACCCGGCTGCGTTCCACCCCTCATTCATCAAGTTCCTCGAGGCCGGAGCCAAGAGCGGCACGTCCAAGAAGGACTCCAACATCCGAGTGGCTGAGCTCCGGGAAGCTATACTGCCTCTGCTGAAGCAGGACATAGTGGAGTCGCCTGCGACGTGGCTCAGCAGCAAGGCGAGCTTGCTGCTAGCTGTCACTGTGCTGTCTATAGGTAAGGATTGTTTTAATCTGTTGGAACGTCAGGGAAAAATAGGAAAATAAACGCGATAAATAGTCAATAGTCAAAGTGCTTTATTTCCTACAGGACACTTGGATATGTCATAAAAATTATTTTATAAATAATTAAAACTGGGAAATAAAGTGCTCACTATACCAGTACATATTAATATTAGGGATAGTTCATTAATTATTATCTAAATATTTATATAACTCAAAATTTGCCTTCGCGATTTCTTGACGTTTATTTCATAATCATCAGCCTAAATTAGTCCCCTACTGGACATAGGCCTCCCCTAATGAGCGCCATAGCGCCCTGTCTTCAGCTGCGTTTATTTATCGGGTAGGTATTTATCGCGCACCTTTTGTTTTTATTTCTCACTAGTATAATAGGCCGCGACTTCGCATGCGTTGTTTCTATGGAAAAGTTACAAAGCTATTCCTAAAGAAAGAACCTTCTTTCTTCTTCTTCTTTCCTTTTCGGAAAGAAAAGCCTATATTTTATATCAGAGCTAGAACTACGTCTGTTAAAAAAATCCGCTTGATTCGTTCACTAGTTCTAGCATGAAAGACTAACATCCATCCATACAAATTTTCGCCTATATAATATTAGTTTCTCATACGTTTCGCCCTGTAACACGATCGCTGCAACGCGATGGAAACGTAGAAAAAAAACATAAGGTACGCCATCATCATCACCAGCCTATAATAGTCCACTGCTGGACATAGGCCTCTCCTAATGAGCGCCATATATGGCATCAGTATGTGTATATCATTAAGGTACGCCATAAATACCTATAAATAAACTTAAGATCATCATCATCAGCCTATATTGTCCACTTCTGTACATAGGCCTCTCCTGATAAGCGCCATAGCGCCCTGTCTTCAGCTTGACGCATCCAGCATCTGCCAGCAGTCTTTCGCAGATCGTCATCCCACCTGGCCGGAGGGCGTCCTACACTACTCAAGATATTTCTGAATAAAGTCATAACCTGTCATAACAAACACACACCAAGACAATATCAAACAGATTATGCATGTCAACAGAATCTTCAAAGGATATGGTAACGGCGCTTGCCCGCGAGATTTGCAAACCTGACTGGCAAGCCCTAAGTAACAAAGGCCAAGTGTTGGCTATCGAAGACGCCGGCATGCACATGTGCCTCAAGAAACTAGCGCTTCAAGACAAGGACCGTAAAGTTTACAAGTTAGGAGAAGCGGTGGCCGATTTTTTGGATTACAACACCGTAAGTATACACTGTATGGTTGGTTTGCTTCGCACGCGTTGTTTCTGTTTAAATAATCGTTTCAAGGCTAGTACTATGCCATTAAATTTCAGCCCTATCCCGATATGGAAATGTCTCAAAGCTATAAATATCCCATGGGAACTGATTTATTAGATAAAACACAGTCTATATTTTATTCCGGCTACGTCTTTTCCAAATTTCAGCACAATCCTATCAGTAGTTTTTGAAAGAGGAACAAACATTCATATCATCATCAGCTTATGTTAGTCCACTACTGGATATAACCTTCCCCTAATGAGCGCCATAGCGCCCTGTATTTTGCTAGCCGCATCCAGCATCTGCCAGCAGTCTTTTTTAATCGCTTTTATAATATTACTAAGGAAGTTAGGATTTCTTAATGTACCAATTATATGACAAAAATGTGTGATTCCAGGTAACAAAGTGGCTGTCCACTAATAGAGGATGCTTCTTCCTGCTGAAGTTGATCGAGGCCAACAGTGATTCGCCAGTAGCGAGCAAACTATATAAAACACTAAAACCATACAACAGTGTACTGAAGCAGCAAACCACAGAGGGAGCAAAGCTATTACTGAAAAATATTTTGAATAAATAGTTTCGTTTCGTGTTGTTATAACATTTTTTTTATTGTTTTATAGCTTCTTACCTTTTCTGTACTTTACTACATAGGAGAAAACAAAGTAGCTTTCCTCTGTCTGTCCCGATGTACGAATATGCTTTGATCTTTAAAACTAGGTAACGGATTTTGATGTGGTTTTATAATAGAGGAAGGTTTTTATGTGAAGTCGGGGGGGTGGCACTAGTTATAAATAAGATAAATTACCTTTTAATTGTAATGCTCTATGGCGAGAAAAACAAAGTTATTTTAGTTAGCGAACGCACACTTATCTATACACTCCCCATGATCGAAGGTTTACAAGGGAGAATTCTACCATCTGTTTACATGTTATTGAAATAAATATACTTAAACTTTTAAATTAAATCACTTATAAAGCGATGCTTTAGACGGAATTATAGTAAAAGGAATGTTCATAGAAATCACGAAATTTAAAAATTTGGATTTCTGCTGTAGTAAATAGAAACCTATAAACTTACTTCAGGTTTGATCAAATTCTGTTTAGTAAACTATAAGACAATTTGAGACATCTAACTTCGCGATAATGACTAGGTATTCGATGCGTTCGATCGTAAAAACATTTTGCAGGTTCGATTCCCGCCACAAATGTTTGTTCCAGGATTTGGAGTGTTTTTTATGCGGTAATAAAAATATATCTTATTGAAAAGGCTGTATGGATTGTTCATCATTATTGTATCAACCCAATCTATAAAATCTAAGAGATCCTCACGACAGCCACGACGCTCCAGTACCTAAATCACAGCCTAAATCCTCATGATGAGTTCCCGTACTACTAGGAACTGTAATATGCATCGTTTTAATACTTCTATGCAGGCAAGATGATAATAATATCATATACCAACAATTGACTATGAAGGCTACACTACCGGACTCTACTATAATATGCAGGATATCAGGATAAGAACACTCCATAAAAGCTACAATAAAGGGCACAGAACAACAGGAGTATATTATGAAGAAATAAAAATAATACTATTTTTCTGTACTTGTTTTTTATTATGTCTCTTATATCTATATATCTATACTATCTTAATATCTACACAAAACTGTTTTCACAAAATAGTTTATTTTCATTATAATAAAACAGTACAGGTCCAGCTAGGCCGCCAAGACTGGGCAGCTTATTTGAGGTTTTTTCATACATTTTGCTATTTATATGTCTAAAGAGTATTTGTAGCTTATGAAATGATTTTTACAATTTATTTAAACTTTAACTTATCTAGGACTTACTTATCCAACTTTCCATTAGTCGAGATTACAGATAATAATTACTCTATCCAAAGTTTGCCTATAGGCTTATCAGTGCTATTATCTATAACTTCTAAAGTTTTTTGTATTAATTCTTCTTGGATTACATCTATTGTTCTATTAGCTTGGACAATATCCCAAGTGTTGTCTTTCAACTTTGTGTATGTTTTCGAGACAGTTTCCAGGAAGTTGGAAACTTCATACCTGTAAACAAAATTCAAAAAATTAGTTATTTTTTTTCTGATCTGATTCTGGTGTTTGTATGACTAATTTTTTACAACTGATGAAGGCGCGGCGTTCGTTGATCAACCTGCGATGCAAGAGATTGCGGGTTCGATTCCCGCCATGGGAAGAAAAAATGTTTAAACGATCTGCAAAAATCTATATCCTTATGTCCCTTTGAATGCTTAAATCTATAAAACTATGCAACGGATTTTGATGCGGTTTTTTTTTATAGATAGAGTGATTCAAGAGAAAGGTTTATACTATAATAAAACCGTGCGAAGCCTGGGCGGGTCGCTAGTTTATTATAATAGTAAGATTAAAAGAAATATTTAGTAGGTATAATCTTGTTTACTTCATTTATCAAACATATCTCATCTTTTTTTCAAGCAAGTCTGGGCATTTCTTACGGTAAGTAGTAGGTTTTGGCAGTTCTTTAAAAAGTATGTAAGTAGTATAAAATGTTTACCTTTCTTGGCCAAATCCATTTCTCTGAGACAGTTTGTCAAAAGGCATGGTGAAGTAAAAAACTTTGTCAGGCTTCGGCAGACCTGAGTCTGGAATCTTGCACCAGTTGAAATCCAAACCTGCTTGTAAAAAACAGTTGTATAAACCAAAAAATTCCGGTTCCTGTGGGAATTCTGGGATAAAATAAAGCCTTTGTGTTATTCCAGACTATAATCTATCTCTGTGCCAAATTTCATCTATAATTGTTCAGTAGTTTTTGCGTGAAAGAGTAACAAACATCTATCCATCTATACTTAAAAACTTTCGGAGGTCGTCCTACACTACGAACGCCTGCGGCTTAGCAAGCGTTATTTCTATGAAAATATTTCAAGATTTATATCCTGAGAACTGATTTATGGGCTGAAAATTATCCTTTGTGTAATTCCAGGGCTAGAACCATATCTATTCTAAATTTCAGTGCAATCAATTCAGTCTTTGCATGAAATAGGAACAATCATCCATACAAACTTTCGTTATTATAATTTAGTAAGGATAATGGGTGGTACCTTACTTTTAAATGAGACTTACAATAATATATAGTATATTGTACCTTTAGAGGCTGAAAATGCTACTCCAGAGAAGCAATATCTATCCATGATAAGTGTAGTCCCAGCATTTAAAGTGTTGATGATGCTTTGGGCTTTTTCCCAGCGGTTCGCCGAGAACAGGAGGTGGATTGCTTCGTCAGACAAGTTGTTCTGAAAACATCAATCCATAGATATACATAGTTAACTAATAGAATTTGCTATTATATCTAAATTTGCTATTATGTCTGTTTTTATAGTTTAATTGGTTTCCACAAAAAATACAGTGAAAGCTATACCTAACTAAAACAATGCAAATAAATGGTTCCAAAAAAATTATGCAATGATTTTAAAATAATGGTACTTGCTTGCTTTACTAAATCAATCTAAACTGAATCTGTTAGTACAGCATTTTTTGTCTGATTCTCATCAAACAAAGATGTTTGATAATGACTAAGTTTTATAATTTTTATAAGAATAAGACAAAAAATGCTAGATATAGGTATTTTATGTTTGAGATGACTTAGGTATCAATCAAACATAAGTATGATATTAATTTCTGCAAACATTATGTGAAGTAAATAGATTTTTCTCACTTTAGATGATAGGTAGCTGTTGATGATTTTCCCTATCTCTGTTTCTCTGTCTGGAAAGTTGGTATACTCAGCGTGAATATTCCTGTTCTTCAAACTATCAACTGAAAATGATAAAAAGTACATATGTATATCACTACATGGTTTATAACAAAGTCGCTTTCTCTGTCCCTATGTATGCTTAAATTTTTAAAACTACGCAATGGATTTTGATTCGTTTTTTTTTATAGAGTGATTCAAGAGGAAGGTTTATACGTATAACAAAACCGCAGCAGGGGCAGTCCGCTAGTTTCTCATAAAATACTGATAATACATTTTAGTTATAGGTATACAAGTTGTTATTACTAACCTAGTTTTTTGGCTTGTGTAGTCTTTCCAGTTCTATCTACGCCTTCGAACACAATAAGTGATCCACGTTTCATTCTGACTTGAGTAACAGGTGTTGCTTCAAGTCTTCTATTTTGAAATGGCAGGGATACCTACAACATTTTATTAACATAAAAAGTTTCATACTATTTATTTGTATTTATGAAATAATGTCGTGTGATTATTCCAATAGGTACTGGTTCGGCTATAATTCATTGAGCTGGCATAAGTGCCGGCCGGTATTGTCACAGATATTGGATGGATCTAACTAAGGTGTGTATCTAGTGAGCGCACATTACAACACAAATTAACACAATTTATAAAAACTGTGGGCGTCTGGTCGCTTTAATACAGCTAATAATTGAAATAATTATAATAATATCTATCTATGTAATATATTGTATTAAGTATATCAGCCATCTAGTACCCATAACACAAGCTCTGCTTAGCTTGGGGCTAGGTGATGCTGTGTGGACTGTCCGGAATTATTATAATTATGATGTTCAGATTTAAATCTTCTCGGCTTTATGAAAAGGCCAGCAATGATTAAAGCACACGGGCCTAGGCCAAGTGCACTTCAATAGGGCGAACTTCATTGGGAAGTTCATTTTGCAGAAATTTTCTCACTATCCTGCACGTATTTAGAATTATTGCTTTCTGTAAAAGGACATATGTGGATTTCGGTAAATCTAGTTGTTCTAATGATTGAAATATTATAGCTGTTTAGGTATTACGCCAGTTGACGACAAAACTATTGGGACAATCGATACCTTTTGGAGCCGCCACATACGAGTTATACATTCTTGAGGTCTACGTACTTCGAAAGTTTCTCTGCGATGGTGTTTTGCAGGTTATGTGTGTTATTATTATAATAAAGTTTTCAACATACCTATTAGAACGATCTTTACTGAAGTCAAACACGATTTTCATAAAAAACAGGGTCGAAATTAGCAAACGGTTTACTCCTAAACCGACTAAGTTATAAATTTAACTAAGAAAAAAAGTTAAACTCACTTTACACGATAAATAAATCTTCAAATGTTTCTGTCGCAGTCGGCCAAATGCTTTCATCAAATATGCACCTACCTATGTGATTCATGTAGTTTTATTTAGTTTTTTGTTCAGAAAGATGCTCGATGTCAAGAAATAAATACAAAATTACAAAACAAACAGCTTTCATTAGTAGGTTTTATAGCAGTAAACAACTTTTGTTGAGTACTTCAACTTCTTGATTATGGCTCTGCGTCTGGTTTGTCGCAATTTTGCCAATGACCGTTTTGAAAACATCGCAAGCTTTTATTTTAATAATAAGTAATGAGAAATTTAAGAATATTTAAGCAATATTTATACTTAATAAAGAAGAAAAATTCATTAGAACAAAAACCTATATGAAACTATGAGCTACAAGGTGGAGTACATAAGGGCGGAAACATATTTACGTGTCGCGACATAACCCCCACCACCGCTCTGGCGCAATCGGCGAATCGGCGGCTAGCAGTCTGCGACACGATAGACCGTGTCGCGACACGACACGCCATACAAGTATGTCCCTAACCATACTAAATGTATGAAACCGATATGCTTCTGGCGCGCCCCGACACACCGCGACACGCAAGTATGTTTCTGGCATAAGACATGACAATACAAGTAGGTCAGGGTTGCCGTTTTAAAAATAGTAAATCTGCCAGATTCTGGCAAAAAACTTGCCAAAATCTGCCGAACTCGTCTCAGATCAAAAAATGACAAAATATGTCATCATAATTTGCTTTTATGGGGGCGGGAATTAAAAATAAAAATAGGTACGTTTATTGAGGTATTTTAATGAGATTTTAATTTAAAATTTCAAAACACTTTATTCAGTAGGAATCATTACCTACACTAGTTTTGAATTTATGCGTGGGTAAGCTTTGGATAGTGTCGGGGTCTTTATTGTAGAAGCTTATACATTGCCTGATGATGAGTGATGAAAGATTTGGAAACTTTGTGGAGTCACTAGCGTGACTTGACAGTTTGTTCTTATTAGGTATTGAAGATAAAGTTTGTTTAAACTGATGTTTTTCACAGTTTTTCTAGGAATCTTTAAAATCTACCAGAGTTTGCCACATTTTTAATTCGTCAGCACTTTCTGCCAGAGTCAAAATTTGGGAGCCAAATTTGCCCAAATGGCAGAAATCTGCCACAAATGGACACCCTGAAGTAGGTAGAAAGAGAGAAGTGCTAGAGTCTATAGGTATTGCTTTTCACAAAACTACTACAGCGCCGCTGCGTCTAGGGGACTTCTTTCGTGAAAAGGACTCTAGAAAATAATTAAGTAATGATTAGAATAATCAAGTCGGGGGGCCAAGTTCACAGAGGTCCTAGACGCGGCGCTGTTTAAAACTAAAATAAAAAAGAACTATATAAAACTTCTTGATTATGGCTCTGCGCCTGGTTTGGCGCAATTTTGCCAATGACCGTTTTTGGATAGCAAGCATCACAAGGTTTTTAGAAATTTAGGCTAGTATTTAAAGGGGATATTCTTTGAAAATTATTATTTAACTAAATAAATTACATACAGAAACTTAACATACTATATTAATACGCATAGATATTGTAGTAATAAAAACAAAACTAAGAAATGGAATAAGAAGACAAAAAAAAATTAGCTACAGTTGAATGTCATTATTATAAACAAATTTGCAAAGAGCAAAGTTTACTTTGGGGGAGAAAATGAGAGATAAAATACTTTTTATACATGTAGAACGAGG
The DNA here is from genome assembly GCA_944547425.1 of Eupithecia centaureata. Classification (NCBI taxonomy): domain Eukaryota; kingdom Metazoa; phylum Arthropoda; class Insecta; order Lepidoptera; family Geometridae; genus Eupithecia; species Eupithecia centaureata. The sequence continues at coordinate 12,927,633 of OX155684.1, read as the reverse complement.
AACATCTAATGGTAGAGTTTCGTGTAAGGAAGATGAAGTTATGGGGCAGCTTAAAAAAGAAGTAGCACACTTCATTTTCTTTTGTTTTTGGCATGCTGTGCTAGTTGGCATAATAAAGTCGTGGGGCCAACTTCACAGAGGTCTAGTTTGCTAGTCAGTGGTGTCGTCAAAAATATGGAATCTATAGCCGAATGATTGAATCTATAAAAGTCTCCACACTCTGAAGCTGGAGGTGGAGCGGAGGCGAAGGCGTGCGAGTTGTATCCTATTGAATGACATGAAAGCCTACACACACACCGCAGGCGGCGGCGACGCGGTGCCATAGGAAAAACCGGCACGCTCCGCCTCCGGCTTCAGTGAGTGCCGTGTGTGGAGACTTTAAACGATGAATGAACTTAGTACTTTTTCAAGCCTTTATTTTCGTTCCCAATCATTCCTTTATTTTCATTCCATTATATACCAAAAAATCTGGGTTTCGTTCGTTCATACGTTTTGTCATCTGTGATTGGTTTGGTTTGGTTTCGTTCGAGCAAAAACTCGTAGATCGTAGTCAATTTTATTGAAATTTTATTGTTTTGTTTATTTTACTGTTGTGATCTAATTTATATAATTCAATGGAGTATTGAATGTTCATGCCAATATGAAGAAAGGGTACAAAGTCACGGATGTGAAACGAGAGAAAAAATATGGTGTGGCTGCCGGGAGTCTTCAAGAACTAATCGAAAAATCCTGCTATAAATTAGGCGTAAGTAGCCGGATCTGTTAATTAGCACTTCTAAAATATTCTCTGAATGCTTCTCTATAGACTTGTTGCAATTCTAGGGGTAGTTTCAGTCATGATTCTGTGTTTAGCCTTGAATTGTTGAAACTGGGTCAGGGACTTGCCCTGACCCATATTCGTTCCCCTTGACACAATTTCCTTCTCGTACTTTCAGTTCAATGTCAACAGTTCTGAATGCAGCCTTTTCGTGGCCGAGGACGGCACTCGCGTCACTGACGACGAGTATTTGGCTACACTTCCTCCACAAACACTCTTCGTTTTGCTGAAGAACAAAGAGCAAATGGTAACTGGTATGTTTACCGTTCAATCACATGTTATATGTATATTATGATGTGCACATCTTCAAGGTTCTTCAATCTTCAGCCCACAAAAAAACAATATACATTGAGGGGCATCAATAGGTTACCCTGTCAATTAACTCTTTATGATGAATTTTTAATAATAAATAAGTTCTTAAATAGAATAGCTAGCTATCTGATCCTGTATTTTTAGAAATTGATTATTTTGATGAAATTATCAATTTTCCAGTTTATAAAACTTCATACTTCTACATAGAAATTTGCCAAGCAAATTTTCAGTTTTGCTACCATTGTAATGTAAGTTGTTTGCTTTAAAAATAAAATAATATTTATATCTGTAGTTTTAATAGTAGTTCCAGTATGCATTATGTTACTCCATAGTTGAGACATACTTGATTGAATGATTGGACATTGATTTGAACCCAAGCTTAAACAAACTATGCCTCAATTGTTTTTTTTTAGTTGTGTTCATTAATGTTGATCACACATAAAAAACTAATTTCATTTAAAGCATTATCAAGCTCCCAAATGTATGTCATCGAGATAAACAATTAAGTACTATTCTTATTTCAGATTTTGACCACTTCTATAATCTAATTCGGAGTCAAAAAAAGGATTACATAGAAACAGGAGCAGCTGCTAAAAAGTTCCTAACAACAAATATTAAAGAGAAGTTCAGTGTATTCCAAAAATATATAGCAGCTGCTGATGATGCAAAAGTTATGCTAAGTGAGAGGACACAAGATCCAGAATGGTTTGAAGGTGAGTTATTTTTAATAATATAATCTAACTAAGCCAACCACCCAAAATTAAAAAAATAGGTGATTCTCCAATTAACTATTATTTTATATTTAGTAAGCCTCAGTTTTATGCTATATCTTATCATAACATTTTTCTTGAACCAATTCAGATGATTCTTTTTTTATTTGAAAGCTGGTGCTGCTCATGTGTTACCATACATTTGATCAGTTGATTTATCATCATCATCATCAATCTATTGATATTATTTATTGCTGGACATATCCTAATGATTTATCAATCATCATCAATTTGTTTTATCAAAATTTATAAAAGTAAATAATATCTTAGGTTTGTAAATTTTAGTTTTGCTATTTTTTATTTTGTTTGGTTATGCATTTCGTTTTGTAAATAAACATTTTTTTAGAACCCAAATTTCTTCAAATTATCAGACGTCACGTAAAAATTACTTTTACAATCGGCTTGAAAAGTTATTTTTAATTCAAAACTACATACATGTTTTAATAAGAAATAGCCCTTGTCAGACTTAACCTTTAAAAACCAAAAATATTTTAAAGGCTTGGAGCCATCAGAGAAGACGAAAGAGCAGTCAATGTCTAAACGCGTCAAAGATCGAATGCGTGGCTACTTCTACAAAACCAAAAGTGCACTCCAGTCGTCAGATATCTACGTCCACTCCAAGGACGGCCGCGGTAAGAAACTCATTGACCAGTTCCTAACAGATCTCCGTAAGATTCTAGAAACATATAAGTACAACCACGGCTACTTCAATCGAAAAGAGCAAACTCGCATGTGCAGTGAGAACGGCCTTTTTGAATGTGGAGGCCTGTGGGACAATAAAAAATGCGCGTACGAAGGTGACCATCTAATCAATCCATACAGAAGCCGTGAGGAACGCATTATATTCCAAACCTGGAATCTCGACCATAAAATCGAACTGTCAAGATCAATTATCCCTAAGATACTAGAGGGCATTGAGATCATATACAAGGGTGATATAAAATGTATTGTTTGTGATAAAAAGGGGAAAGTGGGGGCTTTGGAGACAGATAGATACTACTTACAGATATTTACGAGAGAGAATTTGAAGTTGGTGCATATTGTATGTCACCATAAGGGTAAGCATGCTGCTGAATCAGATGTTTACACTCTTTGCAAGAATTGCACTGGGATAAAGAGTGTAGAACAATCTAATGTTTGAAACTATGTTATAGAATCAAAGTTATTATATTTGATGTAAATAAAGATAAGATAACAAGTAGCCTTTGAGAGTAGTGATTATTTACAAATTATTGTTGATGTTGTAAATTTTTCTATTCCTTAATATTGATCTCCTCTCCCTTCGTAGTTATAGGTGTATGAGCAATAAAATTATGAGCAAAGTAATGAATTTATGTGCTTAATATACTTTTAATTTATTGCACATAGAAAAAGATCTGTTATTTTGTGGAAGGTCCAGGAAGTTATTAGTTCCAATCATTTATGGTTGTGGTATTCAGTTATCTTTGAATAGATTGTATTGTAATTTAAATAAGAAAAAATGTATTTTTTTATCAAAAGACAAACCTCAATGTATACAGGGTTATAGATAGATACACCATTATGTTTATGGTTTTAAACCATCTTGGGAAATTTTTATTTCATTGAAAGTTTTGTAACTATTTAACTAATCAAAGCTACACTGAGCTTAATTTACCTTCTACACAATCAAATTAAAAAATATGAATTAAGTATAAAGTGAATACCTATGTATCTTTCTTGTCTATTGTTGGTAATTATAATAAAAAATTACTTACCTATTTAGCTAATGCTTATCGAATTTGATACTTAACTATATAAAATTATGATTCTTAAAGAATTATTATTTTTGTATCCATGATTTACTTCTATTTCTTCATGATAAATAATATTGCAAATCTCTAGATATTTATGTAAGGTGGAATATGTATAATAATTAGTAATATTTATCAAATATGTATATCTATCAAATATGTATCTACAATAAGTATCTAAAATGTCAGGTGCCAGTTCACTCTTCAGAGACAATGTTTACTTATGCTGTGCTAATGCAAAGTACAAATTATTTATTATTACGTAGATATGTCATGAATTTTTATTTATTTACATTTTCTCATAAACGAGGACAATGTGGATCAGTAAAGTTATATCAAATTCAATATAATAGTATCCATTTTATTCTTTATGTACCTACTTAATACACAAAAAATATATTTTGAATTATCCAAATCGGAAACTTATGCCGTGCCTGCCGATGCGCGTGACATCACAACACTGGTCGCAGCCAGGTAGCCCTTGGCAGTGAAAAGGCAGGCAGGTGTTAATTGTGACACAAAATAAAGTAATATTGAAACAAGTGTATTTCAAAGACCCCATTAAACAAAGAAAATACTGCGCTCCTTATCGCAGCCTAGGGCTGGCGACGACCAGTGTTATGACGTCACATGCACTCGCGGCGCGGCAGCCAATCTGTGAATTTCGAAGAACTAGTATTTTAAATTTTGTCGTAGAAGAAAAAAGATTGCACTGTATGCTAAGGATTAATCATCTCTAAAAATCAGCATTCTCAATCAAATTCTAAAAACGTTACAACGAACCTCATTGCATAACAATGAGTTTCAACATCCGGCATGTAACAGTTTACTTAAACAAATAGTACCTTTCTAGATCTGTTGTATCTGTGACCTTTAATAATAAATTAGTTATTTATAAGAAATAATAAAAAACGGAAGGTTTAATTTGTTAACTCTTCATCACAAAAATGTTGAACACATAGGACTCAAATTTTGTTATAAGTCGCGTACGTGTTCTAGATCTGGATAGATAACATATTATTTTCAATCTCAATGCAAGTTTGACAAGCAATTTTTGGAAAAAGGGACTCTACTTTTAGTCCCTTTCAACTTAAATTACTTTATTTTTTAGTATTGTTTGTGAAAGTGTTAGTTATGTGCTAAACTAGCTATAAAGCAAAAGTCCTATTTTGTGACAATCATTTACCCAAACTAGGTAATGTAGCATAAGTTCTAGCAAAATATAGCAATACTAGATGTTAGGTATTTAAATATCTGCAAAACTAGGCTTGTAGTGTAGGTAGGTAGTAACGGGGCAGTTTGTAGAAGTTGTTTATCATGACTATTGATGTCTGTATTATAATAACTGTGCAAAATATTTGTTGGGTAAGATTATAGACTTAGGTACATTCGACATTCCGCATGACTAAAATGACAGCCGTGTGCCGTGTGGTGCCGGCTTAGAATTGCACCACCCCAACTCTTCCCGTGGGTGTCGTAAGAGGCGACTAAGGGACACACCGGGGGTGGGCAGCAGCGCCCCCGCAGAACAACTCCTTCACCAAACTGCGATCCCCAACCCGCATGCCCAGCGTGGGGATTATGGGCATTACCCCCAAAATGAAGACACAAGCCAAAAAATGGCCCCCAGTGCCCGGCCGCCTCGCTATTCTTGGCTATGGTAGCGGCCATGGTAACGGCGGGGCAGGGGGTGCTAAGAATCACCGGCCGGCAGGCTACCACACAATATCGAAACTGACCCTGGCAACGTACAACGGACGCACTCTGAGGCTTGACAATCATCTAGCGCAGTTGGAAGTGGAGTTAGAGAACATTAAATGGCATGTTCTAGGGTTGTGTGAAGTCCGTAGAGAGGGGGAGGACACCGTAACCCTAGACTCGGGCCATCTTCTCTACTTTCGCGAGGGTGATAAAACATCCCAGGGTGGCGTAGGTTTCCTCGTCAATAAGGCCCTCTCTAACAACGTTCAAGAAATCTCCAGTGTGTCGACCAGGGTAGCGTACCTGATCCTTCGGCTATCCAAGCGGTATAGCATGAAGGTAATTCAGGTCTACGCACCGACCTCAGCACACCCGGATGATGAAGTGGAGGATATGTACGAAGACATATCCAAAGCCTTACACAACACCACTAAGGCTCGCTTCAACGTTGTTATGGGGGACTTTAACGGCAAGGTGGGAATCCAGACTGGCAACGAATCCCGAATAGGCCCGCATGGTTATGGAGTTAGGAATCACAGGGGGCAAATGCTTGTCAACTTCCTTGAGAAAGAGGGGCTGTTCTTAATGAACTCCTTCTTTAAGAAACAGCCCCAGCGGAAGTGGACATGGCAAAGCCCCGACACTGTGACAAAAAATGAGATCGACTTTATCATGACGGATAGCAAGCACATATTCAGAGATGTCTCAGTGATCAACAGGTTCAATACCGGATCTGATCACCGAATGCTCCGAGGCACTCTGAATATCAACTTAAAGCTTGAAAGAAACCGTCTGATGAAGTCCACGCTCCGACCTAATCCAATCCAAATCATGGCGGGCACCGAGAAGTTTCAGCAGCTTCTCGGGGATAGATTCGCTGCCTTGGAACCCACTGATGACGCTGACGAGACCCTACACAATCTGGTAGAAACGTTGAGGGACGAGGGCACTAAGTTCTGCAGCAAGCTAGGTACTGGCAGGAAGTCCAAACTCTCGGATGAGACTCTGGATCTGATGACAAAAAGACGGGAAACCACCCAAATGTCTTCGTTAGAGAGGTCAGACCTGAACAAGCGAATCGCGAAGATGGTACGGCGTGACCTTCGGAGCTCCAACACACGCCTCATTGAAGAGGCGATAGAGCGAAACCGAGGGTCCAAAGTATTCACTCAGCAGCTTGGCAGGAGCCACCTGACGAAGCTTAAAACGCACGACGGGAGGATCGTTTTGTCGAAGCCAGAGATCTCAGCTGAGATAGAAGACTTCTATGGCCGTTTATACACTGCACATACCCCTCAGTCCCGAAGAGATGACCATGATTCTAGAGCCACCCTGACACGCCACTATACCGACGAACTGCCAGATTTCAGCCAAGATGAAATCGTGTTAGCTCTGAGGCAGCTTAAAAATGGAAAAGCCCCGGGTGAGGACGGTATTACTTCAGAGCTTCTAAAGGCAGGAGGAGCCCCCATTATACAGGAGCTACAGAGCCTCTTTAATACCGTCCTTCACAGTGGGAGAACTCCTAAGGCGTGGAGCGGGGGTTTGGTGGTGCTCTTTTTTAAGAAGGGCGATAAAACCCTCCTTAAAAACTATAGACCCATCACACTCCTGAGCCACGTCTATAAGCTGTTCTCGCGAGTGGTCACGAATCGTCTCGCCAGGAGACTCGACGAGTTTCAGCCACCGGAACAGGCCGGGTTCCGCGGAGGATATGGCACCATAGACCACATTCACACAGTGCGGCAGATTATACAGAAGTCCGAAGAGTCGCTACTATGAGTGTCCAAGTACAGGACCAACAGTCTAAACCCATCCAATTGCGCAGAGGAGTGAGACAGGGGGATGTCATATCCCCGAAACTGTTCACGAGCGCATTGGAAGATATGTTTAAGACTCTGGACTGGAAAGGTAAGGGCATAAACATAAACGGCAATTACATCTCACACCTACGATTCGCTGATGACATAGTTTTAATGGCGGAGTCGCTAGAGGAGCTGACCCACATGCTGGACGGCCTAGCTTCAGCCTCGCGACGCATCGGTCTTGGCATGAATTTGGAAAAAACCAAAGTCATGACCAATTGCCAAATTGATCCGGGACCGGTAGTCGTAGAAGGCCACCTTCTCGAAATTGTTTCCGAGTACACTTACCTTGGGCAGATTATGCAGTTAGGTAAAAACAATTTCGAGAAGGAGGCCAAGAGAAGGATCCAGCTGGGCTGGGCAGCGTTTGGAAAACTACGTCGAGTCTTCTCGTCATCCATACCACAATGTTTGAAAACGAAAGTTTTCAATCAGTGCGTCCTACCCGTAATGACCTACGGAGCTGAGACGTGGACACTCACGGTAGGGCTGGTCCACCAGTTCAAAGTCGCTCAGCGAGCTATGGAAAGAGCTATGCTCGGAGTTTCTCTGAAGAATAGGATTCGTAATGAATACATCCGACAGAGAACCAAAGTTATCGACATAGCTCAAAGAATTAGCAAGCTGAAGTGGCAGTGGGCCGGCCATATTTCGCGAAGAACCGACCACCGTTGGGGTAAACGTGTTCTTGAGTGGAGACCGCGACTTGGCAAACGTAGTGTGGGACGCCCTCCGGCTAGGTGGGATGACGATCTGCGAAAGACTGCTGGCAGATGCTGGATGCGTCAAGCTGAAGACAGGGCGCTATGGCGCTCATTAGGGGAGGCCTATGTCCAGCAGTGGACTAATGTAGGCTGATGATGATGATGATGATGATGAAAATGACAGTTAACTCACATTGAAAGAGAATTGGAAAAAATATTGAAGAATTTATTACAGTCATATTCATTATTGTCAGCTTTTCCAGTTGCAAATATATGCTTCCCCTAATATTCTCCAAAACACCTGTTTGGTTAAGTATTGGTGATATAGTGTCACCTTGTCGGATACCTCTCTCGATGCGAATAGCATTTGTTATCCCTTCTACTTCTACTACTAATGTGGCTCTGACAGGCTCCGATGAGCTGTATATATCAATATTTGACGCAAGAGGCATCTTTGTAGTGCATGAAACATCGTCAAAGTTTCCACGGTGTCTATCGAACGCTTTTTTAAAATCAACGAATTCCTAAACAATGCCTGTTAGTATTCCTTCGACTTTTGGAAAAGCTACCTGTCTGAGTGAATATGATCACAGGTGCTAAAGCCAATTCTTAAAACCAGACTCGTTTCCTACAATGTTAATCCCTATCACATCAATTTTACCAACAACATTTCTATACAAGGTAACGCAAAAGAAGTTAAAAATTACCAATTTTTTAAAATGAATAATAAAATAAATTAAATTAATTTTTTGAAAGAATTCCCTTCAATTCTCTCCCTATTTGCCCTAACCCTAAAGAAAAAAGTATGATTACCTACATTATTTAATTCGAATAGAATAAAGATAGAAGTAGATGCTTCCAATAGCTTTTAAAGTGTTATACATACTATGTAGTAGGTAATGCTCATTAATATCAATTAGCTATTATTTTAGAAAACTAGTACATATTTAAATATTTATCTTTCTAGGAATTAAGTATTAATATTCTATACTAGAACAAATAATTATCATTTTACAGTATTACACCTTTTCCCTATAATATTATATACATTCATAGTCAAATCAAAATATTATGTAAGTATAGGAAGATAAAACCTTGTTGTGTAGAATATCATGTTCGATTGTTCGAAGCTAGTCATAAGAAACAAAGAATATAAAACTATGTACTTACCTATATTTATTCTGGTTGTTTTATTTTTAATCCATTTTCATGTTTTTCAACTTTAACTTAACCCTGCAAAGGAGGTGTCTGTAGATAAGATACATATTAAACGACGAAATAAGTTGCTGGCTCGGCGGTCACTAGGTTATCTGATGTTGGTTCATTAAGTGCCAGTTATATCACTTAGATAGCTCCAAAGACAAAAAAAAATCCGAGTGGGTATGCGTGCGATCACTTGCGGCGGTTTACTGTCGGTAAAATACTCAGCGGAATAACTTAAAAAGAGGTATATGGGTTGTAAGGGAACGTACCCATACGACGTGACCCGTTCTGGGGGGAGGGGGTTCTTCAAAATACCACGCTTGGTCACAGGGAGGGGGGAGGGCGTTTAGTTTTAAGAACACGTAGTCAATATCCTCTAGACAAATCTCGCGCTTTTCGAGGTTGTGCAGCGTTTAGCGCTTTTAAAGTGCAGCAGACGTGTCACGCGTGCGACCTTTGCGAGTTCTCTCCTGAAGACCACAGGTCTTATGTGTCGTGGAGGAAACGCAAGCGAAGCCGCGGGGCGCATCTAGTAGTACTAAGTGAAAACTAGAGGGGGAGGGGCATAAATACTACGGATGGTCACCGAGGGGGGGGATAAAAACTTGTAAAAAATGGGTTACGTAGTATGGGTACGTTCCCTAAACAAACAAATAAAAACACATAAAGCACACCAACTGAGATCACTGTAGATAATAATTTTATAATATCTAGTGTTCGTGTCAAATCACGAAAAAAATAATCTTTTACGATAGGTAGTCAAGATAGATAAACAAGTTCTTCATAAGCTTTGTTAACCAGGTTTCTGTTGCAGTAGTCTTTACTTTTTATCTTTTACAGAAAGAACAAACTAATGAAATCTGTAATAACTTCGACGCTCATACCGGAACATTTGTTTATCGGTCACACGTGTGACGTGATGCGCGCACAAGCGTTCCCTCCCATCGACATGCATCTTGCATTCTTGCACCCTACACGTACGTTTCGCAGTGCGGATAGAACGGCGCGTGCGTGCGGTTTCCTGCGTTCCGAACTTTGCGTGTGCAGGCCGCTAATAACAAATCAATACATCTAACGCCATCTAGGTATTGTAATTTTTTGAACTGCAAAAAATTTTTATTTGGAATGAGTCCACATGGTATAATTACAGAAGGTACCAAAAAAAAAGTTCTTTTCTGTGGCTTTCGTTACTGATCAAAATATGTAGTACTTACTATCGACTTTACACGGTTTTATTATATGTATAAACCTACCTCTTGAATCACTATCTATTAAAAAAAACCGCATCAAAATCCGTCGCGTAGTTTTAAAGATAGGGACATGGAGATAAAGCAATTTTGTTTTATAGTATGTAGTGATACTTCATTTCTACTCCCTAATACTGATATCAGCTCCCTAAGCTTTGTAGGCCAAGTCTCGTGGATTTAAAATAAAAAACTCTAGTTTGTATAAAACTATATTAATGAATTATTTTAAAAACAGGGTACTTAAATCTACCTCCTCTTCCTGCCTACAGCTTTGCCCGGGGCTCGTTTGCCCTTGCCTCCCTTAGGTTTCTTTGCTGAGAAGTTTGAGGCACCTTTGCCTTTGTCTTTGAAGGAACCCTTGGAAGGCTGCATTGCTTTCTTTTCTTCTGATCTTCTGTAAAGATATAATTTAATAGTTAGATATCATGAAATCAAGTCAATCTAAGCTTGATTTTTGGACTGTCATATCATTTTTCTGTATGAGCTATGTTAGGGAGTGGATATGAAATGTCCAGTAATTTTATACTTACTGTATCTGTTCTGAATGAATATGTTTTGCCACAGCTTTATCCATGTCGATCTTAGGCCTCTTATTCAGAATACTGTCTAATAAATTCAAGTTGCTCTCTCTCTCAGCCTGTGGAGTCGGCACAGCCGGCCTACGCTTGCGTTCCTTCCCAGGGATGAGCTCGTGGATCCCTTTGCCTCGGGCTTCCTTCTCCTTCGGCAGTTTGGCTTGGAATTTACCCAGTGATGCTGTGGAGGCTTTTGCTACTGTTGCTGCTGTGGAGAGCTGAAAATAATTCATAAAAAGGTAGATATGAGGGAATTATCTGTTAGGATACTTAAATGTATTACTAGTCCATAGGTTTTAAACATATTTAGGATAGGTTGATGTGGGTGAGAACATTTGAGCCCCAAAAAACATACTTTCCATTTCATTTGGAAACTACATCCCTGATTTTTATGAAATTTTGCTTCCAGAATGGGATAAAAAATAGCTATGTTTGTATTATTTTAGTTTTTCAAAAAATATAATCATCAATAATTGCTATATTTTCACTACTAAAACATTGTTCAAAAATATTGACACCATTATTCCAAAATCTGTTGTGCTGCACTAATAGCTTTTTCTTACCAGTTTAAAGGTTTTTATTTCTATAAAAACACAACAAAGCTTAAATTAAAATGTAACACAAAGTTTTACTCATTATGTAATGTAAAAATGTAAGTAAATAGGACATGTTTGTATGGGGGTTTAGGTGTTTGTAAGGTAAACATTGATATTGGCTTTGTTTATCACTAATTTAAATCTGTGGTGGCCACTGAACTTTAGAATTTTTTGCTATTAAGTTTCTATTAAACACCTTAAATTTAATGCTATACTATAGAATAGTAGTAGGGCAACATCTTCTCTCTCTTTCTAATCTCTTCATAATTATAGCTAAACAATAATATTATAACCACAAGTTACCTGGGTAGCAGATGCTTTGTCAGAGGTAGTTGGAAGTCCAACTCTAGGGATTTTGACCTTCTTTGCTCTGGCTATGTTTTTCAGCCTCTGCAGTTCATTCTTGGCCACCTTCTCTGATTTCTCACCAGCCTTCTTCTCATACATGTCAGTCATAGGATCCAAGTTCTGAGGAACTTCAATCAGCCAATTTTTCTCTTTTTCTGCTGCAGCCTTTTTGAATCTGGAAAAGAGTTTGTAAACAACTGATTTGACCATCCTCATGAACAAATAACACATGGATAATTTATTTTTACTGAAACTAAGCACACAACTATACAACCTTTGGTGGACATTTTGAGAGTTCACGGAAAGTAATACTATGCTGTACTTACCCAAATAATGGAACCCATTTCTGTAATTGCTCATCCCACTTCAGTTTATCCTTCTTTTTCTTATCAATGCCCTTAGCTTTAGCGAACTCCTGCCATTTTGTCAAGGGTTTAGGTTTAGGAACAGGTTTTGCTCGGGGAAGAATAGTGGTGGGTGCCGGAAGGCGGACTACTATTGCCTCTTCTATCCTCTCCGTAGGCAACTGCCAAATATTATTCAGTAGTAGTTGTGTGTTGTCGCGTGTTAGGTTTAGTAAATATTCATCTTTATTTGACCTGAAATTTAAAATTTATACATACATTTTAGTACTTAGATAATTTTAAAGTAGGCATATTTTTCTAGAGTTTATTAGTAATATTTAACTTTAGTATAGAATGTATATTTAAAATAAATATATGAGGATAAAGAAATTATTAAACTTACTTCAATAACTTTGCATCTAAATCATTAGTGTCTGAGGCTAGCAATGTGCCAATATCAAATTCTGGATCCAAATGTTTTTCAACAGTGATAGGTTTATACTTCTCTGCTTTCTTTTGTTCTCTTTCTAAAATTTGATTGACAATATCCATTTTCTTATTGAATTTCACGTGATTTTACTCAATACAATGCAACATTTTTCTACATACAAAACATAACCTCAAAATTGTTTACATTTCATTCGATTTGACACTAATTTCACATGACAGACACGTGGGAAATAAAATAAAGCATTAGCTTCAACTTCTTTCAGATAATCAAGTAGGTGATAGATTTGATATCAACTCGATCCAAGTATTCTATGGAATTCTATGAAAGCTTCAAATACTTTGAAGGTCTTGCAAGTATTCGGGGCGTGCGGCGGCGTACTCAAAAGTAATCTGTTAAAAGTATTTTTTCGTTCAAACTATTTTGTTCTTTATAACAAAGTACGCACGGATCAATATCCTATGAAAGTATTTTTGCTTGCAAGTTTTTTTTCTGCACACACAATTACGAACTTTATTTTCATGCCGACTAGGATTAACTTCCTATGCAAGTATTTTACTTTCAAGGTGCGTAACGCGCCACGAGTCGCAAATACTTTGCGGCGGCGTCGTACTCACTCAATGACTTTATGTCACACAAGACAGTGACATAAAAATGTTTAAGTATGCTTCTGCATTCTATATTGGTTTTCCAGTCCCAAAATCACCTACTATTTTGTTCTTTTTAACAAGGCAACTGTGGATTTTATCGGCAAACTGAAAAACAACATTAATTATTGTGAGAACCTAGGAACGCAAGGCGAGGACTTCTCAGGTCACGGGTTGGCACGAGATTTAAATTTTTTTGTGATTTTTAATTTATTCTGCGTTCCACAAGCAATAAAACGAGGAAAAAAGTAATTTTCCGCAAATCGTAAACCATTTTTTATGAACTAATTATAAAATCAACTTTGATTCATTTGTATTTTGGGAGTATTTGTGAAAATGTTGATTTTTAGCACAAAATTCCGTATTTTCCCAAATTCTCCAATAATTTCAGTGAATCGAACTTGGTTTTATCATGGGTTCATATAAAATGATTTACGATTGCGGCAAATACATTTTTAGTTAGTTTTATTGCTCGTGAAACAAAGAAAAAATAAAAATTCACAAAAAAATTTAATCTCACGCTAACCCACGCACGACGAACCAAGTTATGAAATCTTTTCAAAAAACAGAATCACGTTTGTTACTTAGATGGCGCTGATCTTGGGATAGGTCTTCTAAAAGCTCCATGAGCTCTCTGGGAAGGGGGTAATATTTCCACCGTTTCTTTTTTTTTTTTTTTTTTTTTTTCGAATGGACTATAATGCTGTTGACCTCAGATGGCCATGACAGCGTTACCGGACTATGGTGGGCGCAGAGGGCGCCGCACCGGTAAAGTTATGATGGGGCAACACGCACAAGGGCCACCACTTAGGTGCGAACCTCGGCTTGGGCTGTTGCCAGATGCTACAAGAGGGCAAGGAGGGTTTCGCCTAGGTGCACGAATGCACCTATGGGCGGAAGCGGGGATTTCTTCGACCCCGCATCCGGCGGGGTCGGTTTTTGGAAGATTGATTAGTGTGCGGAAGCGAATTGGTTGCCGTCACCTCCGGGTTAGCGGCGGTGATTGGGTCAACGGGGTCGCCGAGAACGTGTCTCGGCCTACGGAGGAGAGAACTCGTGGGAGGTTCCTCTATGGGATAATCGGGTATGTTAGAAATGAGAGGGTTGGGGTGGTTTGAGGCCGTATCATAATAACGCCGGGAGGCAGTATTTATGAAATGGGCGATGGACTCGAGATTGAGATCTCGGTGAAGGTCATTGTTGCGCATGTACCACGGAGATCCCGTGATTTTGCGCAAGAATTTATTTTGGACAATTTGGAGGGGACCGGTGTTGGTCGAGTGACCAAACACCTGGGACGAGTACGTCATGACGGGGCGGATGACCGATTTGTAAAGTGTCACCTTATTTCTAAGGGACATTTTACTCTTCGCTCTAAGGAGGCTGTTTAGCCGGCTAAGTATAAACTTAGCACGGTTTGTTACAGCGCGAATGTGGGGTTTGAACGTTAGGCGGCGATCTAAGATCACCCCTAAGTATTTGGCGGACTTAACCCAGGGAATGGGTTCGCCGAAAAGGGTGAGGGTGGGGGGCTTAGAGTACCTCCGCGAAAAGTACACTGCTGCACTTTTCGTCGGATTAACTTCTATGCGCCATTTTCTAAATCAGGCACCTAGGGTGTCTAGAGCGGCTTGCAGCCTTGTACTTATCCGGTCTGAGTTCAGATTGGATGTGTACAGTGCTGTGTCGTCCGCGAAGAGGGCAAGTTCGACTTGCGGGTATCGGGGGATATCGCTAGTATACAGCGTAAAAAGGAGGGGGGCGAGCACGGACCCTTGGGGGACTCCGGCTCGGACGGGTCGGGGGGCGGAGAGAGTGCCCTCCACTCGGTAGCGAAAACTACGATTCGACAAGTAGTCTCGTAGGATGAGCACGAGTCTGTCTGGCACACCGAGAGTGGAAAGCTTGTAAATCAAGCCGTTGTGCCAGACTTTGTCGAACGCTTTAGCTACGTCGAGGAAGACAGCTCCCGTACTGGCTGGCCAAGTATGGTGCCACATGGACAGGATGTGTTCCGTGATGCGGAGCACTTGTTGGGGACAGGAGTGGCGAGCTCGAAAGCCGAACTGCTCATCGGGTAAGAGCTTGTGCTCATTTACATGGGACCAGAGACGACTCAGAAGGAGTCGTTCGTAAATCTTCCCCAGGGAACTGAGGAGACCCACCGTTTCTAGGATCTTTTACATTTGAGTTTCAAACAGCGCCATCTATTTTAGTCTATGGCAAACTGTAAAAGTTTTAGGACAAGTGATGGGCGAAAAGAAAACACTTCAGTAAATCAATCAAAATAACGCGTGTATTCGATACAGTACAGTAAGTAAGTTCTTTTCACAGTGCTTGTTCAGACATGTTTTTTACCGACGCGAGCGACGACGACGACGCGACGCCACGCTCACCCCGCCCTCGCTCGTCCTGTGCTGTCCCTTTTTAAAAGCGGTAGTACACTACATGTTATTCATAAACATTGCCTTATTCTTAAATTGTTACAACATAATTAACTAGCCTAGAGGCACGCGGCAAGCGTGATCTAAGTACGTAGTCGTACCTATATCACGCACCGCGAACGTGCCTACCTACCTAGGTACGCCTACGGGAGATGTGCTGCCTTCTCAACACAAACAGTTTTATGAAAATTTTTATAAGGTCGCATTGAAAAGCCCTCATTGACTTGACAATGACTTTATTATCTGATATGTCCACGCTTAGTAGTACCTACCTAGGTACCTATTCTAAGTTTCCACTCCTATCAAAATTCAAAAATAAAACATGCACCATGTGACGTCAAACGCGTGTGTGCGAGTGGGATAGATGCGATGTCTTCAGTTGATTGACGAAACTTATCAAATCGATTGAATTTATATTAGTTATTATTAATTTTTGACCTCCTCTTGCCTGGACTATCAATGAAAATCAAACATAATAAAAATTATTATTTTAGAAAATTAGGTTATGTAAATAATAAAAAGGGTTCTTAAATGTAAACTTCTTGTAGTTTGCAATAAAGAACTTGACTGAATTATTAGTCTTCGTATAAGTAAATACAAACCAAACAAATTGAAACTCAAAGTATCAAGTAGATATTCTTCAAACCTACGATACCTAGAGAGTAGAGAGAGAAGCGAGTCTCCCTTCCGTAGGTAAGTACTAGTAAAACACGCCCTCCTACAAAAAACTAATAGCAGACGTCGATGTGCTATTAATTTTATGTAGGCGTTGGGTTTTCAAAATAACTAGGAACCTACAACTAAAATCTAATTCCACGCCTACAATGAAGAGCACAAGTCCCAATCTCTCAGCTAATAGCTTACTAGATATTTTAAAATAGAACAACTATGACTGTTATAATTATATAGGTACATAGATAGTGATCTAAGGTTACCTTCTTACTTAAATTCATGTAGGTACCTTACTGAATTCATAAGTAAATAACATCAAAAATAAATCTTATTAGGTATCTCATTTAATCGGTAAAGTTAGGTACTATTAAATAAACAGGACTTACTAGAAAATAAAACCTAAAAGCAGGTATGAATCTATACATGCTCATAAATTTTGAAAAAGTAATTTGTTTCAAGTATTTGTCGTTGATACTATTTTGTTCTTTATAACAAAGTGCGCACGGATCAATATCCTATGAAAGTATTTTAGCCTGGCTGGTTTTGCTTGCAAGTATTTTTTTGCTCACACAATTACCAGCTTTATTCTCATGCAAACTAGGATTAACTTTCTATGCAAGTATTTTACTTTCAAGGTGCGTGGCGCGCTACGAGTCGCGCCCGCACCACCCGTACGTAATACTTTAAGTATCAAAAATACTTGAAAGTATTTTAACCCTGGTTGGACCTGGTTTTTATATGTGGACGTACTTGGAAGCCCTGGTACGCGATTTTACAAGTACGACTCATCTCTACTACACACACACCGCAGGCCGTGGCGACGACGCGGTGCCATAGGAAAAACCGCCACGCGCCTTCGCCTCCGGCTTCAGTGTGTTTCGAACTTAAAGGGATTAGACTGGTATATGAATCAGTTGAACTACCTCCGAACTGTTTGATACCAAGATGCGTCTCAATTGTTTTATTTGTAAGTAGGTAGAATGTAGTAGTTCTACCTAAGATCTGGCATTACCACGTTCCATAAAACATCTTTGGTAGGTACTAGTAAGTAACTCGTTTAATGTTTATTTCAATTTGTCGTTTTTGCTTTTTGTTGTTTAAACCAGACGAGACTCAGTGCAATGCTCTCGGAGAGTGAGTACTTATATTTTGTTCTTTGACCATCCTATCCTATCCAAAGTTATAATAGAACAGAAAACTCTTTATTATACTTAAACCTACCACACACAGAAAGAAAATAATAAATTCAATACTTTTTACTATGATATTACATTATAACGAGAGATATAATATTTTAAAGATATTACATTATAATTAAATATCTTTGATCCTATGATCTTGATCCTATCCTACAAATTGCGTCAAACCGTCTAGTTATGCACGCAGAACCATATTCAAGAAGTTGAAGTTGTTAAGTGTTTGTTTTATTTTTGTTGATAATGTGATGATTAGTGTCCTTCCCTCCCTCTGACTGCGTTGTTTTTCCTTTATTATTGGTAGCCTTCCATTTTGTTGATTTACATCGCTAATGCAAATATAGAGATGACCGGTGAATCAGAAAAAACTCACTGTTTTAAAACAGAATACAAGTTCATAGTCAAAAGTGGATGCAAAAAACGAATGTGGAGGTCTTTGAAACAAATACTGACCGCTGAAAGGGCATTACCGTGGCCTAACGATGCTGTTCTATGTGAGTTTACTTTTGGATTCATACAGCATTGCTCCAGCTAAATTTGTAAACAAACTTTACCTTTAAAATCCTGTCCTCCTTGTATCTTGCTTGCCCAATGAAGGTACGTACTTACATTGTTAAAAATGGTTGTTCTTTGTTTCAGATTATTCAATAAATGCACCACCTTCATTCAAACCAACAAAGAAATACTCCGATATATCTGGTCTTCCGGCTCCATACATGGATAGACACTCTAAGCTCTTTTATAGCAATTGTGAGGAATTTGCAACAGTAAGAAACTTACCAATGGATATCACCGCTGGATATTTACAACTGAGAGGAGCTCATACAATTGTGGGATAAAGATTAGGATGTAGAATAGGCAGAACTACTTGGGCATTGAAAAAAACTAACTTCAGTCAAGTTAAACAATACATTAACATTTTAGGTAGCAGTAAGAAAAGTATGTAAATATGTACCTACTTCAAATACTTAATACATTTTGCGAATAATAATTTTAAGTGTATTAAAAAACAGGACGATTTTTTTAAGAAGGTCGATGTCGATGGCTAAGTCTGAAACCACGAGATAAGAAAAGTCGTGAAAGGAGTCATGACCTTGATTTGATAGAAAACAATGATTCCGTTTCATAACTTCATAAATAGGATCTAAAAAAGGGAATGGTGGTGGTCATGGTCACTGGTCACTGGGCCAGCGCTGGGCGTGGGCGGGGCGGTGCGTGCGGCACTGCTTTCAGAAAACAAAACTGCTATGGCTGGCATCGCTGTTCAAAAAACTTGGCAAAAAGACCAAGCATCCAAGTCAAAAAAAAAACCAGCGAATCATCAAGCAGTTTGAAGGTTTGATTCTTACGTCATACACAAATTCAAACAAAAGTCAAAATGATTGAACGCACCAAAACAAAACCAGACGCAGAGCCTTAATCAAGAAGTTGATATTAACTAATCCTTCAAGTTCCCAACGTGTATGTTACAGTTTGCGTGTGATATTTTTTGAATAATTTCTCTCATATTGTATGTGAGACTCTGCAAAACACTTGTGGTTATAGCAAGATGTCATCTTCGTTCTTCCTGAAAGGAAAGTCTAGGCAAGTTCACCAGCGAAAAGGTGACAAAATAAAGAAAAAGAAGCCCAATAAACAAACACCTAACCTAGAAAATGCTGATGAATCTTCAGGCAGTGACTTGGATCTAAAGAAGTTTTCTGATGGGGAAGAGTCTGAGAGCGACCATGAAACTGCTGAGCAGAAGAAGTTACGATTAGCCAAGAAATACCTAGAAGAAATCGAGAAAGAAGAGGCTAAAAGAGCTGATGACAAACTTGACGATGCAGTCGAAAAGAGATTACAAAAAGACTACCTTGAACAAAAAGGAAAACTACGAGTCGAAGTTGCAGATAGCTATATTACACCCACTGAAAACGATATCAGACTCATACGCGCCCGAGAACACAGGTTAACTCTAACATGCGTGTGTGTCAGCAATGATAACAGTTTTGTCTTTTCTGGCAGTAAATGTGGCACTATAATTAAATGGGGAATCAAGGAAAAAAAGAAGTTTGGTTGCTTGACTTTCAAAACCCTACCTAATCTTCTAAAAGGCAGCATTTCTTCTTTAGCAATATCAACAGATTCAAAATTTCTTGTTTCATCTGATGAATCATCCAATATACAAGTTTGGGATCCTAGTACACTTAAACATATTCATACATTTACAGGACATAAAGACAAGGTTTCTGGTATAGTTTTTAGAAAAAATACACATGATCTTTATTCAGCCAGTAAGGATAGATCAGTCAAAATCTGGTCTTTGGATGAGATGGCCTATGTGGAGACATTGTTTGGTCACCAGACACCAATAACATCCATAGATGCCTTGACGAGAGAAAGAGCAATCACTGCTGGAGGTAGGGATGCAACTGTTAGAATATGGAAGATTTCCGAGGAGTCACAACTCATATTCAATGGTCCAGTTGGTAGTTTAGATGAAGTCAGGCTTTTAGATGAAGAGCATTTTGTATCGGGAAGTGATAACGGCTCACTGTGCATATGGGGCGTTATGAAGAAGAAGCCTCTGTGTACAGTTCAAGAGGCTCATGGGTCAGAGAATGAAGTGCCCAGATGGATAACCAGTTTAGCAACGCTCTTAAATTCTGATGTGTTTGCATCAGGTTCTTACGACAATAGCATAAAGTTGTGGAAAGTCAGTGACTCCTATAGAAAAGTTCAGCCTTTGTTCAGTGTGTCAGTTGAAGGTTTTATAAACAGTCTGCAGTTTACTGGGGATGGGAGGCAGTTGTATGCTGCAGTGGGTCAAGAACACAAGTCAGGGAGGTGGTTCAAGCTTGGAACAGCTAAGAACGGACTGGTAGTTGTTAATTTTAGTATCAAGTCATGATAGCTAAGCTACTTGACACTATCTATGTATGTAATCATTAAAAGTACATATTCTGTTTTATATTGTATATCATTATAATCCTTTCAATGTTTATAAAAACTAACTCAGACTTCACATCAAAGGCTTTGTATCAAACCTATTCTGAACCTAAAGGTTCACTAAGTAAAATATATTATAATTTTATAAGCTAGGTATTTACATTCCTAGATGACGTGTAATCTTTCCTTCAATATTAAATAGAATATTTTTTTTTTCTCTGCATTTGGTCTGAGTTAGGAATTGAACCCAACACTATCTACAAAACGTGATTAACCTATTCACCTCATGAATGGTGAGAATAGGTTAATGAAATAGATCAATGAATACCAAGGAAGGAACCATACACTAAAGTACCTTGTCGCTGCCATGCCGTAATATATTATATTCGCACGGGAGACGAAAGCTTTGCTGCTTCCCGGTAAGTCCATTCCGATCGCGAGACGTCGTCGGGGGGCGGGGTTTAATAACTGGTTTTTCAGTTACTTGCGTTAAGTTGCATTTTCCACCGGCAAAGAGTAGGTCGCCTACGCCTCGGCGAGTCTGTGTGATACCTCTGTCGGTGTACCGCAAGGTGGCCTCCTCTCCCTCATTGCTATATTTTAGACTCTCGCATCTCTAAATTTTACTTCATAGAACCTCAATTCATTGAGGATCGATAGATATACTGAGTGGAGTCGTCCTGAATGTAGGTACGGTACCGCTATTGTGTTAAACTTAAGGTTCAGAAAAAGCAGTACTTTCCGCCAACTATAACCAAAACTACCTAGGTACTTAGGCAGAGTTTCTGCTCCCTGTACTGCATTTCCGACGCATAATATTTAGATCTTGATGCCATCCAACATCGCCGCGATATGCACGTTCTTTGTCTTCTCTATTCTATTTTGTTTTGAGGTGTACAGCCTGGTTCGTCTGTGGAACAAGCTGCCTGTCTGTATCAGACTTGCTCCTGCCAACAACTTTTTCAAGTCCTAACTTCCCATTTCCTATCTGCATCTGCCTAAGTAAACTAACTGTTGAAGTTTAGTTGCTTAATAACTTTTTTAATTATTATTGTCTCCTTTTATATACCTACCTAAGTACCAACCTATTGCATTAGATTTTGTTTCTATGTTGTTCTATACCATCAGTAGAAATGTACCTACAATCAGTTCTATACTATTGGTATTTGGTGCAGCAACCCAATTTTTATATCTTATTCTCAACCCCAAGGTTGCCTGGGAGAGAAATCACTCTCATCACCAAGCCCGCCTCTGTACTATACTCGTTGTTAATATAGAAATGCGTTTTTATGTTACTTTTTAGTACCTTCATACAATAGTGTTAATTAGGAATAAAGAACCAAAGTTTAAGGAAGTACATATTTAATGACTCGTTATTAGCTCCTCTAGCTTACCTATACCTACCTAAATAAGTCGGTTTTAAAAAACAAAAACACAGGTTGTATAGTTATAAGTAATTTATTCACGAAAAAGTAAAATCTACACAAGGTGCCTGTGCCTGGTCATCGGTACCTAAATAAGTTCTTCCCGTCTTCTCATCGAACACAATATGATCCAAGGTGAGCTAGATAGTTTGGGACAAGTAAATTAAAATGCTGGGACGTTATGGGGGCAGGGAGGGTGTAGGGTGGTTGCCGCTCCTTTACCGATAAACCTAGACGCGCGGATATCTGCAAATCACAGCAATCAGCACAGGGAACTGCATCAGCAAACAGGCCAGCGGCAGCACCGGCCTGCCAAACAAACGGACAAGTTAATCTGCTGTCTGCCACCCTCCATCTAGATCTTGTGAACTTATGAAAACTTACGACACTTCGCCTCTTCGGTGTATGTTCTTAATTTAAAACATTGTTACATCTTAGAGCCCCGACTGTAGGAGACGAAAATTATAAGTCACGACAATAATCATGCAGTTTTTACATGATATTTGCCATGATAATGTTGTTAGTCATCTTCCACAGTCAGATCCCCACGTCATAAATACAGAGATGTGGCGAAGTGTCTAGATATTGCAATATAGTGATTTGTATGTTTGTTTGCCTTACGAAATGCGTGTCTCGGTTTGTCAATAATATAAAAGTTTACTCATAACTTTAGCACTGCAACAACAGCGATTCAGCAGTTGTCAGCAACAGCAAACCCCCCCTTCCCCGCAACTGCCTCGCTCCCCGCGTACGCCACACGCCCTGAGCATACCAACAGTAAAATTAATATTACAATCAATACATGGATACATTACACAGAAACTTAAATACTAACAAATTAATAGGTCCTAAGAATTTGTATTGAATTGAAATCACATAAAATAAAAAAAAGTCAAATAATTTTTTTTATTGATGAATTTTTAGGACCTATAACTGGAAAAAAATAATAGGACAACTTAATGTACACAAACACAAAGTTATTTACCAAGATGATGTCCCAATTATTGCCTAATTTAGCCCAATAATGCCTTTGGTTGGTTACAGATGTCCAATATGTTAATTTCCTGAAATTATTCCTAAGAACCAACATTGTCCGTTGATTATCTAAACACTAGACTATAATAACAGGTTAATTATAGTAAAATTCCAGAAGTACAAGCTACAGAAAGTATCAAATCCACAAATAAACATAACTTATGAAAAATATAATCTACCAACTATTCTACATCCAAAATCTAAAGCCCAATTTAGTTGTACTTGGAGCCCATAATTTCATTGTATAATAATTTCAGTGATATAGAAGTTTTAATGACACCAGCATCAGTGCTCAAGATTAAAAACCAAATGATGGAAGTTGCATTTCAAGAATTAGGATGGGAACTTAAAGTTAGTTTGTTTCATAGAATGTTTGCCACTATGTGCACATAGTTAGGTCGAGACGGCATGAGAAACTGAGGAGATTAGTACCTTAGCCGAAGGCTGCTCGCATCATGTGCCTGCACAGCGCTTCGGCTCTCAACCGGTACTACTGCTCATCCTGCAACATACGACACACTATTATTAACAAACATTCAAAATCATGCATTTATGATTAGGATGGGAGTATCAGAAACTTGTCTCTATACAATAGAATACAAAAATGCTAAGTATTTTGAAAGAACTAATTGATTTTAATAAAAAGATTTAGGACATGAATTAATACAGCCCTATCTCTTAGAAGTAATCTTTTTCAGGCATCCTTTGGATGGCTTTGAGGCATCCTTTGGATGGCTTTGGATGCAAAGTATTATGTAGATAGGTTCAACAGAAAAGTTTACAATAATACCAGGAGCTGGTTTTACTCTTCAGTTCTTTTATGGTATAATAAATTAAGTTTTAAGTGGAAATTCAAATGAGCAAGATGCTTTTGCAGTTGAGATCTATGAACACTGTGGGCTTTCAGGGGTTACTTATATAGTAACCAGAAGTGGTTCATGTTGTGGCCACATTGCCCACCATCACCTATTATCGGAGAGTACTATTATTGGAGAGTACTATTATTGGAGAGTACTATTATTGGAGAGTACTATTATTGGAGAGTACTATTATTGGAGAGTACTATTATCGGAGAGTACTATTATCAGAGTGTACTTACTCAGCAATTCAATGCCTGGAGCGAGAACGTGAGTGGCTGCGGCTACGGGAGCGCGCCCGCGAGCTCTTAGAGTCCGAGCGCGAGCGGCTGCGAGAGCGGGACCGCGAGCGCGAGTAAGAGCGGCGCCGCGAGCCGCGCGAGCGAGACCTGCTACGACGACGGGAGCGTGAACGCGACTTGCTAAAAGAAATACCAACTACTTAATACACAATTCAGATCTACAATGGAACCTTGCTGAAGTCTCACTTGTTTATCCACTGAGCTGCTCCTGCATCCGGTTGAGATTTTGCTAAGCTTCGATGCTGGTTTCATGTTGAGAAAAAAATTGTTGATTTTTATTATCATTGAGACGGAGAATAAATTTTCTAGGAAAAAAGGAAGATGAGTATTTTTTAAAACAGAAAATTATTCCATCTGATCATGCATTTGTTTGTTGGGGTTTGCATAAAATTACTAGTGTGAGCTTCATTCAGGATCCATTGTATACAAACGTCCACGAACACAAACCTCTTGCGACGGTCGTACCGGCTTCTGTATGGTGATGATGGACGTCCATAGCGAGCCATTTGAACGCGAAGCTCCCTACCGTCGAGCATCCGGCCATCGAGGGAGTCCAGGGCTTCCTCAGCGTCTCTGCGGTCGTAGAATCTAAAAATAGGAGTTTATGATGTACACGGAACAAAGTGGATGTCCTCAAGGTAAAACGTACAATCGATAGAACTCAAAAGCTTATAATTATATGAGGCGTGGTATTTTGCCGGTAATGTGCTTCATTGTGACGTCATTTAACGGGTTCTAGACAGGACCATGATGGGAAAGTAGGCACTTACCTGACGAAAGCGAATCCTCTGCTTTCCCTCGTGTAACGATCTCTCGGTATGTAAATATCTCCGACTTCACCACATCTTTCAAATACACGTCGCAAATCTTCTGGAGTGGTGCGGTACGTGAGGTTGTCCACTTTCAACGACACCATGCCGTCTATACGCGGCGGAGGCCTTCCGTAACTCATGTTGATGTTTGTTTTACAATTACGAAAAACACACGATTATCAAGAGATCCGTCAATTACCAGAACTAAATGATTTCACGAATCCGAGATCACACAACGCCATGCATGAATCAACGCATAAAACAAGTATGGCGGCTAACCGGATGTTGAAACGTCTATCGTCGAGCATCATCGACGCGATTTCGGAAACCGTAATGCTGCCATAATAAAATAATATAGACACACAGACACAGTAGCTTGTCAAGCAAAGTTCAAGCCAACAGAATGGCGAGCATAGTCTTTACAGGACACGATATAACAACCACTGATATTTATTTTACTTGTTATTCAACGTTTTAAAATAATGTAAGAATGTAAAATAAATTATTAGAGGTCAGTGAATTGGTAATAAAACCAATCTACAAAGGGCAAAACAGGCAAATAAAATCCTAGAGCTGGCATCCTTGTTCGTTCAGAAAGTGGCGGGAACATTTTAAAATAGACTTCTTGAAAAACGAAAATGAAAATCAAAGATTGGTATATACTAGCGACCCGCCCCGGCTTCACACTTGTTTATTATACGTATGAACCTTCCTCTTAAATCACGCTATCTATTAAAAAAAAACGCATCAAAATCTGTTGCTTAGTTCATACAAAGGGACATAGGGACAGACAGAGAAAGCGACTTTGTTTTATACTATGTAGTGATAAGTACCTACTAGATGCGCCCGCGAATTCATAAATTTATTGCACACCGCCTAGGAGTTATTGTGTATACATACAGAAAAAATTCACTCCATAGTTTATTATGTTTAAACCATAAATTATGTCTATGATATACCTACCGAGTTTTGAGTGAATCGAACCAAGGAATAACTATTTTCCATACAAACCCAATAAACCCAATAAAAGAATCACACAACAAAAAAAAAAACAAACATTAAAACAAACTAGACTTAATCTATGATTTATTATAATTATATTTAATAGTAAGATAACTTATATCTCTATTTAAAATGTCTTTGCAAGGAAAATTCGTAAATGGATGAGAACAATAGTAATTAGTAATTTCTAATTACGCAACAGCTATGCTTTGCTATTACATTATGTGGTAAAAACACGCTACTCTCACATTCAATGAGCGGGAATATTTTAAAAGCATTTTTTTCTTTATATTACGAATTTAAATGCTGGATGGAGCCTCCCTAACAATAAGATTAAAATCAGTGAGTTGAAGCTTAAGGTAGCCGGAGCTTGATCTATAATAATGCTTTTCGGTGTTGCCTACCAACCCTTTCTAGTAGGCCTAACCCCACAAACTATAGAGATACGTATGGTATGCCTTACCCGTTGCCATGGATGTATTGTTTGCACTTTGCTTTTGCCTATTTGCTGGTCAGTGGAAATAATACAATGGTACCTTACCTCTTTGGATAGGAATGAAGTTGTATTTCGTGTGCTCTTGCTGACTTTGATGGTTCAGGTTCAGTATAGGATAGGGTTCTTTGTCAGTGTTGTATAATAAAAGCATTCCAAGAATTGTATTGAATTAAATTATAAAATATAATCATTATTTTTTCATAATATGTTCTGAATATTTTTGCACTAGGATTTATACATTAGGTAGGTAGTAAGATTTTAGGGCCTTTAAATTCAAGTTCCTATATTATTACCATCAGTCTGAAATGGCTTGCAAACAGGTCAGGAATGTAAGAGTCCTTCCAGACTTATCTAGAGAAGGATATCTGACAAAGGAAATAGTGCTATGCTCGAAGGAGAAGTGGGGAGTTCCTGTAGGATGCAGGCTTTTTTCACATCATACCTTGGCCAGTGTCCGAAAAATGGACTTCTATCATCCCTTTCAGTAAGTCACTCTTGAATCAACCTTAAGTATGTACATCTACTATATATATATATATATGTACGCTACTATAGACCTTAGATAGTGGAAAGAATTATGCAATAGCACAGGTAGAAGATAGGTATCTATATACCTATACACTAGTTAAACTCGATGTAGAATGTTTGTAAACAAACCACGACACAAAAAACTAAAATTCACTTGCTTGGCGTCGAATTTTAGATATGAGTGTACGAAATATTTAGTGAAGGAAGGATCTTATATCGACAAGTAATGTAAATTGCGTATAAAAAGGCGCGGCAACAGAGTGAATTTTAGGTTAAGTATGGGCGGTTTGTTTACAAACATTCTACATCGAGTTTGGCTGATGTATAGTGTCCAAATTCTAGCCCCAAATTAATAGTCCAACTGCAGGATTAGACCGCTCATCGTTTTTTGGTTAATTATTAAAGTAGTAAATATAATTAGGTACTTATACCTACCTAATTCTATTTACTACTTTACCTAATTCTGTTGAATGTAGTGTCCACCTGTTTTAAGTATAGGTACTTATGTATGAATTAGAATTTGTCATGTATTATCTATCTACACTTATTGATAATCCTACTGATATTATAAACGTGAAAGATTGTAAGTAAGGATGGATAGGTGTATGGATGGATAGATGGATGGATGTTTGTTACCCTTTCACGCAAAAACTACTGAACGGATCTGGATGAAATTTAGCACATAGATAGATTATAGTCGGGAATAACACATAGGATATATTTTATCTCGGAATTTTCACGGGAACGGGAACTACGCGGGTGAAACCGTGAGCATTGGCGTATATGGGCGGGGTGGCGAGTGGGCCGTGCCCACCCCGGAAATGGTCTAGTGCCCACCACAGGGTCCAGCCAGTGTGAAAAAAATTGATTTTTAAGAGGCTCTCTTAAAACTACTCACTGTGTAGTAGACCACTGTCATTTGGCGGACATTTCATTTACGAGGCAAAATCTCTGTTAGTAGACCTCGCAGTTGGTAGAGTTTATTTTTCGATATCCATAATATTAAATTCGACAAATAAATATCCGCTCGCAAATTAAGCCGCGGGGCGCAGCTTGTTTTACTTATTATATTTATTGACTTATTTTACTCGACTTTTTAACATTTTTACACACTATTGTGGTGACAGATTATTTTGATAAATCATTAATACATCATTAGTCCAACCAAAGGTTGCCTGGAAGAGATCGCTTTTAGCGATAAGGTCGCTCTTTATACTTTGTCTTAGTTTGTAGTATTTTATGTATTATTTTCTTTATTTGTGTGGTAGGTTTAAGTATAATAAAGAGTTTTCATTACATAATTAATTCATAGGTACCTAATACATATTCCTTAGTGTGGTTTTTTGTCTCCACAGTTTGGTTGAAGATAGTCTGGACTTCACTCTAGCATCAACATACAACCAGTCCACGGAATTCTTCGCGGACAGGGAAGACTTATATCTACAGCCAGAAACCAAAGGCTGTATCACTTGGCGATGCCTGCGCAACACCATCAATAAATTTGAAAAACCTCCAGTGGCTTTAGTAAGATCAATAATAATTATACAATAAGTAATTCATTGGCGACCGATGTGGTGCGGTGGGTGAAGGTCCACCCGCGACGCAGGAGGTTGCGGGTTCGATTCCCGTCTCGGAACAAATTTATGTACGATCTGCGGAAATTTGTTCCGTTGGGCTGGGTGTTTTCTATGTATAATAAAAATATCTATCTATATACAATGTATTAAATAGGTATATCAGTTATCTAGTACCTACCCATAACACAAGCTTTAAGTAGCTTACTTTGGGGCTAGATGGTGCTGTGTGAATTGTCCAGAATTGTTATTTATTTATGGATGTCCCAGGGTCACCCGATGAAGCGCGGCGGGATCAAAGAACGCATGTCACCGTTCAGCGTGAAGCTGATGAACTCCGGAGTACATTCCTCGCAGACCAACCCTGGCTACAGCCGGCAGCCTGCCGGAGGCGCCATATTCTTCTACTAACCATAGACTCAAATTGGACCACAACTTCCTCTTTAGAAACCCTAGATACCTATCGTCAAACAGTAAATTTTGCCCGATTTTGTTTTGTGTTGATTTTAATTATTAAAATGTATGGTATGGTTTACTTCTTTATTTCCAAGAGTAGTCTAGTTGATCATGTAATTGCGTTACAACATTAAAATCGGTCATATTTACGCACAATTTGAAGTTATTTGATATTTTGATGACGGGCAAATTTACCTTCATTTTAGATCATGTTTGCCTACATCCATTATTTCTAAAAGTCTTCTATGGAATTTTTGTCACAAAACTTGTCAAAGTTCATGGCCAAAAATTACAATTTATCCTGGTACCCACTTTTCATGAATTATTCGTCGCTAATAATTTTGCGACATTACTGATTTATCCAACAAAAGGTGAAGACAAAATAATTTACAACGTTTGTTTGGAAAATTATTGAAAGAAGCCTGGACTAAATATTAGATTTATCACGTTTATGTGAAGTCGAGTGCTGGAGCTAGTGTTGTCCTGTTTGTTAATTACAATTTATCCTGGTACCCACTTTTCATGAATTATAGATTCACTACTAAGATGTTAAGTGTTTTAACTACACCACCCAACCCCAACCAACCCAACCCAACATCTTTATTTTTTCATACAAGCAAATCGTAGGTATGAAATTTGTCAAAATCTGGCAAATTTAAATAAACCTTCCCTTCCTTAGCCCTTGTGTGAACGTGTTGGATACCTTCATTTAACACTTGAGACCAAAAAACATGTTAACTTGCACTTATGTCCGGTTTAGGTACACTATTTCAAGTATCAAGTGCGAGTGACAAGTGCAAGTGACAATGATTGCCGATAATTGTACATGGAATATTTTGAACTAAGACGCATTGCTATCTTTCACAAAGCTGCGTCTTGCTTGAGTCTTGTGATTTGAAAACGCGGCACGGCGCGGCGCCACATCTAGAAATCGAGCTTATAAGACGCAGGTGTCACTTGCACTTGACACTCGCACTTGATCTATACTTATAATAAAACTGTAACAGGTCCAATTCTGTACATTGAAGATATTTTGAAAATTTTTTTTGGAGGGCACTCTATTATCGATAACATCGAGCGGGGCAATTCCGACTATGGGGTTATTCCAACTAATGACAATAACTTTTATTTTACTTATATTTACTCAAAACGCCATCTAGATCCAAGTAGGTGAACAGGTAAATTCGACAATGCTTCATAGATGGCTCTTCTAAGGCATAAACTGTCTTACTTATAGGCACTTTTTGTCAGACGTCATTTTGCGCAACAGTGACAGCCAAGACGCTCGTTACATTTTTCGTGAAAAGTTGTGTTTTGAACGCTTGTTTTCTAGATAATACATTGCGAGTGAAGAAAATATAAACTATTAGTTGTTATTCATTTATTTGTTCTAAGAAAAGGTACGTTTTTGAAGAGATTTTTGAATAGTTGAAATTACCCCGCCAAAATAGTAAAGTGGGGTAATTCCAACTAACCTCAAGTTGTAATTACCCCGCTTAGTTTTGTATGGTGTTGAAAAACACTAGTGATGTCCCATATATCGATACTTTTTTTATAAATAGCTGCGCCCCGCGGCTTCGCCCTCGTAGTAAATTATTTGTCAAATGCAGAACAATAGGTATCGAAGACCTAAAAATTTCAGAAATTTATTGCACGCCTCTTTGAGGAAGTTAAATAAAAAGAAAAACATTTTTAACTACTTACTATAGGTACTTATTGTTTTAGTTTTATTATTTGTATAAATTTAAATTAAATATGTAAGAAACTTATTTTCATTTCTTGTTCAGTAGGTAAGGGCTAGCAAATGTTTATATTTAGTTATTTTAGTTTGATCAAATTTATCGACTAAGTTGATCGACATATGCGGCGCACCGCGCAGCCCTATATCTATGAAAAATGGTTGAAATTACCCCTCCAAAACGGTTAAAGTGTTTTTTTGCTACACTGAGCCTTCTTACGCAGTTGTAACATACGAATTTGATTGAAATATGCCATTATTATAGTCCAGCAGATAATTTTATCGCAATATTCGCATAAGCAGGATATATATGTGCCATAGTTGGAATTACCCCACCGAGGGGTAATTTCAACTATTTCTGCCTTGTTTGAGAAACTTCGTTCTTTTGAACATACAAAATGGGTATTTTGTCTAAGTGATAGGTGAAAAATGATCTCAAATCAAGCCTTTTGATAATACATTCATCCAATCTACCTTATCGTTATCACAAACGAGAGTGCTAACTTTTGAAGTTTAAGTCAGTGTTTTTTTAGTCGGAATAGCCCCGCTCGACCTTACTCAAGCCAAAACTGTCATTTTTTTTATTCATGTCTGTCTGTCTGTCTTTCTGTCTGTCTGTCTGTCTGTCTGTCTGTCTGTCTGTCTGTATCGTAAACGCGCATCACGCCGAAACTACTTGATGGATTGAAATGAAACTCGGCATGATTATAGGTCATACTACGAGGAAGGACATAGGATACTTTTTATCCCGGAATTCAGTAAGGTTCTCATGGGAGAGGGTATGAAATTAAAATTCCTTTACTGCGCATCACGCCGAAACTGCTGAATGAATTGGAATGAAACTCAGGACGATTTGAGTTCATAGTACAAGGAAGGACATGGGATACTTTTTATCCCGAAATTCAGTAAGGTTCCCCTGGGAGAGAGGGTGGAACAAAAATTCTTTAACCACGCATCACGACGGAATTGAATGAATTCGAATGGAACTCGGGACGATTGGACATGGGATACATTTTATCCCGGAATTCAGTTTGGTTCCCCTGGGCTATACGGGTTTTCAAAAATTTCTCACAACATCTGAACGACGCGTGTGTACGCGTCGTTCAGATGCAGTGGGAATTTTTTGAAAACCCGTATAGCCCAGGGGAACCAAACTGAATTGAACTGATAAACACGAAAGTTTGTAAGTATGAATGGATAGATGGATGGATGTTTGTTACTCTTTCACGCAAAAACTGCTGAACGGATCTGGATGAAATGGCACAGAGATAGATTATAAGCTGGAATAAGAAATAGGCTTTATTTTATCTCGAAAATCTCACGGGAAAGGGAATTACGCAAGTAACATCGCGAGTACTCCAAATACTAATCATGCGCAGACGAAGTCGCGGGTACCAGCTAGTACTGAATAAAATGTAAATCAGGTATTAACAAAGTGTTAGCCAGGTATTAGGTACACAAACACCTTGGATATAACGATTAATAATATTTACCTTTTCTATTTTAAATAAGTACCTACACCAAGTGGAGTTTTATCATCTCTTATCAACAGAAAACCATTTTATAAGAAAGACAGGTAACAAATATCTTCGTCTTGACTGACAATTACCACTCATCACCACTTTGTTTACGTTCTCGAAGGTAGTCAGTAAATCAATATCTTTATTTCTTTAGGCTTATAAAATAAGCACTTAGACAAGTCAAATTTAATTCTATAGGTAGGTACATAATTATCAAAATAATATAAGAAATAAAGTGATAATTAATTTTCAGTTCGCTTTAATCTTTTGTCCACTAGAGGAAGAAGCGAAATAGAAACCACTAGCACGTGTATAACTCATGTGTCTAATACAAGTTTGCCTTATAAATAACTAGCGACCCGCCCCGGCTGCGCACGGTTTTATTATACGTATAAACCTTCCTCTTGAATCACTATCTATTAAAAAAAACCGTATCAAAATCCGTTGCGTAGTTGTAAAGATTTAAGCATTCAAAGGGACAGAAAAAGCGACTTTGTTTTATACTATGTAGTGATAACATCATGATAACATAATTATTATTGTCGGTGTGGAACTGAGTGACATCTGGCCAAGCACTAACGTCATTGATGTAATCATTTATGGAGGAATATGCCTTCTTGATAAGATTTAGTTTTATGTACTGTTTAAATCTACGAATAGAAAGTTCAGTTGCTTCAGATCAGAGAAGCTTTAGAAGCGCACACACGAAGGTCTACGACATACCATATTTATTTATTTATCAACTACAAAGAACGGGTAAGAAAAAGCTAGTAAATTTAAAATAAAGGGCTAAAGTTGTTATTTATCATACTAAAAAGCTTAACTCTTCAGGTTTTAGTAGTGTCAAAGCTTCTAGGAATTTTATTGTGTTGTAAGAAATGAGGGGTCGCGTTGAAGTATTTTGTATGTTACGCGGCGGCATCGTAGCGCCGTAGCACGTGCTACGAAGGTCTACGTTAATATGTTTCTCGTTAGGTATGTGGTAAGAAGGGGAAAGCAGTGTTTGTCAGAGGAAGGAGAGCAAAGTTACCTACATAATTGCGAAATCCGCAACTCTACGACATCTATTTCAAGAGATTAGCTACCACTCACGTAGGTTAATAGGTTGTATTCGTATTAAATAGAGAGTTGGTGTTTTTCACAGTTGAGTCAGATTTAAGTTCAAGAAAATAATAATGAATTTGACTATTCTTGCAAATGAGCCTGATATTGTACTGATAGACCGGTTAGAAAGATGGGCGGTGCTTGCTGATGTCACCATACCACATGATGTTAACCTCGAAGATAAACTCAGTAAATATCTTGACTTGGCTAAGGAGGTTGTCAGCATGTGGGATGTTGATTCAGTTACCATCGTCCCGATAGTCGTTTCTGTTAACGGGGTAATAGCGAGGAGCCTCGATAAACATCTCAAAAGACTCTCGCTAGGAAGTTGGATCAAGGGCTAGATCCAAAAAGCGGTTCTCCTGGATTCGGCGCGTATCGTCAGGAAGTTCCTCTGTCTGCAACCCTAGTCACCGGCTGCTTGAGCCTAGCTTCGCGGCCGGTGATCCACCGTTTTGATAAATTTTTACTGTAGAATAGTTTTATATATTTTTGTATTTCTATTTTAATTTTCTATGGTAAAAAAATTATTTTTTAACGAGAACGAAAATAAATGAAGTAAAATAATAATATCTGCTAAATCGATGAAGCAACTGTTCGATTGTCCTTTGGTGAACACTGCCCTAAGCTTTAAGCTTAGAGGAATAAGGCTCTAAGAGGCTTTCAAAATTTTTTGATCGCCTGGCACGATTTAGTAGTTTCCAAGGGGAGCTCTTCACCCTATGTAGAGGTATGTATGTATGTACCTATGACCGGCTTTGTGACTCCTGTCCGCTTTACTCAATAATAATAGATAGGTAGGTCGCACAATAGGTAGGTATTTTTTTTATAGCACAACAAATTATTCTAAGCTTCGGCCCATGTCTCGAATTTCCGATGATGTGCAGCAAGTTTTCGAGACTTCTTGGTATCAACTTCTTGGTGAAAACCTCATCATGGTAATTTTCTGTCAACGATCGGACTGGCAGCAAATTGTTGTTAAAACAATCTTCTGTCATTATTAGCGTTATTATTTTCGTCTTTGATTAGTTAGTAGGTATCAAAGATTATCACATTTTCATGACTTTTGTCCTGAGTACATTTTTGTATTGTAGGGATATTTTCAAAATTAAACCCATGAATCGACGAAAAACTTGCTTCTAAAATCGTGTTGAATAAAAAACTTTAGTACCTACCTACCTAACACATATGAATGGATTTCTTTGACTCTCTTGGTAAGCACCTGCTGTTATTATGATGACTTGACTTGGAACTGGAAAACGTGGAACATGGAACCTAAGCATGTAACTATTAAGTAAATGTTGATTAACTAAAGAAAAAAATAATGCTGGACAATTCATACAGCGTCATCCAGCCCCAAGCTTAGCAGAGCTTCTTTTATGTGTAGATGTCTAGATAATTGATAGGTAACTTAATACAAAATAGTATCCATCATTCCAGTTCTTCTTAGCAATAGTGTTTTATTTAAGATTTGGACGTGTCGTGCAAGCGCTCGCGTCGCGTGCGATCATGGTACCTCTACGAGCAGTTGAAGTCTCTAGAACGCAACCAGGTCGACGCCGCGCTGAGACTGAGGGACAGGTCCTTCCAGGACCAGGTGTTGCGACAGGAACTCTCCGAGCGGAAAGCCAGAAGAACTCTATACAGCCACTCGAGAGACAGCCACGATAGCCTGTTATCCAGAACCCAGCACAGCGTCAAGAGCGAAGGCGCTGATCCGATCCACATCAGTGGTATCGATGACTTGTTCCTAAGCTTCTCCGAGCTATACGACTCCGGCTTCGCCGCCTCCGGCGTTGCAGATGACCTATCGGAGCAAAGCAGCCACGAAGGCGTCGTCCAGGATGAATGCAAGAGCTTAGGCGACAAGGAGGAAAATACGAGCGTTGCTCAGAGCATACAAAGCGTCGTTTACGTGGAATCAGACGAAACTATGACCAGGTTCAAAGATCAATGTTACGAAGATTTCCCAGACAACTGTGTTCAAAGCACTTGTGAAGAGAATTGTGAGGAGCAGGTGCCGCTTGATTCGCACGATACCGTCGTCGACGAAATTAACTATTACTTCGACGAATTGAAAGATAATTTGGAACACATAGAGAAACTGGCAGAGTTCGATTGCGATATTTGTGACGATCAGCGAATTGAATCAGATAGGTGTTCGGTGGAAGACGAACAGCCAATAGTAATCGACAAGAAAAGCAGTGGCGCATCCACAAGTAACAAAAACATCATCGCTATATGGTCCAAAGTAGTCTCCTTTGCCCATCAACTCGTGCAACTGAACCATGGTGAGTGAAATAGCCTTATTTAGAAAGTGTTAGACGTTTCGGTGTGGCTAGTATAGCTATTCGAAGTAGGTATTTTGCTTATCCTCTTAATAATATTATTAGTTAACTCAATTTATTTTGCAGGCAACTGCTATTCCGATTACGGCTCTCAGATTTTGACTGCCGTTCTGGCTTGTGACGTCCTTTGTAGGGGTATCAGCAAAATATGTAAGAACTTTATTTAACTATTAAAATTATTAAAAATATTATCTGTTATTTAAGTAGGCTGGTTCTACTAACCTCATTTATTCATAATAATCTCCAAGTTCATTGTTATTTTTGACTCTGACGTCTTCAATTGACAAAGTCGGAGTGAGAATTAAGACTGCTTTAAGTTTTAACAGACATTACAACGGCTAAAGTTTATTACAAACCGCCTCTTATTCCCCTAAAATCGCTTATAGATCATTATTTCTTTCTATCTAACAGTAACACTGCACACTGTTCATCCCATAATCGTGCAAATGATATAATTTTAGGTGATATTTTGCAGCCCTTCGTATGTCCAGTGAGAAATTGTGTTTCTAGTGATTCGGACACCAGCTCAGACTGCTACTGTTACAAAAGAGAAAAACGAAAAATAAAACGAACTATAAAAAGAGGAAGATGTAAATGCACGAATAAGGTATGTACCTATCTACGTAAGTACATACCTAATCATTAACTTACTGCTGTAGCCAATAAACAAAATTGATGTAGCAGTCAAATTTTTTTGTGAATTTCATGTATTTTCCGTAGCAGTATACTTACCCTAAAATAACTTATATACAATTTAAAACTTTAGATTGAGCAGCTACCGTTGTAGGTATTTGGTTATCATATGAACAGAAGTGACTTCAAATAACAAAATAGTTAGGTACCTATATCATGTCTTAGCTTTTGGTGAAAAGATTCCCCGAGTGGACATGAAGCAGCTTGATTTGAGCTCGTAATATTATGTCAAACTTTATGGGTAAAACTTTTCCTTCCACAGCCTTTCAAAAGAAATTCCATCGTACACATAACAAGAACGTATTGCTCTGATAATTGGCCACATTCTCAAAATACAACCGCAGCGGATAGAACGAATGCAGAAAAAGGAAGGGGCAAGAGCGATCTCTACAACATGCCATTACGTTGTTCCCAACTTTACTCTAGACGAAACTCGAAGAAATCTTATGACACCAGTATATTCCATGAAATTTCAAACGATACCTCTGAAGATTTTTTCTTAAGAAAAGGCAATAGGCCTCAATGCAAAATGTTAAGAGATTTAATGAAATTGCCACAGTATTTTGATTCAATTTTGAAAGATATTGAAGAAACTATGCAAGTGTGAAATTTGTAGTAAAAATATACCTTTTATTTTTTCCTATGTTTTTTTTATATTGTCTGTTTACTTTAGGCTAATATTAAATATTAGGTAGGTAGGTAGGTAGTTAATTTCGTTATGACAATATCATTGATTGCAGAATCGCCATCGTGGACCTGTTTTACTATTCCACTTCACTGAAAGATAGGTAAGTAAATCAATATCTTTATTTCTGTAGGCTTACAAAATAAGCACTAAGACAAGTCGAATTTTAAACTATAGTTGCCTACATCAAAAAACTATAAGAAATAAAGAGATAATTGATTTTATCTTCGCTTCAATCTTTTGTCCACAAGTGGAAGAAGAGAATAATAAACCACTAGTACGTATACGTGTATAACTTACGTGTCTAATACAATGTTTGTAAAGTATAGGTCCATATGCTAACGCTTTACCAGTTCAATTTTTATTACAATCGATTTTGTTATTGTGGACCGAGTAATAGGTACATCAACTAGTGTCTGCCCGCGGCTTCGCACACGTGATTCTATGGAATTGTTTCAAGGTTATTTCTTCAAACCCATGGAATGAAAAGTAGCTCATGTTTTATTTCAGGGCAATGACTATATCTATTCATAATTATATATTTCAAATAAATATTGCACATAGCACCGGACGTAGGTACTATCTAGAGATTCTTTCATCTAAAGCCTACGTAAAGTCTCTGACGACTTAGTCACAGTCAAGCGATTGGTTAGCAGAGTTTGACCCAGGATAAATAAAACTGGCTTCAGGGTTTTGCGTGGTTATGCTAATGCTGTTAAATGTCCGGATTAAGTAGGTTGTACTAGAATAATGTAATGTAACTAGAATAAAACTTCGTTATAACAAATAAGTAACACTTTATTAAACTGGTCGAATATTTATTTATTCCACATCAGTTTCTGGTATCAATGAATATAAAGACGGGATTTTACAATAAATTTATCAAATAAAAATTTATAGATATACCTACTTATTATAAAAAAGTCCCTTCAATATTACGACATGTATGTAACATGGAAATTTAGGTAATGTTGAAAACGTATACTGTAACTATAATTTGAAAACCTTTAAGATATCCATGTTCTTAACGAAGAAAATGGTGATTCCACATAGGTACACTTAAAGTCTCCACACACTGAAGCCGGAGGCGAAGGCGTGCGAGTTGTATTCTATTGAATCATATGAAAGCCTACACACACACCGCAGGCGGTAGTGGCGAGGTGCTATAGGAAAAACCGGCACGCCTTCGCCTCCGCTCCGTCAGTGTGTGGAGACTTTTAGGTGTTTGAGTTTTATTATAAGGTAGAAACCTTAAGGCGACCCTGAAGGCGTCTTGTGTAAATGTGTGAAAATAACATGAAAAGCGTTGTTCAACAAACATCACCGTTTGCATTAGAGGTATTTCTAAAATAAGTCTAGAGATTATTCTATTACATAAGTAGTTAATATATTGTGCTACATTTGAACAAGCTAATTAATCCTTACATACAAAATCTTTAGTTGACAGACAAAAAAAGGGTGTTTCTGTTTGAGTAAGAACTTAGTATTATTTAGAATATTTCCTAAGATTCTACTAATATAATATATGTAGAACGTAGAGAACACATTTGTGGCGTCAAACACATGATGTGACGAACACGGTGGTTTTAGAAAACTCGTTATTTCATTGTATTTTGATTTTGATTTGATGTAGAGATTAATGTTATTCCATATATAGAACTAAGACAAATTTTAGCCGGATCTGTTCAGTAATTTTGGCTTTGTTAAAACACATAACCTTACAATATCATCAGCCTATATTAGAGCCTTCACAATATAAGTGCTTTATGTGTAAAATTACCACATAACCCGAATTAATATTTTTGCTTATAACTTTCATTTTGGCCAATATTATAAGCCTTCAATTCGATACCCGACCTAATCTAATTACCATATAATATATAATTAAGTAATAAATAATATACAAACCATTACAAACTTCATTAAAAATCTTCTAATCGCTTCTAATATCTACTCTAAATTTAGTTGTATGGTGTTCATTTGAGTAGTCATTACATTATATACGACGCGCGTGCGATTGTCCGCACTCAAATCCGTGCTAATTATTTGTATTACATTGCAATAGAAAAATATTAGACAAATACGTTCCTTTAACTTGTTTAGCGTATGCTTCAGGTTGTAAGTTCATTTACTACAGTATGTTCTACAAAAAATAATATATAATATCTGAAGTCTTATCAAGTAAACTAATCGAAAATTTACCTGAGCGTCTGGTGAATGCGACGCGTGACCCTCTAGCGAGTTTCTAGCGCTCCAGTATTGCCATACAGCGGGGGAATGCAGAGTATTGGGGACGCGACTACAGACCGTTCACTTTATATTGTCCTCTGGCGTGATGTTGGCAACATTGCTCTCGCGTCGCGTCGCCGAAATGACATAAGTATAATTGTGATGCTAGCTTCTGACAAAATGCCTATATTTGGGTAATAAGATTTTACTGCCAATTTCCAAGCCAATTTCCAATTAACAGTTTTCCTGATTCTAGCTAGGTTATAGCCCGAGAAATCCTTGTAGAATTGGTTGATTTGTTAAAAGCCCGCGCGGGTTTGTTTTTGTATGCAACTATAAGCCATTCACTGTCAAGTAGCTAGGCTGTTTATGCTTGGCAACATGTTTTACACCCAAGTGGAACAATAAAGACATTAATACCATGGGAACAACGTACGACACGCATTATGAGATTTAGTCGATTGATTTTGTATGAAAACAGATATCATCAATTTCATAGATACACACTTATATTCTTGTTAGACATCTGTTATTTGAATTTCATTTTAATTTATACATAAACTAAATTATATATTGAGATAAATATTTAAAGCCTAACAAATTAAATTAACATGCTTTGACGGGGCAGAATGTATTTCATTTCATTTTATATTTAAGACCTCTATCATACCTCTGCAAATAAAAGATTTACGATTTATCTTCCGACGTTTTCCCCATTGCGTCGCGTACGATGCGTGTTGGTTTAGTCTACCCTAGCTTAAATAAGGTATACATAAAATCCCTAAGCTAAGTTGTATTAAAGCGCTTACGCATTGAGCTAAGGTTTTAGTTATCTGGTGGGTTATCAAAGTAGTCGATCTTGGGTTTTGTTTCCGGTTCCGGTTTGGGCGCAGGCTTGCTTTGAGTTTGGCTGCGGGCGGCCCAGGCGTTGGTG
Organism: Eupithecia centaureata; assembly: GCA_944547425.1. Lineage (NCBI taxonomy): Eukaryota > Metazoa > Arthropoda > Insecta > Lepidoptera > Geometridae > Eupithecia > Eupithecia centaureata. The sequence continues at coordinate 12,887,304 of OX155684.1, read as the reverse complement.
GATTTCGATGAGGTGAGGGTAGCCCAACCGCTTGTGGATCTGAAACATTTTGGCATTTGAATAACTTTTTACAAAAACGCCAACGACGCTGGAGTCCGTAGAAGGCCGCAAAGATTTTCGACTCGGTGGTATCTTTGTAACTACTTCAGTTATTTAAATGAAATTTGGTATGTAGATAGTTTAGGACTTGGAATAGGACATAGGCTATTAAAATTTGAAAATTTCAACCTCTGAAGGGGTTAAATAGGGTGGTAAAATTTGTATGGAAAAATTTTACTTGGTTCGATTCTCTCATTACTCGGTATAAATAAACTTTGGGGTGACTAATTAAGCACGCACTTTTTATTTTTACGCAATAACCCCTAGGGGGTGTACAATAAATTTCTGAAATTTGTACGAAAAAAACTCTGGTTCGCCGGCAAAGCCGCGGGGCGCATCTAGCGTATTAAAAAAGGGCGTAAAGCCCCAGGACGATGGCTGATACTAGTGTGTATAGTGGTACGTACTTGGCGGGGCCCGGCACGCGGCGCTTGCCCGCCTCGCGGCCCAGCACCTCCAGCACACTCATAGCAGCAGCCTCGACTACAAACTATCTATGTAGTGGTGTGTGTACGTACTTGGCGGGGGAGGGCGCGGCGGCGGCGGGCGGCGGCGCGCGCAGCACGGGGCCCGGCACGCGGCGCTTGCCCGCCTCGCGGCCCAGCACCTCCAGCACACTCATAGCAGCAGCCTCGACTACAAACTATCTATGTAGTGGTGTGTGTACGTACTTGGCGGGGGAGGGCGCGGCGGCGGCGGGCGGCGGCGCGCGCAGCACGGGGCCCGGCACGCGGCGCTTGCCCGCCTCGCGGCCCAGCACCTCCAGCACACTCATAGCAGGCAGCCACGACTACAAACAACAACGTTATATAATAAAAAAAAAATAAAAAAAAATATTTATACAGGATGTAACATTCAAATCGGTCAGTATGGGAAAGTCTGAAACTAGAAGACATACGAAGATCTCTTCTTAGGAACCATGTCATCGATTTTAGTTACAAGAAAAACTGCATTCACACATGTAAAAAATAGACTTTCCAATTCTGACCGATTTAAATGTTACACCATGTATATCTACTTCCTTAACACTACATAGTATAAAACAAATTCTCTTTCTCTGTCCCTTTGTATGCTTAAATCTTTAAAATTACGCCACGGATTTTGATGCGGTTTTTTTTTAATAGATAGAGTGATTCAAGGGGATGGTTTATACGTATACTAAAACCGTGCGAAGCCGGGGGGACCCGACAGACGTTGTCCTGTCTTAATTATGAATATTGAGTTCGAATTTCGCATTTTTTTTCTGTCATAAGAAACTTCTGACAATAACAAACACACAAAATTAGTGTTAGCTTATTGCAGTATTTATTTTCTCGCAGCCGAAGTGTTCGCACAGCTCGTGTATGAACTGGACCTCCTGTCTCTCATCTTTAGGGAGTACAATCCCCACGCTGTACATTACTGAGTGCAGTATTTAATAAATAATAATAATAATAACTTTATTTCAGGCAACAAAGAAAATTTACAAGATGTAACTTAACTAGGGCCCATATAATAAATACCTTACAGACTAATAGCCGGTTTCTAGAAGGCTATTCAAATGTCAAATCAGTTGACAAAGCGATTAATTTAACACACTGGTCAATTCAAATCGGGGTGCACGAACGCTAATTAGATAATAATTTACTAATCATTGATCATCTTACGATTGTCATTCTTTCAGTTCAGTCATTCACTCCTAAACTTCAATAAAACCATCCAAGGGCGAGTCAGACTCGCACTAAGGGTTCCGTACCATATTTTTTTAAATTTTATTTTTTATTACTCAAGTAAAAATATACTTACAATTAAGTATTTTGTGAATATTTCAAGTGGTAACAGGTAGGCTGTTACCATTGTTACCATGTTACCATTTTTTAATATCGACCAAAAATAGTAAAAAAGGCGTTTTAATGGGAGCCCGCCTTAAATATTCATTTTCGACAGACAGAAAGCCAAGTATTAGTAAAAGGGTCCCGTTTTTACCCTTTGGGTACGGAACCCTAAAAATGACGGTTGTGGCATAAGAATAAGTAAGTAGTAATAAGTAAGAGTAGAAGGGAAACTTCGGCTCCAAACGCGTTCAAGGTCAAGATATTAGCCTACACTATTTTCCACGTTAAACGGGCATATCGGTCTGGCTGCCACAGCCGGCGACACTGCACGCGGTTTTTAATGATCATTCATTTATGTTTACCGATCGCGGCGCGCGGTGGCGGCCGCGAAATTATAGTTATGTTGTCCGAGAGCCCGGTGCGATTTTGAGTTGAGTATCATGAATTACCTCGAGGTTTTTTTTTATGATGCATTCTTTATGTGTTCTCGTTTAATAAATAATTCAAACTGACGTGTACCTTTGTGAAATAATAGGTACCAACCCAATACGTAGGTAACTAATCCAATTTTCTTTTTTTCAGAAGAAAAAAGTGGATTGAACTGATGGGTCGTAACCTATATTGAATATACTTATATCCGAAATAGTTGGTGTGTTCTGAACATTATTACAAAATATAAATGGTGCATTCTAGTGCCCTAAGTAAAAAAAAACATGTCTGGACTCGATTAAAGAAGAGTCCCTTCTACCCCGTTATTATTTATGCTTATGCTTGTGGCGCGAATACTTGTTTGTTTACGTTTGAAAAAGTTCAAAATTGTAAATTAGATACTTAGGTAATAATAGATTGTTTATTATGAAGAAAAAAACTATACCGAAATAGAAAAAATAACTTTAACTACTTTAGTAGGCAAGTAGGAACCCTTTTACATTGCTTTATTACCAATATTTTTTAATTCCTGTATTTCACCAAGTTTTTTTATATTATTTATATGTTTCTAATATGCGGAAGCAAAACGAAGCATCCTTGAATATAAGAGTTAATTTAATTTATTTTTATTTAATGGTAAAACGATCCTTATGTTTAGTAATACATAACAAAACCGCTTTAGGAGTACCAACCTATTGATTTTTTATATATATTCGATTTAGAACTTGGCAAAATACAGCACATTGTTGTAAAAATTTCAACTAATTAGAGCTAAATCACCGATTAGCTAATTATTGATTTGACAAGAGCTTGACCAAAGAATCATGCTTAATTATCGTTCCAGAAACCCATTTTGATATTTGACAAGAGTTTTGCTTCAATGAGTTGACAAGCTTGTTAAGTAATCACTGTTCAAAATCTAAGTACGTAATCAACGTTCGAGAAACCCAAATGACACTTGAATAGAGATTTGAACATTGATTAGTAAATTATGAAGTTGACATGCGTTCCAGAAATCGGCCGTAACAGCCAGTTTCTAGAAGGCTATTCAAATGTCAAATCAGTTGACAAAGCGATTAATTTAACACACTGGTCAATTCAAATCGGGGTGCACGAACGCTAATTAGATAATAATTGGCTAATCATTGATCATCTTACGATTGTCATTCTTTCAGTTCAGTCATTCACTCCTAAACTTCAATAAAACCATCCAAGGGCGAGTCAGACTCGCACTAAGGGTTCCGTACCATATTTTTTAAAATTTTATTTTTTATTACTCAAGTAAAAATATACTTACAATTAAGTATTTTGTGAATATTTCAAGTGGTAACAGGTAGGCTGTTACCATTGTTACCATGTTACCATTTTTTAATATCGACCAAAAATAGTAAAAAAGGCGTTTTAATGGGAGCCCGCCTTAAATATTTATTTTCAACGGACAGAAAGCGAAGTATTAGTAATAGGGTCCCGTTTTTACCCTTTGGGTACGGAACCCTAAAAATGACACTTGTGGCATAAGAATAAGTAAATAGTAGTAAGTAAGAGTAGAAGGGAAACGCGCTCAAGGTCAAGATATTAGCCTACACTATTTTCCACGTTAAACGGGCATATCGGTCGGGCTGCCACAGCCGGCGACACTGCACGCGGTTTTTAATGATCATTCATTTATGTTTACCGATCGCGGCGCGCGGTGGCGGCCGCAAGTATTAGTTTAAATTATAGTTATGTTGTCCGAGAGCCCGGTGCGATTTTGAGTTGAGTTGAGTATCATGAATTACCTCGAGGTTTTTTTTTATGATGCATTCTTTATGTGCTCTCGTTTAATAAATAATTCAAACTGACGTGTACCTTTGTGAAATAATAGGTACCAACCCAATACGTAGGTAACTAACCCAATTTTCTTTTTTTCAGAAGAAAAAAGTGGATTGAACTGATGGGTCGTAACCTATATTGAATATACTTATATCCGAAATAGTTGGTGTGTTCTGAACATTATTACAAAATATAAATAGTGCATTCTAGAGCCCTGAGTAAAAAAAAACATGTCTGGACTCGATTAAAGAAGAGTCCCTTCTACCCAGTTATTATTTATGCTTATGCTTGTGGCGCGAATACTTGTTTGTTTACGTTTGAAAAAGTTCAAAATTGTAAATTAGATAGGTAATAATAGATTGTTTATTATGAAGAAAAAAACTATACCGAAATAAAAAAAATAACTTTAACTACTTTAGTAGGCAAGTAGGAACCTTTTTACATTGCTTTATTACCAATATTTTTTAATTCCTGTATTACCAAGTTTTTTTTATATTATTTATATGTTTCTAATATGCGGAAGCAAAACGAAGCATCCTAGAATATAAGAGGTAATTTAATTTATTTTTATTTAATGGTAAAACGATCCTTATGTTTAGTAATACATAACAAAACCGCTTTAGGAGTACCAACCTGTTGATTTTTTATATATATTCGATTTAGAACTTGGCAAAATACAGCACATTGTTGTAAAAATTTCAACTAATTAGAGCCAAATCACCGATTAGCTAATTATTGATTTGACAAGAGCTTGACCAAAGAATCATGCTTAATTATCGTTCCAGAAACCCATTTTGATATTTGACAAGAGTTTTGCTTCAATGAGTTGACAAGCTTGTTAAGTAATCACTGTCAAAATCTAAGTACGTAATCAACGTTCGAGAAACCCAAATGACACTTGAATAGAGATTTGAACATTGATTAGTAAATTATGAAGTTGACATGCGTTCCAGAAATCGGCCGTAACATAGGTATAATATACACATTCGAGTCATCGACGCTCCGATGACGCACGCGCGGTGTCGTTTGACAGGCGTCCGACGAATTTCCTGTAAACGACACCTTTCGGCCAAAACCCGCTGTCCATATACGTGGAGAGTTGATCCGTCGGCACTCTCACCATAAATGAACCGAAGTTCACATTACGGCTTGACACCAATTTTTCAACTCTCATGGCGATGCCGGTCTTCTGCCTCAGGTACTTCGCCACATCCTCAGCGGTCACGGTGTAGAAGACGCGCGACACGTAGAGTTGCGTGGTAGGTACTTCGGCACGTAGCAGGCACAGCTGCCCTTGTGCGTTCGGTGCGGCGGTCCCGCACTGGTTGCGACAAGTAGGTTTCCTCTTCTTCCTTTCAACAAGTACGAAGCCTTCCTTGTCACAGCGGCCCTTCTCAGGACCCGGAGGCAGAGCGCCACGAGTAGGTTCGCGGCCACTCCGCTTCTTCCCCTTGCGTGGTTGTCGCGCGGGTTGAGTCGCGGCGACGGCGGCGGCGTAGTCTCGTTGCGGGGTGGGCGAGACACGTGACGGCTCGGTGACGCAGGCGGACCGAGCGGCGGGGGCAGGCGCGGGGGCGGGGGCGCACGCGCCTCTAGCATCGGCTGCCACGGGCGACGCTAACTTAGACACAAAACTGCTTGCCGATGCATTCTTCAGCTGCGCATCGCGGCGAACGTTGACATTGGATGCCACGGGGTCGGGTGACCTAAATACCGATTGCGTATTGCGCAATAAATCAACTTCACTGCGCAGGTCGGCGATGGTATTTTGAGCGGCATCCATCTTCAGCTGCATCTGCGCTACGGTCGACTTCAAGGCCTTGATGTCTTTGAGCAAGCTCGTACAATCGATATGGTCGAAGTCCAGCGGCGGCACACGATGCAGGTTCCGGGCGACGAAGGCGGGCACGTCATCTGGGTCGGTCACCTTCAAGACGCTGATGATGTCCTGCAGACTGCGTTCACCTTGTTCGTCCCTCCTGTACATCTTCATCTTGTCCGTGATGTTGAGCGACTCGTAGAGCAACGTCCTGGCCTTGCGGATCTCATCTTCGGAGAAACTCGACTTGCAGATCTGCATCGCCGAGACCTCATCCATGACATCCAGTCGATCTTGGAGGAAGGCTAGTAGTTCGTTAGCCACAAGTTTTTCGGAACTCATGGCGACTAAACATGCATCGGCCGAAGCCGCGCGATACGTGAATATTGAATTCTTAGCGTTGCAATGCGACACGTCTACTCGCAAACGTGCTCCGCACTGCACTGTCATTTACTTACTTTCTCCCTGTCAGCCGTGGCGACGACGTTCCTGTTGGGCTCGGCGTCGTAGGCGACGCTCTCGCAGCCGAAGTGTTCGCACAGCTCGTGTATGAACTGACGCTTCTGCCAGTTCATTGAGGGGAACGAGTGCGCGCGAGTCTTCTGCTTCGACTGGAAATACACATATGGAATAAATGGGTTATTTATTAACTAGCCCCAGCTTCGAATTGTCGACACACTGGGCCTTAAGTACTTTTATGTATTTAGATTAATAATAATCATAGTTCTGTATTTTTTTGCCGTAAGTTTTCCAAAAATTCGAAATATGTAAACATAAATAACTATTTGGATAATAAAAGCCTTACCACAAAAACCAAAATCACGACTTAGACACGGGGTTAACAGTTGTTTAGTAAAAGTCATCATACAAAACCATGTTAAACAACTGTTAAGCACGTATCTAAGTCGTAACTTTTTTTGTGGTAAGGCCGTATGTGTCTTGTTTTATAGTTCTACAAGTTTTTGAATAATAATGTATTATTCGTAGGTATTGGTACCTTCTTAGCGAGTTGGACGAGGTCCGTCAGCTTGTCGTGTATTTGCTGCGCGAAAGACGGCTCCCGCTGCGCAGTGGTGCGGACGTGGTCGCTGTAGCGAGGCGCGAGTTTGGCGGACACGTCCGGGTTGCGGATCTGCAGGGCCAGCGCCATCTGGCGTGTGCGGGCCTCGACTCGGCATTCGTCGTCGCATTCCAGACTGAAATATATTACTTTCATGAAGGCTTGATTGTATAGGGTGAAATCCGCACGGATTATAGTTATATCTTATTGATAAAATTGTTTATTAATGTCAGAGAAACAAAATCTAGCACAATTAAAAATAATTTATGATTAGTCAATAAATAACCCGCCCCTGACCATTCCCGGCGCAAAGGTTTTTTTTTTTTTTTTTAACAACAATAGACCTTCGTTTGACCACAATCTCACCTGATGGTAAGTGGCACCATAATGCTGCAAGCATTATGGTGCCCATAATGCTTGCAGCATTACCTCGCTGAATAGCGATGGCAATCCTTTGCACCAAGAACGAACCGGAGCGGGAGTTACCTGTTGCTTCACAATTTCTTTTGCCTTATTTATTTTTATCCTATTGACTTGACGTGATCTCGCAAGAAAGTACCTAAAATGCAATCTAAGGTTTATGTTACTACTATCGACCCGCCCCGACGCACGGTGTATATACAGTCATACAAACCTTCCTCTTGAATCACTCTATTTAATAAAAAAACGCGTTCAAATCCGTTGAGAAGATGAAGGTTTATATGTATAATACACCTGTGCGAAATCGGGGGAGTCTCTAGTCCTTAACAAAGCATGAAATTGGAAGTAAGTTTTTGTAAAAAAACCTTTTTAATGGTGTACTATGTAATAGGCATATTCTATTATAATAGTCTATCTCGTGTATCCGTGCGTTTCACTAGTCGTCCCAACACCCGTCCTTACAACCATTTCTTATTTTATGTAATCCCTATAGTAGTGTTCTGAGTATTAAAATGTGTCACGGGCGTGACTAGCCGGCAGTTGGCGCTCGCGTCGCCGGCCTTAGCCTTCCGGCGGAGTGCACGACAGCACGTGTGTGTGTCTAACCAATCTGTGTTTTATTGTCATTTGACCCTAGCCTGGTACACTTATAGCAAGAGCGTACTTACGTCTTAAGCATGTTCGCGGGCCGCTGCTCCGGGATCTCAATGGCTCCGCCTTCTTGCATCTTGGTTGCAGCGAGGGCGCTCATTATTCTGTAAATAAAACAATTGTTGTTGTTGTGAGCATTCTCCGAAATGTATTCTATGAAAGATCGAGAGGTAAGCGACCTTGCGGCGATGGATGACTAGCTAGTCTGAGACGTTGCCAGTTCGGTGGGCGGGCTACGCCATGCGACGTTGCCGCTGTTGTAGGTACCTACTCATGCCGGTGGTACTGACCGTGCGAGGTCCTTGGCGTTGTCGTGGCACGGCGCGCTCGAGGGGCACGCCGCCGCCATAGTGGCACGCCGCGTCGCACGGGTGTCCTATAGGCATGCTGTGGTACTGACCGGGCGAGGTCCTTGGCGTTGTCGTGGCACGGCGTGCTCGAGGGGCACGCCGCCGCCATAGTGGCACGCTGCGTCGCACGGGTGTCCTATAGGCATGCTGTGGTACTGACCGGGCGAGGTCCTTGGCGTTGTCGTGGCACGGCGCGCTCGAGGGGCACGCCGCCGCCATAGTGGCACGCCGCGTCGCACGGGTGTCCTATAGGCATGCTGTGGTACTGACCGGGCGAGGTCCTTGGCGTTGTCGTGGCACGGCGCACTCGAGGGGCACGCCGCCGCCATAGTGGCACGCCGCGTCGCACGGGTGTCCTATAGGCATGCTGTGGTACTGACCGGGCGAGGTCCTTGGCGTTGTCGTGGCACGGCGCGCTCGAGGGGCACGCCGCCGCCATAGTGGCACGCCGCGTCGCACGGGTGTCCTATAGGCATGCTGTGGTACTGACCGGGCGAGGTCCTTGGCGTTGTCGTGGCACGGCGCGCTCGAGGGGCACGCCGCCGCCATAGTGGCACGCCGCGTCGCACGGGTGTCCTATAGGCATGCTGTGGTACTGACCGTGCGAGGTCCTTGGCGTTGCCGTGGCACGGCGCGCTCGAGGGGCACGCCGCCACTATAGTGGCACGCCGCGTCGCACGGGTGTCCTATAGGCATGCTGTGGTACTGACCGGGCGAGGTCCTTGGCGTTGTCGTGGCACGGCGCGCTCGAGGGGCACGCCGCCGCCATAGTGGCACGCCGCGTCGCACGGGTGTCCTATAGGCATGCTGTGGTACTGACCGGGCGAGGTCCTTGGCGTTGCCGTGGCACGGCGCGCTCGAGGGGCACGCCGCCGCCATGGTGGCACGCCGCGTCGCACGGGTGTCCTATAGGCATGCTGTGGTACTGACCGGGCGAGGTCCTTGGCGTTGTCGTGGCAGGAGCGCGGCGCGGCGCGGCGGCCGCAGGGGCAGGCGGCGCGCACGGCGGCGCGGCACGGCGCGCTCGAGGGGCACGCGGCGCCCGCGCTGCCCGCCGCCGCGGACGAGTGGCACGCCGCGTTGCACGGGTGCCCGCATGTGGGACGCTTCTCTGTGCACGGCTGGGTACATCTGGGGATAATAATAATAAATAATTCCGGACAGTCCACACAGCATCATCTAGCCCCAAGCTAAGCAGAGCTTGTGTTATGGGTACTAGATGTCTGATATACATAATACAATACAGTACATAGATAGATATTTTTTAGGTATTTTTTAGGTAGATAGGTACGTGTTAACACCACAAAAAAAGGAGTGGAAGGATCGACGTTAACACACAGCGTTAAACTTGTCTCTTGTACTTGATAATTAAAAAAGTGTAAACCAGGCGTAATGACGGTATGGAATGTACTAATGCTCTGATATACACCTCCCTTCATACCCTTCGCTTATTTAGCTTGTTTAAAAACTATAAACAGTCTGCTAAGCTTTAAAGCTGGAATCTGAACATCATCAATGAAGTTGAAGTCAACAAAATACGCATCATTATTGATACCTCTATTCAATTCATTTATTCTATTAAATAGACATACATTAAAATGCAATATCAAGTAACAAATAACAATCATTAAATAATAATTAAAACAGATTAAATCAATTATTATGTTTCCAAGCATCTTTATCTGAAAGGAAATGTATGCTTGTTCAACTTTTTTCAAAAATTTTTGAACATTCGTTCTTTAAATTTAGTTACTTTCTCTGCCAATCAATAATAGAATTAATCCCAAAAATTAGCTTACCTTCGAAAATCTTGTAACAGGTTACACTAGCCTATTTTGAAATATCTTATCTTACTGGCTGTCTGAATATTTACAGGCCTTATCGTAAAATTTATAAACGGGAGTAAAGCTATCAAAATGAACATTGTAAGTTGAACTCACTTGCCAGCGTCGCAAGGTCCCTTGTGGCACGTCTTGATGCAGTTGTGCTTCCCGCAAGGCAGCGGCTTGCCGCACGGCAGACCGCAAGAGAACTCTTCTAACGAACACGGGATGGTCTTCCTCTCCTGTGCAGTCAAATAACACTAGTGAGTGGGGAGTTGGCAACATTACTGGGTTCGTCGCTTCTTTGAGGGGCGCGGAGGGGTTTCAAGGACCCCTATGTAGTGATATTTTAGTTTTAAGGTATAAAGATAGATAATAACTTTATTGCACCATCAAAGTTATAAACAATATATATACATATATTGTTAGTGGACCGTAGAATAAGTTATATAAGATCTTTCTACTTGTTCTAATGTTGTCCGAAATAAATGACTTTATTATTATTATTTATTACTGGCGACCCGCCCCGGCTTCGCCCGGACCTTCCTCTTGAATCACTCTATCTAATAAAAAAATATATACCTCGTGTCCGCCGTAGCACCTCTTGGTGGTGAGCACGACGCAGGGCGGGCACTCGCCGGAGTGGCACGAGTGGTGCGGGGGGTGGCTGCAGGCGCGGGGGCGCGGGCAGGGCCGCTCGCAGGGGGGCGCGCGCGCGCCGCACGCCACGGGGGGCATCAGTACTGCCGCGCCGCACTCGCATCGGAGCTCGTCGAAACCTGTCACAACATGTCTCGATCAATGGATGATAAACTTCGATCAAATATACCTACCCTAGATGCAAGTTTCCATAATAACATATCATCAATATCAGCCATACCCATATTAGTCCACAGCTGGACATAGGCCTCCCCTAATGAGCGCCATAGCTATAATAACAAATAAAAAATATATAAATAATTCACAAAAACGGCTTGAGTTTACTACATCTTTCTACGAGATATGCATACTTAGAGATAACGCTAAATAATAAACAAAACCATTTCAATTTTGAATAATAATCAACCATATTGCAGCAATATTAGGTGTAGTTTTCTACAATTACCTAACGACGAGTGAGTCCGTCAGTTAGATTTTAAAGGAATATTAGCATAACAAGGAAAAAGCGCATTAGGTCATCCCATGCAAAAAAGTGTCCCACGGTGTGACGTCACGCGAAACTTTAATAGACGATATAATCATAATTTTTTGTATGACTGACAAAATAATGATAAGTATTAAATATTATGAGAAAATTTTCTTGACGGAATAATTTGATTTTTTTTGAGACACCCCTATTTCAGCAGAGAATAACGGAATAGAAATCCCCAGCGAATTTGACGTTCAAGATTTATCTAGAATCTAGATGTCAAAATATTAAAGATGGCGGCTGTCAGGTTGTATACGTACTGACGCGCGGGCAGGGCGGGCAGTGACCCGTGTGGCAGAACTATGTAGATGTCAAATATTAAAGATGGCGGCTGTCAGGTTGTATACGTACTGACGCGCGGGCAGGGCGGGCAGTGACCAGTGTGGCAGAACTATGTAGATGTCAAATATTAAAGATGGCGGCTGTCATTTTGTATACGTACTGACGCCCGGGCAGGGCGGACAATGACCCGTGTGGCAGAACTATGTAGATGTCAAATATTAAAGATGGCGGCTGTCAGGTTGTATACGTACTGACGCGCGGGCAGGGCGGGCAGTGACCCGTGTGGCAGAACTATGTAGATGTCAAATATTAAAGATGGCGGCTGTCATTTTGTATACGTACTGACGCGCGGGCAGGGCGGACAATGACCCGTGTGGCAGAACTATGTAGATGTCAAATATTAAAGATGGCGGCTGTCAGGTTGTATACGTACTGACGCGCGGGCAGGGCGGGCAGTGACCCGTGTGGCAGAACTATGTAGATGTCAAATATTAAAGATGGCGGCTGTCAGGTTGTATACATACTGACGCGCGGGCAGGGCGGGCAGTGACCCGTGTGGCAGAACTATGTAGATGTCAAATATTAAAGATGGCGGCTGTCAGGTTGTATACATACTGACGCGCGGGCAGGGCGGGCAGTGACCCGTGTGGCAGAACTATGTAGATGTCAAATATTAAAGATGGCGGCTGTCAGGTTGTATACATACTGACGCGCGGGCAGGGCGGGCAGTGACCCGTGTGGCAGAACTATGTAGATGTCAAATATTAAAGATGGCGGCTCTCAGGTTGTATACGTACTGGCGCGCGGGCAGGGCGGGCAATGACCCGTGTGGCAGAACTATGTAGATTTCAAATATTAAAGATGGCGGCTCTCAGGTTGTATACGTACTGACGCGCGGGCAGGGCGGGCAGTGACCCGTGTGGCAGAACTATGTAGATGTCAAATATTAAAGATGGCGGCTCTCAGGTTGTATACGTACTGACGCGCGGGCAGGGCGGGCAGTGACCCGTGTGGCAGAACTCCTCGCAGCGGTGCAAGCCGCACGGTAGCGAGCGCGCGCACGTCACGGTGCAGCGGTGCGACGTCGCGTCGCAGCATGCCGTACGGCAGCGGTGGCGGCCGCACGACAACTTCTAAAACACGGACGATATGTCACTTTAATTTTATATATTCATACGTCTGCAAAGACAGGTTTTGTATTAATATAAGAATAATTTTAAGATATAACCTGAAATCGAATGAATAAATGAATGAATATGAATATGATGATAGTGAAAAATCAGGGGGTGTTTCATTATGACATAGGAGATTTGTAGGATGAAGGATGATGAAATTTAACACTTCGTGATAAATGATAAGATGATAGTAAGGATGGGAGCGACAAATGAGACCACCCGAGTCCGTGTCAAAACGTAAACTGTTTTATTAAATGATACTTATGCTAGGTACACAATGCGAGCGTCTCGTGCGAACCGCCGCAAAATAATGTACTTGACTGTACAAGATTCGCCGCCTATATCGTGTGACGTCACAATGTTGTTCAAATACGGTTTTGTCCGATTCCAAGCCGCTGTCTTGTCTTATCTGTGTGGACAAGAAAGCAGTGTTTCACAGTGAATAAAGCCGTAGGAAGACTGTACTGACAGGAACCCCGGTATAGTCAGGCCACCTTTTGTCGGAAGAGTTAAAAATTACAATTTACAAAATGTTTAAAGAGCCTTTTTACCTCCTATCCTTAATACCCGAATACCCAAACGCCACTCAGATTCTGATCAGATCTAAAGAGACACATGTCGCGAATTTTGACAGTTTTCAATGAAATTTTGTCAAATATTCGTCTTATTTTTGACGTTTTTTGTCTTCTCAATCGTCAATTTTGTGACCCTAATGATATACACTTATCACTACATAGTATAAAACAAAGTCGCTTTTTCTGTCTCTATTTCCCTAATATCGTTTTGACTGCTTAAATCTTTAAAACTACGCAACGGATTTTGATGTGTTTTTTTTAATAGATAGGGTGATTCAAGAGGAAGGTTTATACGTATATAATAAAACCGTGCGAAGCCGGGGCGGGTCGCTAGTTGATTTATAATTTGTATTGAGAAGTGCTTAGAAGTGATTTGCGTTTGGTTGGTCTGTCGCGACTTACCTTGTTACATTTCTTTTGACAGAGTACGTTGTTGATCAATTCCGCGAGCTCGCCGCAGGGCACCTCGCGGCTCGAGTGTCCGCACCGACACTGCACTAACGTAGTGTCGGAGCACACGGGGCAGGCACCTGTATTATTTATTGACGTCATTAGAACTGCCCTTAGGCCAATTATACTAATTACAGTAGGTATATATTAAATTTAGTTAGATTATGTACATCCTACTAATATTATAAACGCGAAAGTTTGTAAGTATGGATGGATAGATGGATGGATGTTTGTTAATCTTTCACGCAAAAACTACTGAACGGATATAGATGAAATTTGGCACAGTGATAGACTATAGTCTGGAATAAGAAATAGGCTATATTTTATCCCGGAACCACCATCGGGACGCTATTCTAGCCTTGTCCAGAAATTTCGAGTCTATTCTAGAACAATCCAAAGCAGTGACGTACCTTCATGGCAGACCAGCTTGCAGAAGTGCTTGTCGTTCGTGGGACCGCAAGGCAGCGCCTTGGCGCAGATGTTTCCGCAGAGAGGGATCGGGTCGGAGCAGGTTTTACGCGCGCTCGTGTCGAGTCTGTAATCGTTTATAATTATAATCAATATAAATCTTACTATTATAATAAATGGGAAAGTCTGTGTGAATGTTTGTTATAAGTAATCTTTGTAACTACTTAAGTTATTTAAATGAAATTTGGTATGTAGATAGTTTAGGAACTAGAATAGGACATAGGCTATTAATTAATTTGGACATTTTAACCTCTGAGGGGGATAAATAGGGTGGTAAAGTTTGTATGGTAAATATTTTTTCCTTGGTTCGTTTCGTTTTCCGTGGCACTCAAAACTCGGTATACTATATCGGTAACTATGGAGTGAATAATTAAACACATATTTTTTATTTTTACACAATAACCCCTAGGGGGTGTGGAATAAATTTCTGAACTTTGTACGAAAAAAACTCTGGTGCGCGGACGAAGCTGCTGGGAGCATCTAGTCATTTATAATACTGGACAACTCGCACAGATCAAGCTCCGAACTAAGCGGGCTTGTGTTATGGGTGTTGTGTTATTAGATAAATAATTAGTGTTGGACAATCCACACATCACCATCTAGCCCCAAGGTCCAACTATAACTATCAATACTATAAAATGGATAAAATTGATGATAACAATGCTTTGGTTGGATGTCCAGTGGTGAGATGGGGGTGATATCGCAAGCGTTGTAGTAAAACTTGGATAAGACCAACAAAGACCCATATCGCAAGAGGTACCTAAAATAAGTAAATTTTGAATTGTACATCCTAGCCTTTTTTTTACGGCAACAGGTCCAAGCTGAGCAGAATTTCTATTTATAGAAGTGGACAAGTGCTAGTTGATAGAGACGATAGTCGCTTGTTTTCTTTGAACGTGGGCAGAACAAGAATTCAGAGAATCTGTAAAAACTGGTTCATTTCAGGCCCTCGAGAGCGTATTCTTATTTCAAATTCCATTTCCTGTGTTGCCTTATATCTAGGATAGTCTCTATTGTAATACTAACTGCATCTTCCCGCACGGGCACGTAGGCACGGCTTGCGGCAGTAACGCGCACGGCTGGCACGGCGGCGCGTGGCACGGGGCACGGCACACGTGCGCGCCGCACGCCAGGATGCGGCCGCACGGACGCTCGCACTCCCACTGCGTCTTGCTACCGGTGTCGCGAGTGCACGGGACCGTGCGTTCCGTGGCGGCTGGGCAGTAGCATACTGGAAAGAAGTTTTGTTTGTACATCAAGTAAATCAATATCTTAGGTTTAAAGAACTTTATTCTCATACAAAGTCACAAATAGTTTCTTATAATGAGATACTTAACTAAAGAAATAATCTAGGTTTTATAATGATTTTTGTATACCTCTGGTACCTTAAATACATTTTAGGTTAATACTGTGCATTGGTTTCTGTTATACATATATTTAATAACACGGTATACTGTTATAATAATGTATATGTAATATTTCTTTATGCTGTCAAAATAAGCACTTAGACAAGTCAAATTTTAAATGATAGGTATATGAAATAATATAAAATAAAGAAATAAATAAAGTGATAATTGATTTCCCCTTCGCTTCAATCTTTTGTCCACAAGTGGAAGAAGCGAAAATAAACCACTAGCACGTGTTTAACTTATGTGTCTAATATTTGTCTTATAAATAATTATCAAATATTGTCGGTGTGGAACTTAGCGAAATCTGGTCATGCATTACCGTCATTGATGTTATCATTTATGGAGTAATAAGCTTATAGATAAAATGCCTATATAGAATAGAAGAGGCAAGACGGAAAGATATGGGTTTTTAACTCCAGCGCCAGGAAGGTAAGAACGCAGGGGGCGAATTCCACTAATGTCAAAACAAAGGTCTCAATAGTACCATTCAATCAAGATGATTAAAATAACGTTTATGAATTTGGTATTCTACTATTTTTTTGCGCTTGAAGAGACTTTCTTAATTAGAGGTAGAATGTCAAATTGGTAGTTATAATAGTAATCGTCACAGCCAGTGGCGGCGCTAGATCTCGCGTGGACGTCGGCGAAATTAGGTTCGCGAGGCCTCCTTTTTTCCCAATCAAGAAAATATTAAATTACGTAAGCCGAATTATAGATAAATAATATTATCAACAAATTTTATTAAACATTTTAAGGTCAGTTGGGGTAAGTGCGGCTATGGGGTAAGTGCGGCTATGGGGTAAGTGCGGCAAGCATCATTATTCAAGATATTAGCAATGTTATTGCTAAAACCGCCTATATAAACCGCCTACCGCCATAAGTCATGACAAGAGACACAAAATTAGTTCCCAGCAAAAAATTTGGGAGCGCCAATAGAGAGCGGAAATAGGAGTTATCGCCATTTTTTTTCTTACTCGGATTTTAACCACTGACTTGGGGTAAGTGCGGCACTATGCCGCACTTACCCCAAGTCAGTGGTTTTCAACCTTTTCAACCTTATGTTTTGGGAGTAAATGTATTGGTATTTGTTTTCAATATTTGGTCAGCCGGAGAAATCGTTAGAAAGACTGAATGTCGTTATAATAATATGCAAAATGAAAATTTTAAATCCGCCTTAATATTTCGAAGTTATGAAAGACTGAATCTAGAATATTAGGCGAGATTTATTTTGAAACATTTTTTTTCTTTGGCAACTTAACAAATTAAGTTTTTTTTAAATAATAATACATATAGTTACTAAATAAGTTTAGGAATTAATTGAATGTTATTAGCTTATAATTCTAAGAAAACAACGAATGCTAAAATTAAGCATAATTTTCTTATAAATATAAAAAAAATATGAAACTGAATTTATTAAATTATTTAGTTTAAAATAAAGTTTATTTTGATACTTTCTGTTCTACTTGTTTCTTTATTTTTGTGAATATTATATATGATTATAGTGATCTCAATAAGTTAAATTAATAAAAAATAATAACTCAAACTCTTTTTTCATGTAAATTCTTCAGTCAATAAAAGGGAACACATATTTTTTAAATTGATTGTTTTTTAAAGTGTACATAAACATCATCATTATGATCATTATTGTCAAAATAACAGTACATATATCCCATTACCTTTATCTTCCTTCTTGGGCAGTCAGGTATAAATGTTTAGTACCACTGGATAGCTTGTTCCTTAGGAATTATGCCAAACTTCCCCCATTTCATAACTTTCTAATTTTTTCGGTGAACCTTATATCTAGGATCCAAGAGTCGAATAGAGACTTCTACTTGAACGTTCTTCTTTCTGATATTCATGTTGAAATTAAAAAAAAGAGTCATGTACTGGCATTTGTAGACCCCTGCCGCACTTAGGGATGATTTATATTAGACCGGGGCCGGGCCGCATACGTGGCCCGGACGGGGCACGGATTTGAAACGTTACATACATTTTATATGAACCAGTTTATATTACACCGTGCATGATCCGTGTCCCGTCCGGGATGAAATGGATGGGCCTCGCTCCGGCCCCGCCCCGGCCCGGACTCGGCCCGGTCTAATATAAATCATCCCTTACCCGATTTCTTTGGGAAAGTGCGGCTATGGACATGCTGTTAAAAATCCAATGAAATACATAGAAAACTACTACAGAACTCTAAAATTGCAGGTTCCATTTGGAGATAATTCATCAAGGAACGTGGAAATGAAATAAATTATTTAAAAAATGTTCACAGTATAGGTAAACACAATTCGAGTGCAAAGTGAACTTAAAATAAAATACGCCGCACTTCCCCAACTGACCTTATTGTTATTAATCAAGTTTTATTGCTTTTCAAATGATGACAAAAGTTACCTACATAATTAGGAGTTAAAATAAACAAACTTTTCGGCTTTTGGCCTCGCTGAACTTTTTCAGGATTATTAAAAAGAAATTTTGTCCATGCGAGTCTAGTCTGCGAGTGTTGCGTTACATTCACAAAAGGAATGATTGTGTACGTTTCGCTCGCAGAATAAATACAAAAACGACAGGGGTATTCCCCGTCTCGCGCACGAAGTTGTTAAACTTTCATAGTGTTGCCAGACGATTCTGCCCGTATGTAAAGTGCCCATCGCAAAAAACGAGAAACACACTCACTTAAATCGCGCAAGTGTTATGTATGTATATTAAAATAAATAATAATGAATAACTAAATTTTAAATAATAAAAAAGTTTTGCGAGGCCCCCCCAAGCGCGAGGCCGTCGGCGGTCGCCGACGTCGCCGACGCCTAGCGCCGCCACTGGTCACAGCTATGAATGAACCTCAAAAAGTTTGTGCTAGTAGAATACTAAAAAGAGTTTAACACTGACATCTTGACACAATACTATTTAAATGGTGAAGCGATTTATTTAGTGGAATTCGGGCCCTGCTCTGATGCGTTCTATAACTAATCTTGCGTGACAGTCTTGTAATATGCCTATATGATAAAATGCCTATATAGAAAAGCAGAGGCAAGACGGAAAGTTATGGGTTTTTAACTCCAGCGCCAGGAAGGTAAGAGTGCAACTCTGATGCGTTCAATAACTAACCTTGCGTGACAGTCTTATCACAGGGAGCGCATTCTCCGTCGTGGCAGGTCGCGGCGCACTGGTGCACGTGGCAAGGGAGAGTGCGGTTGCAAGTGCGGCCGCAGACTTGAGCTAGTTTACTGCTGCACATTACGGAACGGGTCTCAGCGCCGCATCCGCATTGTCTAAAAACATACATCATCATTATAAACCGTTCATAATAATAGTCAAGTACTTGTCAACTTGTCAACCCGGTTTTACTTTTGGGTAAAGCCTATGCTTTGGTATTATTTGGTACCCTTTCGGTTGGAATTGAGATCTGCACTGACATCGTACATGAAAGTGCATTGCCTCCAGCATCTGTATGCCCTCACATGTCTTCATCCCATCTAGCCGAAGAGCACCCTACAAGAACATGTGACACCCAGCAGTTGAAAAGCTAAAAATCCAATACCTTGGTTTTTTTTAACAAGAACTTATGTACTTGCGGTTTTCATCCCATCTAGCCGATCCTACAAGAACATGTTAAACCCAGCAGTTGAAAAGCTAAAAATCCAATACCTTGGTTTTTTTAACAAGAACTTACTTGCGGTTTTCATCCCATCTAGCCGAAGGGCATCCTACAAGAACATGTTAAACCCAGCAGTTGAGACACTATAAATGCATCACCTTGGTGTTTTTGAACAAGAACTTACTGAGGATTATCTCTCAAAAGCCCTCATACTCGGGGAATATCTAAGAAATGAAAAAACATCGAAAAAAAATTTGAATTCGGCGGGACTTGAACCCGCGACCCTTCCTCAATCACATAGTATAAAACAAAGTCGCTTTTTCTGTCCCTATGTTTGACTGCTTAAATCTTTAAAACTACGCAACGGATTTTGATGCGGTTTTTTAATAGATAGAGTGATTCAAGAGGAAGGTTTATACATATAATAAAACCGTGCGAAGCCGGGGTGGGTCGCTAGTACGGAATATACCAACTGCGCCACAAATCCAAGTGACCTAGTCGAAAATCGTTGCGACTCTAGCGCCGTTAGCTCCACCTACAGGGGAAACATTGAGGTACTTACTTGCTAACAGTAGCCTGGCACGGCGGGCAGGGTCCCGGATGGCAGAGTAGCGTGCAAGGATGCGGGCAGGTCCTGTCGCGCTTGCACGCCTTGCCGCAGGTGTGAGCGGCGCTGCCTCGCTGGTACTCGGGCGAACGCATCGCGCCGCACATACAACGGTACTCCGTAGGGATTTTCTTGCTAATGTTCTGACAGGCAGGACAACGCCATTTGCCCTCTGAAAGACGAATTACAATACAATATAATCACACTTTATTGCACACCAAATAAACAGATAAAGTACAAAAATAAACAAAAACAAATACAGCTAATGTACAATGGAATAGCTACAGATGAAATAATATGCTAATGTAAATTACATGTCAATAGAGAAGTTTATATTATTATATTTGCATGAACATAGAGCTTACGATCTACAGACTTCCTCTTAAAATTTTTTGGAGTATTATCAGTTCGACAGTTATTCATAATGAAAATGGCGGACATTTTAAAAATAGTAACCACATTTTTGTCACAAATTTTATATGGTCAATAATCGTATTTGATTATTTAATTCCACTTTATTTTATTACCTAGTTGCACACGCGTTATCTTATCCCACAAAATATATGACTTTTGTACTATTTTTTATAATTTTAGTCGTAAGTTATTTTTGGATAAATTATTATAATCATCAAATGGAGATGATGAGTATGTATCTTGAGTTTTAGAGGGTTCTGTTAGCAACTGTCGTTATTTTAAAGAGAGGGAGCAGTTTTAAAATCACTTTGTATATATGCAACACTTTTTATAGGTACTTACAAAAGGAATATAAGTAACTTACCAATTACACTGCTCATGGCCCACTTCCTGATACATTTTAAATGAAGCACATGAAAGCAGTTAGAGCAGGACCACACAGGATCTGTCTGTCTCACTCTATCACAGCACACCAGGCACTCAAGAGTTCCTTTATCTAGTTGGTCTGTGAGACGTTCACGTTGAGTCATCTCTTTGTTAGCTGCAGAGTGAAATTAGACTTTATTAACATGTGCAAAAATCTTATAATTATGAACTGTCATTCCTTTAGCTAGATTTATTTATATTCTGAGCTGACTACTACATACAAGGAATATTGAATATAACTTACCAAAGTCAACCTTGCCTTTAAATTTAGGAGGACTGTATGTATTTTTCTGCTTGTCTTGTCTATCAAATCCCCTGTCTCTATCATATCCCTTGTCTCTTCCCCCCCTGTCATAAGCTCTTTCTGTTCTATCATTTTCTCGTCTTTCTCGTTCCTCTTTCTGACTGTAGCTATTAGCATATTGTTCATCGTCTTCCCTCCGGTCTCCTCGTGGTCGCTGAGTACCAGCCCAGTTTCTTTGCAACCGTCCAGAACCTTCTGCCCTTCCATAATTATCTCTAGAGCTATCACCCCTGGAAGCCTCCCCTCTTCTATAATTATCCCTAGTTGCCCCATCTGGCCAGCTATCGCTGTCTCGGTTTCTTTCATCAGTCCGTTCACAGTTTTCTCCACGGCCACCCCTTACTTCTTGATCTTTACTTAAACCACTATTGTAGAAAGTCCTATCATCTTTAGCTTTAGTTTTAGGATTACCCTTTGTTTGGTTACGACGTTCATTACGAGAGTCGTAGCGACTTGAATCTAACTCCCTTGATTCTTGGCCCCTGTCATTAGAATCATAATTTGAAGAATCTCTGTTTCTACTATTGGAATCATTGTTTTTCCTATTATCTTGGTTTCTATCATTATAATTTCTATACCTTGGTTCTTGATTCCTATTTGGACGTGTTTCTTGATTTCTGTTGATAGAATCATAGTTCCTTGGTCGAGGTTCTCGACTCACATTGTTTGATTCATGGCTCTGTTGATTTGTATCTTGGTTTCTACTATTATATTCATTGCCATGGGTGCTCACTTCTGTATTGGTGTCTTCATATCTATTATATCTACCATTACTTTCATTGTTTCGTTGTGAATTATCACGGTTGCGCCCATAACCTTTAGTGTTATCATGAACCCCGTTAGATACTGCTTTGTCTTTTGTTTCACTGCTTTTTTGTGGCCTCTGTCTCCAATTTCTATCAGATGAGCTACCATAATTGGGTGGTGCTTCATTAGTAGCATCTCTCACATCCTTGGAACTTATGGAAGACTCTGGAATGTTTTGGCTACTAGAAGGTCTAGGGAGTGAACCTTTAGGAACAAATTCTAATGCAGTAGCTGTAAGGTTAGATTTGAATGTGGTATTGCTAGAGTAAGTTGGTTCTGGTGGTGGGGCATTGAACTGGGTCTGTGGATAGGGGGCAGCTTCATTGGATGTACCTGGAGTCCCATAGTTCAAATTCTTGGGCTGTGTTTGGGATGAAGAAGGCATATAGTTATATTGACCAGAGGAATAGTTATCATATTGAACATTGCTGAAGGAGTTAGGTATTTGATTGTTAGTCTGAGGAGTAGTATTGCTGTTTTGCATCTGATTAAGAAATTCATTGAAACTCACATATTGACCATTGGCATCTGGCCTGTTGTAATAGGCTTGATTCATGTATTGGCTACCAGGGTCGCCGTTCCAGCCATTAGAGTCCTGCTGATATTGGTTGTTATAAGAGTATGAGTTGTTCCACTGAGACATCTTTGAAGGTTTTTGAATGTTGCTATTGTGTTGTGCAATTTTGAAAAATGAATAATGATGGTAATGTTTGCAGTTTTGTAGCGGCGATGTGTTGTTTGTTTACTTGGAGGTAAGTATGACCACAGGCCGAAGCCTGAGGCCTGAGAAATGCCCTTTGAGCGAACCTGAAATGATAGGAAACATTTATTCTTTACGTAGCGAAATCCTTTTAGCGACATGCGTTACTTTTGTCAGAAATTGAGAAAGACTACTACTCACCACCTGATTATCGAGTTGACTGGTTTATTTTTAAGTAAATATCTACAAATAAACGAAATAGAAACTAAAATAATTTAGGAAATTACAAAATTTCAGTAAAATAACGATGATGACAAGTGAAGTAAAATGAAATTGGTGACGGCGCGATGACTGACGGATTGAAAGGAATGGAAAGAAAGAAGGAGAGAGAGGTGGCAGGTGGGGAGCAAAGCGGGGGTTAG
Organism: Eupithecia centaureata; assembly: GCA_944547425.1. NCBI lineage: Eukaryota > Metazoa > Arthropoda > Insecta > Lepidoptera > Geometridae > Eupithecia > Eupithecia centaureata. The sequence goes on along the minus strand of OX155684.1, from coordinate 12,864,201 downwards.
TTGACGTTGATAATTTTTTGAATTGATTTTGACAGAACAAGACATCTGACAAAAACATGGTAGAATGTCTCAAACCCATTTCAATCATATTTTTTTTTTGTAACTTAAACGACATAGAAAGAACCTTGCCGGAAAGAAAAATACTGAAGCGCTCGTTCATGGGAAACAGATTGCTCTATTATACGAAAGGATTAAAGTGTGGGATTAAAATGAGTGGGATTGATTGAAGAGTGGGATTAAAATATGTGGGATTCATGGTGGGATTAAACTGAAGGATGAGAGGGATTACAAAAGTGTGATTTAAAGTCTCCACACACTGAAGCCGGAGGCGGAGCGGAGGCGAAGCGGCGGGCCGGTTTTCCGCCGCCGCCGCCGCCTCCGGCTTCAGTGTGTGGAGACCTTTAAGTGTGGGATTAAAGAGTGGTATTAAACAGCCTGGGATTGAAATGTGTTGTTTTAAAAAGTGTGGATTTAAAGTGTAGGATTAAAAAGGCTGCAATTTAAAAGTTTGGGATAACAAGTTGTGGGATAAAAAAGTGTGGGATTAACGATTGTGGGATAGATGAGTATTGGTATAAAAAGCGGGATTCAAAAGTGTAGGATTAAAAAGTGTGATAGTTAAGAGTGTGGAATTAAAAAGTGGGATTGAAAAATGTGTGTTTTGGCTAAAATTTGAAAATACTCTTGGTGGCCATTATTAGCGTTTCTGGCATAGGACCGTACGTAGCCTACCCCGGTCCCCGACTCACCCTAAAGCCACATATAGATTATTTATTTTAAAAATATGAAAATTAGGCATTAGGTACCTAAGTCAAAAAGAGATGTAGGTATTGCTCATGGTGGCCACCAAACTCTATTTTTGCATCTCTAACTAAACCATAGGTACAAACATCAGACCCATCAAGTGCGAGAACTATATTATACCTAAATATATTATACTATAAATACTAGTAATATATTTATTAATCTGGGAATGCGAGTGTGACTCGCGCGCCAAGGGTCTCCAACTTTTAATAACTTTTATCAATTAATATACCTACCTAGGTACCTATCCTATCTTATCTTACTTAAAACAATATGTTGGCTAGTTATGTATTAGTATATTAATCTACTTTACTAATACACAACATGTGTTACATTTTCATGTGTTATGATTCATGAATAAATAAATAAATTTACTGTGAATTGAATTACCTTTAGACTGTTTGCAACCGTCTGCAGTTAGCTCAATGGTTTCAATTGTAAATACTAGTTGTAATTTTTCTATTCCTTGCTTGTAATTTTCGTTGTATAAAGTCGCTTTCTCTGTCCCTATGTCATGGTGTCCCTTTGAACGCTTAAATCTTTAAAACTACGCGACGGATTTTGATGCGGGTTTTTTAATAGATAGAGTGATTTAAGAGGAAGGTTTATACGTCTAATAAAACCGTGCGAAGCCGGGGCGAGTCGCTACTTCGCTAGTCACTACATAGTAGGTATAAAACAAAGTCGCTTTCTCTGTCCTTATATCCCTATGTCCCTTTGTATGCTTAAATCTTTAAAACTACGTAACGGATTTTGATGCGATTTTTTTAATAGATTGATTCAAGAGGAAAGTTTATACGTATAATAAAACCGTGCGAAGCCGGGGCGGGTCGCTAGTATATTATAAACTAAAGTTTGTAAGGATGGATGGATGGTTGGATGTTTTTTACTCTTTCCCGCAAAAGCACTGAATGGATATGGATGAAATTTGGAACAGAGATAGGTTATAGTCTGGAATAACACATAGGCTATATTTTATCCCAGGATCCCCACGGGAACGGCAATTACGCGGGTGAAACCACGAGGCGCTGCTAGTTACAAATAATCCTACAAAAATAATATATGTGAAAGTCAGTGTGAATATTTGTTAAAACGTTTCTCCTACTCCTATTTAAATATGGTAGGTACAAAGTTTAGAATCTAGAATAGGTGGTATACATAGGCATATAATTTCGAAAATTAACTTCTGAAGGGGTTAAAAAGGCTGGTTAAGTTTCTATGGAAAATTATTATTCCTTGTCAAAACTGTCAATAATTAAACACATATTTTTTATTTTTACAAAACTTCCCATATGTAGGTATGCAAAAATTCTGGATGAATAACATAATAGTTTTTTAATTATACATATTAGTATACTTACCTGCGTACATATTTTTCCTCCTTTTTATTTCTGGATTTCGTAGCATCGCATGACTTAGGTACTGATAAAAGTGGCATGGAAAATGGTGTTAGGTATTAGCAATAGTACCAACTAGCTACCTAATTATAGTAGATAATTATCTACTGGGTAGAGCCGTTAATAGCATGTGAAAGCCCGGCAAAAGGTTCAATTTCCCCTGCGCTTTGTACCTACACGGTAAAAAATAATGATCTACTAATACCAACAAATAAGTAGGTACTTACCTATAAACGCTCCAGTTCTTTGGTGCCACAACGCGATGAGCGCTTATTGTCTATTCAAAACGCTTTACAAATAAAATAAATAGTGAATGAATGATCATAGTAACCTTGGCATAATTTTGAAGAAAAAATACTTAGTTCGTAAAGAAAACAGGCGATATCATCAGTTGTTCATTGGTTTAAAATCAGTCAGTGGGTCACAGCGCAAAGTAGGTTTATCTGTGCTTAGCTTTTGGGTTAAAGTAAAAGGGTTTATAGTTGATCTTTATCAGAATCTCAATAACTATTTAACGGGTACTTATTTATCGTATCATATTTATATAAACTCACTTTTCTCGGAGTTTCGACAGGTTTATACACTGTCGTGGATACGGGATGACTGGAGTACTAACTATAGTAAAATTGTGTTCTGATCGTGTAAGTTTAAAAATGGAATTTTGGAATTTTTGGAAAATTACTGCTTTCATTGAAAAAGTCTTTCTTCAGTGTATCATGTGCGAGACGTGCCTGTGATGAGTCGAATGGGGTGCACTGGAAGCTCTCCCAAGATAGGAGTATCTGCAGACTCTGTGAGTGCTTAGTTTCAAATCTCATCAGATCAAGTCTTCTAAAATAGTATAAGCTCTTCTAAGAATTACTTGCGTCGTCACTCCATAGACTCTAGACTACCAACGAGCAGTGTTAATACTTAAGTATTCAAAATCATGGTTGGTAAAGAGAAGCTTTTGAAAAGCGTATTTTTCTTTGCTGTGACTGAACCTACATCTAGTTTTATTACTCGTAGAGGAGCGGTGAATTATTATCCTAATCATCTCATCACAGTATTGCGTGATGAAGTAACATACAAACGTAAAAAGTTATGTAAAAGTGACGACTTATGTCCAAACTTCTGCCTTTATTTTTAGGTACTGTTATTATTAAGGGGAGGGGAGGCCTATGTCCAGCAGTGGACTAATATAGGCTGATGATGATGATAATTATCATTAACAGGTAACCAACTCGCAGAAGCATCCCAATGAAGAGACAGTGGTGGCGGCCCTTGCGCGCATCGACAGTGAGATCATCGATGGCGAGCGTGCGATGCCCGCCGCACGGCTGGTGGTCGTCGACGCTGAGCTCGAGACCATTCAGCAGGTATATACATCGCACATGGCCGTGTGGTGCCGGCTTAGAATAGCACTACCCCAACTCTTCCCGTGGGTGTCGTAAGAGGCGACTAAGGGATATACCGGGGGGTGGGCAGCAGCACCCCTCTAGAACAACCCCACCATCAAACTGCGATCCCCAACCCGCATGCCCAGCGTGGGGATTATGGGCATTACCCCTTAATGAAAAACACAGCCAAAAATCGGCCCCTAGTTCCCGGCCGCCTCGCTATTCCTGGCCATGGTAGCGGTCATGGTAACGGCGGGGCAGGGGGTGCTAAGAATCACCGGTATTCAGGCTACCACACGCTTTCTAAAATGACCCTGGCAACGTTTAACGGACGCACTCTGAGGCTTGACCATCATCTAGCGCAGTTGGAAGTGGAGTTAGAGAACATTAAATGGCATGTTCTCGGGTTATGTGAAGTCCGTAGAGAGGGGGAGGACACCGTAACCCTAGACTCAGGCCATCTTCTCTACTTTCGTGAGGGTGATAAAACATCCCAGGGTGGAGTAGGTTTCCTCGTCAATAAGGCCCTCTCTAGCAACGTTCAAGAAATCTCCAGTGTGTCGACCAGGGTAGCGTACCTGATCCTTCGGCTTTCCAAGCGGTATAGCATGAAGGTAATTCAGGTCTACGCACCGACCTCGGCACACTCGGATGATGAAGTGGAGGATATGTACGAAGACATATCCAAAGCCTTACACAACACCACTAAGGCTCACTTCAACGTTGTTATGGGGGACTTTAACGGCAAGGTGGGAATCCAGACTGGCAATGAATCCCGAATAGGCCCGCATGGTTATGGAATCAGGAATCACAGGGGGCAAATGCTTGTCAACTTCCTTGAGAAAGAGGGACTGTTCTTAATGAACTCCTTCTTTAAGAAACAGCCTCAAAGGAAGTGGACGTGGCAAAGCCCCGACACTGTGACTAAAAATGAGATCGACTTCATCATGACGGATAGCAAGCACATATTCAGAGATGTCTCAGTGATCAACAGGTTCAATACCGGATCTGATCACCGAATGCTCCGAGGCACTCTGAATATCAACTTGAAGCTTGAAAGACACCGTCTGATGAAGTCCACGCTCCGACCAAATCCAATCCAAATCATGGCGGGCACCGAGAAGTTCGAGCAGCTACTCGGAGACAGATTTGTTGCCTTGGAACCCACTGATGACGCTGACGAGAGCCTACACAATCTGGTCGAAACGTTGAGGGATGAGGGCATTAAGTTCTGCAAAAAACAGCGAACTGGCAAGAAGTCCAAACTCTCGGATGAGACTCTGGATCTGATGACAAGAAGACGGGAAACCACCCAAGTGTCTTCGGCAGAGAGGTCAGACCTGAACAAGCGAATTGCGAAGATGGTACGGCGCGACCTTCGGAGCTCCAACACACGCCTCATTGAAGAGGCGATAGAGCGAAACCGAGGGTCCAAAGTATTCACTCAGCAGCTTGGCAGGAGCCACCTAACGAAGATTAAAACGCGCGATGGGAGGACCGTACTGTCGAAACCGGAGATTTCAGCCGAGATAGAGGATTTTTATGGCCGTCTGTACACTGCACATGCCCCTCGTTCCCGACGAGATGACCTTGATTCTAGAGCCACCCTGACACGCCACTACACCGACGAACTGCCAGACATCAGTCAAGACGAAATCGTGTTAGCTTTGAGGCAGCTTAAAAATGGAAAAGCCCCCGGTGAGGACGGTATAACTTCAGAGCTTCTGAAGGCAGGAGGAGCCTCCGTTATACTGGAGCTACAACACCTCTTCAATACCGTCCTCCACAGTGGGAGAACTCCTAAGGCGTGGAGCGGGAGTTTGGTGGTGCTCTTTTTTAAGAAGGGTGATAAAACTCTCCTTGAAAATTACAGACCCATCACACTCCTGAGCCACATCTATAAGCTGTTCTCACGAGTGATCACGAATCGTCTCGCCAGGAGACTTGACGAGTTCCAGCCACCGGAACAGGCCGGGTTCCGCGGAGGATATGGCACCATAGACCACATACACACAGTGAGGCAGATTATACAGAAGTCCGAAGAGTATAATCAGCCCCTGTGTCTCGCTTTTGTGGACTATGAGAAAGCCTTTGACTCCGTCGAAACCTGGGCTGTTCTGGAATCCTTACAGCGATGCCAAGTAGACTATCGTTACATCGAAGTGCTGAGGTGTCTCTATGAAGCTGCCACTATGAGTGTCCAAGTACAGGACCAGCAGTCTAAACCTATCCAATTGCGCAGAGGAGTGAGACAGGGGGATGTCATATCCCCGAAACTGTTCACGAGCGCATTGGAAGATATGTTTAAGACGCTGGACTGGAAAGGTAAGGGCATTAACATAAACGGCGATTACATCTCACACCTGCGATTCGCTGATGACATAGTCGTAATGGCGGAGTCGCTAGAGGAGCTGACCCACATGCTGGACGGCCTAGCTTCAGCCTCGCGATGTATCGGTCTTGGCATGAATTTGGATAAAACCAAAGTCATGATCAATGGCCACATTGTTCCGGGACCGATCGTCGTAGATGGTCACCTTCTTGAAATTGTTTCCGAGTATACTTACCTTGGGCAGATTGTACAGCTAGGTAAAAACAATTTTGAGAAGGAGGCCAAGAGGAGGATCCAGCTAGGCTGGGCAGCATTTGGGAAACTACGTCAAGTCTTCTCTTCATCCATACCGCAATGTTTGAAAACGAAAGTTTTCAATCAGTGCGTCCTACCCGTAATGACCTACGGAGCTGAGACGTGGACACTCACGGTAGGGCTGGTCCATCAGTTCAAAGTCGCCCAGCGAGCTATGGAAAGAGCTATGCTCGGAGTCTCTCTGAAGGATAGAATTCGTAACGAATACATCCGACAGAGAACCAAAGTTATCGACATAGCTCAAAGAATTAGCAAGCTGAAGTGGCAATGGGCCGGCCATATCTCGCGAAGAACCGACAACCGTTGGGGTAAACGTGTTCTTGAGTGGAGACCGCGACTCGGTAAACGTAGCGTAGGACGCCCTCCGGCCAGGTGGGATGACGATCTGCGAAAGACTGCTGGCAGATGCTGGATGCGTCAAGCTGAAGACAGGGCGCTATGGCGCTCATTGGGGGAGGCCTATGTCCAGCAGTGGACTAATATAGGTTGATGATGATGATGATGATGATACATCGCACAGGTCCGTCCAGTATAAAGCACTTAGGAGACTAATGAAGAGACAGTGGTGGCGGCCCTTGCGCGCATCGACAGTGAGATCATTGATGGGGAGCGTGCGATGCCCGCCGCACGGCTGGTGGTCGTGGACGCTGAGCTCGAGACCATTCAGCAGGTATATACATCGCATAGGTCCGTCCAGTACAAAGCACGTAGGAGACTAATGAAGAGACAGTGGTGGCGGCCCTTGCGCGCATCGACAGTGAGATCATTGATGGGGAGCGTGCGATGCCCGCCGCACGGCTGGTGGTCGTCGACGCTGAGCTCGAGACCATTCAGCAGGTATACATCCCATAGGTCCGTCCAGTACAAAGCACGTAGAAAACAAATGAAGAGACAGTGGTGGCATTAACGCTCGTGCGGATAGATAATGCTATGTAAATGCGTTTATTGTATCAGTTATGTCCATGTACCGTAGGTCCATCCAGTGTAAACCTCGCAGTATATGAATGTCGCGCGCATATTATTATTGTAATTGTAATTTGTATCATTTTTAGTTACCACCACATGCCGTACCACTTTTGACGGGCACCTGACTTCTTTACAGGAAATCAACTCATTTGAAGAGAACACAAGAACTTTCACAAAGGACAACTATGCACAAACAATGCATCAGGTTAGTATCACGAGCCTTGAGTAAAATGAAAAACCGGCCAAGCGCGAAGTCGCGAAGTCGGACTCGCATACGAAGTGTTAGATATAATAGGTTAATATCTATAAAAAAAATCTCGTTGTAAGAGAGCCCCCCTTAATATGTATTTTATTCTTTTATTAGAAAGTATTTGCAGTTACCTCCCCCTACCCATAACTTTTATCCCTAAGGGTTTATACAAACCCAGTACAATCCAATAGGATGAAAAAGTTGGTTACAGCCACGTTACAGCTATAAAAAGTCGTATTTTAAAATAAATTCAAATTCAGTTACTAAAAATGAAGACTGTTTTTATGTAGATGAGAATGGACCAATGACGATTGGATATGTATTGACATGGATCAATTGAGCTACCTTTAGACTGTTTGCAACCGTCTGCAGTTAGCTCAATGGTTTCAATTGTAAATACTAGTTGTAATTTTTCTATTCCTTGCTTGTAATTTTCGTTGTTAATAAAGATTATTTTATTGGATATGTTTAATGATGATTAATTTTCCAGATGTTTGTGAGTTTGGATCTCTACAGGCGTCCCGTTCTGGCCACCGAGAACGAAGACTTTATCGCTAATGTTAATAGAAAGGTAAAGTCTTCTATTACAGGCTTAAAGCTGATATATATGCTCCGTGCTGTAGCAAAGTTAAGAAGTAAATAACGAAGCCGTAGCCGCACCGTGCTACGCCGTAGCCGAACCGTGCTACGCCGTAGCCGCATCGTGCTACGCCGTAGCCGCATCGTGCCACGTCGTATTTTTGCAATGGTAAATTTCTACAGCAAATCTACCTGGTTTACACTTTGTTAAGCCGCGTACAGACTGCTGTAACGTAACATGCAATGTAACATGAAAGGAGCATTTCATAAGTGTGGACGCAGCGCGCGCACGAACTGAGCACGTACGTGTTCGCATCTTTTCCGGCATGCGCGCGGCGAACATAGCTCAGTCTGCCGAGAACACGCGGAGATAATTTATTATACTATTATTACTGGCTACGATGATTGTCGATGCTTCAATGATAATCATCAATCATGTGAAAAAAAAAACGTAACGTAAACGGCTCTGCTATAGCTGTGTTTTCTTCCATTCTTCCAACGTTCGCGCGCGTTCGAGAAAACAACCCGTCCACACTGGCGCTCCGCGCACACTGCGCGCCCCTTTGTGTTCGGCGAAAAAACCGACAAATGGCGGATCGCGGCGCGCACGAGTTGAATCTGTTCGTGCGCGTAGTGTGCGCGGTTCGTGCGCGCGAGGCGTCCACACTATGTGATTTCTGTTACATTGCATGATACATTGCGATAGTGTGGACGGCAAATTCTTTCATTGCGTGATACATTGCATGTTACGTTACAGCAGTCTGTACGCGGCTTTAAGTATCAATAAGTGCGAGTGATAAGTGCAAGTTTGAAGTGAAGAATAAAAACCAGCGTATTTATTTATTTTTTTAAATACGCTGATTTTTATTCGCTAAAGGCTAAAGCTTAAATGATAAGTTCAGATAACAAGTACAAGTGCGAAGTGAAGTGAATAGGAGCCGTGTCTACGTGAATACACTTAACAGTTGACACCAAAAAACACGTTAACTAATTATTTATCACTTGCACTTAACAAAGTGTAAACCAGGCATAAAAGAAGTTCTATGCCATAGCAATGCCGTGCTACGCCGTAGGTTTGTAATTTTAAGTTTCTACAGCAAAGCTTAGGAAGTTCTACGCCGTAGCAATGTCGTGCTACGCCGTAGTTTTGCAATGGTAAGTTTCTATAGCAAAGGTTCTACGCCGTAGCAATACCGTCCTACTCCGTAGTTTTACTGCCACACGTTACTATTGCAAAGCTACGGGATTGCTCTACATATTGCTATAGGATAAGTTACGCGTAAAAGATTTTAAATTATATGGGTTTCTCAATTCATGTTCGAAGTTCGTCTCTGCCAAGTGCATGGTCGAAGCCTATAATAAAAATAAAATAGTTTATTTCTTTAATTAAATTGGAAATCCCCTTTTAAGTATAGAAATGCCTGTAGGGGGTTACGCTATTGAAGAGACCTCTAGAAGAAGAAGAATAATAATTACTTAATGACCTAATACATTCTATATTAATTTATTAATGCGTTTTTTACATTTATTTAATATTTTGAATGTTATTTCTGATTTTATTTATTTTAGCAAGGAAAGTATAATTACAGAAAGTCAAAATCAAAATCAAAGTGCTTCATTTCCTTTAGACCTTACAGGACTCTTAGACATGATGGGTAACTAACAGCTACATAATTAAAAGTTTCCACAAATAATAACTTAATTAAATGCTAATTAAATGTTAGTGTCGGTCAAAAATGTTAAATAAATAAATAGACGGCGCGTTTGGTTTTTTTTTTTAATTTGTTGCAAACGAGTTTGCTAGTCTGCAGTTGCTTATAAAATCATAACCTGTTGCTGTTAATGCAACATCATTGTATACCTACATTTCTTTTATTTGAATTCACTTTTTTTTCATAACAAAATCAAACAAACTCACACAACAAACATGCACTCATACCAGTCACACTCACTCATGCATTATATATAATTATGGCTTTCGTTATATAATTATAATTACGGCGCGTTTGATTAGTAATGAAAAAAAATTTAAACAATTTAGAATCCTATCAAAAAACAAGACGCTTGGTTTAGGTATTAAATCATTAAAGGATTTGCAAGCCCTTAAGATGAACGAGTTCTGCCTATATACTTCGTCCTCACCAGTGACTCATACATGAGATTAGACTTGCGAAGTAAGCCTATGTTTGTGCGGAAACCTATTAGCTCTAAAAGCTCTGGAAATTCCACTGTTCCATTTTCTAATAATTATTAGCTACCAAATAGAGACTATTATGACTATGAGAAGCCTATAATGAATGGAATGCCCAGGAGATGCACCGGCTGGAGCTTGGCTGGCTGCGGCGGCGGCTGACGGAGCTCAGCACCGAGAGGAAGGTTCTTCACTCGCAAATACTGCAGCTAAAGTCTGCTTACGAGCACCAACGTCAGCTGATTGGTGAGTGACTATCAATAGGAATAGCTGTTACTGTGGCTTCTGAAGCAATATTGTAGTCTGATATTTATTAAAGTGTTTACCATTCTTACAGAGTGTAATGCCTTAAAATTTACAAAAGACTCTACCATTGTTTTTGAGAGGTATTATCACTAATTCAAGTACCTATAATAAATTATAAACTACTTAAGTTAACTTAATTTCTTAATTGCATAGAGCTAGACAGATCATGAAAAAATCTAATATAGAAACTAGGAACTAAGCGTATTAGATGTAATAAGCCTAAAACCATACATAAGTTTAGTATTACCATTGAAGTTTTTTAATCAGCATTAATTCAAATTAGTTTAATAGCACCATACTATATTTAATATCCAAAACAACGATACATTGATACTGCCGCAGAATAAACTGTGTCACGTTCAGCCAGACCTCCACCTTTTCCGTTGAAAATCAATAAAACCTTTTTGCCAGGATCTATTTGGCGCAACGGCGCGCGCCCGGGCACCGCCCTAGAGGCAGCCCTCAAGAAGCGGTCGTCTCTCCGCGACGCGCTCGCCGCCGCCAGCGCGCGACTGCGCGCCGCCGCCGAGTACGCACACCGCGCCGTGCGCGTCTTGGACGACGCCATGCCCGCGTGGAAGCTCACTGCTATAGCTAAGTTAGTTATAAGCTGCCCTAAACTCTAGGGCCTATAGGTTCTCCAGAGCTTGTGGTGACACTGTTTAGGATATAGTACGCGGCGCAAACGCGTTTCGTTAATTCAGCAGATTACAGCGGCTAAGCCGAGCTCTCAGTGTCACACCTCAGTCACTCCAGCAACCTCCTTCAGAAAACACACAGCCTAATTAAGGTTTATAGATTATCGTAAATGTCATTTCTTGTATCCGTGTTTCTGTGTATTGAATAGACTGTATATCGCACAAACTATCTTTTATTCAACCAACCCATAGTAGCTACATAAAGACTTGTTACATAATTACATAAAGCTCATCCCTTCGTTTCAAAAGGCGCTATTAGGTATGCAGTTTGTTGCAGCAGGGCTAGATGATGATGAGTGAATTGTCTAGAAACATATATTTATTAAAAAGGGTTTCAACTGTAGAAGCGGCTGGGAGCGTACAAGCGGCTGCGCGGACGCATGCCGCCGACTAGTGGAGGCGCGCTGCCTCGAGCGCGGCGCGCGGCGCGTGCTACACGCGCACGCCGCGCCCCGCGCCGCGCGCGCGCTAAGACTAGCCTTGGACTACGCATTCACCGACGCTATGCATGACCACAAGTAAGTACCAGCAGGGGTCGGCAACCTTTTGAGTCGGAAGAGCTAAAAATTACAATTTACAAAATTTCAAAGATTTCAAAGAGCCACCAATTTTTTTCTTGCCAACAATAAATAGTAGGTACTAGCATAAATAAAGATTTTTGATTAAATAACTGGCTATTTATTCATATGAAAAATATTTATTTAAGTATATATTTAGGGTTTTTTCATAACGTATTAATTCGAATTCAGAACGATTCTTTAATAATGACTCTGGTGAGCGGGCGAAGCTGCGGGGCGCATCTAGTCTGATGGGGGTTCTTAATTGCTAATTGCGGTCAATGCAAGCTAAGCTAAAATAGGTGTTTAAAGTTGAACGAACTGAGTGTACTGCGATAGCTTGTACATAGTCACTACACTACATAGTATAAAACAAAGTCGCTTTCTCTGTCCCTATGCATAGAGTAACTAGTCCCTATGTGTGCTTAAATCTTTTAAACTACGCAACGGATTTTGATGCGGTTTTTTTAATAGATAGAGTGATACAAGAGGAAGGTTTATACGTATAATAAAACCGTGCGAAGCTGGGGCGGGTCGCTAGTTAATAATAAAATAGTACATTTACGTATACGTATACGGAACTAAAGAGCCGCGAGCTTCACATCCAAAGAGCCGCATGTGGCAGGTTGCCGATCCCTGAGCTAGACTGTTTTACGAGGTTAGTAAACATGTTCACATCTTTATATAAATATATTTTTTGCAGGTATCAAAAAGTGACTGAAACATTTTTGCAGTTCAAGGATGCTCTGGTACAGCTTATCGATTCTATACATCAGGTATAATAATTGTGCAACTGACTCTGCCCTTTCATAATTCCTACTTATAATCATAGACGAAATATTCTACTTAAAAATTTTGATCTGTATTCGAATTAAAAACTCCATTGAAAAACTTGTTTCAAACCTCAGGTTGTCAAAAGTTTTAAGGCAAGTCAAGTCACTCACGCGAGTTATCAAGTATAATCAATCAACTGAAATTGCAACAAACCTTTGAATACTTATTTTCTTAGAATCTATTTATCAAATGAACCCCGCATTGGTTAATCAAACAAATAAAATCATGTGTAACTGAGAGAATTTAAATAAAATAAGATGTTGAGGAACTTTCGCAAGTTTCTAAACAGCCGCGTATACCAAAAGTCACCAACACGGCATGCCTCTGTGGAGGTGTTTATCAATGGAAGAAGCGTTCAAGTTCCAGATTATTTTACCATAATGCAAGCACTGAAGAGGGAGAGGGTGTCGATTCCGTCGTTCTGCTACCACGAACGACTATCGATCTCTGGAAACTGTCGCATGTGCCTCGTGGAAGTCGAAGGATGGTGGAAACCTCAGATCGCCTGCGCAGTCGGAGTCAGCAAAGGCATGAGGATCAGGACGAACACACCCACAGTCAAAATACGCCAAGAGTCCGTTTTAGAATTCTTACTCATTAACCACCCGTTAGACTGTCCCATTTGTGACCAAGGTGGAGAATGTGACCTTCAAGACCTGTCCATGCTATACGGGAATGACAGATCGAGATTCACAGAATTACATTTTACGGGAAAGAGAGCGGTAGAGGATAAAAATTTAGGGCCGTTAATTCGTGGTGAGATGAATCGCTGTATCCATTGTACCAGATGCATAAGATTCAGTGCTCAAGTGTGCGGTATCGATGTCATTGGAACAACTGGTCGAGGTTGTGAAATGCTGGTCGGTACCTACGTAGACAAAGTATTCCTATCAGAGTTGTCAGGGAATGTCATCGACTTGTGTCCGGTTGGAGCTTTAACTGCAATTCCATATAAGTTCAAAGCTAGAGCTTGGGAACTTAACTGGGCAAACTCTATAGATATAACAGACGCTACGGGAACAAACATCTCTGTTAATTCTAGATTTAATAGGGTTCTAAGAGTTTTGCCAAGAGAACACGACGAAATTAATCAAGAATATTTATCAGACAAGGGTCGCTGGACAATTGATTCACTAGAAATGCAACGTTTGGTTCAACCGCTACAGAGACAATGTTCGGACCTGTGTCCTGTAGACTGGGAGTACGCCCTGAAGATGGCAGCCGATCTTATCAAAAGTGTTGAACCCAAGGAGATCCTGGCCATAGCAGGACCTCACACCAGTGTCGAAACTTTAGTCGCCGCTAAGGATTTTCTAAACGCATTGGGATCAGAAAACACCTTCATTGAACGTGACCTCCGTGGCACAGGCGCAAAGACTGACATCAGGGCTGCATATTCTATGGGCCACAGGCTTAGTGATGTTGCACAAGCAGACAGAATCTTGTTGGTGGGAACAAACCCACGATTTGAAGCTCCAATCTTAAACATGTGGATTCGTCAAGCATACCGAACTAACGAATGTGACATTTACGCAGTGGGCCCTAAATGTGACTATAACTATCACGTCAACTATGTCGGAGCAGATATCACAGATGTTGAAGCGGCGGGAAAATGCTTGAAAGGAGCTAAGAAACCTCTTATATTTATAGGAATTTCGCAACTGGAACAGACAAATGCCGATTTAATAATGAGTCAGCTGATAAAATGTATCAAGGGGATAGGTAATATCGACAAGGAATGGAGTGTGTTAAATATAGTAACACGGGAAGCGAGCTTCTCTGGAGCTCTCGAAGCGGGCTGGAAGCCTGGCGCGAGGACGTCTCTAGCAAAGATTAATCCCAGTTTAGTAATATCATTAGGGGCGGACGATATATTTTACCAATGGACTCCACATCCGAAAATCCCGGTAATCTACATAGGGTATCAAGGGGACAAAGGTGCGAAATTGGCAAGCATCGTCCTGCCGGGCAGCGCCTTTACCGAAGCCGGTGGGGTGTATATGAACATGGAGGGGCGCGCACAGGTCGCGATGCCGGCGGTGTCTCCGCCGGGCATGGCGCGGCCCGACTGGAAGATCATCCGAGCTTTGGCAGAATGCTGCTGTGTCAAACTAAAATACGATACCCATAGCCAACTCAGGTTAAGAATGGAAGAAGTCAGCCCAAATTTCAAAAATATGGGCCAATATGAGAGGAAAATGTGCACTGGCTTGATGTTTAAGCTTGTTCGTCAGGAGTCTCCGGGATCCGGGCCGTTCGAGGTGAAGATGAAGTATCTGAAGGACTACTATTGTTCTGAAATCTATAGTTCCAACTCTCTTACTATGATAAAAGCAGAAAAGGCGGCAAAGGCCTTTGAACATGCTAATTACAATAAAATCTGAATAAGTTGGTGGTACTTATGTACTATTTTTATCTTTTATTGAATGTGTCATCTTTCGTCTAGTTTGTCCTAAATATACATTATTTATACTTTCATCTTATTTTTTAGCTCAGTCTCCCTGGCCCGAGGTTTGTAACGCAATTTTGCATATCTTTTGTATTTTTTTACATTTTTGTGCGTTGCGGTGGTTGCAAACTGAATCGGACTAGGCCACTTAAAATATCTAACGTAGCTTTTACTTTGAATGTAATAAACAATCGTGGACAAATAGACAGTAATATATATTTTTGGCCGCAGATGGTAACCATAATCAAAGTGATAAAAGTTAACAGTAATTATATAATATATATCAAGCATCAAGCTTACCATTTCGGGGGAGGAAGATTTGAAACCCTCTATGGTCGTGTGGTGAACTTATAAAGGCTTTCACGACGGACCAGTACATTTTTGTATTGTTTTGTATTTATTTATTTCAGATATTCAAATAATCCATATTACATAATTAATAAAATTAAATCAAATTAAAAATAAGTCATCACTACATAGTATAAAACAAAGTCGCTTTTTTGTCCCTATATCCCTATGTCCCTTTAAATGCTTAAATCTTTAAAACTAAATCTAATCTCTAAAAAGAATTTTGATGCGGTTTTTTTTAACAGATAGAGTGATTCAAGAGGAAGGTTTATAAATATAATAAAACCGTGCGAAGCCGGGGCGGGTCGCTAGTAATATATATATCAGCATCCCTAGTTTTGATGACTATGTTGCACAGTGGCGGACGAACGAATGTCAGCTTGCGACTCAGTTGGTTGCGGCTTCAATTTCCGTCTTGGGACAAATGTTTGTACGATCTGCAAATATTTGTTTTAAGTGTTTTTTTTTTTTTTTTTTTTTTTATTACTAATAAGTAATTTTTTTTTTATAAGAATGCTGGCTTCTATTTTGGTCAACGAATTAGCATTGCCATTCAACGTGGCAATGCTGCCAGCATTCTGGGTACTTTGCCTTCTGGTGACGGCTTAGATTTTTAAGAGTTTGTTATAATTGTATATAATAATTTAATATGTATTTGGATATAAACTTTAAAATACAAATGATACTAATAAAATAAACTAATAAGTGTTTTTTATGTATAATAAAAAAAATCTATAAGTATGTATTGTATTGTATTAAGTTTATCAGTCGTCTAGTACCCATCACACAGGCTCTCCTTAGCTTGGGGTTACATGATGCTATGTGGTTTGTCCGGCATTATTTATTTATATGTATACACATTCGAAGGTTCTTCTCAACAACCTGGAAAACTTGGCTGAAGCTGAAAAGGACGTGGTGAGATGCCGTCGGGATCTACAGTCTGTTCGAGTCAACGCTATCGTGAGTAAAGGACTGGCCGAGCTACGGTACCAGTCCAGGTCGCTTTCTCATCTGAAGATACACGATGAAGAGAAAGGGTAGATTGTTCATCTGCGTAATATTTAACCTTTTAAATACTGATCTTGACATCTTCATCATTTTTAGCAGCATCTCCAGTTTAGAACAGCTTAATAAATCTTTCGTGCTTAATATCAATTAGATAAGATGCATAAGTGCATATATACAATAAGTGAATAAATACAGTAGATATTTTACATGTATGCCTAGTCATATAAAAGCTTACTTAATTTATAATGAATTCATCTGTGTTAAATGCGAATAAGTAGCCTGTTATTGTGTTTTTTTATTGTATTTTGTTTGTTTATGTTTTTTGATGGCCACCTGTTATCTTTACACATATAAGAATTAGAATTAGAACTGTACTTTTATATTTTCTTCATTTGGTAGATAAGTGTATAAAAAAGACCAATTCAAGTTGAAGGTTATTGTATGAATTCATGGAAAAAAATTGTGTGAATCAAGATTTTTTATCGATTGTACAAAAGAGGAATTGTACGAACTGCCCAGGAATGATAGAAATTATTAGCAATTACCATTCCAATATAATTTTTCTAGTACATTTTTAGGATATAATTTTATATTACTTAGAATGCTACGAGTATAATTACATTATCCTTGTATAATATTTTTCCTTTTTAAGAATTATAATAATACTGTTATTAATTCTGTAAATAAATAAATGTTTGTATAAACCTAATCTATAAGGTTTAAAATCTGCGTCGGCTTTGCGGCTTTGAAATAAGTTGGTTTACTTTTCAGTTTGCGACCCGATTCAATTAATATACACAATAATTTATCATCCCACCATCATCTTGTCCACTGGACATAGGCTTAGCTTAATTCAGCTTGTATAGGGATAAATATATATTATATACTGACTGATACGTTTCTTGAATTGCATCATTTTACATGACTAAGACAACACTGATATACCTACAATGGCGAGCAGCATTTGAGAACATGACAAATAAAACAAACAATTATAAAAACACAATCAAATTTTATTAAATATCAAATATTGTATTGTCTAACACGATTCCTTAACTCATGTTTCATATCAATATCAATGGCATACTGAATACACGGTGACTAAATATTGGTTTTAATATGAAGAAATATATTGGTAATTTAATTATGGATAGAATACATATGGTACGAATAGGAAATGAAAGTACGATAGCACATAGAGTAATTAATTATAGTCGCTATTATATTGTCGTGAAGGAACAATAGCCAAGAATAGTTCAATTGATAGTATAGTTTAGAATATATTAAATATAACAACAATCTAGATAGTATTATAACCGCTAACAATAGTTAACAAAAGGAAGGATGACCTATAAAAGATTTTATAAACAAACAAAAAGGAAATGAATGAAAATATGAAGGCAGATTAGATAGGTTCATAGTCCTTGAAATAGTAATGTGAGACTATGATGTGGAAGAGAAACATAAATATATAGAAGTGGATAGATGACACGTAAGAAGAACACATTCACATATAAATAGGTACTCGTCACAATACATGAGTTTAAATGCAATATCTACGTAAAAGTTGATACACATGATTACAATTCTTATAACAGTAAGACGTCCAGTAATAAAAGGACTTACAAACTATAAATATCCAATAAGTTGTATTGTGCGCGAAAGCTCTACATGATAGCAATTTCATAGGTTTCTTCTGCAAATGATGTGATAATGTTTCAATGCAGAAGATAGTCAAATATTTCTGTTGATTCTTAAAACACTGATATGTGGGATGATGTGTCACGTCTAAGCTTGGTCTTACGAGCCTCTAGCTCCATACAATATTTAATATTAAGGACTACTTCATCGATATCAATAATCAGTTATAATTAATTAGCTGACCCGACAGACATTGCTTTGTTTTAGATATATCAAAATCATAGACTATTCTTTTGTCACAAACATTTTGAACAGCTGTCGAATTAGCAAAATTAAAAATTGTCGTTTAAGTTTTCTGAAATTATCCAATTTGCTATAAAATTTTCTTAACCTTTCTTTCCGTATGCTAAAAAAGATGAATTCAAGTTATGGCGTGACCAAGGGAAACCTTTATTAATGTATTATAATAATTGTGATTTAAAAATGTAATAATTCCATCATTTCTTCTACTGAGACTGAGCTAAAACATGTAAGTGGATACGTAATTGCGGCTTCCGTCCTACGATTTTGTCATCAAGTATTTCTGCACATTATATCTCACCTTAGAATTAGAATAGAATATTGAAAACGTTTTATGCACTATATTTGTATTATTAACTGTAAATTAATAAAAATAGCAATTTAAATCTTTAATCTTTGTGCGGAGTTTACAGAGTAAGAAAATAGATTTATAAAAATAGTAAGTAACGTCCAGTGGACAATCCTCAGAAATATAACCCAATGAAGTAAAAATGTAAACTGTTTGGTTTTATTTAATAGCCTTCCATCACCTCATTGAGAAGTTTATCAAAATGGACGGCCGTGTGATATCACACGTTGCCTTAGGTATTCTAGGGAGCCAGTGGGAAAATTCCCCTCAACGTCCAAACTACCCTAACGAGCTAGTAGCTCCCATCGAGTATATTGTCCATCCAAAATTCCAACAGCGCAGCTAAACCTTTGCACGGATTATAAAAAACGTCCAAAGCGTTTGATATAAGTATTAAAAACATGGAAGCACTCCTCCGGACAGACTCTTCGCTGGCTATCTTGTACCTAATTACTGCTTACAACGTATCGTAAGTACAAACGATTTCATTTCTTACAAATCGCCAAACATTGAAAGGAAATCTAAACGAGCAAATTAAATATCTAATTGTAACAAAGTCAACATATTACATAGTACAAATGAGATCAAACGATAACCTTAGAGTAAGAATGTTCAACAGAACGATTAAATGCGTGCCAAATCGCAAGTCGATTGGCATGTCGCCAAGTACGCCAAGTTGAGTGTCACAAAACTTTACCTCAACGTCGCTTACACTTTCGTGATGGTCTTCATTTTCCTGCTTCGGAGACATCTGAAACAATAATTTGATGTTAGAAAAACAGCAAATTTTCATTCTCTAATTTCATTTTATGCGAGAATCTACTTCGTACATACCTAATAAATCCACGGTAGAGCATCAAAGCTCCGTACAGGCTGAGAACGATGGTGGCAGTCCACACCACGGCTAGCAGAGTGACACTACCCTCTGGAACAAATAAAAACACTCAATCAAGCGCTTTTTTCACTGACCGACACTGTCAAGCTTACCGCATAAAGTCATTCGTTTAGAAATGTTAGGATATGCATATGGAAAAAAATCATACGTGTCAATTTTATGGAACAATCGAAGTCAAAATAGAACCGCGTTGGGACGCGACCGGTAGGCTTATCGAATTTATTCATATTTTAGCTAGTTGTAACATCTTGATTGAGTCTCACCAATCTCCTCCCCTCTAGGTATCTCCTCCAGCTCTCCGGTGCAGTTCGCCCATTCTATTGTCAAGTCATAGCCTAAAGCCTCACCAATATATCCGTCGTGGTAGACGTCCTTCTCGTCAGCCCAGGCGCGGCGCGGCTTGTCCTCGCGCGGCTCTAGCGCCAGCAGGTCCGGTATCTCCTCCAGCTCTCCGGTGCAGTTCGCCCATTCTATTGTCAAGTCATAGCCTAAAGTCTCACCAAGATATCCGTCGTGGTAGACGTCCTTCTCGTCAGCCCAGGCGCGGCGCGGCTTGTCCTCGCGCGGCTCTAGCGCCAGCAGGTCCGGTATCTCCTCCAGCTCTCCGGTACAGTTCGCCCATTCTATTGTCACGAATCTGCACAACGACATTAAAGAAGTTGTAGAAGTCTCTATGGATGGATGGATGTTTGTTCTTCTTCCACGCAATATTACTGAAATGATCGGGCTGAAATTTTTGTATAAATAGACGTGGTTCTAGCCCTGGAATACACACACATACATAGGCTACTTTACATACATAAATCAGTTCCCGTTCCAGAAATGTTTCCATAAAAATAAAGCGCGCGAAGCCAGATGCTAGTTATTAATAAAACATTGAATACTGTATTCAGTTCACAAAATGTTTTTTATATCGTGTCAGGAGGCTGGCGAGGAGACTACGCCGCAGTTTTTATCTTTAGTGGTCTCCTCGTTCAACATGTAACCTATCATACCTGTAAGTACAAATAGACGATTTTAGTATTTGTATTCAGTATTCAATGTTTTATTGCCTTCTATTTATTTCACTGAATCTACAGGATGTTAGTGTGGACAGTCTTATCCTTGAAATCATCCTTGAAGTTCAGTATCATGAGTAGAGTCCAAAACCGATGAGAAAAGGTTTAATGCCTATTTTAGTTTCGCAGGATTTTGATATTTCACGTCTTCGAAATTGTACCCGATGTCATGGTCACCCTACAAAAACAACTTGCGGTTGCGATATGCGGGCGGCGTATGAGGTGCGGCTCGGCGGTGGGGCGGGGCGGCGTCGTCGGGGGGACTGGGTCAGTCAGCTGTGCGTGCTAGAGCACAGAATAAATACAGCTATAAGTAGTATGCGTGTCTCGTGTATGTGTGCGAGCGTCACCTTATGGCTTACTTGGATTTTGGTTTTAAAAATCTGTAAAAAATACTTTTATTTTTTTTCACCAGTTTTGGTCTCTACTCATGATAATGAAACCTCTGGTTTCAAGGATAACACTGTTCACACTAACACCCTGTTTAGTGTGAAGGTGTAAGTGTACCTGGACGGCAGGTTGCAGGTGCGAGTGGGCGGCACTAGAAGCTGGCGCGAGCGCGAGCGTGCGCCCCCGCGGCACGGGCCCCACGCGCCCCAGGGGCCCGCCTGCCCGCGCCCCGCGCGCCCGCACCCACACTCCACCTGGCATTCCTCCTCCTGTACAACACATCACAATCTTCACTACATAGTTTAAAACAAAGTCGCTTTCTCTGTCCCTATATCCCTATATTGGCCAGATGTCGCTCAGTTCCACATCGACAATAGTATGTAATTATTTATAAGGCAAACATGTATTAGACACATAAGTTTTACACATGCTAGTGGTTTCTATTTCGCCTCTTCCACTAGTGGACAAAAAATTGAGGCGAATTAAATTTGACTTGTCTAAGTGCTTATTTTGTAAGCCTAAAGAAATAAAGATATTGATTATTGATTATTATCCATATGTCTCTTTGAACGCTTAAATCTTTAAAACTATCGCATCTATCGTAAGCAACGGATCTCGATGCAGTTTTTTTTAATAGATAGAGTGATTCAAGAGGAAGGTTTATACATATAATAAAACCGTGCGAAGCCGGGGCGGGTCGCTAGTTTATTATAAGATAATAACCTGATAGTGCATGGGTGGAGTGACGATCCGGCCGGGCAGTATGGGGGCGCAGCGCCAGGGCTCCAGGTGCGCGTCGGAGGCCGCGTCCTCGTCGGCGCCGCTCAGGGAACAGCGCGCGTGGGACACCTTCACCCCCCAGCCGCAAGCCGATGACTCCTTCTCTGATGTCGTCTACACCAGCAAAAGAAGAGCTGGTGAATATCTGGCTCAGCGCATCAGCATTGCCATACAGCGTGGTAATGCAGCCAGAGTATTGGGGACGCAGAGACTGGTATTGACATGGATCAATTGAGCTACTTTTAGACTGTTTGCAACCGTCTGCAGTTAGCTCAATGGTTTCAATTGGAAATACTAGTTGTAATTTTTCTATTCTTTGATTGTAATTTCTGTTGTTAATAAAGATACAAAAGAAGTCAGAATTTTCATTTAATTTTTTGTCTATCGTGGAAGTTTTTGGTCTTGAAGTTTTGGCAGCGCAACAAAAGCTGGCGCGATAGTAATTTGTTCCAATTTAAATAAACTCATTCATTATCATCAACTCATTATAATCGAATTGGCTATTTCATATTCGAAAGTCATTATCATCAACTAATTATAATCTAATAGGCAATTTCATATTCGATAGTTATCGTAAGCTACGTACACAGGTAATTTGCCAACTTTCCAAAGGTTGCCTCGAAGAGATTGCTTCAAAGCGATAAGGCCACCCAGTATACTAGTCTTATGTAAGTTATTTTTATACTATTTCGAATTTATTGATTTTTTTACATCGTTTTCTTACAAACTTTAAATATTGCGCTATTTATGAAAATGTGTTCCACAGTGGCACCAGTGCTCCAAAAATAATTTTAACATAATATTTTTGTTCAGATAGTAGTTACCCTGACGCGGCAGGCTAGCGAAGGGCGAGCCAGCAGCCGAAGGCAGGGCTCGCGCGGACAGGGCGCGCGCTGCTCCGTGGCGGGACAGGCGCGCCCCGGCCACACCGCGCTTGTCAGGTGCTGTCTGTAACACAAGGCGACACGTTACATTGGGGATTTTTGCGGAAAACGAGACGAATGACTTTTCCATCCTTCGTTAAAAGACTGCAACCCTGACGTGCAAAGTACGTGACAGTCCAAACACCATTCTAAAAACATAACAGGTGGTTCGTCGCATGTGTCTGCCAGAAGAGGTAGGAGCAGGCGGTGGTGTCCCAGGGACTCCACTCGCCGTGCTCGCAGTCCACTTCGCACGGAACATAGCACCAGGACTCTCAATGTTCAATCCTACAGTCCGCACATACCTGGTCCGCCGCATGTGTCTGCCAGACGAGGTGTCTCCGCAGGAGCAGGCGGTGGTGTCCCAGGGACTCCACTCGCCGAGCTCGCAGTCCACGCCGCACGGGACATAGCACCAGGACTCTCGAGGTTCAATCGCAGTCGAATTCTGAAACAAAATAACTACAATATCAACTTGGGTCCTCTGCGCCTTATCATTTGTAGCTGAAACACAAGAGTCGAGGTGATGCTGTTAGGATACTGAATTGGTGATAAGGTTTAATTAAAGAGTTTCCTAAGATAGTTTTGTGAAGCTCAAGTTCAAGTTAAGATGTTGATTGCTACACAAAACTGTGCAGATGTGACAATGTCTAGCTAGAAGAAAGCGATAACAAAATAGCACAACCAGTCAAAATAATAATTACCGGGCAGAAGGAGTCGTTGACGAAAATTCCATCACTCCTTAGGCATCGCACAGAGCGCTTTTTGATTCCTTCACCACAAGGGGAACCTCCTGAAAAAATAAAACAGTTACTTAGAATCTTGCCGATATGAAAGATACCTAAATCAGGACGAGGACTTTTTTCATCCGTAGAAAAAATGAAAACTAACGAACATCACTTGGTCATTTTCCAAACCGCAGGGTAACATTTCAATATTTAAGTTATTCTTGTTGGTAGTTACTGACCTAGGGGCTGGCAATCGTCCCAGGGAGCCACGTGCCAGGAGTAGAGATGCGGAGAACAGGGCTCCGCAGCCACGAGCTGCGGGCAGACGGCGCCGCCCTCTTCCGCGGGGCGAAGCACCACGCGCGTCCTGTCGCGACGACCTCCCCATTTCGTCTTTAAAACACACAAACGCACATTATTCTACCTAGAAATTAGCTAATAATTTAGAGCCGTTTAGTATAATTACCACTGAAAGTGATTCCATAATATCTTAAAATTATTATAGATCAGTTAACCAAAGCTAGCATCTTGCACATTCAAATGTTGCGCGGTGTTTTACTGCGCTGGCAGTTTTCAAAGCCTTCACATCAGTGTTCTCGCCAGAATGATTGAGATATTCATGTTCTACTAAATTATGTTGCCCGAAATTTGTGTTGGCTTTGTTTTTATCATATCATAATCGATCCTTAGATACCTAACCTTTCAGCTAATTTACGTTTATATACCTTCTTTTGTGGTGCCCAGTTAGCTCTTTATAAGTGTTAAAGTTTATTAACCATGATTGTTTTATTTTCCCGTACCGGTTCGCAAGGGCTCCATTCCGACCAGGAGCTAACCACGCAGTCTGAGGGGCAAGGCGCGCGGCACGGCATGTCGCGCGGCGGAGCGGGCCCGGCGCCGCTCGCCTCGCATATTGCGTTGTCCACGCGTGTTCCTTCCGCGTTCACGCATCTGGGAAAACGTCACAATATTTGAAAGGTTCAATAGAAAACATTAGACAGATCCGTTGTTGAATTCCGGCGTGATTCACACACTTGGTTACTGAAATTACACAGTAAATTATTTAGAATCAATCCATTCTATATTATAAAAACAACGAAAAGTAATTTAAAGAATTTACTGTGTAATGTTACCATGTGAATGATGAATCACACCATTCACACCAGACTTCAACTACGGATCTGCCTCTTGTCGTTAATGTGAGCAAAGCAAAATAAATCTTATGTGAACGATTGGTGCCAACTTTTGATAGCGGACCTTTGTCATGACGAAACCAATGAGCCATAATTTCACGCTGAACTTGATTTGGTTGCTACGTATGCGTTTCTGACTTTAATTTAAAAGTACCTAACTGTTTATTACATTACATTACTGCAAGTCGCATCACGTCGTAAATATGTTGTACTAGTATAACGCGCACGGCTTCGCACGCTTTGTTTCTATCGACACGTTTCAAGGCATTTTCTATCCCATGGGAACCGATTTATAGGATGAAAAGGCCTACGTGTTATTCCAGGGCTAGAATTACGTCTATTAAACATTTCAGCCCGATCCATTCAGTAGTTTTTTATGAAAAAGGAACAAACATCCATACTCGTATATCCATGTTTGAAATATTTATATATACAAAAAACTTTCACGTTTATAATATTAGTAAGGATTGTATTTACGCCTTGTTAAAAATTAAAATAAGTGTTATAGTAGTATAATCAACAGTAATTTAAGAAGTAATGTAACAAGATCAAATAAAGGCTTTTTTATTTTTATTTTATTTATTTAAGGACTAGCGCCCCGCCCCGGCTTCGCACAGTTTTATTATACATTACTATAAACCTCACGGAGCCCGAGACCTTTCCAACGAATGCAAAACCGTGGAAATCTGTTCGTGCGTTCTGGAGTTATAGCGTCAGGAAGGAAAACCCGACTTATTTAGTAGATTTTATGTAATGCGCTTACGTCACAGTTCTGTTGATGACGGATCGGCCGCAGAGCGCGCGGCGCGGGATGCAAGGCGCCCATTCACCGACCGACCAGCGCGGTTCCGAAACAGCGCAAGTCGCGCGTTGTAAAGTCGCACCGCATTCGCGACCGCCAGCTGTGCCTTCTTCTATCACCTCTCTGGAAAAAACATTTATTTAGGGTTTTGCTAAGGGGGTGGAAGGTCTTATTTCACCCGGCTGTACTGTACCGATTAAGCGTGAGGATGAAAGACAAATTGAGTCATGCTGGACTCGCCATATTAAAAAAAGGGTTCTTGTTCGCTTCTAAAAATATATAAGTGAACAAAATCAAAGTGATCACTCTATTTCCCAGTTTTAATTATGTATTTGTTACATGAATTTTGTGACGTGTCCAAGAGTCCTGTAAAGTCTAAAGGAAATAATCTCTCAGCTTCTTTTGCACAAGATTGGTATTACTTATTACTTAAAGCTTGTTTTAGTTTAATTTTATTGCTTTACTAAGTACGCAATTGTCGACGAAAAAAAAAAGTTGTGTAATGTGATTTTATTAGTGAATGCCTATTATTAGCTTTCTGTATCTATTTTAAATTCAATTGTAATTAGTTAAGCTGATGGCAATCCGAATTAAATAAATAAACAAAGCACTTTGACTTTTATTGTATGCCATAGGGTTTGAAGCCCTACCAACATGTGTATAAGGGATGGACTGGACTAGGCCTTTCCTAGACTAGGACCTTCCTAAAAGAGAAAATTTTTGGTGTCCATATCTAACTCAACTAGATGCGCCCCGCGGCTTCGCCCGCGAACCAGAGTTTTTATACAAATTTCAGAAATGCAAAACACAATACCTTATTAATATTTTGTAAAAATAAAAAACACATGATAAATTATGTATTTTATAGTTTATTTATACCGAGATTTGAGTAAATCGAACCAAGGAAAAATATTTTTCCATACAAACTTTACCACCCTATTTAACCCCCTCAGAGTTAAAATTTTGAAAATTTTACTAGCCTATGTCCTATTCTAGGTTCTAAACTATCTACGTTCCAATTCATTTAAATAACTTAAGTAGGTAATTACGGAGATTACTTATAACAAACATTCACACAGACTTTCCCATTTATTATAATAGTAAGATGGGTGTTTAGTCTAGCTAGCTGTGGGTGTTGATACTGTAGAGGTCCAGTTAACAGTGACCTGGTTCTGAATCTGAAGGCAGCTCTAATTAAGCTAGCTGTGTGTGATGATACTATGGGGGTCCAGTTAACAGTGACCTGGTTCTAAATCTGAAGGCGGCCCTGGATCCCGGCTCGGCGGCGCAGACCCCCCACTGCGCCCAGGGCCCCGCAGCGCAGTCGCGGGCGCAGCGCACCGTGCACGGCCCGCGGAGCAGCGCGCTCCACTCCGGGTCGTACGAGTACCCGTCGGTGCTCGCCTCGCGGACTCGGGATGGACCTGACAAACAAGGAAAGTCAAAAAAGACGGACTCGGGATGGACCTGATAAACAAGGCATGTCAAAAAGTCGGACTCGGGATGGACCTGAAAAACCAAACAAGGTAAGTCTAGAAAAGACGGACTCGGGATGGACCTGATTAACAAGTTAGAGTTAATAAAGACGGACTCGGGATTGGCCTGACAAACAAGCAAGGTAAGTCAAAAAAAGACGGACTCGGGATTGGACTGACAAACAAGCAAGGTAAGTCAAAAAAAGACGGACTCGGGATGGACCTGACAAACAAGATAGAGTCAAAAAAGAAATCGGATCTGTTATCTTTCTGGATTTAAAGTTGAGACAGGTTGAACAAGAGATTTATGAGTGTAAACTTCGAGTCGAAATCTTTTTAACACTTCAACAGACTGAACTCCGTAAAATGTCAATTGGTTGTGTGTTGAAGAGGTCAAGGTTTTCACAGTTTGATTGAGTTATTCGTCGCTACCCACCGGTCAAAGGATGGTATCTCTTGCATACATCCATAGGGACGTCGCGACCGTCGACCATGCATCTTGCGGCTCTCAATGCTTTACCCTCGCCGCACTCCAATCTGAACAAAATTATTATTTTTATTATTTTACTATCTGTGCACTACCTACCCAATTCTTATATCTAAGTATCACTCACTATAAGGTTGCCTGGGAGAAATCGCTCTCAGCGATAAGGCCGCCTTTTGTACTATGTATATTTTGTTTTTTATTAGATATAAGTAAGCTTTCTAAATGTATTTTCTTTTAAGTAAAATAAAGTGTTCATTCATTCATTCTTTCATTCAAAATTTCAATTGAAGGGAGGTTTACAAAAACCATATAGGCTAGGCAGTAATTTTTCATTATTGGAAGTAGGTACTTAGGAACCTAATTTATTTACGATATGCATGAATAGGGTCAAGCAAGCTTGAGTTTGCTTCGCCAACGAACAGAACTAAAATGGTGCACTAAAATGGTACTTCGAGAATCCTGGACGAAGATTTGGTTAGGCTTAAAAGACACCACACACAGAAGCCGTGGCCGTCCGGACGCGAAGGTTTGCGGGTGTATCCTATTGGTACTGCACCGCCACCGCCTCCGGTGTATGTGCAGTCTTTCATATGATTCAATAGGAAACAGCTCGCATGCCTTCGCCTCCGACCCGGCCACGGCTTCTGTGTCTGACGGCTCTAATACTGATTAAAATGGTTAATACCGATAGTGGCTTCTCTCTCAAGGTAGTGTTAGGTACTTACCCTGGTGGAAGGATACAGTCAGAGTCAGAAGGCAATAGTTCCAAGGCCACGTTCTTGCAAACGCAGATTGGGATATCAGGAACGGCTGCATCCAAGTACCTAGTGGAAAAATTTATTGTTCAATCCGGTTTTTTTTTCTTTTAAATGTCCGCACAAAAGCGTGAGCGCGGGCACGTGATCGCACGGCACGGAGCAGGCAGCCACGCTGCGCGGAAGCAAATAATGGTACCAAAACGTGTCTATAATGGTACCAAAACGTGTCCATAATGGTACCAAAACGTGTCTAAAATGGTACCAAAAGGCCGCTGAAGGTAGAGACTAACAAAACGGAGTGTATGTTACGTGAGTGGGTCAGCGCAGATGACGGGTCACGTGAGCGCGGGCACGTGATCGCAAGGCACGGAACAAGCCGCCACGCTGCGCGGAAGCAGATAATGGTACCAAAACGTGTCTATAATGGTACCACAAAGCTGCTAAAGGCAGAGGCCCAAGAAAGGGAGTGTAAAGATATTTTTTGTTACTTGAGAGGGTCAGCACAGATGACGGGGCACGTGAGCGCGGGCACGTGGTCGCAAGGCACGGAGCAGGCGGCCACGCTGCGCGGTAGCAGCTGCGATGCGCACGCGCCGGCCTCTACGCGGTGCGACTCACTGCCGCACCACAGACCTGTACCAATAATCTGATATTACTCACTAAACACACGGTTTTTTTTTAGGGTCTAAAAATAAACATATCGAATCGTGTAGCGTAGGTCATAAAGGTATTTATAGTAGTATTTTTTTTATTTACAGTTTTAGTTTTGACGAGAAGACGTAGGTAATCCATCCAGTTTCTGTGGATATATAGGACATGAAAATGAGACTTTTATATGCATTAAGGAAAATATGACACGTATACGGCTCACAAGTATTTTGTACCAAATTAAATCTTATTCTCTCTACGAAAACAGAGGTTTTTATACAGGAGTTAGGAAAGTTATTAAAGAGGACTTTATAGAAGGAAAGTTTTAGGACTTTATAGAAGGAAAGTTACTATAGAGGACTTTTTAGAAAGAAGTTTTTATAGTGGACTTTATAGAAGGAAAGTTTTTATAGAGAAGGAAACTTACTATAACTAGAGGACTTAAAAGAAGGAAACTTATTTTAGAGGACTTTATAGAAGGAAAGTTTTTAAGGAGGACTTTATGGAAGGAAATTTACTATAGAGGACTTTATAGAAGGAAAGTTTTAGGACTTTATAGAAGAAAAGTTTTTATGCAGGACTTTATAGAAAGAAAGTTTTAGGACTTTAAAGAAGGAAAGTATTAGAACTTTATACAAGGAAAGTTATTATACAGGACTGAAGGTTTTTTTAGATATAATGTCTGTACATACTGCGCACTCTGTATCCACTCCCGCAGGTTTGCGCGGGCGGCAGGCGACAGACGGACCACTCGCCGGCGACCCAGGCGGCGGCGCGCGCGCGGCACGACGCCGGCACGGGACAGGCCCGGGACTCCTGGCTCGGCCCGC
Source organism: Eupithecia centaureata (assembly GCA_944547425.1). Lineage (NCBI taxonomy): Eukaryota > Metazoa > Arthropoda > Insecta > Lepidoptera > Geometridae > Eupithecia > Eupithecia centaureata. The sequence continues at coordinate 12,834,531 of OX155684.1, read as the reverse complement.
AGCTCTCGCCGCCGTGCACTGTGCGCACTCGGATCTGCTTGCCGGGTTCTGTATTACAACAGTTTTATTGTAACAATACATTTACTATTGACTAAAATTACAATCAAGGAGTGGAAACAAATGTAATGTCACAGCCAATGTCTTGGTATAGATATAAAAATGGTAGCACTGGTATAGTTATGAATCATTTGAGCTACCTTTGACGTTTGGAACCATCTGTAGTTAGATCAATTTGTTCCTTGTATTAATGTGACGCGAAATTTATCGTTAATTTATCTATGTCTATGATTTCCCTACTGCCAACGGGTTATGAGGATGTTTGTATGTAACTGATTTCATGTTCCCACGTAAGTATGTAGCGCTAAAACTACAAGTCCGATTTCAATGAATGAGGTGTCTCGTCATCCCGGTGATTATGGGTGTTGTCAGACAAAATTGGAGGTATACCGAGAAGGGGGTCTAAATGATAATACTATTGAGGTAACATGTTTTTACCTACTGCACGGCAACACTCACTACGAGCACACATGTTTACAAAACTGGCTTCAAATCATTATTGACAGCGCTCTGTCTAGGTAGTCTGAGGTTTCTACTAACAACGATTATACAAAAGTAAATTAAAAAAGATTAAACAAAACATATTCATTTTAGCTTGGTATCCAAACTCGCACTTGACATATTTAATTCACTTTTAAGTGTAAAAAAAGCTGAGTTACCACAAGTATTGGGGCAGGTGGACCAAGGCATCCAGGCCTCGACTTTGCATCCACGGTGGCATCTGACGGTGCAGGCGCGACGTGACGCTGGCCTCTTCAGCGGAGCGCATCTGGACAATATTTCAACAGATTTTACACAAACTATAGTTTGTTGTCTCTGTGTAATCACTGTAATCTAAAGAGAAGGAAGGCTTAAAAAAGGCTAAAGGCTCTCCGGGTTTTTAAAAAAATATCTGAACGTCTGGTCGATGCGACGCGTGACCCGAGAAATGGTGAGTATCTCGCTCAGCGCATCAGCATTGCCATACATACTGGCTGCATTACTACACATAGCGTAGTAATGCAGCCAGTGTCTTGGGGACGCTTCCGACTGGTATTGACATGGATCAATTGAGCTACCTTTAGACTGTTTGCAACCGTCTGCAGTTAGCTCAATGGTTTCAATAGTATAACTAGTTGTAATTTCTTCTATTCCTTAAAGAGAAGGAATATCATATCACTAACTACAAACCGGACAACATTGCTTTATTTTACTTTATTTAAATTAGGTAATATTAAATATAACGTAATTTAAATAAAGTAAAATATAAAATGTGATATGATATTCCTTCTCTTTAAAATATATATAATCTTTAAAATATATATATAAAATATATATAATATAATAAGTGATATGATATTCCTTCTCTTTAAAGAATAGAAAAAATTACAACTAGTTTATACAATTGAAACCATTGAGCTAACTGCAGACGGTTACGGTTCGGATAATTTTTTTATATGATATGCATCATCTATGATGCATATCTATAAAAATTAATTTGATACTTTTAGTATCAAAAATTTATACGTTATTATTTTTATCACGTTATACATATATTATTGGTTTAATTGTAATTTATTGTGTAAATTGCTATGGCACTTTAGTCACTTAATTCCCAAGTTCGTTTTGTAAATCATCATAATCACAATTACGCTAATTACTGGTGGGTGAGGAAAGTTTTTCTGTATTTAATAATACTTAGAGTACGGAAGTTCAATCTGTACCTGAGCACATTATTCCAACCTTTCTACTTATGTAGATAGAAAAAAAAAGTTATTATGAAAATACCCAAGAGAAACTGCTTAGAAATACTTACAGAGCCTCTCTCACTACATCGGCGTTGTTCTGGACACACATGACATCTCTGGCCATCTCTCCTTCTTCCACGCAGGGTTCTTCATCATCGCTTTCGCTGTACGACTCTCCATCCTAAGACAAACCAAATATCAAATTTTTAAGTACCTACTAAATAGATTATAACCAGCATTATTTATCTGTCGGTAGCAAGTCACCTGTTGCACAAAAAAATATATTTCCATCATCTAAGTTGGTAGTTTTACGCCTGTTGTGGCACAAGTATTTATATTTCCAGCATCTGTTCTGGTAATCCTACCCCAATTGTGGCACAAGAGTTTATATTTCCATCTATACTGGTAGCCCTACGACTGTTGTGGCAAAATAATTTATATTTCCATTATCTAGACGGTCTACTGGTCGGGTAGACATGTTGCAGTGATGATGATGTATATTTTGAATTATTCAGAGCTTTATTTGTTTTACCAAGAAGTCAGTATAGTTGTTTGGAGGCACGTAGTCCTGTAGGCGTCTCTCGCATGGCCCCCAAGGGGTCGCCAGCCAGGAGTAAGTGGCGCAAGCGTGGGTGTTGCATGTCTCGTTCTGGACTAGCTGGTCTTCCGGAGGACATGGCCAGCCATCTGAAAGTATTTGACTCAGTCAAAAAGACTCAAATAAGTCTCTAAAAAGAAGTCGTGAGTTAGACTTCTTCTTTCTTTTCTTTTTTCTTCTATTTTTTTGTACTGGGTTCACAAAAAGAATATGATGAGGTGAAAAAAAATTGCCTAAGAAGAAGAGGCAGGTCGATAAATAGCTAGCGTGTAGTTTTTTTCTCGTCCCCATAATTACTGTTAAACTGGTGCCGCGTGAGCCAGAATATGTCTACGATGGATCCTGGAAGTTTGGTGGGCCGGTCAGGATGCAGGAGACAGGGCATTCGGGCCAGGGTTCCCAGGCAGACACCACACAGTCGCCTGTAGTTACCTGGTGCCGCGTGAGCCAGGATATGTCTACGACGGGTCCTGGAGGGGTTTGGTCGGCCGGTTAGGACGCAGGAGGCTGGGCATTCGGGCCAGGGTGCCCAGGCAGACACCACGCAGTCGCCGGCGCATGCAATGCGGCACCGCTCCCAGCGCGCCGGTGCTCCGCTGCCGCTACACCACGCGCGTTGGGCTTCTTTCTATGTAAACAACAACATTTTGTCACAAAAACAAGCTCCGTATCTTTCCGGGGATAATGTACCTTGTTGTAAGTAACGTGAAAATTCATTTGTTGGATTAAGGTCAATTCCTTTTTACTAATCGTTGTGTCTGCTGGATTCCCTTCGTAAAATTTGTTAGTTTTATCAGGTCTCCCATTATTGACGAGTTCAATGACCTCACCACTAGAGACTTTGTCTTTTAACCTACCCCATCATGTCCGATGCACCGCAGCTCGCGGCTTCGCTTGCCAGGCCCGCAGGTGGTGTGAGGCTGGAAAAGGACACAGGGACCCCAAGGTAAGGCCTTCCAGGAGGCGCAGCGGGGGGAGGTACACGCTCGCTTCTCTTCCAGTGGGGGGCAGGGGGCGCCGCCACCAGACGCTGCGGATATCACTCGCCGGCGCCGGACGCTGTAGCCTGGGAACAAAAACATGCGAGTCCTTGCTTGGATCTTCAAATCAAGAGTGAATAAGTTCCTTCTAGGAAGGCGTGCTCCATCTAAGGCCACATCTTCACTTATGTAAGTGAGAAAGTGGCCAAACGCTCGACCATTTTCAATTAAAAAAAATATATCAAAGGAAGTATGATTGCTCCCGTCCCTGTTAGGATCTGCCATATAAGTATTTAGCATTGACAATAGTGCGACTTTTCGCGAATGATTGAGAATGTAGAGATTCTGAACAGACCAAAGGACACACATGAGAGAAACAAATGAAGACTCGATGATGTATAAAAACAATAGGCCAAGCACGAACAGACAAAAAGGGAAGCTCATTGTCATTGTGAGTAAATTACTAAAGTTTGAAGAAAATCTAAAGTTTCCTAGCAACTGCAAGAGTAAGCGAAGTATGAACGCCGCCGCATTTTATAGCGTGAACACACTGAAAACATAAAGTGGCGATCACAATAGGCCTATTAGGGCTGCAGTGACAAGTCCCTTACGCAAATAAAAAAAAGGTAAAGGATCAAAAATATTAAATTCCGCAGTGACACGAAAGCAAACTTGCGCAAATAAAAAATGGTAAAGTTAAAAGTCAAAAATGTTAAATTAAAATAAATAAATTGTTTTAAGGTAGGTGAGGTGCAAGTCTTTACCGGTAGTAGTGAGTTGTTGAACAGGGAACAGAGGACAGCCGTCCGTAGGCTGGCAGGCTCCCCACTCGCTCCACTCTCCCACCTCGCAGTCTCGAGGACATGGCACCTGGGTGACATCAGGATTGTTGAATAGAGTTATACTAGCGACCCGCCCCGGCTTTGCACGGTTTTATTATACGTATCAACCTTCCTCTTGAATCACTCTATCTATTAAAAAACCGCATCAAAATCCGTTGCGTAGTTTTAAAGATTTAAGCATATAAAGGGACATAGGGATATAGGGACAGAGAAAGCGACTTTATTTTATACTATGTAGTGAAGAGTAGATAGATAGATAAACTTTTTATTTGAAACATACACAAACCGCAAAGAAAAATTAACAAAAGAGAGAACAGAAACAAACAATTATTTAAATGGAAAAACAGTACAGTAGAAAAGAAGAAAAACAGGTAGGTAGGTAGGTACTAATCTAACACAATTATAAAATAAAATAAAAATAAAAAACTAAATAGAAAAAAAAACAAACAGTACCTACACATTATAATTTTTAAGACTTAATTGTAATTTCTGCGCTGCACGTGGAGAATCAAAAAGGGTCAGTCTCAGCTTTATGCTGTACTGCTCCCAGGTAGGAACAGAACAGCGCTGGTTTTCAGACTGGCCCATTTTGTGTGACACCAGGAGCTGTGACGAGGCACATGAGTACGTTAAGAGTAGAATATATTTGTGTTTTTGAGAGTTGGTGTGTTTCGGAATCTTCTATTTGAGTAATTGTCTTTGTGAGAAATAAGTAGATTTTGGATTGGAGGCGAACGTGGAATTTTAATATTTAACGGTAATTCTAGAGTATCCTGCAATCATTATCATAATTATCTATGTCCAGCAGTGGACTTAATAGGTTGATGATGATTATCATGAAATTACCAATCAAATTGTCAATGATAATTAGAGCAAGCGCAAGCAAAGTCAAAATTATTTCCTTTAGATCATAAATGACTCTTGGACACGTCATACAGGTAGTGCATATGTATGTAGGTAGATAGATACATATTTAAAATTTTGGAGAAAAATATTAGGCGTATATTGAGGGTAGGTGAAAGTTCTGCTATGTAGAGATGCGGGTGTCGTACCTCACAGGGCTGCACTAAGGTAGGCACGCTGGCGTGCGCGCACTGCGTGGGGTGCAGCGCTCGTCCGTCTGCGCGCACGCAGGTCGCCTCGCGCCGCTGCACGCCGCCGCCGCAGCTCGCCTGCACCGCTCTGTCGTTGTATCGTACGTAGAGATGCGGGTGTCGTACCTCACAGGGCTGCACTAAGGTAGGCACGCTGGCGTGCGCGCACTGCGTGGGGTGCAGCGCTCGTCCGTCTGCGCGCACGCAGGTCGCCTCGCGCCGCTGCACGCCGCCGCCGCAGCTCGCCTGCACCGCTCTGTCGTTGTATCGTACGTAGAGATGCGGGTGTCGTACCTCACAGGGCTGCACTAAGGTAGGCACGCTGGCGTGCGCGCACTGCGTGGGGTGCAGCGCTCGTCCGTCTGCGCGCACGCAGGTCGCCTCGCGCCGCTGCACGCCGCCGCCGCAGCTCGCCTGCACCGCTCTGTCGTTGTATCGTACGTAGAGATGCGGGTGTCGTACCTCACAGGGCTGCACTAAGGTAGGCACGCTGGCGTGCGCGCACTGCGTGGGGTGCAGCGCTCGTCCGTCTGCGCGCACGCAGGTCGCCTCGCGCCGCTGCACGCCGCCGCCGCAGCTCGCCTGCACCGCTCTGTCGTCGTCGTCCAGCTCGTCATCGTCGTCGTAGATGCCGTCGTTGTCATCTGCGTCGTCGTCTTCGTCGTTGGCTGAGAGGAAGGTTTATATAATGATAACTGACGTTCACTGTTTCACCAAATCTGTTTTAGAATGTTTTAAGTTCAAACTTTTGTTATTATTTAAAAAATCATAACACAATAAAAAAATGTGTTGTATTGTATAAACGATTTTGTTTGGATTATTGTTATTTTATGAAAAATTCAATTGTTGCTTAGATATCAAGAGCAAAAACAGGACAGAGCGAGAGTCGAGACTAAAAGGGTTTCGAACATGATCGAAACCTAAAAATGTCATCTAACTACCGATTGGCAATAGCAGAGATTAAAGGATGATAGAACCAAACATACAAGGAAATATAAAACATCCAGACTACACAATCAATTGCTGCCAGGCGTGCTGATTTCTTACAGCTTTTTAACAGTCAAATCCGACAGTGGTGAACAACGCCGTGTTGGAACTTGATACTCACATGGAACAGGTACAGCAGGCATCTCCTCAGAAACCTTGCACTGGCCCCAAGCCCCGGGGGTCCAGTGGGCACTAGCCTCCAACGCCGCTGGTCGCACTTCCTCCACCACGTCGCATTCTTTACCGCCTCCTGATGTGGCAAAGAGAATATCCTTAGTACAAATAAAATAGGCAATACAGTGGTGCGGCGGCGAATAGGCCGAGGATCTCAAGAGGCGCAAATATGCAAGTCTCGATAGAGCCTACGCATTTGGTCCCCTTAAAGTCGAGACCCTAGGTCCGCGGGAGATCGAGGCTATCCGGGTTTAAAAAAAAATCGGTGCGTCTGGTCGATGCGATGTGTGAAGCTGGATAGAAATCGCCTTAAAACTTTAGAAATAAATTGTTTTCATAGAAACAACGCTTTTTATCACAATTTATTATAACCAAAATAAAGAAAAGGAAACACAATAAGGGAATGTCCACAGAAATTAAAATCACACGCTAATGATTTGAGTACAGTAAAAATAAAAAATTACATGAGTTGGCTGTAAAAGAGCCTAGAGCCCTAGGGTAAATATCACAAACGTCGTGAAGTCTATTTACCCAGCAAAGGGTTATATCCTGTAAAAATATGATGTTTGCGGTACCTTGCGGCAGCCGCTTCAGTCTCCTCGTCCGTACCAGAGCGCCGTCTGCCCTCGGCCTCCAGGGCAGCCACTCGCCCAGGGTGCAGTTCTCTTTGATCACGCAGACGCGAGTGGTGCCGATCTTGGCGATCTCTGCTGCGTCACAATACCTGGTGGAGAGGACATAAATGCTATTACCTGCTGATAATATAGGCCCCTAACAAAAATCAGAAATGGCAAAACAGTGTTTTGGGTATCCTCTGGTTATTGTATTCTGGGTACTCTACCTTCTGGTGACGACCTAGATTTTTATAATTGTATTTTATACAATTTACTCTATATTTCTTATTACCATAATCACTACTTAGTATAAGACAAAGTCGCTTTCTTTGTCCCTATGTCCCCATGTCCTTATGTCCCTATATCCCTTTGAATGCTTAAATCTTTAAAACTGCGTAACCGATTTTAATGCGGTTTTTAATAGATAGAGTGATTCAAGAGAAAGGTTTATACGTATAATAAAACCGTGCGAAGTCAGGGCGGGTCGCTAGTAATATTATTAAAATAATACAAGATACAAGTGTATCACTGAACGGAAAAATTCCATATACGTCAAGGAAGGGCAACGAAATTGTTAAAAAAAGATCACAGTAAGTAAAATCCAGGAGAAAGTTGGAGAGAAGTCTAGCTCTAAAGTAGGTACCAAAGCAAATCACTCGGATCATCGGAATTGACTGCTTTTAGATGCATTATCTAAACCAACATCTCTCCGTATCCGTAATCGTTCCCACAAATGCAACTAGACACTTTAGGTTGTCGAAAGCTTCTTCGTCTTTGAAAGTTATTGGAATCATAACAACCTATATTTCAGCGTAGAGCGGGTTATACAAGGTAAGCACTTGGTCTCTAGATCAATATTATGTGATCGAGCTGACCTAGTTTCTTTGTAATGCTTGTAGCATTCGCAATGTAAAACAGTTTAGAAGCAGATCTTGAATGTCATGAATTTGAAATAGGGCTTTCTGTACCAATACTAGTTTAACCTTAGGCCTTCTTTTTGGGGGTTTGTAAGTTACTTTTGTGTGATGCGACTACGTGAGATGATTTCTTTAAACTTTTACGTACAAAGTACTTTTACTTTGAATATTAAAATCACACTAAAATTATAGATATAAAAATGTTTGAACGGACAAGTTGGATGGGATGTATGGATAGATATTTAATAATTATTAGCGCCAAAACTACTAAACATAATATTAAGAACAACAATATTAACCTATTATAAATGTACGTGTATAAGGTACGTGGTATGAAATCATATGACTGATGATGATCTGATCTGACATGTAACCTGTATGTATTCTGCAAATAAATGATTTGATTTGATTTGATTTACGGTCCATAATTTGAAACCGTGTGGTCCATATTTTGTACAGATTTAAGTAGGTACACTTTTTGCAAATTCACAAGTGACGTATTATAGAAAACGTTGATTATTTCTAAGATGTTGATGTTTCTACTCAGGTTAAATATATCTGTTAACTTCTGTTCATTAATGTTTGGGATTTGGGAAGTTGTATCCTTGGTACGCTATTCAAGTGATGTCTTCAAATACATATGAGTAGGTGAGGTAAAGGTACTTACATAGCTTCAACGAATTTGTTCGTGGTGTCCTGGCATTGTACTTGCCGGCGCTGCAAGCCAAGTCGCGGGGTGTGCACAAGCGAGTCTGATTCTAGTTCTTTCACTCGGGCCCTGAAACGTAAGCACAAAGTTAGTTCTACTTGGCTCACGATTCAATCGTTTTCACTGAAGAGTTGCTACGCTGCTATTTAAAGTTCCGCCGAGACGGTTGTAAGTTATTAACTCTGATATACGACTATCGAGCTTCTTTCAGTAGGACTACTAAAAGAAGAATTCTCTTGTGTCGTGCTACTTTTGGTTAGACTTTCTAAAATATCATTATAATAATAACTTATTTGTTGGGTGCTTATCGCGTCCCTTGTTTTTATTAACAACACATAGTTACTTGGTATTATAACGTAGGTACACAAGGTATCTAGATCATAAAAACCTGTAATATCTAATCGATGTTAACAAATCGCAAAAGTTTACTGTTATCATCATCATTCATCATCATTAGCACTTTATGACCTGAATTTTTAGCGTTGACTTTTGAACATTAATTTATTATTAATTTATTTGAAAAAACAGCATTACATCATTACAGGTTTAACATATTAATATGGGCTTTTGAAAGTTTATAGATGTATATGTATTAACATCGGTCTGTATAGAGCACGAACTGATTTTTGTTTACCTCGACTCAAGGTCGATTTTATTTTCATTTTGGGAAACAAGTGAAGATCACAAGAAACATATTATGACCTATCTTTCTATGGGACTGAAGTAAGAAGTTCAGATCTATAGCGATATTTCACCCCTAAGTAGTTTTCGTCTTACTTCACGTAGGCCAAATTAAATTGTTCAAACCAAAATAAAAATGCCAAATTAAATTGTAATATTTGGCTCGTACGATAATTCGATTATCAAGAGTCTGGCAGAGAGACTTATACCAACATACAACCACATTCAGACGATGGGTGGATATTGCCGCCTAAATCAGTGATAGTAAGTAGATTTAGTATTAGTCTGTGTACTATGCTTTTTATGTGTACTATTCTTTCTTAACTATGGATCTTTGTATCTGAAATAAAGCCTTATTATTGTTATTATTTATTAATTATTATTTATTAAATTGTATAACCTTTGCGATGGTCGCGCGTGCTCCCCCAATCCCACCGGGCTGCATTCTGTCCATCGGCTAACGTAGATGCTGTACTCAGATGATGACTTCGGGATCTCTGCAAGTAGGAAGAAATATATTACTTTAATATACAATTTTTTTTTTACTCTAAAATTCTTTATTAACTACGAAAATTACAAGCAAAGGAATACAAAAATTACAACTAGTATTTACAATTGAAACCATTGAGCTAACTGCAGACGGTTGCAAACAGTCTAAAGGTAGCTCAATTGATAAATTGAGAACAATTTTTAGTGTGAATGATGAAAACTTTTAAATATACAAAGTGAATAACTGCCACACAGGCTCTGCAGAGAGTAAGTGCGAGGAACAGAGCTCTGCTTAGGTAGGTAGGTACGTATTAAGTAGTGAAAGTAGGTAGTAATCATTTCTTATTGATATAGTTATATTATACAGTTAGTAGATCGATTTAAGCTAAATGTAATTATGTTTCAGTTTTATTTTTACTGATAAAACTCCCAATTGCTGGTCATTGAGAATGCTTGTCTTCTCAATCTCACTGCGTTCATAATAAAGTGGTTTTATTCCAGAAATTAATAAAATAGTACTAAACTTTAATTCTCGTTGATGACGGAGTGACTTTTGTGCTCAATTTCAAAACAAATGAGGATTCGACTTTCCATATTATGATTTTGAAATTCATACCTATATGCAACCTCCTTTTAATCTTACAACCTCCAGCGGTACTCTTTGCGTTACTCTTGTAGTATGGAGGTTGCAATAGAAATAGAATATAGCCACCTCCTTACTTGGTCCCTCCTTAGTATGAATCAAACTAAGAAAACAGTTTGAAATGGGTAAGTAGGTCATAAACTCCTTGGGCATATTATAAACTTAATCTGTTTTTGTAATTAAGTAATATAATAGCGTTCTTATGGTTCACTTAGGCAATGATTTTGTTATTTCAAACATAATATAGAGTTGTCACAGTGGGAGGTTAAAATTCATAATTTCGCTTAATATTTCACAGAACTTTAATAATAAAAACTTTACAAAACCTCATTAAACGAAGCCAGTATCCTTGTTTTGTTGAGCGGTAGACAAAGCAGTTTTCATTCCAGCCCTAATTAATTAAAATAGGGGGAGGTTAGGAAGAGAGGGGGAAGTCTATATCGAATTAGCTGGGAGCTGAATTAGCACTCGATTTTTTTGCTTCGTCTAACCATTCATGGAAACGAAATTGAGAGGAATTTATTTTTATAAAATGAATAGCAATGAGAGTGTTTTATTCAACTTGAAATATATTTGTTTGTATTCAATTTATACAGAATTTATTCAGAGTGAATACTGTGAGATACAGCCAGGGGATTTTGTTCTGTTTGCTTGTATATTCTACCAATTCAATGCTCTTAGCTAAGAAGAGTTACAGGTAGGTATGACGTTTCGAAAACTCTTTCGAAAACCTTCTTATAATCTTAACCAAAACGTGTTCTAATTAAAAGGGACGGACGGTTTAGATTTTAAGAACCATCACACTCGGCCAAATAGTAAGAAATGAAAACTAGTAATTAATTTAAAATGTCTCTTCACCAAAAGATAATCGGACAATTTAGGCAGCATCTTTGGTTAATTTTAACGTTTAATATATAAAAACTTGTGTCAAAACCGTCTAAGCCAATGTTTTTATTTATCTTATAAATCTGTTGATGTATTCGGCTCTTAGTAGATAGGATAGAAAATTTTTAAATTACTGTTTTCTGACACAAACAGAAAGTGCGTGACCGTCCTTCTATCTTTATAGCTTGGCTTAGCCCGTGATTTATTGTGTCACTAAAGACTTGAACGATGGGGCTTAATCTTTGCTACATTTTCTACCCATTAATTTTGGTATAGTTGCTTAACTTTTTACTGAGTTTGTTTTTTAGTGTTCTATTTTGGACTCTGGTCCGTAGGTATATGCTAACTCAAGTTCATTAGAACTAGGTAGATAGATAATTTCTTTATTGCACCATCAAAAAAAATATGATTCACAGATTAATACTAATTACATCTAAAGTGGCACAATTGGCGGCCTTATCGCTAACAGCGATCTCTTCCAGTCAACCTTTGGATGGACAGGATCGGCTGATTTATAAAATTGATAGTGCCGTAACTGATAATTAACTACTAAAAATTAAAAATATTATGTTTGAAATAAATTAATACAAACTATACAAACAGCATCACATACAACATATGCGAAATGAGCGTTTACATACCTATATTTATCATCATCATCATCAGCCTATATTAGTCCACAGCTGGACATAGGCCTCCCCTACATACCTATATTACGGGGATGCAAAAACAAAAAGAATATTTAACTATAAACATTTAATTTACACTATTGTGTTAAAAAGAAACTAAACCTTAAATATAACTATAGTTTTTCTTTTTCAGTAAGTATAAAATACACCGCCCAATTTTCACATCCCTTTCAACTGATATTTCATCTCTAAGCACAAAAAATGCCAGAGGGGTAATTCTGATTGACGATAATATCGCAGCGTGATCGTGACATCTCCGTTTTCTATAGGATTTGGTACAGAGCACCACTTTCATGCAGACAGAAAGCTGCGAAAATCCAATACAAAAATGACGTCCTTCACGTCCTCGATACTATCGCCAAACGTCAAAAACCCGAACCCGCAAAGCAAACCCGACTCGGTTCTACACAGTGATTAGATGATATGTTACTTGCTCAGGTAGGTATATTTTTTATAAATGGAAGGAGAATTTGCACTTTTCTTTATTACCACAGATCAATCTGCCGCTCTATGTAAAATGTCGCTCTATCCATTATTCTACGAGTTTAACCGTGGCATCAATGCATAGTTAAAAACGTTGGTTTATTTTATTTCACACGAAATTGTCGGAATACCGGTGAGATTACAGCGTGACTGATTGTGTTCGGAATTGGGGCTGAAATATGCCTGATTGCAATAAAAATGGCTATTCACAACGCGAGGAGTGGGAAACTACCTACCTACTCTTGGCACGGTATAGTTTATGAAAAATCTACTGATTTTGTGCCTTTAGTCAGTATTATTTAATTTTTGGGACTTTGTCAATGGGGATCATTAGGTATGTTCTTTAAGAAAGAAAGAAAGAAAAGACATATATTTATTAACCAGAACTTTATGTTTCTCTTAGTACCATATTGTGAAAAGGAAAAAGGTTTCGAAAGCTCGATAGACTTTATCTTCTATCTCTCCTATATGTACAAAAATAAAAGACAAGTACAATTTTCCGTGAAAGTACCTTCGTGATTTTTTAAAAAAATATTCAAATATAAAATCGAGATCGTATGCAGAAATGACTCTAGTAGCCAATGAGCATGAAACTATTCTACCGCTATCAAACTAGGAAAATTAGATTAAAGGGGTATTACATTATACGTTATTCAGGGACTCTAACCCTAACTAAGAATGGTGTTATAAGATTTATGGTCCGGGACGGACCCGGCAAGCCTTGCTCCCTAATCGCCCTAACTACCGGGCCCTGAATAACGTGTAGTGTAATACCCCTATTAGTAGAAAAAATAGATCGGTAAATGCGCTGCAAGACGCCAAATGAATGGAAAGAGATTAAGTTTTTTTTTTCGTCATCGTAAATTATTGCACAACCATTAATAAGGACTCTCTGTGATAAGAACGTAGGAATAGGATAGCGCATATTTTTTCTTTGGTCTTGGTGTATTGTACTATATTGAAGTAAACCTTTTGCTACAGCTGATTAAAGACGGTATACACCAAAATGCCAACAAATCACCGAAATGAATGCATGTGTAAAAACCCCTACATATCTGTCTAAAAACCGTTTGGTATATTTTCGCCAGCCGCCATTTTCCACGCAAAAACCTGTGCGGAAAACGGTCATTTTTTACATTTCACCCAATGGCCAAGAGGTTAATGAACGTTTCGTGAACTGCCTTCTTCTGGATCAAATCCAGAATGGGTTTGATCACCCAGTTATAAGTGAGACCATTAAGACTGCTACGCAGAAGGTTGCGGGTACAAATCCTGCCTTTGGACAATGTTTGTATTATCTGCAAATATTTGTACGAGATTACTAGGTGTTTACTATGTTGAATGAATAATATTTATCTATATAATGTACAGCATTATGTATATCAGTCATCTAGTACGGTACTCTTAATACAAGCTCCCTTAGCTTGGAGCTAGATAATGCTGTGTGGATTATCCAGAATTATTTATTTATTATTGATTTTTCACTCTGCTTGGCGGTGTAACGTAAACGTTTTGATGAAACCTGGTTCTTAATCATTTGTAACTGTATCCATATCTTATCCTTTGCCTCAACAAATACAAAAGAAAACTCTCCGAGGCATCTCACAAGTGTATCTCAACAAACAAAACCTTATATACTTTTTGTCGAAGACTTCGCCGTAATGGATAAGTCGCAAAACTTTGTTGTAAACTTGTCCAACTTGTAATTTTCAATTGTCTGGTGTACGTGCTTCGTAATTTCGCTCCGAAGTTTATATTGTTAGAGAACAACTTAGGATTCAACTTAAGTTAATTAAAATTATCTTGATGGAGATACGAAGTTGGTTTACAGCTGATCAATTTATTTATTTACTTAAACGCACCCGCGTGAACATTGAGAAAAGAACAAGATCGGAAAATAATCAAGGAACAAAAGAATACAATTATAAAAATCACACTATTCACTACATAGTATAAAACAAAGTCGCTTTCTCTGTCCCTATATCCCTATGTCCTTATCTATGTTTAAATCTTTAAAACTACGCAACGGATTTTGATGCGGTTTTTTTAATAGATAGAGCGATTCAAGAGGAAGGGTTATACGTATAATAAAACCGTGCGAAACCGGGTCGGGTCGCTAGTAAAATTATAAAAATCACACTAATAATTTAAATGCGAAAGTTTTGATGCAAGAATGTCTTTTCACGGCAACTGACGACTTGAGGTATTAGTTTCCTCCCGTAACACTTTTCTGAGCCTAATTTTTCTCATGTGAAAGTAAGAAATTCCCTATCATCACTGGTTCCAAAAGTAGGTAACCATTAAGCCTTCCATAGATAACGGGTCTGCGGGCTAGTGCTTAATAAGCATACCAACCAGGAATATCGACAAAATCAAATAGGGCTCGACAGTGTAATCACGGCTGTTTCATTACTCGGTTATCGATCGAGTTAACTATGCAAATATCCCTCCCATCGCACCAATTATTTATATCTATATGTTAACCATATAGATATATGTATTACTAGCGGCGCCTCACGGTTTCACCCGCTTAATTCCCGTTCCCGTGGAAATTCCGGGATAAAATATAGCCTATGTGTTATTCCTGACTATAATCTATCTCTGTGCCAAATTTCATCCATATCCGTTTTGTAGTTTTTGCGTGAAAAAGTAACAAACATCCATCTATGTGAATCCGTACAAACATAATCGTACAAACTTAACATTTGGCCATTTGGCATTTGGATATGCAAAGGGAACACGCAATCTCCTGCGTCGCAGGCGGACCTTCACCCACCGCGCCACACGAGTCGTCTATATTAATTCTATGATAATATTTGACGTTTTGAAAGCTAAATAAATATATGATATTGAAATTGAATAATGTGAGGGTAGTGTTCCTACACATGAGGGTGTCGCGTCGCTGTCGAGAGGCTCGTTTGCTCTGACCTTTTTATTGTACATTGATTGATGTCCAGCCGGTGCATTGTATGGGTCAATGATTGCAGAATGAAACTGGTTATTAAGTGCCTTTTGCGCCTTTTTGTGATGGACGTATCAGATTTTAGCGGACGTTTCAGATTATATCGGATACAGGGCAATAATGTGGGCATGTAAATGTCTATGGCCATTGCCCATATTAAGAGTCATGCGGCGTATAAAGAAAACTTAGACCCATTTTTATGATATTATGTTAAATAATTATTACTAGTAGTACCAATACTTAACAGTGTTCGAGGTTTCATTGAAACACTGCTACGAAGCCCTGCAAACCACGCAACAGAAGTGCTACGAAATGTTCTCGTAGCTTATTTAGGTTTTACAGTAACATATTTTGATGTAAAACGTTACTATAGCATGAAAACCCAATTACAACGTATTTATTGCAAAAATCCTACTAATATTATAAACGCGAAAGTTTGTAAGTATGGATGGATGGATGTCAGTTACTTTTTCACGCTTAAACTACTGAACCGATATAGATGAAATTTGGCACAGAGATATGTTATAGTCTGGAATTAGACATAGGCTATATTTTATCCTGGAATTCCGACGGGAATGGGAATTACGCGGTTGAAACCGTGAGGCGCTGCTAGTACAGAATACTTTTTGCTGGAATACAATTGAAAAAGAATTGTAGTCTTATCAGGGTAAGTACACTCGCCTATGTAAATATCTGTGAAATATTGTGTGTACGATAAAGAGTTACATACAGAACATTTTCATTTATTAAAACGATATTTACCCGCCATCTACATGTAAAATGAGCCTGAAATATGATACTGCAGTGCGATTCAGATGTTAATTTACACACGTTTCTCGTCAAGGGAACAATACGCAATCAAATGGAGTTCATTGAACCGGAGGTTTCTGGGACGTTGAGTTGGATCGAACGATATAGTAATAATATTAATAATCGAACATTTATACTCTTTTTTGCCCTTTCGGACCAATATAAAGTATGCGAAGATTTGTATTATACATAGATTAAAACTTTTGAGAAAAAAAAATCTTTTATTTCTTTTATTATTTTACTAGCAATGCGCCCAGGCTTCACACGGTTTTATTATACGTATAAACCTTTCTCTTGAATCACTCTATCTATTAAAAAAAACCCCATCAAAATCCGTCGCATAGTTTTTAAGATTTAAGCGTTCAAAGGGACACTATGACATAGGGACAGAAAAAGCGACTTTATTTTATACTATGTAGTGATTTGTGCCATTCAACTTGGTCTATGGAGCATTCTGGGCATTGCTTCCTGGTGATGGCTTAGATTTTTAGGATAATGATCATCATTATCAGAAATCAATTGTTTGCCGAGACGCAAACGTAGTGTGATGAAATTGTACATTTTAGTTTATATTCTCTACTCTATTAGTAACTATACTTTATTAACAACGAAAATTACAACCAAGGAATTATATTGAAATAATTTCCTTTGTGATTATGCAACTTTCTATTTAAATGAAGTTTTATCTTCTAATCTAGTCAGACAAAAACTTTAAATATTCTGCTCAGCAACATTGCTGTTTTTTTGTTATTCCTAGAGTGAAAGATAACCCCAACAAAATAATGCAAAAACGAACGACAAACCGTGTGCTCATTTCATGCATGCATTTCGTTGACCGCGTTGTTTAGCTTTACAAAAAGATATCCACAAAAGAGAAGTTTTAAGCTTCATTTAATTTAAACCATTCATCTAAATACCGTGTTATTCCGGTAGCTGAAACAAAGAGTTCCGGGCGAAGACGTTTAAGTTCGCTATTGTCCCGGAATTGTGAGAGAAATACTCGTACTTAGGAGATACCTACTAGCTCGAGGAAGTTTGCTCTGCAAAATGGTCTTGCTTCCGTCTCTTTACCCGTCTACTTACCTCTCTACAATCTAGTCTATTCTTTTATTTTGTGTATGATTTTTGACTGGTGTGTCTGCAATAATTTTATGTATTATACACTAACTTAAAGACGACGATAATTACGTCCAATAAATAAAACAATCATACTAAAAACAGTATAAATGTTACTTTCTTAACATTGATTCATTTATTGGACTTAATTATCCCGAATGTATAAAAAGAAAAAAAACATGAGACTGTTTCGGGACAATTTTCTATTCAAAAACACAGAGTTTTTGTATCACGAACAGAGATCTACAAGGCATGTATATACTTTTGTCTTGAAGAACTGTAGAGAATTGCGACTCTTTTAATCACTTGACAATACTAATACTTAATAGCTCAAAATCAAAGAGGTAATAATTGGTAATAAGGTAATAATTGATCTTCGTTAAAAATCTATTCGAATCAAAATAGCACGCTATATCTAGGTAAGTAAGTAATTAGTATATTTGAATAGGTAAACCAAAACGAAGCAACAAAAATCCACTCTGATTGCTCGAGTTTTCCTGCAGGCAGCGTAAAATAGTTTTCATCTCATCTATGAGCTCAAACAAAACAGCTCGCAGCCGCAAACTTTTCCAATTTCGATAGGCCCTAGGCGGGTTTGCATTCGTCCGGCCTCTGCCCGGAAACTGCTCAGATTGGAAATGAAACACGTGCGAAATGCGCGTATTATAAGTATGTTTATACCTCTGAAACTGCTCAGATTGGAAACACGTGAAAACGCGCTTATTGTAAGTATGTTTACACCGCTGAAACTGCTCAGATTGGAAACACGTGACGCGCTTATTATTAGTATGTTTACAACGCTGAAACTACGCACATTGGGAACACGTAAAAACGCGCGAATTATAAGTATGTTTACATCGCCTCAAAATTATGAAATACTACGACAAATACATGCCGCTAAATAGCCGAAACTAACTTTCACCATCACATAAGTGAAGTGAAAGTTAGTTTCGGCTATTTAGCGGCTTAAGTCGTGTGTATTAAAGTTTTAGGTAAGTTATTTCACTTTGTCCAGCTGCGCATTATTGTAGCATGGATTGTCTGCTCAAATTTTCATTAGTTGGACATTAAACAAGTAGAAATTTTGTAATCGTTTTTCAGATATCAAATCGTTTGTATAAAAAAATCTACATCAGAAAAATTCAACAAAATTTTATCGATAGAGAAAAACACACGAATTTACGAATAGAATCTTTGACAAAAAAGATAGCTCTACTGATCCTTATCAATACCAATCGGAAACGTATCGAAATTATACGCTAACCTACTTATAAACGCATAAAAGGCTTTCTCATCTTTATTAACCTCTCATCGATATTCCCTTACCATTCGAGAAAATCGTAACTCGTATAAATTGTATATTCCACAAAAGTTCTACATTTACCCATACCTATCTCAAATGTACGAATGTTTATTGTGTTTGACGTACGGTCGGTTATTCCTATCGTATATTCACCCATTGTTATCCCTTCATTCGAAGGCGGTCGATTCCGGTTTTCATAGCCGTAACTACGGCTCTATTTATGAAAGGTCGGCCTTTTCCCGAGATGAGTGTAGTCCTTGTATTTCGAATAAATGTGTCTTGGGTAATTGCAAAAGCATTTGCCCAGAAGTGGAATACAGGAAATTGGTTAGAGGATTACATAATTATTTTTCAGAGCACTTGATACTGACACTAACTTAAATGGTAATTTTCATGCCGTTTGTAAGTTTTTGTATAAATCTACAAATGAAATCATAAATTTTCATAAAATAATGAATGTTTCATAAGTTTATGTACGTTACAAATAAACTTCTTTAATTTGATTTGAATAGTGTCAGTAACTTCTTGATAAATATCTAATTTCAACGCTAAATGTTTCACGGTTAGATTCAAATTAGAACCGTCTGTGTTGTATGCGATTATGTACATCCATAAACGTAGCATTGGTACATATTGTATGTACAATGCTGGCAGCTGTATATGATCAGATTGCATACACGAATTAACTAACCCAAGCACAATGGAATAGCGATCTACAACGTAGCCTTAGGTATGTGTGCGTACGTGACTATAGCTGATAGAAATGGAATTCTAGTGCCCATGCACTAGAATTCCATTTGATCATTAGCTGTAGCCGCTGTAGCTATTAGTTGTAGTTTTAGGAATGTTGGTAGGTAAAGCCTGTTTGGCATTGGAGATACATTTGATTGAGAAATGAATTGTCAAAGAAAACATAAATAAAACCCTATAACTAGTGAAAAAGAGAGTGTTTTAATTGATTTATATTGCTACGCATACAGAAACTAAATATCTTGTATGGGTACTAAATCTAAAATGAAAAGCGTATGAAATAATAGTTTATTATGGTTTATTAATCCTTTCCATAACGATATATACCTTGCTATCTCGAACCGAGCTCAATCATGATAGCTCTAAAATGAGGGAACCTAATTAGCACACTCGTAAGACAAAACATTACCACGTTACATATTACCCCAATCCTCAATTTTTATTTATATAAAGGGCTCACTCAACAACAAGCGAACAATACCATGTACAGCGAAGCGGACGCCTGCCTCTGACAGGCAAATAATAGGCTTAGCTATATTACAATACAACCCGTACGGTGAGTGTTCGTACGATGTTCATGTGAACATTCATACTCGCTGGAAATGAGCACAATAGATAGCCATGCTCGGAGCTTTGGAACAGGGAAATGTAATGATCGGCAGAATTGTCATTTGTGGTTGTAATCGAATGTAAGATTTAGCCATCACTGGGCTAGAAATATACGTGTCATCAAAACCAAGAGGTTTGGTCTTGATTTTTGACGAATGAAATCATTCCGAAGCTTTGGTTGACTTGTAAAAAACCGGCTAAAAGCGAATCAAACTCACGCACGAAAGGTTCCTTACCATCTATAAGAACAGCAAATAAATCATGTCTGTTGTATGTAGCCCACTTACATATTTATTTTATTATTATTTTAGTATATTACGTCGTAATAGCGGCAACAGAAATATATCATCTGTAAAAATTTCAACTGTCTATCACTGTTCTTGAGAAACAGCCAGGTCACAGACGGACAGCGAAGTCTTCTTAAAGGGACCCGTTTTACCCTTAGGGTACCTAAGGAACCCTAAAAATGGGCATTAATGTGCGCATTGATGCGACTATGGGACATCGCAATAGATTTCTAGAAAATCGTAGAAAATACATAGACATTAGTGCTACGACGTAGCTAGGTGCTACGGCGTAGCAAGACAATATTGCTACGCCGTAGCAACAAGCTACGGGGTACCATACAAATAATAGACTATTGGGAAAACTTGTTTGATTATTACAACAATCCCGACCTGTTTCTATTGCCCCAGCGGCCTAAAATGGGACTCGCTCGTGTAAAGAAACAGAATAAAATAAAATTAGTCTTTAGTTTTTTCAAACCAATCAAATTATTTCGTACAATATGCAAAACAGGGGTGAGTCTTCACAATTCCAGGTTCCATCCACGTTCGAGCACGTAGTACTCAACAGGCTATGCCACTTTGCGCCCCCAGCCCTCCGTAAAAGGATTGCGAAAATTTATGTAGCGACTTAACATAATAGGTATTTGTAATGCGAAAAGAAGGCGAAAGGCGATGATAATTTGAAACGACTTCGGGTATTATTCGGTAGATACTCAACAAGTAGATATATCACCCCATGCAGCCACCATGCTTTACTTTTCCTTTTTGTGTCAGTTTCTATGTTCGAGAGAATTAAGCTGGATTTCTTTAGTTTTTAAGGAGTTTCTTAAAAACGTAAATAACAATCATTTAAGAAATAAATTAAAACTAGTAAATACAATTGAGGAAAGAAGAAACTCATGCATAGCGCATCAGCAATGCCATACAGCGTGGTAATGCAGCCAGTGTCTTGGGGACGTGACAACTGGTATTGACGTTGATCAGTTTAGATACCTTTAGACTGTTTGCAACCTTCTGCAGTTAGCTCAATTGTTTCAATTGTATATACTAGTTTTAATTTATTTATATTCCTTGATTCCTTGTCATTTTCGTTGTCCATATCATCTGCCCGCTATCGCTTCAGTTTACTCTCTCAAAGACTGACAGTAAAATCCAATTAAGCAACTTTACCCGTGAAATGGTTTGGAAAAGATTACTCGTGAAAATAAGTGGTTTATCCCACTTTGATTCTTACATTATCTAAAAATGAGAACTAAAATTCACTGCCCACGTTTTAGGTCTTTGCAGATGCCTAATTTTTGCCTATTTTGATATTGTTTTCTAGATAATATGCTGGATATGTAGAGGCTAGTAGTGCTGAGATAATATTGAGCAGATATAAAGTAGTATAAAGCTAGTTTGAGTAAAACAACAATATCTCTTTCCCGGAACAAATATCTGCATGCATTTCAGGGAATATTCCTATTTGAGAGCTCTCGTTTAATGATTGGATTCTCGGTAGAGGGGCTAAGCTAGCATTTTCAGCGAAACTTGCAAGCTCACTATAATACAAGCTTCAATATGAAGCTGTACGCTCTAAGGCTGTACGTAATATTTTATTAAAAATTTATGCTTACTCAGTCTCGATATAATCGATATCCTTACAATTAAAATAAGGATATAATAACCGAAAATTATTTATGGTTTTTACACATCATCTAGTCAAGAAATGAAACGATGAAAAACAAAACAAACAAATCATGACACTTTTAACAAAGTCCTAAAGTAATTTAAAAAAGCAGTAAAAGCTTGTGATGTGCCGATGACTCATTTACTCTTATTTTTGCTGGGAATTAATTTAAAATTATGTGAATTACAATTCAAAGCTTATTTTAGAATTTAATTCATAAAATTCCAATGAAATTTCATGCATTCAGTAAATTTTTATGTGAATTATCAATTTAATGCTCAATAAATGATGACTATGGCATAAGACACGACAGATACAATTTAAATACACCCACCCGCTACATTTATTTCTGTCTTGCTTCACAAGATGCGAAAATAAGAAAATAGCTTGACAACATTATGAAATCCATTAGACGCCTCAATTTCCACGCTTCTATGGCTTTAGAATCAAATTGAGAAGGTTCTACGTATTTGCTTTACTGATAGCAGAAGAGCTTTATCGTGGACGCCTGTAAACCGGCATGTATTCCGCCCGCCCCCGTTAGCCCCTCCTGGGGGTAAACCACCCCATATTTCCCCGTTATCGATCGACTCTCCGTGTCGCAAACCGCCCGGAGTGTTTCCTTTGTGAATGAAAAAGTATTTTTGATATTAAAATTGATGTATATCGTACATATCGTGTTTCATGTGTTATATTTCCAATTAGAGGGAATGACATCGATCCGGGATAATGTTTTGTTTTTATTTTCCTTTCAATCGTATTGCTCTTAACGCTTTTTGGCTTTGTTCTTTTATTGCTATCGAATAAAATAGGTAACCTATTATATTAGATTACACACTTATTTTCAATGTCTCTGTGAACACTATCAAATTAAACAATAATATCACGTGACAAAGAGGATTTTAATGATTTTCCGTGTAGTTCTGGCGTGAAAAGATAAGAAACATCCATCCATCCATCCCAGTTTTCGCATTTATATAATAATATTAGTGTAAAAAACGCTTAAATAATTAAAAACAAATTAAAATATTATATGGTCTCTGAATTTTTCAGAAGCTTTGTGGTAGAGATGTAGAAATTCGACAGTTTATGGGAAAATCCACCAAATTAAGCACATTGTCGAATCCGAGTTGAATCACATTAAAAAACTTTTGAGCGCTGTGAATGTTCTTTGTAAATCCCGCCTGTACATCTCTATGTTGGCTTTATCTGAATATCCAGCCTATTTGTAACAAAGAGACGTCAATCACAGGGAATAAATATTGGATTCAGTACATATAATCAGATATACATAGTAGGAATTGTCGCGGACAGGTTTTTTACACAAGCTTTGATTTAATTTCACTTATAATATATGTTCACTTAGAATATTTTTAATTTAAGTTTATGGTCCATTGGCTCAATTGTAAATACTAGCATTGTAAATAATACTTTTACTTTTCTATTCTTCTATGGTTATTTTATTTGTTAGTAAATTGTCATACAGGGGGCAATGCAGCCAACGTTGTGGGGACGCTTCTGACTGGTATTAAGAATCAGTTGAGATAAATCTAGATTGTATGCATTTAGCTCAATTGTTTAAATTGTTAATATTAGTTTAAATTTATTAGTATTCCTTGATTGTAATTTTCATTATTAACAAAGAAAATACGTGTATTTTAAAAATAAAAAGCTTGTTCTATCCTAGATAATATATAATAGTGTGATTTGTGCCCATAAAAAGCTCCATCGTGCTCAAATTATATTCTTAAAGGAGACTTTTTGCAATCAACTTTATGCTAATGATTGGTTTTGCATGTTGTTTGCATTTTTGCGAGTCACTGTTTGTATTCCACAAAACACGAGAGGCAAGCCGAGTGGGTGATTTCGCACAAAATGCTGGGACACTGAGCGTCCTTATCAGCTTCACACAGGCCGTGCAGTGTGCTTACGTAACTTGCTTTCCATTCGGCTTATAGCAAACTGTTTTATGACTTTCGTTGGAATTTACCTGTCAGTCGGATGATATGTGAAAATTTATTGCCGGAAGGACACAGTACTAAGTAAAAAGTTATTAAAATTAACTAGGTGTATAAGTTTCCTGCGATTGGGGGTCTTATCTCTTGCAGAAATTTCTTCAGAAGACCATTTTAAATAGAACCTAAATCTACCTACAGCTGGCTTGTAGTAGCTCGTTGTGCTGTGTATTTAACTTTAAATTAATAACTTATTTTTTAAGCAACTTCTTATTACTAGAATACATTATACTGTTCTTGATGGTCTCCTATCATAAAACTTCGTGAAAGTGTCTGGAAAAAACTATCAGTTTCCTCGCATATTGTGCGGGTCCAAAAAACGTAGGGTTAACAACTATTTAATAAACAAAATATCATAACGATGATACTTTTACTTGTCGTTATTGAAACTATAGTACCATTCTTGGGAGGTTCTTTTTTCAAGATTTTTTTATTATTACATGTGCGTATTCTGGGAGATTTCGATTTCCGCCGGAAACAGTAGGTGTCTCTACCCTGGCGCCATATCGCCCTTTCCTCGGCGTCAACTGCCGGAAGTCAAAAGTAATACCAACCTACTTTGATACACTTATTTTAGACACTCGATAGGTATTGTCCGTATGTGTCCGTTATATTCAAAAAGAAAATGACAAGGCTTGGATGCATTGTGTACATTTACACAAATCATATGAAACCACTTTTTCAATTCTCTTGCTCAAAAAGGGTTTCATTATAGCGTTTTAGCGGGCGTAAAATTCAAATTAATGATGGATTAAAAGTAAATTCTAATTTTAATAATTACCTGAATACATCAGCTAGTTATATATTTTATTTGAATTTATTTTTGAAAATGGAAGTGAAAGCGCCTTCGTGGATAATGTGGGATTAAATATTTCTAAGAAGGGTGATTCTCCTTTTCACGGATTTCAGGGATCGCACTTTGAGTTGCTCTTTAGGTAGACATTTAAAAAAGATCCTATTAGCGCTAAATCTCTAAAATTTCCTTCATTCCAAATTGAACTCTAGGTGTAGATGAAAATTGTGTTTCACTTGAGCCAAAACAACCCATTAAAACTCGATCTTGTCCTCCCTCGTTTCACTCGGGAATATAACTAAGTACCTCGTATATAATGGGATGGATTAGATCCTTGTAAAATTACTAGTAGGTACCAGGTACGTTAAAAAATATTTTGTTCAATGTTATAAGATAGGTGGCAGCGCTAGTGTTTCGGGGTAACGCCTAAGACTTACCATTAGTTTTTTCTGGTTGATCATCGTCAGCTGCAGCCGTAGCCACCAGGAGCATCAGCCACCAAAGGCGGGCTGCCATATCTTCTGTAGACAACGGAAAATTAGTTACTACGAGGAATAGGTAGATAGGTCATAGAGGGAGGTCAGGTATTACATTACAAATAATAATTAAAATATTATCTGAGAATGCACTATGTCGAAACAAATCATAGAGATCCTGGCCTTGATCCGAATTTATGTCATTTTTAACAACTGTGAAACTGACAAGTTTAGGTTTATTTTAATTTAATTATTTACTGGAAAAAGAGGATCAAACAATATTCCTTTTACTTCCATACATTTTCAAAGATCTCTCTCGCAAATACGTAGTCAATTCAAACTCCGTACATATTCAAATAACTGCCCTTTACTAAGTCACACCTACATACCACACTGCACTCTGCAATAGCTACTCTATCCCCTAAATGCCATTGAATTACCTCGCAGAAGTGCACAGGCACAGCCCAAGGCTCAAACAGGGGGATATTAGCTCAAGGGAAGAAGGGCGTGGCAGCCTCGCCACATCAAAGGCCGTTGCACACTCCGTTAAACGTTACGAATGGTCCCGGTGTGTATTGTGCTTTATAAGGCTGCGCTCTCAATATATACTTAGCGAATAGCGACTTGGCGACCTACAAGATGATAATATAGACGCAATGTTAAGTATAATATGGGTAGTAAACTAATAACCAATAACCAAGGTCTTTAGTTTAGGATAAGTTTTGCATGGTTTGTTTACGATTTATAAATAGAACGGTGGAATCATTTCTTGGGTTTTTGTATTATTTTTAAGTGTCAATTGTATTGTAATTTTTATTTCCATAACTGTTTTTTTTTTCCGAAACAAAAGAAAGTTTTCTTCTTGAATTATACATTGAAGTAATTCCATACCAGAATCTGTGAGGTTTCATAAAATTTACACAGGTTTCACACAGATTTAATAAAGTTCACGAATTTGATTGTGTTTTTTTATGATTGCATGTTAAATTCGTCTTTGACGAATATATAAACCATACTAGCAGCTCTGAGCTCTAGACGGTGGCAGTGTAACCGTGGCCTTAACGTTTGAGGCAAGGACCCACTATTTCACCACTCTCTACCGTCTATTTGAGGTGACTCAATCGGTTCGAGAATTATGTGGAAAGTTGAGATTCGCTGACTGGCTCGGGTCTGTTTGTAAGATTTGTGAGGTTTGTTTTACGGCAGCTTTTTCCGGTACCTGACTTTTACGGGATAAAAACATTGATCTTTCGTTAAGTAAAGTACTCAGACTTGTTATTGTTTATCTTTACAATGAATTAAATATAATGAGCTTTATTTACTTACACAAATTATATAATATATAAACTTTTTACTACACTATTTACTATAAAAGTGCCACATAAAGTGGTGAAAGTCTCAGCGTAGAAAATCATGAAAAGACCAGACCGGTCTTTTCATGATTTTCTACTCAAAGCTTATCTGCTCCAAGTAACACTTTGGCTATATCTTTCAATAGTTTGTTGTATATTTCTAGTATAATGTTACTCTTTCTTAATTTTATGGGCAATACTATGACGAGGCATTTTACCATAAGTTGAGAGAGGTATGGTCAAATTATTTTTTTTTATAAAATAGATCCCTATTTCCCTTGGTCACGCCATAACTAAAGTCTAACTTTACCGATTTCATAATTTTTTTTTTGGTTTTCCAATAATTTGCAGACCATGAAAGAGTTACGAAAATAGCGCAGAAAATTGGATAATTTCAGAAAACTTAATTAGTCTATTTAACTTTAAGAGTTTGAACGTCTCGTTTGATTAATGTGAATTTAGCAGACAGCTATTTTATTTTATAGCAACAAAAGACTTGTCTATTATTTTCATATATAAAACATCGTTGAGTGAGCAGTTCAGTAGTAGTAAGAACACAATAAGAATTCCAAAGACTTAGACTTATTATTTTTTCACTATCCTAAGCCTATTGATTAACAGTAGAGAGAGATGGCACACAGTTAATGTAGCCTAAATATGAGGTCAAACGTAGGAGACATATATTTTCGAAGATGCCATTTTATAAATAAGAATATACAATTGCATAGCTTTTGTATGGACTCGACCGCTGTGCGGCAGAAGCAAAAGTAACAGTGTTAAAGTTGTCAAGCATAATCAATGAAATAAATAGAATAAAATAGTTAAACTGTTAACTTTCAATTAAACTATTGATGGGATATAGGTAAACGTACATAAATACCAGGAATGTAGAAGTCAAATAGGGATGGAAAGAGCCAAAGCAGCTAAAAAAGTCCAACAGTCGTCTAAAAAATGTAACCCAACCTCGCTATCTACCTTTTGTAATAGAGCTGGGCATGGGTGTAAAGAATTGTATGGGCGGACAAAAGCCAACAAAGGGCGACCTCTCTTTGACAGCGCTTGCTGACATGTCGTTGTCTAAAAACTAGGTTAGAGTTCAAAACTACATCAAACGACAGGATGTAAGCCCGCTTCATATTTGGAGCTTGCGCCTGAAAGTTACTAAGCGCTGTCTCTTATTTTGCACTGACAGTATAGTCCAGTCATTACGTCGGAAAAATCGGCTTCAAAAAGAAAGTGAACCGAGAAAGCCAAATTTTTGATATTACGTGGGGGGTGGCTAGAAAAGCTGAAGTTCAAATTGTCGACCAAAATAACCTTGTGCAATTTCCGCCATCTTGAAAAAACCCTTAAATTCAGTTTTTTCATCATAACTCGGTTCCCCGTTGAGATACGAAAATTTTTATAGAATACTTTTTTGTAGCTTTTTTCACGATCTACAATTAAGGTCCTTTACATTTTTCACGTATCGATCGTCGTTTTCGAGATATCGATCAAAAATATCGAAAATTTTGAATATCGAAAACATGTGACAATGTCGCCAGAGTCGAGATTTTATTCAACGACGATCACGACGATGACGATGATTATAATTTTTCGACCCTCACAACATCATTTCCTGCGATTGAAGAGGATTCACGACTCGAAGAATCTACCGAGGAGGAACTTGAACAGCCAGGACCGTCCAAACGACGAAAAACGTGTGAAAATGTGTGAAAGTGAAACGTGTGAACGTGAAACACAAAAAAAAAATCATAAACCAGCCGAATTATAAATCAAATACATGAAATTTATTGATAAAATAATTTTACATGAAATTTATTGATAAAATAATTTTTATGCAGCAAAAATAATGATTACAGGTGGTAATTTTTTTCATTTTTTTTCATTTTCACGTTCACACGTTTCACTTTCACACATTTTCACACGTTTTTCGTCGTTTGGACGGTCCTGGCTGCTCAAGTTCCTCCTCGGTAGATTCTTCGAGTCGTGAAGCCTCTTCAATCGCAGGAAATGATGTTGTGAGGGTCAAAAAATTATAATCATCGTCATCGTCGTGATCGTCGTTGAATAAAATCTCGACTCTGGCGACATTGTCACATGTTTTCGATATTCAAAATTTTCGATATTTTTGATCGATATCTCGAAAACGACGATCGATACGTGAAAAATGTAAAGGACCTTAATTGTAGATCGTGAAAAAAGCTACAAAAAAGTATTCTATAAAAATTTTCGTATCTCAACGGGGAACCGAGTTATGATGAAAAAACTGAATTTAAGGGTTTTTTCAAGATGGCGGAAATTGCACAAGGTTATTTTGGTCGACAATTTGAACTTAAGCTTTTCTAGCCACCCCCCACGTAATATCAAAAATTTGGCTTTCTCGGTTCACTTTCTTTTCCAAATGTATATAATGACTGGACTAGTAAAAGATTTGGGTTTTCGGTGGATACTACAATAATGCATGAATTTATTAAAAAATTATCATATAACCGCCAGATGAGCAATATTTAATTTTTTTTTAAAATGTTGCATCAACTCGAGTATCAAATGAAATAGTGAAACTGAAAACATTGTTACGAAATCAAGTAACCGCAAAGTGGAAAATCTTTGGGGTTTTACTACAGACTCTAACGCCGCGCCGCCGTGAGCGTTTCCGTACTGAGGGAGGTTTGCGGTTTGAAATCCCATCAAAGTCATAAATGTTGGGGTTAATATATGCATTTGCTTAGAAATTATCCAGAGTGCTAAGGTTTACGCACTATAACTACACAAACCTTTGAGAAATATAATAGAATATAATAGAATTAACAGAAAAATGTAAAATATTTGCTACCAGTGCCACTAGAAAAAGCAGCCATTTTGAAAAACCCAAACTGCGAAAACAAAGCTTCGGGGCTTTTACTAGTTCCATACAAAATCCATCACCAACGGAGAAACATAAAACTCCGAATGAATAACTTGAGAGTGAAACGGGACAGAAATAAAAGCAAAATCATTATATTTCAGTAGATTCCAGTGCATAGCTGTGCTCCGGAACGAGTGGCCATTTTGTAATAAAACGAACAATGGAGGACGGTCGCAAAAACCGTGCTTACGCAACTGTAACTACCAGGCTGACTGTACAATGTTTATTTTGAACAATGATTTTATAGCGAATATAGAAAACAGATTTTTGTAATATAAAAATGTAAATATTTAATAAAAAATAAGGCCCACTTGCACCGATACTTTGAGTTAGTAAATAACTCGAGATTATGGTTATTTAAAAAAAATGTCTTACAGTTTACTGTACTTATAGAAATATAACAAAAAACAATAAGTCAAATAACCCGAGGTTATTGTCATGTTTCTTTATTATTTTTACTTCACACTAATAAAGTGCGAAAGTTTGGATGGATGAATGTCATTACACTCTTCACGTCAAAACGACTAAACGTATCGAGCTGAAAGTTTTAATAGATATTGTTCTAGACTTGGAATAGAAAGACTAATTTTTATAAATTTTCACAGGCCGCGAGCCGCAGCTAGTAAATATATATAAAACTAAGTCGGCTCAGTCACAATAGTTAAAATTCACCGCGGGCAAAACCGTGGACTACTTTAACATCATTTTATTGCATAGCAATGTAATTGGTTTAAAGCGATTTCTTCCTAACCCATTCTAATGAGTAGGAACTATTTAAACAACCCATCCAACCAAAGTTTTCCCATTTACGTGTGTATCGACATGGTAACAAATTACGAGGCATAAATTGGATACAGGCTGCGGTCCAATCTGACCCTCGTCAAAGGGTCAGTGATTGCCACCCACTTTACCACCTAACTTTTCGCAAATATACGTAAATATTAATTTAACATGCATGTCTCGACAGAGCCTACGCATTTGCTCCCCTTAGAATCAACAAATCGGATTGGTCTAAAAATTAAACAAAATCCCCTAAGAGAATCCCCTGAAAGTCTTAGGGGATTTTTTGATGAATCCTTAGGGGATTTTTCTCAGTAAATCAATAACTTTGTTTTTTAGGCCCACAAAATAAACACTAAGACACGTCATGTTTTAAAGTATAGGTACATAATTATCAAAATAATTTAAGAAATAAAGGGTGACTTCATTTTATGTTGCACTAGCGAACCGCCCTGGCTTCGCAAGTGCAATATAAAATGAAGTCACCCAAAAAACCGCATCAAAACCCGACGCGTAGTTTTAAATAATTAAGCATACAAAGGGACATAGGGACAGAGAAAGCGACTTCGTTTTGTACCATGTAGTGATGTAGTGATTCTGATTAAGAATACAAAAAAAGTAACGAACCAATTAGATATGTCGTAAATATCTAAATTAACTTAGGAACCATAATGATCTTTTTATATTTTCCAATAAGATCAATCAAAATCAAAATCTAGTTCTACGAGGGCCTACGCCGTAGCTCTCTACGCCGTAGCTCTCTACGCCGTAGCACTCTACGCCGTAGCACTCTTCGTGGCAAGGACATTGTTTCGCCAACAATGCACTAAATCTCTATCCCCTCAACACCCCCTCACACCCCCTCATACCCCTACAGGTATCCTTCAGGTCGCTAGCTCATTATTCACTGTAACGCTGTGAAGCCTCCTCGATCGCTCGATATTGATTTTGCAGTATTAAAGGCGTTGCAAACGGGAAACTTGCCACCGATTTGTATCAGATGGATTTGACTGATACTTGGTTTGTAGTTGAATCTAGCCTGTAACTATATAGCAGGTATTTATTACTGCGATAACAATGGTGGACCCAGTTGGCCAAGTCAAGTCAGTTGGTTGATTGAACAATGAAAATTTGAGTTGCTTGGATATGCTGTAATTGTTATCGTACTGGCTTAGTTATAAACTCGCTGCTTAGTCCAAGTATTTCATTGAATCATTTATTTTTGAGTTTTTTCAATGTGTATTTGTTGTTATAGAAAGACATCATCCGTGAAAATTTCACTTTGAGTACGGAACCCTAAAAACACGCTGCTGTATCCCAGTAAAACTTTATTCATAACTTATCACTTGTCTTGAATCGTGCCCTAAAAAAATATCAAAGTAGTTTTTTCGTCGTAAAACATCCTGTCTTCAAACTTTCGTGGTTTCCGTGTCGACGTAATAAAATCTTTCTACAAAACGAACAAAACACGACATTAATAACAACTTACAAAGGCTTTTAAAAACTTTTATTGAACCTTTCAGGTACTTTTATTGTTTAAGCGATTAGTTTTACCACTTGTTGAAGCGAACTCGACTCAATGCGCTGAATTGAAATTTATTGGACTTCAATAAGATTCTATTTTTATCGTCTGCTACTTTATTGGATCCAGCTAGCCTCTATACAGGGTCTTACATTCTTAGAGAATGATAAATTGGGCTGTTTGGCCGTTTAGCCTCTTTTATGTTTTGCAACTTTTTTTACTGTAGATTTTATTTTATTGTAGTTCGCAGTCTTAGTTTAATTTTGACAATTTTCAAAAGAAATTTGTTTTCATAGAAACTTGGAGCCTTGTTGTCTAACCCAAACGATAATCGAGATCGATTAATTATTGACATTTGAAACCTAGCCTGGACTTCGGTTGTATCATTGGTTTACATTTTAATTTAGCTGATAATCGATTTCAAGTAAGAAGGCCCCAGGTTTTTTGAAAAACTCTCGGTCTGTTCAATTTATTAAAATTGAAAATCCATTCAAAGACCCCTGAATACTCCATTTTCTTTGAACTTTTATAAATAGAACAACCTGTTCGATAGAGTTCTAAAGATAATTAGATACATCGCAAGGATAAAGGTTATTGGACGAGGTGGGTAGTTGAACGGAGAATGGGTAACAGCTGACCCAAGGGTCAGACAGACAAAGCTTTCGGTAGACTATCAAATCCAATAATTGTGTTTGGTACCTGCCTACCTACTTACGTAGGCACATAGGTACATTTAAACTTTAAAGACTAGGGTGAGTGTTCTTCAGAGGTATTATCATGCAAACAAATTTTGAAAAACCGGCCAAGTGCAATATCTATAAAAACGGCTAAAAAATCATATCTGTTGCAGAGGAACTTCCTTAATCATTTATTTTATTATGTTTATGTGTATCTGTTATAGTTTTAACTATAAGCTTACTAGCTGACCCGACAGACGTTGTCCTACCCTAATTTATGAAAAATTAGAATTTTCCGCGTGATTTTCTTAATTTTTTCTTTCATAAGAACCTTTTCCTGATAATAACGAACAGAACAAAAAAAGAATTAGCGAAATCGGTCCAGCCGTTCAGGCGTGATGCCGTGACCAAAGGAAATAGGGATTCATTTTTATATACCTCTATATAGATAGATATCATCTTTCACTATATCAGTTTTCATCATCATGAAAACTTCAACTGCCGTACTATCACGGTTCATGAGTTTGATATTGTGTGATTTGTGAGATGAGTAATAGTAGTAGGGTCCCGTTGCGTACGGAACTCTAAAAGCAAAACTCGTCCCAAACTTTTTCATCCTCTAGATAATCTGATATTTAACAGCAAGTCTTTTTAAAATTTTGATAATTTGTTTGAATTTATTTACCGATAATTAATGCATCTTACTTGGAGTTTTGTTGTACAACACATGTTTCATCTAGTAACAACGTAGGTATTTTGACCGTGCTCTACACTTTTCACAGTGGCAGTACGTACATATCAGATGGCCTCGCTACCTGATAAAAGCTGGCTTTGATGTAGCTTGAATCAAATACATTTCGTTTCAACTTGATGTTCGCGGAATTTTCATTTTAGATAACATCAAAGCTGACAGATAACTTTTATAAATGTGTCGTCGCAGCGATACAGGGTGAAAATGTTTATCGTCGAAACAGCGGCGGAGAGGATGTTTTTTACTACAGCTTTATTGCATGAAAGAAATAAGGTCCTTAGTCTTTAGTACTGGTTTTGTATTAGGTATTTCTGTTTATTATTTAATTCCACATATATTTGCATTGCCTTTACCGTATCATCATCATCATCAACCTATATTAGTCCACTGCTGGACATAGGCCTCCCCCAATGAGCGTATAGAAAGGAAATAATTTTCGTTTGTTGCAGGGTTTTAATAGGGTCATGATCGTAGGGTAAGAATCTACTAGAATGATTGTTTCATACAAACTCCATTTTAGTTTTCAATCAATCAATCAAATCAATGAAAACGTTTATTTGTAAATAAAACCCAACTTCAATCAAATTTATCATTATTGAATTATGTAAGAAGTAAAGTAAGTGTAAGTTAATAAAAAATGGTCCCAACTCAGCTTGCATCGGTTTTCAAATTGTTTTGACAGATTTGACAAAGTGTATTTGCAACCGTCTGCAGTTAGCTCAATGGTTTCAATTGTAAATACTAGTTGTAATTTTTCTATTCCTTGCTTGTAATTTTCGTTGTTAATAAAGATCTAAATTTACATGGAATATTGTCTATGTCTCGTTCATTTTTGTGTGCGTAAGCGAGATATAAGTCAAGTGATAACAAGTTTTCTCTCTCTCTTCTACGCTCTCTCTATCTTTTTACGTTATTAAACTTTAGTAGACTTGCAAAGTCGAAATCACTATTTTTAAATAATCAAGAAGTGTAAGCAAAGTAGATATTTATTTAGTAGCCGTGTGGTGCCGGCTTAGAATTGCACTACCCCAACTCTTCCCGAGGGTGTCGTAAGAGGCGACTAAGGGATATACCGGGGGGTGGGCAGCAGCACCCCTCTAAAACAACCCCACCATCAAACTGCGATCCCCAACCCGCATGCCCAGCGTGGGGATTATGGGCATTACCCCTTAATGATAAGTACAGCCAAAAAACGGCCCCTAGTTCCCGGCCGCCTCGCTATTCCTGGCCATGGTAGCGGTCATGGTAACGGCGGGGCAGAGGGTGCTAAGAATCACCGGTATTCAGGCTACCACACGCTTACTAAAATGACCCTGGCAACGTTTAACGGACGCACTCTGAGGCTTGACCATCATCTAGCGCAGTTGGAAGTGGAGTTAGAGAACATTAAATGGCATGTCCTCGGGTTATGTGAAGTCCGTAGAGAGGGGGAGGACACCGTAACCCTAGACTCAGGCCATCTTCTCTACTTTCGTGAGGGTGATAAAACATCCCAGGGTGGAGTAGGTTTCCTCGTCAATAAGGCCCTCTCTAGCAACGTTCAAGTAATCTCCAGTGTGTCGACCAGGGTAGCGTACCTGATCCTTCGGCTTTCCAAGCGGTATAGCATGAAGGTAATTCAGGTCTACGCACCGACCTCGGCACACTCGGACGATGAAGTGGAGGATATGTACGAAGACATATCCAAAGCCTTACACAACACCACTAAGGCTCACTTCAACGTTGTTATGGGGGACTTTAACGGCAAGGTGGGAATCCAGACTGGCAATGAATCCCGTATAGGCCCGCATGGTTTTGGAATCAGGAATCACAGGGGGCAAATGCTTGTCAACTTCCTTGAGAAAGAGGGACTGTTCTTAATGAACTCCTTCTTTAAGAAACAGCCTCAAAGGAAGTGGACGTGGCAAAGCCCCGACACTGTGACTAAAAATGAGATCGACTTCATCATGACGGATAGCAAGCACATATTCAGAGATGTCTCAGTGATCAACAGGTTCAATACCGGATCTGATCACCGAATGCTCCGAGGCACTCTGAATATCAACTTGAAGCTTGAAAGACACCGTCTGATGAAGTCCACGCTCCGACCAAATCCAATCCAAATCATGGCGGGCACCGAGAAGTTCGAGCAGCTACTCGGAGACAGATTTGTTGCCTTGGAACCCACTGATGACGCTGACGAGAGCCTACACAATCTGGTTGAAACGTTGAGGGATGAGGGCATCAAGTACTGCAAAAAACAGCGAACTGGCAAGAAGTACAAACTCTCGGATGAGACTCTGGATCTGATGACAAGAAGACGGGAAACCACCCAAGTGTCTTCGGCGGAGAGGTCAGACCTGAACAAGCGAATTGCGAAGATGGTACGGCGCGACCTTCGGAGCTCCAACACCCGTCTCATTGAAGAGGCGATAGAGCGAAACCGAGGGTCCAAAGTATTCACTCAGCAGCTTGGCAGGAGCCACCTGACGAAGCTTAAAACGCACGATGGGAGGACCGTACTGTCGAAACCGGAGATTTCAGCCGAGATAGAGGATTTTTATGGCCGTCTGTACACTGCACATGCCCCTCGTTCCCGACGAGACGACCTTGATTCTAGAGCCACCCTGACACGCCACTACACCGACGAACTGCCAGACATCAGTCAAGACGAAATCGTGTTAGCTCTGAGGCAGCTTAAAAATGGAAAAGCCCCCGGTGAGGATGGTATAACTTCAGAGCTTCTGAAGGCAGGAGGAGCCTCCGTTATACAGGAGCTACAACACCTCTTCAATACCGTCCTCCACAGTGGGAGAACTCCTAAGGCGTGGAGCGGGAGTTTGGTGGTGCTCTTTTTTAAGAAGGGTGATAAAACTGTCCTTAAAAATTACAGACCCATCACACTCCTGAGCCACATCTATAAGCTGTTCTCACGAGTGATCACGAATCGTCTCGCCAGGAGACTTGACGAATTCCAGCCACCAGAACAGGCCGGGTTCCGCGGAGGATATAGCACCATAGACCACATACACACAGTGAGGCAGATTATACAGAAGTCCGAAGAGTATAATCAGCCCCTGTGTCTCGCTTTTGTGGACTATGAGAAAGCCTTTGACTCCGTCGAAACCTGGGCTGTTCTGGAATCCCTACAGCGATGCCAAGTAGACTATCGTTACATCGAAGTGCTGAGGTGTCTCTATGAAGCTGCCACTATGAGTGTCCAAGTACAGGACCAGCAGTCTAAACCTATCCAATTGCGCAGAGGAGTGAGACAGGGGGATGTCATATCCCCGAAACTGTTCACGAGCGCATTGGAAGATATGTTTAAGACGCTGGACTGGAAAGGTAAGGGCATTAACATAAACGGCGATTACATCTCACACCTGCGATTCGCTGATGACATAGTCGTAATGGCGGAGTCGCTAGAGGAGCTGACCCACATGCTGGACGGCCTAGCTTCAGCCTCGCGATGTATCGGTCTTGGCATGAATTTAGATAAAACCAAAGTCATGATCAATGGCCACATTGTTCCGGGACCGATCGTCGTAGATGGTCACCTTCTTGAAATTGTTTCCGAGTATACTTACCTTGGGCAGATTGTACAGCTAGGTAAAAACAATTTTGAGAAGGAGGCCAAGAGGAGGATCCAGCTAGGCTGGGCAGCATTTGGGAAACTACGTCAAGTCTTCTCTTCATCCATACCGCAATGTTTGAAAACGAAAGTTTTCAATCAGTGCGTCCTACCCGTAATGACCTACGGAGCTGAGACGTGGACACTCACGGTAGGGCTGGTCCACCAGTTCAAAGTCGCCCAGCGAGCTATGGAAAGAGCTATGCTCGGAGTCTCTCTGAAGGATAGAATTCGTAACGAATACATCCGACAGAGAACCAAAGTTATCGACATAGCTCAAAGAATTAGCAAGCTGAAGTGGCAATGGGCCGGCCATATCTCGCGAAGAACCGACAACCGTTGGGGTAAACGTGTTCTTGAGTGGAGACCGCGACTCGGTAAACGTAGCGTAGGACGCCCTCCGGCCAGGTGGGATGACGATCTGCGAAAGACTGCTGGCAGATGCTGGATGCGTCAAGCTGAAGACAGGGCGCTATGGCACTCATTGGGGGAGGCCTATGTCCAGCAGTGGACTAATATAGGTTGATGATGATGATGATGATGATGAACGTGGAAACCCTGATAAAATTTAGGTCATAGATAAACCAACAAGGTTTAAATTTTATCATGGTTTAAAGCGGTATTACACTACACGTTATTCAGGGCCCGATAGTTAGGGCGATTAGGAAGCAAGGCTTGCCAGGTCCGTCCCTTAGGGACCCTAAATCTTATTATACCACTCTTAGTTAGGGTTAGGGTCCCTGAATAACGTGTATACGCCTTTTAGTTAAATGGATCTCCACTCCGAAACACCAAAATCTAATCATACTTAGATCTATAAAACTTTCTCATTACGTACCTACATAAAAAAGGTACATTTTGTGTTATCTTACATGTCGTGTATCTCATGTTATGTGTGCACATGTGTGTTTATGAGGATTTTGATTTATTTTGTAAACTTATTAATAAAAAAAATTACAAACTTTGTTTCTCTTGCTATGCTGTTAAATGTATCGCTTTTTAAATGTGTCTAGTATACAGCTCACAGCACTATAGCAGCCCCATGCAGCCTGCCAAGCATAATAGAAGCTGTCCCACCCGCTGTCTGTCATGCATGTCCAATAGCAGAGAGGAAATTGAAAGATATCCGAGAAATTCGAGATACATACTCGAATTGAAATGGGTGGAAATTGGAAATTGCCCGTATTTGGTCTTTTTAAAAAGAAAGCTCTTGCATTCTATTTGGAAAGAAAATTCTCGAATGTTATGTTTTTCTTTTGATTGACAAGAACGTTATTTTGATTGGGAATGTTGTGTTTTTATTTTGATTGGGAAAATACCAGTGTCTGATGCAATTTTAATAACAACAGCAAAAAAGCTTTCTGTAGCTTTCTTAGGAATCGTTGATTTGATCTTTTAATATGGGCATCAAATTGGACCAATGGCATCGAAGCGGCAAATACCATTATTAGCCTAATCATCCAATAATGCAGCATGATTTTGTTTGAAGTTTCAATAAATAAATTAGATGGATAAGTGATGTGTGTAATATTAAAATAAAATGTCGTCGTCGTGTACCCCAAAAAAATCAACAACATCGTTTAATAAGCAGGTTAAGCAGGTTAAGAAGGAACCTAGTTTTTGTTGAACACTCCCGTTTTATCCTTTATCCTTCAGGTTAAAACGGTCCTATGTTCGTATTTAACCCTTACAGTTATAAGGAATTCGTCAAACTTTGACAGTGTTTTTAGTAAATTCTTTTAATACCTTCAAACATTTCGTCCTTACTCATGGCGGTTGGTAAACCTCTCGCAAATTCTCGTTTACCTAGAACTGTATAATAATCCCGTCGATATTCGAGGAAGCTGACTATTAGGGCGGGCTTTAACTCAATTATTTCCGACGCTGGAGTAACCGAGTTAGGCGGTCGTTTTGTGCAAATTGTGAGTTTAAACATCGTTTGTGTGACGAAGTTTGCGCTGGAGCGGGTTCGATGGAACTGAATGTTGTGAAAACTCTACTCATAGTTAGTTGGTTGTTTGGTTATGTGGTGAATAACATAGCCTTGTGTAAAAAAACAACATTTTGGTCTGGGTGCTTTTTATGTATAATAAAAAAATATCTATCTATGTAATGTATTGTATTAAGTATATCAGTCTTCTAGTACCCATAACACAAGCTCTGCCTAGCTTGGGGCTAGATGATACTGTGTGGACTGCCTGGAATTATATATTATATTATATTATTATTATTTTATGCATGTGTCTCATAATTATAAACTAAATACCACTGTAAAGTTGTGAAAAAACAACTCAAGTCATGGTAAATACGTCCGACCAGAAAGAGTAGAAATTAATTATCGAGGAACTAAAATTTAGTGTACCCTGGCAACTCTTTATGAAAGGGCCAGTGTGGCCGACATAGTGGATTTGTCGCCTGACTTAGCTTTTCTTTGCAAAATTATATGCACTATTTAGCTAAGATACGTTTAGATAAATTTAAAAATTAAACTTTTAGTTACAAAATTGAAGCATTTAAAACGTTTTGTTGAGATAATAATGTACAATTTTCAACGAATGATAAAAAATGATAACCAATCATAAAACATAAAAATATAATAGGTAGGTATTTATGTATGTAGATTTATTTTCATAGCAAAAGACTATAGAGACTATAAGACTATTTCATACAAAATTTAAAAAACAGATGCAAAAAAATTTTTCCAGATAGCTGGTTTTATTTGTTGGACTAACCAGAATAATTTTCCGCTAGCGGCAACACTGCAAACAATGTCATTTTCGGTCGAGTCGAGTTCTTTGTTATTGTTTGTTTGTTCTGTTAGTTGTTACTTCCATGAAAGCAATTAATCGCAAAATATTAGTAAAATGAATAAAACTATACGCAGTGGGGCTCGTGACATTATTTACAAAGTGTTTAAAAGATGTTTGACCGAGTATCAAGCCGGGAAGCTGCTGACTGATTTAGAAGACGTTTATAAACGAACAGCAGATTTGACCGGTAAGTAGTTGGTTAAAAAGAATAGCACTGGAAGTAAACTGTTATAATTTACTAAAATAATCTTGTAAATCCATCCAAAATCCATGTAATTCATAATAATTAATCATTGTTTATCTTTCTCTCATTGAATAGTATTTTGTAGTGCAATCACATAATTTTGATACTTTTGTTTTGTTACAGGAAAATCTGAAAGCAAAAGCTCAAGCGAGAGCTCGGAGAGCGAAGATGAAAATGATGATATGTCAGGGACTTCTAATTGTGTCCTACTACAAGATTCTGATGAAGAATCTATGTCTGGTTTTGAATATCTGGACTTTGAATCACTAGATTGATGTATGATTTAGTATATTATTATTTATTATTCGACAAAATTGTCTTTTACTGTTATTTTTCCCCTCTGAGTATATAAAATATTCTTGCTTTCTTTCTAGGTAGGTAGTGTCATAGGACTAGTTTGGACATCAGTGCTCTTATAAAATGTTTTTGTTTATGGCACAAGACTATCAACCCAAAATAATTCATAAATTCTCATTATTGACAATATCAAGTATCAATACGTTCTGCCGTAGTATACGGTGATACCATTTAAAACATGTAATAATTAGTGGCGCCCTCATTTATTTTCTACTCTTTCTGGTCGGACTGTACCTATTCCGTTTTAAATGACTTTAGAGTTTTATACGATTGAAAGAAAGAAAGAAAAATTTTATTTAAATTTTATTTACTTTAAGACTAAGTGCACACCAAAAAACCTATTCGTAGAAACTTAAATAATATGACATGTTTTTTCATTGTGCGCTCAGCAGGGTTCTAGGCAAATATGGCTTCCACTCAGCGTTGTGCTGGATAAACACTGATGTGTCTGTCTACCCAGCAATTCTAAAGATAGCTAGAGGTAAAAAACGAATCGAAAACCGACTATTGATACAAATGCGACAATACGTTTTTCTATCATATATACGCGCGCTTGCATGCGTAATAGCGCTATATTTTGCTTGACAACTCACACAAAGATTCATTTTTTGGTTTCTAAACCAATAAAATTATATTTCTGCTGTGCGGTATATTTATCCTCTATGCCTACGAGCTGGTATTTTATTGATCCCGGCTTACGCCTCCTTGAGAAAATTAATAATTTCGCAAAGTAACAAAGTATTTTTAATTTAGGAGCAGGTCAAGAGTGGTTCCGAAGCCTGCGAAGGGCCGGAGGGCTCTTCATCGACCGTTTAGTACAGGCCTCGCCAGCACCGGCATGACAGCTAGTCCCTTTTTGTAAGTTTTAAGGTGATCCGATTGTCATACGTTTGTATTTTCCCAAATATGAGCGATGTGGACATAATTTAACAAATAAATAACTGTTTTTGGCTTTGTTACTGGTCATTATTTGCGGCAAATTGTGTCTGATTCATGAAAACACTCGGTATAATTAGAAATAACGTGAAAATTTTAGGCCATTTT
Source organism: Eupithecia centaureata (assembly GCA_944547425.1). Lineage (NCBI taxonomy): Eukaryota > Metazoa > Arthropoda > Insecta > Lepidoptera > Geometridae > Eupithecia > Eupithecia centaureata. Next base: position 12,793,117 of record OX155684.1, on the reverse strand, counting down.
TATCAATGTGTGAGTGAACACGGATAATGTTGTACGCCCGCTTACTTGAACTTGTGAGTGTGACGGCGGCGACGGAATCGCCATCTCTGTGCTATCTAAAGAATCATCTAATAATACCATAGTCTACCGTTCTCAAAGGGTTTTTCCATCGTCCAAGTATTTATTCCTATCTATTTTTGCTGCATGTCAAATAAGATCTAGGAAGCCTACGTTCCGTTTCCATGACAACAATAAATGACACTATGTAAACAGATAAAATGTTTGCTTATAGATACCAGTTTAGAGAGTTTTACGCTGGGGCCACACTACCTTACCGTCTACCGGGCTGTTACCGCAATAATTATGACATTAAATTACCGTTTAAATTACTGCATGACCTGGTGTGGTTACACTAGAGTTTACCTAGATATGTCAATAAATAAGGCGGTAAAAATATCACGTGCGTCGCCGGTGAGCTCATATTGCACACTCGACAAACGGTAGTGGCCACAAACGCATTAATTACTGCGGTAATCTTCTTTGATGTGCGAAAAAAGACCGCCGCCGGAGCTATTGTCTACCGCCATTTGCCATATTGATTGGCATTGTAAAATTATGGCCATAAATCGTGGTTACACCTAGGTGTTGTATAAGTTATAATTAAAATAATTATCGGCATATCACGGTAGTGTGGCCCCAGCATCAGACGTGTCAGATTGTATGCAAAGCATTTCGATCATTCGTCAGCGACAACCGATGTGGCGCAGTGGGCGAAGGTCCGCCTGCGACCGGTTGTGGGTTCGATTCCCGTGTCGGAAAAAATTGTGTACGATCTACAGAAATTGAACATGAAATTGTTCCGTTGGTCTGGGTGTTTTCTATGTATTTATAAAAAAAATATCTATCTATGTAATGTATTGTATTAAGTTTATCAGTCAACTAGTACCCATAATACGAGCTTTGCTCACCTTGGGGCTAGATGATGCTGTGTGGACTGTCCGGAATTATATATATATTTTTTTTATTGGACTAATCGTAACTTTTTACAGAGAGCCAAAACAAAATATTGAACATGATTTTTTTGAAAAGTTAAAGTTTTTCTTTTTTAATATTAAAACATCATTGTTTTCGTAATTTTTTGCTCTATTTTTTAAAATAATGGTCGCTGTTATAGCTATCACCCAACTTGATAAAAACTACAAAAGCCCATTTTGCATTAAAATTTGGAAGCAAAGTTGAGATAATTATCCCAATAAAAAGAAATCAATATTTAAATTAAACTAGCTTTATGAAATGTTCTCAAGAGAAAATATACTTTATCAGAAATAAAACCATTTTCTAAATTTTTGAAATGTGGCCGTTTTGCATTCAATGAGCGATTTGTAAAAATGCCTGAACTTAGCTGGCGTAAGAGCTAAAATAAAATAAAAATCAGTTGGTGTTGATAGTACATAATTGTTTCTTTTTATTTTTGTCATACCGTTAGAAACGAGGTCAGGACCCTTTGTGGGATGTACCTACGCAGAACAGTCTACCAAAGTTTTATATAACAATCAAATAGACTTAGGAAGGCTTACAATAAGTAATTTATGACAAATATGAATTTGTTTGTACTAGGTCTATGACATTGTTCAAAATATAAAGAATAAAAATGATAAAAATCAAAAATTTTGGTAGTGTTGAAGGGATTCGAGCCCGTACTAACGGGATGTATCAAAATTTTGTGGATATTTCATTTTCAAAAAGCAAAAAGTAAATTAAATTTTCTGTGGTTTCGAACCCAGGTACGACTATACATCGTCCCCACCGACCCACCCGACTGTTCAAACCGCTACACAGTGTGCTGCCTAGTACAAGCTAGCGGGACAAAATCGAAGTCCTAATTTCCAGGAACTTTTGGTAACAACATGTAAACAAAACCCCCCAGGTACCGAAATCAAACAATAGATTACGCTAATCACCTAATTATGGTACTTATCCGGGGGTGTAAGGTAAGTGATAAGGAAAGTTGTTTTGCATAAGCAAATTAGTTGCATTTTACGCACACTTGTGATAACATCTCTCAAAATTATTTCCAAAGTGAATAAAGTTTTTTGTGATGGAACATTCTGTTGAAGGTATGTATACTTATATTACGTAATTTTTTTACAAATATAGCCTTATATATTTGTGTAATACAAGTTTGAATGTACGCAGTGCCGGATTTATATTTTTAATGAGTGTAGGCCACTTTTTTCCGCCGCCCCATGTACTGAGCCGTTCATTATTAGCTGCGCACCCCCCCCCCCCCCGTAGACATACAATTTGATTGTCTGCAATCGAGTGACCGTCCTCTGAAATCTGCCGCCCCCCTAGGACGCCGCCGCCCCTAGGCCGCGGCCTATGCGGCCTGTTTACAAATCCAGGACTGAATGTACGTAGTCATATCTTGTAAATTTATTAGTAATTGTGAAATGTAAAGGGATGTAACTTTTTGTATCCAAATGTATCCACCTTAATTTTTATATATGTTATATATATAACATTTAAGTATAGTAGAATACATATTTTAGCTCCCGAAAAGGCCCGCAATTAATTTTATTTTCGTTTTTCCAGACCGAGTCGTAACTATGACGAAACTTGAATTTTTCGAAGAATGGCTTAAATATGAGAAAAATGAAAGAGCTAGTCGCATTTTTGACGCCTTCTGTGAAAAACATAGTGTAAATAAATGATTTGGAGTTTGAAATATGAAAAAATAAATATTAAAAAAAAATATTTTTTTTTATTTTTAATTTTAGAATTTTTTATCTTTTTTCACTTTAACGTTAAAATATAGTTGTAATATTTAATAAACAGTAAAAATAATTAAAAAAATAATTTTGTCCCGCTAGCATGTTCTAGACGAAACACTGTGCGCTAGTCCAAAGTGAGTTATTGAAATACTGTGAAAATTTGTATTACTTTTAATCTTTTTTAAGTGGTCGTATAATCGGAGCTAAAATACCTAAGTACACAAAGAACAGAGTCAAAAAAAGTGGAGACTTCCTTACGCTAATAATTTTAATGTAATTTTATTATAAAATTGGAACAACTTTCACAGTGAGTACATTTAAAATTAATGATTGTTATTGTGAACTTATTAAATTTATTTGTCAATTCCAATGATTTAACGAAATTAATAAATAGCATGAAAAGTATTTTTTTTTACCTATGATTTGTAAGATATTCTTTAGCTAATAAGCTAGTTTGTAAATAACATTACCCTCTGCGCCTTTTTACTTAAATTGTTCAAAACGATAAAAGAAAATTACCTCCAATTTTTTTTTTAAATGTAAATAGAGCCTGTTTTTATTCTTAAAAAAAAACAAGAGTCGAAAATTAGTTCGTTAACTAGTGGTTTTATTGAATTAATTTTAGATGTAATTTAGTAATGTCCCGAAAACGGAAATATTGGTCCGAAAAATATTTAGTCCTAAGGCGTCTCCAATTATCTCTGTTATTTTTCGAACAGTAGTTATTTTAGTTCCACTGAATTTATAGGGTTTGCCTGTGTGAGTGACTCGTAGCGGCCAATCACTCACACAGGCAAGATCTTTTTTTGTGTGAGTGACTCGTAGCGGCCGATCACTCACACAGGCAAGATCTTTTTTGCTCTTCCCAAATACAAGCTCCCTAAATGCTTTCAACACTTGAAAAATTGCTTGGTACATAAAAAACAACATACCATTTGCGGCAAATACATTACCATTAAACAATTATGAACAATTTAATTAGAAAATAGTGAAAAACATCAAAATTGAAAATCATCGCCATCTAGTAGCGGAGCTATGCTTAGTCCTGGACGCGAAATCACCTTAAAAGGAATGGAGAGATACTATACGATACTTTAGGACGACCGATGTGGCGCGGTGGGCGAAGGTCCGCCTGCGACGCAGGAGGTTGCGGGTTCGATTCCCTCCTCGGAACAAATTTGTGCACGATCTGCAGAAATTTGTTTCGTTGGTCTGGGTGTTTAATATGTATAATAAAAAATATCTATCTATGTAATATATTGTATTAAGTATATCAGTCATCTAGTACCCATGACACAAGCTCTGCTTAGCTTGGGGCTAGATGATGCTGTGTGGACTGTCCGGAATTATTATTATTATTATACACTTTATTTATTTTTATACTCGTTAAAAAAATACACTTTTTACTATAGAAAATAAAAAATATTATAAAACTAATCTACAGTAAAAATATATTTTTATTATTACTATTTCTTTTGTTATTTTTATCATCATATTTATTAACAGATACATCTAAGGGCAGATACATCCAATGTTTTCCTACTTAGCTATTAACAGTTAAAGCCTTCACTGCCGAGTCTCAAGAGTGTTATTTACAGAAAAGCACTCTGTGAGTGTGTTCACTGGGCTTGTACACGCATATCTGCAAATACCAAGAGATAGATCTGGAAACAAAAGTCTATAAACAAGCTCTGCTTAGCTTGGGGCTCGATAAAGCTGTGAGAATTGTCCAGCATTATTAAATTTTATGAGTACATTTTATGATTTACATTTTATGAGTTTTCAGTCAGTATAAATGCACCAGCTGTATAAACCTCACTGTGTCAATCACCTCACCACACCAAATGGTGCTGTCACAGTGATTGTCCTCGTGGTGAATGGAGGATGCTCGCATTTGAACCGTCCTTCACGTCGAAACGAAAACGTTTCTACTTTCACAGGACCCTTGCCTTTTGCCGGAATTGGTTTGTTGATTTTTGAAACAAGATTTATGAGGTAAGAGCAAGACTTTTTTAAATATTCGAAGGGCTTTTCTTTGTAGCATCTGGAAGTTATTAAGAAATAATTTCATTATTGATTTAAATCTTGATCATAATTTTTGGAAGCTTAAGGCCCCTATTACGTAAAAACGCGGAAATGCACTTTTTCATCGTCCAAATTCTATGACTTTCGTTCGTTGCTTGAAATAACAGTTTCTTGTTAATAGTAGATTGTTTCCTTAACTTCAATAATAATTAAACAGATTTTTGATAACTTATTTTTTTATTTAGTTATAATCATTCTCCCGATGCAAGTTTAGGCAAAAACGCTCGGAGACCTGTTTTGGGAGCTCTAATTTGAAGATTCCATTGAATATAGACCATAAAACTATTTTTTTTAAGGTAACAAATATCCCATTCTTCGATAATAATTAAATACATTTTCGTTATATGCCTTTATATGAAGGGAAAAAAATCTGAACCGAGGTTAACTTTCGATCGAAAAGGCTTCGAAACAAACCCTAATATCTCCAAAGTTTTATATCATTTTGACATAAAAATTATACCAAAATAATCTTCATTGTTTTCTTAAACTACAATATTAATTTTACGTTTTAAATCCCAACTAATTTTTTTTAATGAATTTATTAAAAAAGGTATATATTTCATTGTGCCGGCAATCTGCCCTCAGTACCGCGCGAGCGCTTGTCGAAGGTGGACCTATGTCACTTTTGCTCGCACTCTCCGTCGGACGAAACGCCCAAAAAATGCTGCGTTTATGAGCGAGTTAGAACGTTTTGATCGTTGTAAATATTTACATTCGCATAGTATATTTCAATAATTTTTAAATTCGTACATTATTATTACATATTATACCAGATAGTTATTTTTATTATAACTGAGGTTTATCACAAGCCGAAATGGGGAAAAATAAATAGAAATGCGTTACTAAACAAAAAAAATAAACTAAATATTCTATCGTTGAAGAAAGCAAGGTATGGTATTATTGTATTTTACCCTTTATATAAAATTGGTTTACCACTCACTGACTCACTCACTCACTCACTGACTGACAATGTCACAACAGGGAGAACAATCATGTCATGATTGTTCTCCCTGTTGGTGGAGGGGGAGGTATGGTTTTTTTTCGTAAATGTGTAGGGGGGGTGGGGGGGAGTTTGGGAAAATTTCGACTTTTTTAAATTTCGAACCCCCTCTAGGACCCCCCGGGGGTTCTTCGGCCGTGTGGGGGGGTGGGTCAGATTTTTTTGTGGGGTCGTCTGGAGGGTTAGATTTCGTTTTGGGGGGTGAAATTTTTTTGACCCCCAAGACCCCCCAACACCCCCCGCTTTTGACTTGCTACCGGATAGCGTACCGATAGAGGATTTTGGATGGCGGGATCGTATAGAGGGTTAAGTCCTTAATAGGAAGGAAAAAAAAATCGACCCCCTCTCATGACCCCTTTTTAGAACCCCCCTTCGTATCTCCCGAACGGCTCGCGATGGAAAAAGTCTTTTCGCAGTCGCGTAGAGGAGGTCGAATATTTGCGGAAGCCAAAAAAAGTTTGACCCCTTTGCACCCCCAGACCCTCTTTTTTAAAAAAAAACCGTTTTTTGGCCAATTTTAAGGGTTTTTTTTAGGGTGGAGCATCGAGGCGAGAGAAGCGAGCCGAGATGCGACACTGGGAACCAGCACGGCGAGCGAAGCGAGCCGTGCTGCATTCCCCCCACGACCCCCAGGACAACACCCTCTAGGACCCCCCGGGGGTTCTTCGGCCGTGTGGGGGGGTGGGTCAGATTTTTTTGTGGGGTCGTATGGAGGGTTAGAATTCGTTTTGGGGGGTGAAATTTTTTTGACCCACAAGACCCCCAACACCCCCCGCTTTTGACTTGCTACCGGATAGCGTACCGATAGAGGATTTTGGATGGCGGGATCGTATAGAGGGTTAAGTCCTTAATAGGAAGTAAAAAAAAATCGACACCCTCTCATGACCCTTTTTTAGAACCCCCCTTCGTATCTCCCGAACGGCTCGCGATGGAAAAAAAGTCTTTTCGCAGTCGCGTAAAGGAGGTCGAACAGTTGCGGAAGCCAAAAAAAGTTTGACCCCTTTGCACCCCCAGACCCTCTTTTTTTAAAAAAAACCGTTTTTTGGCCAATTTTAAGGGTTTTATTTTAGGGTGGAGCATCGAGGCGAGAGAAGCGAGCCGAGATGCGACACTGGGAACCAGCACGGCGAGCGAAGCGAGCCGTGCTGCATTCCCCCCACGACCCCCAGGACAACCCCCTCGACCCCCCCCTGGGGTTCTTCGGCCGTGTAGGGGGTGGGTCAGATTTTTTTGTGGGGTCGTGTGGAGGGTTCAAAATCGTTTTGGGGGTTTACATTTTTTTTACCCCCAAGACCCCCCAAGACCCCCACTTTTGAATTGCTACCGGTTAGCGTACCGATAGATAATTTCGGATGGCGGGATCGTATAGAGGGTATAATCTTTAATAGGAAGAAAAAAAATCGACCCCCCCCATGACCCCTTTTTTGAACCCCCTTTCATATCTCCCGAACGGCTCGCGATGAAAAAAAAATCTTTTCGCAGTCACGTAGAGGAGGACGAATAGTTGCGGAAACCAAAAAAAATTTGACCCATTTGCACCCCCAGACCCCCTTTTTTAAAAAAAAAACTATTTTTTGCCCCATTTTTGAGGTTTTTTTAAGGTGGAGCATCGAGGCGAGCGAAGCGAGCCGAGATGCGACACCGGGACGAGTACGGCTCGCTTCGCTCGCCGTGCTACGTTCCCCCCACGACCCCCAGGACAACCCCCTCGACCCCCCCCTGGGGTACTTCGGCCGTGTAGGGGGGTGGGTTAGCAAGGAGAACAATTATGTCAATCAGCGTTACCCACACCCCCCTACACGTTTCCGTAAAAAAAACATACCTTCCCAGGAATGTTTTTTTTACGGAAACGTGTAGGGGGGTGTGGGTAACGCACCAATTCAGGAGTGTAGATTACGAAAAGGGGTTCTAAATAAAAAAAACAGCCTACACAACCGACGCGAGCTGCTTGCAGCTAAAAACTAGTTTCTAAACACCTAGACAAATTTCGATCACGTGATCGTTTGCGACTAAACCCAGGGTATGTCGCTACGAATTTGAGGTGTGTTTTTAATTTTTAAAAGTTTATTTTTCTTTAAAGGCGATTTTTTTTATTTTCGTATAAACTGAGGATATAAATTACGAATTTCAGAAATTTTTTATTCCAGTACAATCAGCTCGGTGAGCTCTTACTATGTCTACCAGTGGCGAAAGGTGAATATTCACATAAAAGAAAACTTAGCTTGGTACCTAGGTTAGGTATGTTATTTATGTCCCTAAAATTGATCTTTGGTATCATTTCACTTATTTTATTAATAAAGATATTCAAATTAAAACAATTTTATTGTTTGGAATCAATTAATCAATTCAACATGTATTTCAATACGGTTTAAAAAAAAAACATTTGTCGCATACGTTTTTTTTATTGTAACAGTCTTATAACTTTTAAAACTATCATGGTTTTTAACACTAAAGTCATTGCATACGGGATATTTACCATGATTACAAATTGCGATCATTGCCAACTCGTCCCGGAACCAGTTATAAAACACACAGAAGTACAGTGGAACGCAAACCAGCATTTTTACCGTACATAAAGGGAGTGACGGATAAAGTAGCAAACATCCTGCAAAAATCCTCAATAAAAACCATTTTCACGCCGCTTAAAAAGATCGTACACTACCTGCGCACGCCTAAAGACACATTCCCACTTGAGAAACCAGGAGTTTACAAGATCGACTGCAGCTGTGGAAGCTCCTACATAGGCCAAACGAAGCGCACTATTGCCTGCAGAGTCAAGGAGCACATACGTGCGGTTAAGAATCGGGCTACTGAGAAGTCGGCCATAGCTGAGCATCTTCTGGAGTCTGGTTCGAATCACTGGATCGAGTTACACAACCCACAAGTAATCTCAACAGAGCGACATTACATACCAAGAATGGTACAGGAGGCCATTGAGATTACCAAACACAGGAACTTCAATCGAGAAGAAGGTTTCCAATTATCAGGAACCTGGAACCCTGTTGTGCGGATGTGCAAAAACCGAAGAAGTGATGTACGTAAGGAGCGGCGTTCGGATACCGTTAGTGTAGTGTGTCGTGATCGAGTTGCGTTAGATAATGAAACCGGTGGTAGTGGTAACGTTCGTAGCAAAAGACGAAAAATGAGGGTAGATCGATATATCTGCCAATAAAAACTCACTCGCAGTGACTTCAGTTCTTTCGTGATCATGGCGCCTGAAACGGTGCCGAAATATCGAAAAACTCCAAAGAAAACAAATCATGGTAAATATCCCGTATGCAATGACTTTAGTGTAACAGTCTTATTAATTATTACGGAACCCTTCGTGACGCATAGTTATAAATATAATGTGTAATAAAAAAATCTATCCATATACATATTGTATTATATAATTATAATAGTTTTCTAGTACCCATAACACAAGCTTTGAGTAGCTAATTTTGGGGCTAGATGGTGCTGTGTGGATTGTCCTGCATTATTATTATTATTATACCAGGGTACAAATAAAGAGCCTCTTGCGACGACCGCATTAATGACGGCGTTTTTTAAATGAATATTTATTATGACGTCACTGTAATAGTTAGACATATATTGTAGCGATGTTTTTTGTAGATAATAATGTGTTCTGCAAAGTCGTAGTAAATTGTTTTGTTCTATCATCAATAGTTTTCGTAGCGCACGCGCCGAAAGACATTTTGTGACTAACTTTTTTACACCTTGTTTTAGATAATTTAAGTTTTAGTAGGGATCCTTTTTTTTACTAATAAATATAGTCTATGTTGGTTGCTGAAGGATAAGTAGCATTCAAATGGTGAAAGAGTCTTCAAAATTGGTCACTTTGTGAGTTTATTCGTTACATACATACAAATCTTTCCCATTATAATATTACTAGTTGCGCCCCACGGCTTCGCCCGCTTGTAAATTTATTTGTCAAATTGAGAACTATATCGATGTCCAAGGCTGAGAATAATCACTACGTTTGATTCTTTGGTGGGTAGGCCACGTTTTGGAATTTAGAGCCGACGCGGAGAGCGGATGCGCTTATCTATTATTTACATACGTAATGGTTTTCAGGTAATGGTATCATGTTTTGAGTGAATGAGAGAAAAAGGAAAAGTTATTTTTCTTTTCCTAAAAATTTATTGCAAAAGCCCTAGGGGTTATATTGTAAAACATAAAAATACGTATTTAATTATTCACTTCAAAATTTATTTGAACTGAGTTTTGATTGTTTCGAACCAAGGAATAATAATTTCCCATACAAAATTTACCACCCTATTTAACCCCTTTGTAGGCGATAGGGAAGGGAAAACAAAGACCTTTGCTGTGAGAAACGACGAGTGAAGCGGATCAGTGAGCGTGCGCGCGATGGGTCTGAAAAAGCTACTGAAGATCTCTTAACGGGCGACCGAGGCATCCAACCCCGCGTCCCGCACCTTTGCGCGCACCCCCCTCGAACACGCGACGCTCGCAATTGTTTTAATATTTTCAAATTCAAAATACATAGACAAAATATCAGTAACAAGAAAGGAGTTTTTAACTATGCGTTGCATACACCCTTCAAAGGTTAATTTTCAAAATAATACTTCATATGTGTTATTCTAGGTAAAATAAATTAGTAGTTACTGCAATAATTATAACAAACATTCACACAGACTTTCACTTTTAATGTAATAGTAACATAGTAAGTATAAATTAAATTACCTACATAAAAACGATAAGACAAACAGATACTATTAAATTATTTATAAATCTATGGAAGCGATATTTGATTCACATAAAAAAATCATCTACCGAAATCAATCCTAAGAAAACTTTGTAAAAATTACTGGTGGATCAAGATTTTATAGCAATACTCGCTTGTATAGCACGATGCCCCGCCCACTCGGTGCCGAATGTACCTAAATCAGCAGAACTTCGCAATGTAAATCGCCTCTTAAGAACTCAATGAAACTGAGCAGCTTTTGATGTAATTTGTTGACTTTTCTATTAATATCGGTAACTTACAGCCGATTTCTCGAAGGCATGTCAACTTCATAATTAACTAATCAATGTTCAAATCAGACTATAACTTAGCTAAAACGAACTCCAAATTCTTTAAAACAAAAATATTAACATCATTAATGCAGTCGAAGTCAAGTAAAATACGCAATAAAAGGGATAACACAAAACTACTGGTCAGATTTTGGTCAAAAGTAATTAATGGGTACATTTGACCTCGTGAAAAGCACCAGCTTTCAAATAAAAAAGTATTAATCAGTTCACCAAGAAAAGAGACAAAAAAATTGAAAACTTAGGTACATTAACATATGCTTTAAATTATAAATTAGAAAGTAATTTTGTCTGGTTGTTGGTTACCTCGTCTTGGTAAAACGGCTCATCGGATTTCAATTATATTTCTCAGGGAGATAAGTAATATCCCGAAGCAGGTAAAAAGCTACTTCTTATAGGTACCGGATAAGTGCGTGCGAAGCCTCGGTCAGAAGCTAGTATTAGTTCATGTGTTTTGGTTTGGTAAATCTAAGGACCATAGGATCCTTATAGGATTATAAGTTGAATGGCTATTCTTGTGAATACGACGTTAATTAAGCCGGTACTAATTGGGTTCAGTTATAGTTACAATCTGTAGTGGTTGGATTGATCTTCATACATTATAGGGATACACGGGCTCGACAATCCATGTATACTCTTGTATATCCATGTATAAGAAGTCTACAAGCCTTAGCGCTCTAGCAAGTCGGCCTATGTGCACTTGTCTACCCTTGTATTCCCGTCTCGCATGACCGATTGCAGGAAGCTGAAAACAGGGCGCTATGGCGCTCATTGGGGGAGGCCTATGTCCAGCTGTGGACTAATATGGGCTGCTGATGATGATGAACAATTGTGAGAGACGTATGACAGTGATAGCTTACTTGGCCATACATTTCGTTTCTTGGTTCTTATAACCGGTCGTATTATGTTATTAATCTTATGACTCTCTGTACTGGCAGTGTTGTAGCGAAAAGTAAAGGCGCAATACAAAAGTCTGATTATAACCGAGATTGCATATGTATGCCTTGTTACTTAGCAAACAGAATAAATAAAACCACTCTATGTACTTAGTACCTGCATCCACTATATAATCATTTCGCAAGAAACTCTGAAAACTTACTGATGAGGAAAATAAAGATAGAATTTTCCGGACTCTGCTATCCCCCACCAGTAATTAGCCACAGGCAGTAGCCGCGTTAGCAGGCGGCACTAAAAGTGCTACCACCATAAAAACTCGATAAAACTTTAAAAGCTTTTCTCGGCATCCCTCCCTCCATTTCCTTCCCCATTCTCCTCGCAAATTGGCTGTCTCTATTATGGTGGTCTGCCTCCATGTTTTACAAGATTATAATAGCTTTAGCTGTGTTTAAATATGTATATAACAAGAGCGAATAGATGTCTTCTAGAGTCTAGCTAGAACATGGTATAGTCTGTAATATGTATAGCGTCATCTTTGGCCAGAGCCACTTTCACTTTTAATCTACCCATAAATAGATTTAATTATTTATCTTTATTTACGACGAAAAACAAATAAACTTGTTTTTATGTGGGTAATTGTACAACCAAGCACATTATCCACAAATCACTACTAAAATTTTACTAAACGCTAGTAGTAGCATTTTGATCTTGATTGAATATAAAGTTTTTTACAAAATTTCCATATTAATGCAATTTTTATTTTCAAGAGTAAGGTGTTAAATTCCTTCCGGATATCCCAATAAGCACGATTGGAAGAATTGCGGTTATAACGTTAGCTGAAGAAAATATTACCTACCAGGGTAAATAATGCAAATAATAATAATGCGTCAGTCATTTGAAAAAAAAACAACTTGAAAAAGTTACATCGATTCGTAAAGAACGCAATTTTAGGTAGAGTCCCGAAAATATACTTCTTTTTAAGCGTTATAAAATATAAAAACAAGGTTTTTAATTCCAAAGTTTTTCATGTATGTATTTAGTTACCATAACTTTTTCTGGGTGGATAAATTTTGATGAATTATCATTAAATATACGTGAAATTTGTAGTTGTTTTGGTAAGAAAAATCAAATATTTGATAGATCTATTGATTAATATCATTTCTAACTCGTTAATTCTTTTATAACGAGTTCATTCGAAACTTCATTTATAATGCAGTGATGGCCGCGTGAGGTAAATGAAGTCCAAACACAAAGCTCCATTATTTTGAAATTGATAACCAATCATTTCTGTATGACTGAGTAATTGATTGATTGACCTTTTAATAAAACATCAATGTTTTGAAACAATTTTGAACTGGCAGTATAGTTTATTTAGCTTTTTACTTTCTTTAGTGTACTTGGCAGTAGGTTATTTAGCTTTTTTACTTTCTTTAGTTTTTGAGTTTTAATTAGATAATAATGTATGAAATTTGAAATAGTGTTTTAAACAAAAAAATCTTGAAATTTTTACCTAATTCAGTTAGCTTGATACTATAATTTAGTTTAGCTTTCGAAATTTATCCTATACAAACTAAACACACCACGTCAACAATTACCATCGAAAATAACGAAATGTGTCGACGTAAATAATAAATTTGCTCGTCATAACTAGCCTAATGATGTAAATATTTTGCTAAATATTCAAGATAATATTCAAAGGAGAACGCTAAGTCGTAGCGGAGCGAAGTCAATCGAATTATACTGATGGGATCAAAGCAATTATGGGAAACTGTGGGTGGGACTTAGAACGGTATTAAAAATTGTGAGGAAAATGTAGCCATTTTGGCAAAATGTTAAAAATACCACCTCAATGTACCAATGGGATGAATTTTCCAAAATTTCTTTTTCTATTGATTCTACCTATTTCATGTTTGACTTTTATAAATTTCTTTTTACACTTTATTCTATAAACGTTTCGGAAGCTTTTGTAAAGATAAGTAAAGTTTGGTTTGCATTATTTTGAAGTTCAATCAAAATAAAACGGTTTTATTTTGTTACTACGGCGTAGCGAGCGTTATTGGGATTGAGATCTCTTAATTTGAAAATCGAATGCGGGTTGAAACTTTTGAATAGGGATTTCTGGATTATTCAATTTGTCAGTGTTAGAATATAAATCCCTACTGGAATCAATCAATGTTGGGACTTATTGGGCGATCAGAAGGAAGATGGATATTTCTGAAGACGTCCTTGTTTGTAGATATTAAATAAAAATGCTCTCTTTTTGGATAATAAGGTTTAGATATATAATAAATAAATAACAATATAAGTACTTATATACTTATACACAGAATAGTAAATCTATAGGTAGATTAGATATGTAATAAATATTTTGTATTCCAGCATTATTATTATTATTTAATTATGTACTTACCTACATTATTATTTATTAGGCAGGTAAGATCCCTACTAAAAGTTGCGTAGATTGACCTTTTTAATTGCAACAAAGGCAAAAATTCACCTGTATATAACACAAACAAAGAAAGCACAACCATATTGTTTCTAGGTTCCACAAAATGTATCTACAACAAAGCCTACATCACCCACAGACTCTCATAACCCTTTCCCGAACCAAAAAAAATTTCAATAAAGTTCTAAATATAAACTAACCTGCTTGCTTTCTCCTAGCGACTCCACATACCCGGCTACTTGTATAAAAGAGGTACAGTAGAAGTATACGACGGGACGACACCGTCCCGGACGGAGGCTCTCGGGCGACTGAGGGGTTGGAGGAAAGCACCGGCGCACGCCCGCCCACTGCCAATCCTTATGGATTAAGTAACGGACAGAAGGGAGATTTGCTTATTTTGACCAAACTTTCTGTCCAGAGTTGACTGATGTATTGATCTGAAATTAGCTTTTCGCTGAAAGGAGTTCAACAGTTGTTGGGTTTCGTTGACTGAAATTGTATGGAAACTAAACAGGCAAAACAGCAGCGGATCGTTTGAAGCTCCTTTGTTTCTGTGAATTAACATTTGCTCTAATTTACAACATTAGGTACATGCTAACTATGGCGCTCATTAGGGGAGGCCTATGTCCAGCCGTGGACTAATAAAGGCTTATGATGAAGATGATGATGATGACAACATTATACTCACTTAAGTCATTTACAACGGTATATTTACCATGATTTGATTTATCCTAATATCCCGTCTTAAATGACTTTAGTGCTAGTAACCATGTTAGTTTTAAAAGTTTTATCATACTCACTTCTTTCCCAAAGCCTTTGGCTTTTCATTTCATTTTATAGGTAGAACTCCGGTTGTCCTTTCTGTGAACATGTTTTCTGTTTTCCCATGTTCGGGATCATTGCTAAAAGCTACTTACCTGTTTATTTTATCCAACCCTCTGCCCTATGCTCTGAGAGCGACGAAGGCCGTGGTGGGTAAGTACATTTTGATTTATTTTTATCTAGCACGTATTATTATCAATTTCTTAGTTATTAAAAGTACAGTATATTAAGTACACCTAATTTTTTTATTTGTTAGAATGCAAGGTAGGTTTATTCCAGATAAAATCAAGTGTAGTGGTAGGTAATACCTACGTTGGAATAAAATGAAAATGAATATGAAAATAAGATTTCGATAGTAAAGGGTTTGTCTGTTTAAAACAGCGTCATTTTTATTCTAGCGATGTTACCTCTACCACTTTAAGTAGTACGGGTATGGTTTTTTGCATTATCAACTTTATTTTAGTTAACAAGTAGGTACCTAATTAAACAATGTTCGCACAAATGAATATTCTTATTACACTCAACAAAGAAAAAGGGTTCACGAAGACCGATAAAGGGCGTTAGCCTGTAAGATCCAGTAAATTCAGAGCGGACAAAACTATTTAATCTTTGGAACCACGCTCGGTAAGCTGCGAAGCGCTTCCCTCTCTGGTATAAACAGTTATTGCTATAGCTGTAGTCCTATAGGTATCAGTACTACCGTCTCTACGTTGGGCGGAAACGGAAGTCTACCCTTTACAGACCTTTGTTTCAGCAGCTTGCTCATTTTTCATAATTGTACAGTTGAGTTTTAGAAATAATTGCTGAGTGGATGTTGTATTCGTACGTTTATTCTACATCCCGTAGAGAATAGATGAGATGGATTTTATTATAAAGGCGCACCAAATTTTTCAAGTAGAATTTTGATGTTTCTTTTTAAAAATATGTATATTCAAAGTTGAATAGAGTAACATTTTATCATACTTACATGACAAAAGATCGATGTAATACGCGATTGGGCTATAACAACAGGAAATTAAAAGTGCGTTTGAGGCAGCCTTCTAACAAACCTTTTATTAAGCCATTTTGAAAACAATCCAAATGTTGACAGTTATGGGACAGTATAATTATTATCCTGGTGAAATGTTCCCGTGGGATACCTATGTAAGTATTCCGATGGCCCAGCCCAGCTACTAAATAAATTTAGATTGAAGAGAGATATTTAGGACCGAGGAAATTTATTTTGTCGTTAGAAACCTCCTTGATGGATGAACGCTGGATGGACTCTTGTTTAAGTTCCTTATATGGCATTGTTCCATCTGTCTGGTTAATTTGTACGTTTTAATTCCATGTTGGTGTCTGTCGATACCAATACAAATACACTATCTACATATAACTAAATGCATATCTACTCATCTACCTATATCCAAATAGGCACTATACACTTTTTCTTATTGGTATATATACTTGGATAATTACTTAGTTGAAATATTAGCGTATTGTTACAGTACAAATACATATATATATTTTTTATTATAAACTATACCTACCTAGAGTGACTGTTATTTTCTATTCTGGTTTCCACTGTAGTCGTAGATCACTATTCGCACGAACAACCAAAACCGTGGCCAGCTGATTAGACTCGTTTTTTAGACTCAGTGTAACGGAAAAAATAAGACAGTAGGTATACTAGGCTTTTACTAGGCCCTGTGAGTGTTGAGTGGCTTGGGGGTAAATTTCAACTATACCATACATGAAGTAGGTACCTACTAGTTTTTTATTTGCCTTATTGTTTAATGTGCTTACTTGTTGTGATTCAATGCTTTTAATTTGAATAATTTAATAAATAAATAATACAATTCACACAGCATCATCACGACGATGATCTGCGATAGACTGCTGGCAGATGCTGGATGCGGCAAGCTGAAGACAGGGCGCTATGGCGCTCATTGGGGAAGGCAGTGGACTAATATAGGCTGATGATGATGACACAGCATTATCTAGCCCCAAGCCAAGCAAGCAGAGCTTCTGTTATGATTACTATGACTGGATAATTTTTCCATCTAAATGTTTTTTAAAAAAACCTTTTTAAAAGTTTTCGCAGTTTTCTCTGTTCCTTCGACAATAGCTCAAGACCTGAGGCAAAAAAGTGCAGAAAGCATTCGAATTATTTTCCACGTCGATCGCATGCAGGACTCGAGAGCTCTTGCTTTAACGAGTCGTGTAGAGCCCTCGGGCTGTGCCGCCGCTGCTTAATGATTTGGTAACATTTCGGTCGTAATAAGGGGAGGAGGTTTGTTATGGATTCGCTGAGGTTTTAGTTCTGAAGGTTTTGTTGGATAATGGAGGTGAAAAACTAACAGAAAAGGGATGTTTAATATTTGAGTGCTGAAGTGATTATAGGTATTATCTCAAGTAAATCCTTTAGCCCTTTTACGTAAAATCCTTACTTCACTACATAGTATAAAACAAAGTCGCTTTCTCTGTCCCTATATCCCTATGTCCCTTTTTATGGTTAATTCTTTAAAACTACGCAACGGATTTTAATGCGCTTTTTTTAAATAGATAGAATAATTCAAGAGGAAGGTTTATACGTATAATAAAACCGAAGCCGGGGCGGGTCGCTAGTATATTATAAACGCGGTATAAATGTTTGCTCCTCTTTCACGCAAAAACCACAGAACGGTTCATGCTGAAATTAGAATCGGAATAACACGTATGCTACTTTTCATCTCATAAATCAGTTCTTATGGATAGAAATAGCCTTGAAACTTACCCATAGAAACAACGCGTGTGAAGCAGCTGGCAAATACTAGTTACTTATAAAACGGGTCGGATGATGACTCTCGATAAACTGCAGATACTAGATCAGATTCAGATTCAGATTCTTTATTGGCAACATTGTTACAAGTCTGGTACATTTTTTATTACTTACAGTAATACAAAAAAGTAAATACATAATGCAGTTAAAAACAAAGTGTTACAACAAATACAAATACAAATACAAAAGGCATTTATTTGCTAAAAAACTTAAGTAGTTATGGTTACTTGTGGTCCCCGCACTAGGTTCAAAACCTGTATCGCGGGAGGCCGGTTTACATTGAATATTAAATTTAAATAAAGTGAGCAAAGAATGAACAAAACTATAAATTAACTTATATTTAAAGCACATTTATAAATAAAAAAGAAACTCTAAGCTTTATATATAGTGGGAATGAAGCTATAAAACAATAAAAGAAACTAACAATACTATAAAACGATAACACAAATTCATATTAATTAAATTATATAAACTTACATGGTTTTAAAACTCATATATAGTACCGACACACATCACGAGCGGGAAGGGTAACAGGAACTGGATAGGATGGTAGGGATGGGAGGAATGAGTGAAAGAAATGTAGTTATGAAAAGCAGTAGGTATTTCTAGTCAACTTTGAATCGAGAAAAGTCTTTCAGTAGCGTCATAATCTAACGTAAGAAGCCACCTTCGGACCTTCTCCTTGACTCCGAACAGGGAACAAGAAAGTAGCTGACAGTGCATTAAAATTCGGCGATATATGAACGGAAAGGAGAAAGAGCGAAAGCGCCTCGCGAACGTAGACTTGACGGGAGGGACTTTGATTTTGGTTCTACGATGCCCAGACTTGGATTTCTCATCACGTAATGATTTAGCATTTGCCCTGTGGAACGAGGTAGTAACCCGGAAGATGTAGAGCTGTCTAACAGTTAGGATTTCAGACTCTGAATGGAGCAAAACGGTGGGATGCCTGAAGGGCTTACGAAACATGACTTTTAAAACGGCTCTGTGGGCTCTTTCAAGAGATATCAAAAATGATTTAGCCGCTTTTGTTAACAATTGAAAGAACAAAAGCAATAATCTATAAATAAATAATAATCATAATTTATTAAAATTGGAATGTCACAAATCAATTTATTTATATTTATTAACTCATTCACATTATAAAAACACATGTCGACTAGCCAATATTTGAGTTTATTTTTAAAGGATTGCGTCGACGGTGAGTTGGTGATTTCGGGTGGCAGTCGGTTATATACACCCGTGCCGAGTATGTGCACCAGTTTTTTAGATTTAGATAACCTATGGTCAATGGTCCTCAGCCTGTTTGCATGCCTGAAATAGTATTTCTGTCCATCGCCGCATTTCGAGTATTCCTCTAGGTGGCCTCGAACATAGAGCGCTGCCTGGTAGATGACGAGTGCAGGAACGGTCATTATACCTAGGATTATACCTAGGGACTTAAAGAATGGTCTAGCTGATGTAGTTTGGGATACTCGCACAACAGCCCGTACTGCCCTCTTTCTTGATATGGTAACAGCGCTCTATGGCGCTTATTGAAGGTCTATATGCAGCGGTGGACAAGTAAATGTTGATGATGATGATAGGTTTGATTAAGTTAATGTAACATGGTTATAGGTTACTACTATATAGGTTTATCTTCATTTGAAGTTACTGGTTATGACGCTATTCCGGTAAAATGTGTTATTCCTGGTAGAGCTTGATAAATGTATTTTCACCGGGCAACGAGACAGGAAGCATTATTTATTTATAAGATTCTGATGGTGTACTTACAAGAGAGCTGTCAAAGAGTCGCGGAAACTAACAGGTAAACAGTTTCCTGCCTTCATTTATGATTGAGGATAAGTCACCCAACATAAAACAAAAATGTTATAAATGGAAGCTGCGATAAATCATTCCTCGTAAAAAAAGGTGAATCAGGTGAAAAAGCAAAGCAAAGCAAAGCCTCTGTGCTAATAAATTAACACAGAGGCTTGCTTTGCTAATTTGTTTTTGCACTATTAGCAATGAAAGATACAGATACATGATGAAGACCTAGGTATAAACATAGATAAATGAAACTGTCGCGTCCGCAGTATGCCTAAATTAGTAGGGCTATTGATTACCAACTAACGAGTCTTAGTAATTTTCTCCTTGATCTCCAACCTTGTTGTCTGTATCATCATTTTATATTTACCAAACGGAGTGGTGAAACTAAGCCGCCGCGCCGTAGCAACAGATTTACTGCGACGTAGCAATAAACGTTCTTGCAAAAACTGTATAAAATAAACTTGTTGATTTGAGGTTTGAGGTATTAAATATTTTATTCTCAAAAGAATTTACAAAATAAAAATTAAACATAGTCTAGTTGTACCCTAATGTGTAGGTAGATAGTTATGCTTCTAAACTAAAAATAAGTACCTATGTAAAGTATTACACGTAAGTTGACAACATAAGATAACTAGACTATTTTATCAGATTTTATCCTCATACGCTTGTGGGGTTTAGAATTTCTGCAACTACCTACGCAATTTAAACGTAACCCTAATCTCCTACTAGTGATAATTTATTTCTCTTCATTGATTGTAATTTTCTTTGTCTATAATTTATATAATAAACTAGCGACCCGCCCCGGCTTCGCACGGTTATATTATACACTAGCTGGTGCCCGCGACTTCGTCTGCGCATGATTAGTATTTGGAGTACTCGCGATTTTACTTGCGTAAAATAATTCCCTTTTCCGTGGGATTTTCGGGATAAAATAAAGCCTATTTCTTATTCCAGCTTATAATCCATCTCTGTGCCAAATTTCATCCAGATCCGTTCAGCAGTTTTTGCGTCAAGAATTAACAAACATCCATCCATCTATCAATCTATCCATCCATCTATCCATTCATACTTACAAACTTTCGCGTTTATCAGTTCAATTCAGTTTGATTCCCCTGGGCTATACGGGTTTTCAAAAATTTCTCACATCATCTGAACGACGCGTGTGCAACGCGTCGTTCAGATGCTGACCAAACTGAATTCCGGGATAAAATGTCTCCCATGTCCAATCGTCCCGAGTTCCATTCGAATTCATTCAATTCCGTCGTGATGCGTGGTTAAAGAATTTTTCTTTCACCCTCTCTCCCAGGGGAACCTTACTGAATTCCGGGATAGAAAGTATCCCATGTCCTTCCTTGTACTATGAACTCAAATCATCCCGAGTTTCATTCCAACTCATTCAGCAGTTTCAGCGTGATGCGTGGTTAAAAATTTTTCTTTCACCCTCTCTCCCAGGGGAACCTTACTGAATTCCGGGATAAAAAGTATCCTATGTCCTTCCTCGTAGTATGACCTATAATCATGCCGAGTTTCATTTCAATCCATCAAGTAGTTTCGGCGTGATGCGCGTTTACGATACAGACAGACAGACAGACAGACAGACAGACAGACAGACAGACAGACATGAATGAAAAAAATTACAGTTTTAGCTTGAGTATCGATAACAGAATGCCCTCCAAAAAAATTTTTCAAAATATCTTCAATGTACAGAATTGGACCTGTTACAGTTTTATTATAAGTATAGATATGCATATTCCTCTTGAATCACTCTATCTACATATTAAAAAAAACCGCATCAAAATCCGTTGCGTAGTTTTAAAGATTTAAGCATTCAAAGGGATATAGGGACATAGGAACAGAAAAAGCGACTTTGTTTTATACAATGTTGATGATGATGTGAATAACAAAAAAATCTATAATTTCCAAAAGAAGTGCATAGATTATTCAAGAAAATACTACGAACTTTCCTAACTATCCTGCCTCTGCACCTTATAAATAAAAAAGGAAACTCCTCCCAATCCTGATTGAAAAGTAAAATGGTTCGGACGGATGGGAACTCCTCCAGCCAGTAAGTAGGAAGGTACAAAGCGAGCAACGAAACAACGCGGAAGCTCTGGAACTACGTAGATGACGCGGGAGTACCACGTCCAAACTACTTTATTGGTAGGGGACAGTCGTTCGCACAAGTGTCTTAGCTTGGAAGAATGAAGTCAAAGAATATTTTCATTGTGTAGTTAATGCGGTTTATAAACTACTTCAAAAAAGGACAAGAAGTAGGTAAGTACTTACCTACCTGTTTTTATATTTTTTATATATTTTAATGAACGGCACATTTTAGTTCTGCCTGAAACCTTTCTCATAAAATATGTTTACTATTCATGCTGATATTGGCAGCAACAATGATTCTCAACTAATTTTTAAACACTCGGAGAGCCACGGTACCCCGCGGACCTAGGGTCTCGACTCCAATGAGAGCAAATGCGTAGACTCTGACAAGACCTGCATATTTGCGTCTCTTGAGATCCTCAGCCAAATCTGCCGCCGCAGCAGCCCTCGCGGATATCCTTGAAAACTAAAAGGCACAAGTGGTCGACGGATGTAGCATCCCACACTTATGCCTGTACGTTCCATTCTGCCTTGCCTTGCACATTGGGTACAGCTTACTTACTGAAAACTGAAGTTCTTCCATCATGTGTATAGATTGATTTGACGACCTCAGGGGCGCAACGGGCGAGAGTACGCCTGCGACGCAAAAGGTTGCGCCTTCGATTCTCGCCTCGGAATATATTTGTCTACAGTCTGCATAATTTTTTTGCGTTGGTTGTTTTCTATTTACAATGGAAAAATATCTATCTATGTATAAAATGAATAAAAAATATCTGTTATCTAGTACCCATAACACAAGTTTTAAGTACTTTGAGGCTAGATGATGGTGTGTGGATTGTCCAGCATTATTTATTTTATTTGTGATTTTATGAACGAAGTGAAGTATTACTTGTGTCGATGACTGTGCTAGTTGTACGTTCCATTCTGCCCTGCCGTGCACATTGGCTCGGTGAAATTGGATGCGCAGACCGAATGCATTCTACAGCAAGGCGAATAGGTATCCTAAGTAAAAACTAGACAGGTTACTCAAATACTCGGTTTATAGCGTACTAGCGACTCGCCCCGGCTTTTAGAGAATGTTTTATATCAGTAAATCAATATCTTTATTTCTTTCGGCTTACAAAATAAGCACTTACACAAGTCAAATTTAAACTATAGGTAATTATCAAAATAATCTAAGTAATAAAGTGATAATTATATATCTAAATTATATATATAAATATAAACTTTCATATTGAATCTCTCTATCTATAAAAAAAACTATGTGTGGATGTTTGTTACTCTTTTACGAAAAAACTACTGAACGGATCAGGCTAAAATTTGTATTAATTGTATAGACGTACCTAGTTCTAGCCAAATAAAACATAGCATACTTTTTATCCTATAAATCAGTTCTCATAGGATATAAATAGCCTTGTAAAGTTTCCATAGAATGCGTGCAAAGCCGATACTAGTACAAACAAAATACGTACAAACGATACCATAAGTTATGTACTACGTTACGGTTACGAGGCTCTACGAAGTGCTACGAGAATCTACGGCGCGTCTACAAGTCTGTTACATACGATTCTAAAATAAATTTCCATGCGGGCGAAGCCACGAGGCGCATCTAGTTTATATTATATAATAGTTTGGGGTAGCAATCCCCAAACTATTGTATAATATAAAGCCGTGGGGCGCATCTAGTTGTATGATAAGATAAGAAGTAAGATAGAGAGATTTACTTCAGACTACATATTCATGGAGCTCCTAATTATAGTACCAATCAGAGATTTTACTTTATTAACAACGAAAATTACAAGCAAAGGAATAGAAAAATTACAACTAGTATTTACAATTGAAACCATTGAGCACTGGCTGCATTACCACGCTGTATGGCAATGCTGATGCGCTGAGCCAGATATTATCAGTACCAATCTGATTTTATACTACCTATTTTGTGAACGAAATAAAAACTATTGATTTGACGGGTATTCCGCTTTCAATAACCCTATAATAACTTTACCCATGTAATAATCAATTATCTTATCTTCTTTTGTTTTGAAATACTACTCAACGTCGTCTGACGAGGGTTGTCGCTAATCGATCAACAGGAAATTAAGTTTAGAATCGTCTGGCAAACATTTGGAAAGCAACTTACATGAAATTATGGTTTAAAATCGTCTGGCAAAGTAACATCACACCCGGAAGATATCGAATTGCGGGGGAAAAAACTCAATCGCGTCGCTGGCTTCTTATTCTTGGTTACTAAGTTACCCATTTCCAATTTGATGAGTTTTATTTTGAAGATGTTTATCGAGGATCGTTTTGAATATTTCGTTTCATGTTTCCTTTTCTAGTGATAATTTCGTTTAGAGTGTATTGAGTGTCCTATTTTAGATTCGGGAAACATGACCAGCTTTTTGATATCCTAGGATTTATTTTCATCACACGATGAATAATATATTTTAAATGTGAAAGTTTGGATGGATGGATGTTTGTTACATAACTGTTCACGTCAAAATTACTGAACGTGTACATCAATGTTTTCGAAGTTAATAAAATACGCATTGTTAGAATAGCTCAAAAACTGGTCAGATTTTGGCTAAATGTGGAACCACATAAAAAGAACACACAGATGTACATAACACATATAAAGACAAATAAATACACACAAATAAAGAAATTAGAATTAAGAACTTTCAAATTTTTTGGTAAAAGTTCATATAGGTCGGTCGTAAAACTTAATGTGTAATAAAAATCGAAACTGTTTTGAATTTTACAAAATTAGGTCATTGGAGACATTGATCACGTCACGTAAAATGCAGAGCTTTATTTGCTGAGTCAGAAAGTCGAAGCCTCGGTGATCATTCCAAATGTTAGTATCTAATTCCAAGTGGTTCTAGGAAAGATGCATAATACATTCGTGACATCATGCTTTCTCGGTCAACAAACGGGTGATTCCACTTTCCTACTAGAAAAACAGCTGTTTAACCACCGGGGCATGTACTCTTTTATTACTTATCTAGCACTGAAATCACACTCAATGGACGTTCCAAGAGATTTTTGATAAATAACAATAGAATACAAACGTTCTTGCACACCAAGATGAAGAAAAACAGAGCAAAAAACACAAACACATAAATAGTTGCACGACACGACGGTCTTGTCACTATCAATCTGTTTCAGTTACTTCTTCCTATCTATACAGGTTGTGAAGGGCAGATTGAAAAGCATTTAATTTAATAAATACAACTAGCGACCCGAACCGGCTTCGCACGGCTTTATTAAACACTAGCGACCCGCCCCGACTTTGCACGGTTTTTTTATACGTTTAAACCTTTCTCTTGAACCACTCTATCTATTAAAAAACCGCATCAAAATCCGTTGCGTAGTTTTAAAGATTTAAGCAGTCAAAGGGACATGGGGAAATAGGGACAGAAAAAGCGACTTTGTTTTATACTATGTAGTATAAACCTTCCTCTTGAATCACTCTATCTATTAAAAAAACTACATCAAAATCCTTTTCATACATAGTTTTAAATATCTAAGCATACATAGGGACAGACACACATCGGGAAACGACTTTGTTATTATTTGGTAAGTGATATGCATAATAAGTAGTGCTCATAGAGAAAAAACAGGAGATTTTTTCTTCGGGCGAAACCCTTTGAACATATGGAATAAGAGGGAATGCTCTAAAACTATTAAAATCCTATTTAGAAAACCGAAAACAGATAACTCACATAACAAGAATAGACTATAAAACTAAACGTGAAAAACTATTTGTATCTAAGGAACGTATCATGAATTATGGCGTTCCTCAAGGGAGTGTACTAGGTCCTTTATTATTTCTAACCTACATAAACGATTTACCAAGAGCAACTACACAACCTATGTCTCTATTTGCGGATGATAGTACGGTAACTATTGAATGTCATAATATCAATACCTACAAAACTGACATTAATATTGCACTGACATCGATAATAGAATGGATGAATAATAATAATTTAAAAATTAACATTAATAAAACTAAAATAATTAATTTTAGACAACGCGACAATGCTGCAAATCTTGACATACAATTTAATAATTACTCAATAGAAGAAGTTACGACGACAAAATTCTTAGGAATCCACATAGATAAGAAATTAAATTGGAAGCCACATGTGGAAAATGTGTGTAAAAAATTTAACAGTCTTGTCTATGTTTTACATAAATTGTCCACAGTTGTAAACGAAGAAACCCTTCTTACCGCTTACCATGGCCTGATCGCCTCAAACATCAGGTACGGCTTATTATTTTGGGGGAACTCTACCGACGTCGACAAGGTATTTAAGTTCCAAAAAAGGTGTGTTAGGGCTATGTTTCGCATTAAAGTAACAGATTCATGTCAACCACTTTTTAAAAAATACAACATTCTTACTCTTCCTTCGCTCTACATTTTGGAAACGGCTATGTTTATAAGGCACAATCCGCACCTGTTTCGTTTTCAATCAGATGTTATACAACGCAATAGAAGAGATCAATTTAAAATTTGTACACTTAACTGTAAAAAAGAGGTTTTGCGCAAAAGTTTCTTTGCTATGGCACCAAAGATATATAATAAAATTCCACTCTCGATAAGAGAGCTACCTAGCACGATGTTTCAGAGAAAGCTTAAAACCATACTACTTTATAAATGCTATTATACAATTAAAGAGTTTTTAAATGACAAGAATGTTGACGAATGACCATACTAATAATTATTTTTAACTGACAATTTCAACTAACTTCATTTTTAACATGTATATCTGATTCCGTTTTCTGTATTTTTGATTATTTTACATAATTTATTTGTTAAGATGCATGTAATAGACTAATTGCACGCCCATAAAGGGCAAATTACATTGATACAATATCATTTTTTGTGTACCATCTTCAAACATGTAATTATGCAATAAATATACTTTGACTTTGACTTTGACTTTGACTTTGTGAAACATTCATCATTCTCAAGTTTTGATCGTGAGAACTTTAAAGATTTGTAAAAGAATAGATAATAGAAGTAGAGCTAAACTCGCTTGGTGATTTGGCTCTACGCCATCGCAATGTGCACTTGCACTGACGCGGGATGGACTTTTTTTAAATTAAAACGTAAAGAGTTTACCTAGAGTTTATCGTAAATTGCCCCCCACTCACAATAGAGCTCTCTTATAAGATATCAGCATATTTATATTTTATAGAAATAAAAACTTGTGTAAAATAAATGTTACAATGTCATATATCTTTCAACCAACTTTAAAAAAATTAAGGTTTTCAATTCAACTGTTATGTGTAACAGAATTTTTTTCTTGTTGAAGGATTTTTTATTTTTTGATTTTAATTCTTCTCGTGTGGTCCCATTTAAATTTGATGAAAATCTGACCTTTAGTTTTCGTTCGGGAAGAAGGGTAAACTACCACGCTCTTAATATTTTGGTACCTATCCAAAGTATCCAATCTAGCTTCGTTTATGCGTGATATTTGTCGTTTTTTTTTTGTAAAAAAACCCTTCAAATTATTTTCACATGTAGGCTGAATCACAACTACATAGGCTGTCAAATGATACTAATCAAATGGTATTTAAGATGACCAGCATGAAAAACACTATTTCGCGGGAGTCCTTTTTGCTCCAGTGCACACCCACCTCAACAGATGGATAGGTACGATGTGGAGCGTTATGTGAAAACTTTTACCAGCTCAGACTGCATTTGTCAACTGAATTTATGAACAGGATTAACCTGAGAATGGGACAGATGCACTCGTACCAACACATAACTCACTTCTACGTTGGCTTTGTCACAGCTCTAGGGTTAACCTTCCTACCTATGTAATATGGGTATAACGAAACCAGGTTGTTTACATGGAAGTTGTATGTTAGTTTTAATGGGGGGGCCAGATTAAGCGAAGAAGTGGGATTCCACGATCGGTCGGTACTGCATGTTCACTCGCTTTCTCTGTTGTGTGGACACTAACGAAAGCAGTGAACACCAGCGAAAGCCGACGACGGAGCACGGACGAAGGCGAACGAAGGCTCGCTCGCATTTGTTTGTTAGCCTTCGCTCACACTCGTTATTTTGGTCTGGCGGGTCCCAAACTCATCATCATCATCATCAGCCTATATTAGTCCACAGCTGGACATAGGCATAGCTTGCCGCATCCAGCATCTACCAGCAGTCTTCCGAAGATGAAAGAAAAAGTATTTATTGTCTTAGAATTACATATAACAACAAAAGAAACTTACCATACTAACTAACCTAGATAGTTTCTTTATAGTTCATTAGTACCGTATAAAAAAATTAAAATCCACCTATCAAGTTTCAAGCATCAATCTACTACTACTGTCTACTGTGTTTTTTTTACTATTTTTTACTTTTTTCTTTTATAATTGTGTTAAACCTACCTGTTTTTTTTCCTGTTTTTCTACTGTACTGACTTAATTCCATTTACCTAATTTGTTGAAATGTTTCTTTTGTTAAACTTCCTGTGCTGTTTGTGTGTGTTTCTAATAAAAATTCTATCTATCTATCTATCTATCAATCATGATTTTTTATTTCGTCTTTATCTTATCGCTCAAAAAGCTAAGTTATCCACAATTTCGCAGAAAATCTTGTCGTTATTTTAGCGAAGCCCTACAAAATTTCAAGGAAGAGGGAATAAAGCATCTTGAGAAGGAGCCGGTAAAATTGAATTCCGTCGAGGAGCAGGGTAAAATACCAAGCCTTCAGCAGGCGAACAATATTTTCATAATATCTATCTGGCTTCGGTTAGGTAGGTAAGTAGGTAGCTATAGTTATGTACCTATTAAGTATTGCAGGTGTACACTATAGATAGAACTTTCAGCTGAATTATAGAGCCGCTAGGAATTCTTTTATTAATATCGTTATCGCCATCGCTGCACCGACCGTTTGCAAATTGTTTTTTTCAGTGATGATGAGCCACCATTTCAGTCAGATACGATTCTCGTAAGAAAAGAAGAATTTCCTATTCCTAATTACTACCTAATTAGGAATATGAAATTCTTTAAATGTGTGTCCATCTAGGTACCGTAGTTGGGTAAAATACCTACTAATATATTCCTAGCACAGCAAACTGTAGATACAATAGATCTATAGACAGTAAATGCTAGAGGTACCTATTAGGTAGCTAGGTGCCTACCTAGGTCCTAGGTGTTTGTAGTTTCCTATCTAATAGGTCGGTGTTGTGCACATTGCAAGATGCGCCGCGCAACGTGAATCGATGCCGGTTGCCATGGTGACGCAACGCCCCCGCGCAGGCCAAGCTTTTTACACCATACGATACGATCTAGAGATTTTCATATTTCCTTTTAGTCGTTTTCCTAATATTTTAGGAAATATGTGATTTTGGGTAAAGGGGAAGTAGGGGTTAAAAGGTTTTTTAAATCATCACGCGATTAATTAACAATTAACCCCCAAGTAAGGTACCTAACTTACCATCTATCATTTAACCCTTAAAATAATAAAATATATATCTAAGTATGTAGGTAATGTTATATTATTAAAGATATCAGTCACAAAATAAGTACCCATAAGTAACACAAGCTCTGCTTAGCTTAGGGCTAAATGATGCTATGTGGATTACATCTACAACCTTTACTGGTCCACTGCTGGACGCAGGTCTTCCCTATGTGGATTGTTCAGAATTATTTATTTATTTAAGTAGGTAGATATTTACCTATTTAATTTTATCCGTGTTCCTAAATATTTTTTTACTTGTTAATTTACGCTTGATGTTGCTGAGTAAATTAACATGTCAAAAAAAATATTAGATTAAAAAAACCCAGACTCAAGCTAAGAGCTTGTGTTATGGGGAGGTACCTACTACTACACTAAAATTCTTATTACGTAGTATATATAGTACCTACTTGGTAGAAACCTAACGGTCTCAGCATTATCAGTATCATCATTATCTTAATTATGTTCTATCTTGCTTGACACATCCCATGTCTTCCGTAATAGCTAATATTATTATATACATCCTTCTTTTTTACATACCTATCTGCCTTTGTTACCATTATATACCTACTACTTAAAACATACTTGCTTCAAATATAATATATCGGAGCCTGCGTCGTTAATTATAAAAGCAAAACCGCACGCAAAATTGGCAAACTGATGAAGGAGATGGATCGAGTTCTGGGAACAGGGATATACATATTACAAGGCATACACTGAGGTTATTTGTATACTGTACGCTTTGCGCTCAAATCTAAAAGCGGTATTCCACTACACGATATACAGGGCCCGGTAGTTAGGGCGATTAGGGAGCAAGGCTTGCTGGGTCGCCCTAATTTAGGGACCCTAAATGGTATTACACCGCTCTTAGTTAGGGTAAGGGTCCCTAAAAGGCCTATTCCACAAGGTACCCAATTTTAAGGGTTTTAAGGGTTAGGCTTAGGGTAAGGTAGTCCCGGAACGTGTAATGCTAGATCTTAGGGTAGTCCTAATGAACGCTTCAAGGTCTCCACACACTAAAGCCGGAGGCGGAGCGGAGGCGAAAGCATAAGAGTTGTATTCTATTGAATCATATTATGAAAGCTTACACGCACACACACCGCAGGCGGACTCCGGCTTCAGTGTGTGGAGACTTTTAAGGCGGTATGGTACCCCGAGGTACACTAGCGTCGCGCCTGTTAAGAAAAGAAAAGAACTTTCTAAATTTCAAATGGGCAGTTCGGTAGTACCTACACACGATGGTCCACACACAGGTGAAGCAGTAGGTATCTAGGTAATTAACAAATACTTAGACTAAAAAACAAAGGATGGGATAAGAACATGAATTAATAATCAACAAGGTAAAAAAAACGTGAAATAATGTAAAAAATACTATGTATTTCAAATAAGATGCTACAGTAGGGTAAATATTTATAACACAAAAGTTTAAGAAAATATTAATTACAAATGTATGTACTTATTAGAAATATATGAATTTAAAATATATTTATACCTATTTGTAGATAGATAAGCAAACATGCAGCGTGCGTGACGACTGGACTGACTGACGGTAAAGAGAATAAAAGAGGGTTGATCCCACTGACCTCTATATATACAAGTACTGTATAGATACAGGTCAGTGGTTGATCCTTAAAGTTTGTGGTTGATTGCCTCGACTTCTTTGTTGATGGCAACTTGTGTCTGAAGTCATTACCTAAGGGAAAAATGTGCCACCATCACTTTCAAATAACCACTTTATGTCACTGTCATTTTTCACAATTTTTTCAATATTGCAATGACGTTATCGCTCGTGATGTACAGATGCCGTCAGTGGAAAAATTTGTGAGCAAGTTATCACAACACATGTTCGACCGTGCCGATAATGGTCATCATGCCCACTTGCACGGTTTCGCCCCATTGCACGCACGGCCCCCGGACGGGCGCCCTCTTCCTAGAGAACTTGCTCTGTCGCCTGATTCTGCTTCCAACAGTGAGGTGGAATCAACCAATAATCAATAACGATGGGAAAAAAAAAAAAAAAAAAAAAAGGAAAGGGTTAATTATGTACCTATGTATTTTACAAGTATGTATACGTATTTTATATATTGAGTATATAAGTGTATGTATGTATCACAGTATTATATGTGTGTATATGTTGACCTACCTAACCGAACATATCTTCAAACAAAACAAAAGTAAAATGAATGAAGCCCCGGGAAGAAGAAAGAGAGGCAGCTCTTACTATCAAGAATGTGCACCGCTTCTTCCACCAAGAGACCCAGAGGCAGTCGCCTCTGCGAGTTGAAGTCTGGGTAGAGAGGGTAACCTCGGGGCCCAAACTAAACGCTTAAGCACAAAAAAAGAAAAAAAAAAAAAAAAAGCGTTTGAAGAAAACCTTGACAATGACAATATTGCCAGTAAGTGAAATAACCTATTCCCAAGTTGGGACGGTGATCTCGCTACCTACCTCTTACTTTTCATTGAATATACGTCATATCAGCCGAAGGCAAGGCGACGAAAATTCAGCAACTGAAGTTTCGGTCGTACATAATATTCCGTTGTTACTTACGACAAATCAAACGCTTAGAACGTGGCGTTTTGTTCAGTTCGCTATGCGACGGAAGATAACGTCCGTTGTTTTAGCGTCCTTTGCCAGCTCACCCCGCACCCGAAGAAGCATAGTAAGGTTCAAGTCGGTTCAACTACGTGCGCTGAACATTAGGTCGCGTAGGTAGCGCGTAGCGTGATGTGTCGCTTGTCAAGCAAAATAAATTGAAAGCGTTTTGGCTCAAATAATCGCTCAAAGGGAGGATCGGTGGCGTGTCGAATTTATTTTATTACGAATAGAATAATACTTAAGTCTTTATAAACCTTTACTAACAAAAGTATACGGATTAAGTCTACGAAAAAATAAGTCACAAATCCAGTTGAGCTAAATCAAAACTTTACTGGCTTTCTTATAAAATCTGGGAGATATATTAACACCTGGTAACATTTTGGTGGTTCTGTCTGCCATTATCATGTCAACTTACCGTCAACAATGTCAACATGTCATGTCATCACGCTCGCTCACTCGCACGTCATCGCGAGGCGGCGCTAGTGTGTGTGAGTGCCGTTGCATAGCGTACGTTTGTTCGTTTACCAATTTGTGATTGTGAGTTTTCATGTCTGTGTGTAATTTTAAGCCCGTTGTGTTGTCCGCCTTTCCTTTATTATTGGATTTTATCAATTAAACTATTCAAACTGTGATCTAACGGTATGTAACCTTTAATTTCACCCTAAAATCTCATCATATGGTAACCAGGACTGGAGTTCATCTATTGCTCAGAACCCGTCAAGCAGGCGTTGTCTGCAAGATTTATGCCTGTTTGCATGTTACAATGTAATGATAATTAGCATGGTTTTCTTGTAAGAAGTCCCTCGTAACATAGGTAGATAGTGTTATCTATGAGCCGGCTATCGTTCCGTTTCGAAAGAAGCCCGTGTGATGATCGTAGTACGGGGGCTGTTAGGGCGCTATTTCGCGAGTCAGCCTGCCCGCTCGCGGCTCCAGTCGGCTCGTCGATGCCGGTCGAGGAGCTAGCGCGCGCGTCTAAACAATGGTGGGCCTTACCTTTGATGTTAGGTACTTGAGTGTCTGTGTTGAGTGCTAAGTGCTTATTCTGTTGCAGGCCGGCAGAATGCTAAAGTTCATACGAGGGAAAGGGCAGCAGCCCTCTGCTGAGCGGCAAAAGCTACAGAATGAGCTGTTTGCTTTCCGCAAGGTATGTACCTACTTGTGAAAATAATGGATCTTTTGTAATTATTGTTCACATCGTGTTCAACCTACCTATGTCTTGACAGCACAAACAAATTTAGGATTGTCTGAACTGAAAATTTAGGATTATACTTCCTTTTCTTTTTTGCTAGTTCTAGAGCAATTTCAAAAGCATTGAATTTTAAAAAGACATTTATATTTAATTAACTCTAAATTTAAAGAATTCGACTAGAAGCCTATAATCTCATTTCAAAATTCTACAATATTTGTTCTGTACCATGTTTTATTTTAGATCATACCAGTACAGTGAGATTGTTTGAGTCTGTAACTCAAACAATCTCAAGTGGTTCAAATCTCTAATTCTATTAACATCCCTTAAAATAGAAAACACTTGAACCCAGTTGAAAAAATTATACCACTAACTTTTAGTCAAGTAATGACTCAGATACCATTATCTAAGTAAATATAAACCGATCATAAGTAATTTACTTCAAAAAACTTAATTTAATATTACAGTATGTGTATTGAAACTGTAGAATCCTTACTAGCTGAAACTAATATTCTGATTTGACAAAATGTTAAACTTTTGGTTTACTCCACATTTTACTTGAATGAACTTCTAACTAGAATTCTTGATAAAGCAACCATTTAAATTTAGCTTTAAATTCAAAATTCATTGGGAATCCCAAATAAATTAATATTCACCTATTTTTCGCTTCTTAAACACCTTATGATGCATCTAATTTTGTTTTATATCCACGGACTACTGGGATAATGACTATTGCTCAATCTAATAATCTCATAACAGGTAAAACGAGGTGAATACCTAAGTTAATGGATATTTCAAAATGTTTGTAGAGTGGATAATGTAGATATCTTATCTTAGCCCTTGCTATTTGTTTAAGATTAGATGTGTCACATAATTTTTATAGAAGGTGCGGACAATTTAGGCCATGGCCAGACATGATTTAAAACACCAATACCTAATAGCCTTTAGGCAGTGTTTTATTCTAAATTAGCGACAGGCCCCGGCTTCGAAAGGTTTTAGTATAAACCTTCATCTTTAAATCACTCTATTTAAAACAATGCATCAAAATCCCTTTCGTAGTATTAAAGATTTAAGCATACAAAGGGACACAGAAAGCACTTTGTTTTAAAATATGTAGTGACAACTAGGAGATGAAATTCCTTACAACTAAGCTCTTTAAGAAAGAAATTAAAAAAAGATTTTGATAAAGTAGGCAGTAGTATACAGGGTGTAAAAAGACTACTATCGAAAAATGAAAGGTAGCAATCAGACCATGATTTTGAACATATTTATCGAAAAAAAAACGCAAAAAAAATTTCACCTTTTTAATTTTTTTTATTTTTTTATCTAGTTACACACCCACAGTACAACACTAAGAAAACATATCAACTCGAATAAATCATTTTTAAAAGCAAAAACAAATAAATTTAAAAAAAGTTGTAATGTATTGCACGCAAGTGAATGACCTCAACTCAGCTGTTTATGGCCGCCCGCACTAACAACAACGCTCGACTGCGCGAGCGAAATGGGTATCTACGCAAGATACATACATACATACGCTAGGTACGCACGTAAGTTACCGCGCTGCACGGCTGGTGGTTGTCTGTATTTTGCCGACTTGGCATAGAAATAATACACTCAATTTTCAATCTGAAGATTGTAGGATCGAGCCCCTCCTAACACTTCTTCTATTAGAAAATTGAAGATATCATTTACATTTTACCTACCTGTACCCTCAGCCTGTACCTACTAAAATTGAATAGAAAACTCTTTATTAGTAGGTATAGTACTTAAACCTAGGTAACACACAAAGAAAGAAAAGAAAACAAAAATACTGCAACAAAGTATAAAGGGCGGCCTTATCGCTAAAAGTTCTCGATCTCTCCAGGCAACATTGGGATGTTTTACTACTATTATGTATTCTGTGCTTTTTGGTCCAGGGTAAGTTAATTTTAGCTGGAAACGTTCATTAATCCTTTTACTAGTCGTAGTATTTATTCCCGCGAAAAAAATTAAATTACCTACCTATCTCATTTATAATTCTGTGTTAGAGATGTTAAAATTTGTATGCCCCATTTTGAAACTGCATAGTCTGCTTTGGTATAGGAAAACCTTATTCCAATCTTCATAAGGTTTATAACAGCAGCGGTGTTTTTCTTTGTCGGACGAGAAGACCGGCAACGCCGCGGCCTCGTTAGAGTAATATTGTTCTGTGGCCGCAGGCGCGCCGCGCGCGGCGTTGCTAGGCGCCGCCGGCCGCGGCGACTTGCTTGCTTCATTTTTATTCGTCTTTTAGTCGGTGTTTAGTATTCGAACGTGCGCGATCGTTGTGGAAATTTGCGAATACTGTTTTGTTTTGTTGTTATTGAAACTGATTTTTAGTATGTTTGTGTGTTTTATTAAAAGTTTTTCTGTACATATTCTTAGAGTCCTTTATGTAAATAGTGGAAGTTGCTTTCTGTGATTTCGGTGTGTTTTATAAACATGTTTAGTGCGAGGGAGTATGGACAAATGCTCATTATTGCTCATGTGCTATGGAGCTCTCGGAAATGCGTCAAGAGCGTTGCGCGTTTTCCCCCCAAGATACCCGAAGCAGCAACACCCAGCTGATTCTCGGGTCATCACGGCAGCATATCAGAGGTGGCAGAGAGATAAATCGCAGAGTGCATGACCGACCATGTCTTAGACCTCGTAGAGAGAAACCCCCGAGTAGGGACGCGCTCTGCAGCGAGGTTACCTAGAGGTTGTGGAGTCACGGTTTCACATAAAACTGTACTTATTACTACTAAATACATACTGGGCTCAGCCTTGAACGAGGAGGAGATCAGTTTGAACCATTTCTGATTCGACCGAGGCTACAGCGTAATTAGGTAAGTGGTAAAATATCTACCGATAGCCAAATTGATAGTAGCTTTTAACTTTAACATCTTTTCAACGTAATCTACATCAAAGTCGCCTGGAAGAGATCGCTTTTAGCGATAAGTCCGCCCTTTATACCTAGTCTTAGTATGTAGTATTATTGTATGTTTTTCTTTTCTTTCTTTGTGTGGTCTTCTTTGTTTGTGTCAAGTATAATAAAGAGTTATCTATCTATCTACATAGTAGAGTAGGTTACTAAGTGTACGGTGTCCATTGCTCGCTACGAAAATAATTGAAAATCTTTAAACATTTTTATCTTCGGCTAGAATTTTTTTTTCGGACTGCGAATTTTTTTTTTGTTGATGGTTAGGGGTCCTCTGCCACCCCCCTTATTTTTCGGTAGTCGTCTGGTAACACCCGGTATTCTGAGATATTCTTTGTGATACTTTCAATACTTTCTTAAGCATAATATCTCATATCCTTAAGCTTATTTGAGCAGACTATATGAGTCTGGTCAAATATTAAAAGAATTTTATAGCTGGCAACATTTACATTCATTCATAATAATGAATTCATTGCCTCACCCAATACATTTGAATAACAGCACTCAAGTAATAATATCACAGATGGCTTTATCATACAAACCATAAATCTTACCAAGAAACAGACATACATTTCGTAAAAAATTATGAACAGACATAGGGTATTTTGTTTTTTGCAACTTTGATTTACACATGTGGGACTGTAGTTTGAACAATTGTGCACTTTATTGAAGTGATAAACATCTATAAAATTAAAAACATCTATAAATCTGTATCATAGCAATATTTTAAACCTGTCTGTGGCTAACACTGGTAAAAATTGCATCAAGTTTAAAAGTGAGAGTGTGCAGTAATATTAGTCTCCCTTCTCAGGCCTCCTTAAGTTCATAGGTGTCAACCAGACTTTAATATTATGCCTCCGCTCACACCAAACAATAAGTTCGTTCGAATCAAGGCCGTCATATTGTTTCTATTAAACATACACTCCGTTGATTGATCCCACTCAGCTCTTGATTGTTCTGATGAAGGAATTTAGACCATATTTAAAAGCTATAACAAAATTTATGTTTCTGTTACCAAAACTGTAGATGTTACCATGATTATGACGGCTACTGTGGTGCTGAGGGCAAAGGCCTGCTTTCACGTAAGAGATTGCGAGTTCGACTCCCGCGGCGCAAATGTTTGATCCCATATGATTTTTTCTTTTCCATACAACATCACCTAGCCCCAAGCTTTGCCCAAGCTAAGCAGAACTAGTGTTATGGGAACGAGAGACCCATAACATATAATTTCTGGAATTACTTGATAGACTTTAACTAATTTATTTAATAAAACGTTAAATTATCTCCGTTAAATACGCAGTTTGGCGACAGCTTAACGCACAATATAAATGAGTAAGGTTCAGGGTTGTAATTGATTTTCAAGTATCGAAATTGAGTCAGCAACCACAAATATTATACAAGCTGTTAAAGAAGATAGCAGTTCGATAACGATTGTGCTGAATC
Source organism: Eupithecia centaureata (assembly GCA_944547425.1). NCBI lineage: Eukaryota > Metazoa > Arthropoda > Insecta > Lepidoptera > Geometridae > Eupithecia > Eupithecia centaureata. Next base: position 12,755,704 of record OX155684.1, on the reverse strand, counting down.
GATAGATAAATTACAAGTAAAACTTTCCATATATTCGCCACAGTTTTACTGCCTCTGGGGAAAAGACAACCAAGCGCAATGTTTTTGGAAAAGAAGGCTTGCTCGCAAGAGATCTGATTCCCATACTTTTAAACCATTATGTTCGCGGATTTGTAAAGTTTGATGAAGAATTTTCTCCCGAGAACCGAGGTTTTCGCGCATGAGCAACATGAGGTTCTTCGAATAATATCTTTAAGACATTTTAAGGGTCGGCAACGCGTAATGTCCCTGATGTTGCAAGCGCCCATTGGTAACCGCTTACCACCAGGCTGCCCGCATGCCTATTTGCCACCTTTCTGTGTTAACAAAATAAAAATAAGATTCCAGTTATCGCCGCCTAATTTTAAAACCTGAATGTAAGTAAGTAGTAATACCTAAACCGAATGGAATTACCAAGAGGAAAAACAGGTTTTGATTATAGACTAAATAAAGACTAGTTATTAACTTAGCTTATACTTAAATTTCTAACCATTATGTAAGTTCTTAGCGTTTTAAGCTAACTTTGTAATCAAGGATTTCATATTTATTCAAGCTCTCGGAAATCCAGTCCCAAAAGTTCAAAAAGAGTGATATCACTAGTGGCAATAAACTGCCCTACCCAGTACGAGAACTGGCCGTAATCTATAGTAATCGATATAACGGAGATAGTGCCGTGTAAACAGATAATAAATTATTTGTTACCTATCCTTGAATTTTGTTACTCTAACATAAATACAAACGACGTTGATAGTGGAAGCTGAAATTGTGATAACGGTGAAAAGGTATTTTATTAGGGCCTGTGGTTCTTCGGTGGTCCATCAATAATCATTCTATTTCTTATATTAGCGACCCGTCCCGGCTTCGCACGGTTTTATTAAACGTATAAAGCTTCCTCTTGAATCACTCTGTCTATTAAAAAAACGCATCTAAATCCGTTGCGTAGTTTTAAAGATTTAAGCATACATAGGGACATAGGGACAGAGAAAGCGACTTTGTTTTATACTATTTATTGATTATTTTGATAATTATGTACCAATAGTTTTAAATTTAACTTGTCTAAGTACTTATTTTGTAAGCCTGAAAAAAAGAAACACATTAATTTACTGATTTACATCTAGAGACCACCTACGTAGAGTAGAGATACTACCTATTGTTTTCTTACCTTCTATCACATTATAATACGAATAACCTCCAACAGCAACAACAAAGATGCGGAACGCTCAGCTTGCCGTAATTTTACTTTATTTTAGGTTTGGGCTAAAGCCTAGTTCTTTTGTCATTGTGGTAGGCTAGCTATACAGCATACAAATTTCACGAAAAACTAACACAACACAAACTTTTGACATCTCGCTCCGCTCGCTGGTAACATTAAAATAAACATTTATTTTTTCACAGAGGTAAAATTTCTTTTTTCGTAAGCCAAAGTCTGATACACGTCATAAGGTCGTCCAAGTCATAAAGTCATCTTACCCACCGCGCCCCGTAAAAATATTACACAAAAATCTTAAGACGCACAAACACCCTCGCTTCGGTCGCTGATATAGTTTTTATGGCCGGGCTGGCGACCTCAAATGAATTTCTTGCTACGGCCTCGTCAGAATTTTTGTTGTTCCTACAAACCAAATAATTTCTCTAATGGTCAATTGATTGTCATCACCAAAATATTAAGAACCTGTGACCTAACGCTAAAATCAGCTTCTCTCACCTATGCGAGAGAGAGAAGGTTAATAAGGTGCTATATATGTCTATCTAAAAGTATACAGGGTGTAATCGTTAAGTGTGCACAGGCGATTATTCCGTAACTATTGCAGATATCAAAAAACTTTAAACTGATATCGAAAGTACTTTACCTAATGAGTAAAATGACATTAATAACTTTTTAAAAATAAAACGAGAAATATCCAAAAAAATTACATTAATCACTCCCATACATTTAGTATGAGATAGTAGAAAGGTTTTAGTTTCCTTATTTTAAGTGGAATAGTTATTAAAAAAACACAACTTCAAAGCATTTAAGATAAAACCTACTCAAACGCTGCACAATGATGATCCTGCTCGTCGGCTGGTCTATTGCAATTGGCTAGTCAATAATTATGTCAATGTAAGGTCAATTTCATGGACCGATGAAAGTAATGTTTCAAACTGCGGCATTTACAATAGAAAAAACTCGCATTATTGGTCAATTGACAATCCTCGCTTAACTACTGAAGTTAGAGCTCAGGTGCGATTCTCAATTAATGTGTGGTGTGGTATTCTTGGAGATTGGATCATTGGGCCATATTTTTACAGTGGAACCTTAAATGGACAGAGATATTTCTCCTTTGAACAAAACGATATGCCAAGTCTCTTAGAACCAATTCCAGACGATGAAAGAAGGTCGATAATTTTTCAACAAGATGGAGCACCTGCACATAATACAAAGGTTGTAATGAATTTCTTACGAAACAATTATAATGGCTTAATAGCCAATAATAGTGCAACCCCTTGGCCTGCCAGATCCCCGGATCTCACGCCTTGTGATTTCTTCCTATGGGGATTTGTCAAAGACCACGTGTACGCTGAGAGAGTACACAGCCTAGAAGAGTAACAGAATCGTGTACGTCGTGCAATTGCTTTAATTACTCCGCAAATGTTAAGGAAAGTTCATTTAGAAACTGTAAATAGAGCTCGTCATTGTATTGCACAAGGAGGACGTCACTTCGAACATATGCTTTGAACACAAAATTTGGTACTTACTAAGAAATAAAATGTATGGGAGTGACTAATGTAATTTTTTTGGATATTTCTCGTTTTCTTTTTAAAAAGTTATTAATGTCATTTTACTCATTAGGTAAAGTACTTTCGATATCAGTTTAAAGTTTTTTGATATCTGCAATAGTTACGGAATAATCGCCTGTGCACACTTAACGATTACACCCTGTATACCTACATTCTACATACATCTATCGGTAACTAATCGGAAACTCGGTTCATATAAACAAACTCAAACTGCTGACAAAAGGTATAGTTAGTCGTTCGACTTTCTCGTTCTACTGAGCTCAGGTTCCCAGCCCTATTTCTCAAAGACAAAAAAAAACAATTAATTCGATATAAAAAACTAATAAGGCCTCAATGTTACCACCTACTTATTAATTTGCTATAACTTTTTGCCTTGTACGTGGTCAGTTGAACTTGAACCGAATTAAGACTGACTCATGATCGAAACTGGTTTTATAGCCTGGGGGTGGTGAGATAATGGACCTTAAGTCGTACAGTCGATTGAAATAATGTGTAATCTCAAAGCATTTCTTTAGTAGTCCATATTAAAGAAAACATTACTGACATACGGCCGTCGAACACTACTCTGTAATTCTCAACCACTAGCATATGCTTCGCATACGTTATTCTTTAATTCAAATCTTGAATTCTTTATTTAAAAACATAATTTTCGTATGTTCATCGTTCTGCCGAACACCCTGTATAACCAGACACCCGAGACGCGACGAAATGCGTGTAGGGTTGTGGAGTGTCTACACTATACGTCGTCGCCTCGTCGCGTCGTGTTTTAGGAATGTATTTGTGCCTTAAGTCCTTCCTCAAAATCAATTAATCACCTAGTAACATTTTGAGAAAGATCCATTCAGTCGGGGAAAGCGTAGGTAACATCGTACAACAGACAGCTATTTTCGAATTTAAAATATTTATTAGTAGGTAGTACCTACCCGGTTTTAAAGTGGATAGAGTTTAGTTCTTATTGACGACTGTACTTTAAGTTTGTTAGTAAAACCGTGAGAAAATATTTTAAATACCCCTATTCTATCTCTTCGAGTCGAAAATGCATTGTTACGAAGACTTGTGATTATCTACTACTCTCTACTTTCGCTTGACTTTGTGAGTGCCATTATTTTCAACTAAAACTCCAGTCAGATATTCATTTAGTAAAAAAAATATCTTTATAAGTTAATCAATTTGAAATGTTAAACGTTTACAACATATGAGACAACAATAATGATAATAGTCAATGTACCTAAACAGACAAAAAATCTATTCACATCCAATATGTATTCGCCTTCACACCCTATCTAAATAAAATATTGGAATATCTGGTTTACCATGTAGATCATCACCTATCTAGCTCAGCAGTACAGGAGAAGCTGATTAGTTCCTGAGATATTTTAAGATTATTTACCATTACTGCTAGAAACAGTTATGTTACAATCTTGCACAACTGTATGGTACAGTTGTGTTTAGAACTTATTTGATCGGATCCAAAATAATACGTGGGTTAAAAGTCGCATAAGTTGGTGTTCAATGGTTTTGTAAGAACACGGGGTTTGTCAAAGTGGATGCATATAAGCGTGAGTCCAGCTAGTACCAGCTAAAATAATAACACAGATAGCAAATCAAGTCATTCCTAAGTGTGTAATAATGTTACAACAATTATGTAGAACAGGCATGACTGCATTCCAGTCCCATTGTAGACATCCGACCATTCGACCAACTTTAGATCTTTCTTTTGTGTTGGCGTCGCTCACAGAATAGACTTGCCCAAGATTACGTGGAGGTTTTGGGTTGTACACTCTCTGCTCTACTGAGTATTTATCTGATAATTTAACTTTCTCGGTGATGCTCTTTGTTTGACAAAACGGGCATACCCTTCGAAATGCATTTGAAAACCCTACCGTCCTCTGTCACCTTTAAGCGATTTCTTCAGTTGTTTAAAAAATTCCACAGAAAATCGCTTGGCAATTGCTCGTATGTTGAGAGAGTATGATGTTGCCGATAGATCAAAGGCTTAAAAAGATCACACTTATCTATTAAGCCCCAAGATATGCAGTGTTTATCTCTTTTCCTTCATTCTTAATACCCTGTCATAATATTTACACATAACTCAATCAGAGAACTCATTTAAGTCTTAATAACACAGAGTCCCGAAGATTGATCGTTTAAAGTTTTAAACTAATGCCTATGTCTGACGACCTCTGTGGCACGGTGGGCGAAGGTCCTCTTGGGAAGCAGGATAATGTGGGTTCCATTCCTGCCTCGGGACAAAAGTTTGTAGGATCTGCAGATATTTGTTTTGGATGTTTTCTATGTATATCTAGTACCTATAACACATGCCCTGCGAAACTGGAGCTAAAATTAAATGATGCTTCGTGAAGCGAGCGAGCGCGAGCTTTGCACGCGTTCGGAATAAGAAGCCTTTTTGCCCATTATGTTTATCGAGGTCCAGGCCAGTCTCCTAAATATAATAAAAATAGAAGGAAGAGTTAACTAAGAACCAAACTTTTTAATTTATAATAGTCGGACTCCAAAATCTAACGAGTAAACGTGAAGGGATGTTTGTTTAAAAGGTGTTGAATCAATTATTTGCTTAACTTTTAGATGGCATAGGTACACTTTCGAATCTGTCGTCACCAAGAATCAATTCAGCCAGTAAAAGAAAGACGCACAATTTGTCTGCAATGTTATTCTCTCATCTCGTCCAATTTGCGTGTATGGCGTCGTAGCGTCAAAAGCTCGTTCCACAGGGCACATATCTTGACCTCCATTAAGTCGCATCATTGAACAGCCCCGCACGTCTTCCTACTCCATCCTACTGGACATTTAGGCTAACTATCTCATTTAATTTTGGAGTGAGCTAACATTCAGAATCACTGCGAGGGTGTAACTGTTTCCCATTCCGGACTCGCGTCCTGTTGAGCTTAATTGGATCTATTTCGTGACCAAGCGAAAGATTTACAATTTAAATTACAAAGGGTAGAGATTCCTTTGAAAGTTTCTTTGTCATCGACACCTGTGGGGCGGCGGGCGAATGTTCGCCTGCAACGCATGAGGTTATGCGATTCCCTCGTCGTGACAAATGTTTATTCGAGGTGTTATCCATGTAAAAAAAGCTATATTTTCTTAGTCACTACATAGTATAAAACAAAGTCGCTTTCTCTGTCCCTATATCCCTATGTATGCTTAAATCTTTAAAACTACGCAACGGAATTGAATCGGAATTGAATAATCTTTTAATAGATAGAGTGATTCAAGAGGAATTTTTATACGTATAATAAAACCTTGCGAAGCCGGGGCGAGTCGCTAGTATTTCATAAAGGGTAGGTGTCTAATATCCGTAGCTCTGCTAGTGTCTTTTTACTTATTTTTCATTTTAAAATATGTAAAATATTTGTTAAAATGTTTGCGATTGAAGTGTTTCCGTATGTCCATGCACGATAAGCCCTGTTCCAAGTTCATTCACACTGCCTGCAACCGCTTCTTTATAATCTCCTAATCGTATTTTTCGTATTTGCACGAACTTCATACCTACTCCTAAGTCCAAACCAATGTTTGTTTTACGAAATATTATCTACTGACACTGTTATTTTGTGGTATTTTGGAATGTTGGATTGCAACATTTTCTCGTTTATGTATTTGCGTTTCTGTAAATTGTTGTCTGTGAATTAATTACTCTCTACATTTAATTGAGTTCTTGGGCGGTGTTCGTGTCCTGCTGTGATCGTATTGCTAAAATAAATAATTATGTTTTTATATCTGCATTTGTTATTGTATTCTAGAACTTTATTCAACCAGTTTTGTTGACGGCTTAGTTACTTTTTTGATACTCTGAGCAGACAAATATTGAGCATTAATTAATCCATAACATATTTTCGGATTTTATTTCTCTACCTCTCGAGTTATTGTTATATCTGGAAGGGTTGAATTGAAATATAAAATGGTTTCATAATCGGCCTTATTCATGATTTGTCATGAACGGGGCGCGTGAACCCATTAAAACTTCGAATTACCAGATCGATAATTTGATGGCCACAAAAAATATCGTTTTTATACGTGAGTCGAAAAGCTTTTTGCTCAAATGATTAATAGAAGTACGTTTGCACTCGTGCTTGTGTCTAGTAACAGGCGAAGCCTTCCTTTGTGGTAGGGCGATCACCTCTAACTGAAGGTCAGAGGCTTTTATCGCGTCTGTGTATTCATCCTTTACACCTTTATGATTCTTCGAAAATATCTGTAGCTTTGCAGGGAGCTCTCTGATATTTTTGCTATTTTCTCTATATTTTTACTTTAATGATGTTCTCGAAAACAACTTTTGACAAAATATGAAATTCACTTATCCAAATTAAATTTAAGGTTCAGTACTTCTTAACGAAACCCATGTCTTGCGACGACAAAATAAAAAAATATATTTAGTACTCGTAAGTAATGCAACCACCGTAATCTTGTTGCAACAAAACGCATAACCCGTAATGGTCCGCTGCACGGGAAACCTTAGAAAGCCAGGTGGATATCAGAAATCACCTCGTAGTGCATTGCAGCTTTGGAAGCCCCACGTCTGGGTTCGTCGCACTTCGTATTGATTTTGCCGGCTTTTATGTGCCTTGGCTACAGTTCAGACTGAAATATCGCCATGTTGTGATGTGCTGCAACCTAGATCCGTTTTGGTATACCGAAACAAATTGCAACCATATTCGCACTGATTGCTTGAGTCAAACTCATGCACTGATTTATGGTATGATTTGTGAAAGTGCGATTTTGAATTCATGGATTCTAAAACAGCTTGCCCGCACGTGCGTCACGTAGTGGACCTTGCTGAGTTTTGATTATTTTGCAATGTCTCATGCTGGTTACAATGTTTCTTTATACACCTACGGAATGTCCATAAATGTTCACAGAATAAAGTACCTCCTGGACAACGAAGAGACTAAATTTATATTGCCTTCTTCAAGGCTATTTAAATTCAGTGTCCCATATCCTACACGCTTTATGTTACCTACTGCAAAATTTTAGCACTTAAGTTATGAATCGATCAAATTACTTTTGATTCATATTCATGGGAATGGGTTAAAGTCCACTTATACAAAAATGCATATAAAATTAGTATGTAATTGCAAATGTCGATATCTATTTAGCAATTCCCACCGTATAGTGAGACAATCAAAAAGCTGCGTAGACTAATGTTGACGTAATGTTTCTTTGATTAACGTCTATTTTTGCGGCTTTTATTTTATTTATATTGTAGGTACTGATTGTGTGTGTGCGCAGTTTATTTTTAGAGGAATCAAATTCCAATGTGAGGTGAGCCCTTATATTCGTCACTGTAGTTTTATCCATGTATCTCTTGATGAATGTTTTTCGATATAAATTTCTTTTCTATTGCTCATTCCCTTTAACAAGAATTTGAATGTCATCACACAAAATATGAATCGTGAAGTGCACTAGCAAGCGCACGTATCTTATCTTTTAGATTAACTTTTATCAGAGTATCGATCATCAGTATTTGTACTTGCTCTTTGTTTGAAGAATTCATAGAATGGATTACACCAATATAAGTAGCTGTTATAAAGAATTCGACTTGCCAACGGTGAAAGAACTCGCAACCTGTCACGACAAGGGTAATGCTAATGGTGTTGCGAAAAGTTTGGTTGGTTCATCGCTCTTTATATTTCTACTAGCGACCCGCCCCGGCTTCGCACGGTTTTATTATACGTATAAACCTTCCTCTTGAATCACTCTATCTATTAAAAAAAAACGCATCAAAATCCGTTGCGTAGTTTTAAAGATTTAAGCGTTCAAAGGGACATAATGACATAGGGACAGAGAAAGCGACTTTATTTTATGCACTCGTCGTTCTTCATGTTCGTTCAGTTCAGTGTTTGTCTTAAAGCTTCAAAGATATAGTAGGTAGGTAAAATAATAATGATTAAAAATTCACTTTCTTCTATCATGCTTGTATTTAATTAGGATCAAAATGCTTTAAATTGGTTTGATACCTGCTTTAAAGTTCCTTTTTGAAACTTTGTTTTTAAACTACGCTGCATAGCTCGTCTCAAAATATTTTGCCTTCGAAAGGCATTCTTTCCCGAAGGTCGTATCGGACTAATTTGTTATCTGACCGTTCTGTCTGCCTTTATCGGTATGCCCATTAGGAATATCGTTAGTTGCTATGAGGTTATTTTGTGGTAGAGTCTTTTTGGCTATGTTATTAAGCAATGATTTTTCAAAGGTTTAATCATAAAACGCCTAGTACTTCCTTAGTGTTGCGTTGTCGACCCCGTGTCTTGAATTTTTATAAAGTTCCGAGACGAAGCGTCGTTTTTATTGTTTAACAATTATCTACTAATTGAAAAGAGCTTATATGAACAAACATTTGGTTACATTAACAAGGTGCCTAGTCTCTTATATATGGTGATTACTCTGGTATGTTACAAAGTGGACGGATATGACGAGCAATGAAATAAATTGAAGAGATAAAGGCATGATTCAATGAAGATTTTGCACTGTCTGAATTGGAGCAATGACATCATGCATGTCATTTCAGAAAATATCCTTGTGCCAAACGTCTTCTAAAAGTGTAATAACCTAGGACATAATGAAAAAACCTATTAGCTAAATTAAATTTAAAGTAAAACGGGGAAAAAATGTTAAATAAAGCGAGTATGAGTCTATACTAAATCTCAGAATTGTCTATAAACTTGGGCCTTCTTAACTCACTGCCATGGATTTTCTTGTTGATTTTTTAACTCCTTCCTATTGCAAAATTAAACCTACAATCATCCCCGCCTCAAGCACAAGCCTTCGGTGATCTCGGGGGTTTATATATCCAGAAAGTGCACAATGCCCAGTATACAGCTATTGGACGACCACCTTGCTTATTAGGCGTCCAAGTCCATATCATCCCAGTGCGTTTCTACATCGAAGATAGTCGCAGTATCTATAGTCAACGTCAATCGCGTTGCATACTGGGTGTCTATATCTTCCTTGTGGGTTTTTATATCGAAGATGTCCCCAGAAGCCTTTTGCAGATCGTATGTGTGTTCCTAATTTTCTTTTCTTAGAGCGGCTGTATTATTTCATTGGGGTTATATACCTATCCAGAATGTCCACAATGCCCGGTATATAGTTATTTAACTTAGTGGATGTTTACATCACCCCAGTGCGTTTCTAAATCGAAGATGCTCGCAGTATCTATACTAGTCAACGTCAATCGCGTTGCATAGTGGGAGTCTATATCTTCCTTGTGGGGTTCTGTATCGAAGATGTCTCCAGTATTGATAGTTGACGATAACCGCGCCTTGCTTGCGTTACGCTGTTTGGTATTGAGATCAAGCTGCGTGCTCCATTTCCTTACCTATTGCATAATTCGATCGTGAACACGACGTCAATCGATTTTCACTATCGCGTGCATTCGTCTACATAGAAAAATAATTACAATCTCTTCGAACGGATGTTTCATTCGATTTCATTTAATATTTGTTGTGTTTTGACTGGTACAAATCAAAGCTAGGAAAGTCGAAGCGGTATCACATTATAGCTACCGTCTACCTGTTGCTAGATTTTTTAATATCTTAGAGTATCTCCAAAATCTAAAATAAGAACTGCTGTGTTTATGATTTTCGCTATAATTTCTTTGTTATTAGAATATGGTATGTAAATGCTCGTAATCAAGATAAAGATATTTTACTGAGTTACTTAAAAATAAATTTAAATACATACCTTACCTGCCTCCAGCATTAGGATAGGGATAGCGGATTATTTTTCCAACAATAGGTGGATTTGGTGACTCATCGCCATCAAACTTTAGGGCTAACGCTGTTGTTCCGCCTGTGAATGGAATTATAGCCTATTGTATGAACACGTAACACGAAACTATAAAAATTGCTATGTAACCATTAAAGTACTACAAATTTACCGTACACATCAATGTTCATTACCTACACCGTGAAGCGAAATCAAACAAGAGCTCGTCTGATATACCGCCAACGAAAAGTATGCCTTGATTTAGTGGAATAATGTAGGAAGTTGCAAATTAGAGTTTCTTGACTCATTTTGATGAATAAGGGGATCCTGTGTTTTACGTTCGTTCGTTTTTACGGTAGATACATTGTATTTCGAAATAGGTTATTAAATTATTCTTTACGGTTATTCCCATAAACAGCAACCTTTTACACAATACAGTCAAAAACTTCCTGAAATATGTTAAGTAACTGATGATAAATGGTGAATCTGAATCGATTTCCATTTCTGGCGTTTATTTGGCGAGCATTGCATGATACAAATTATCATATGAAACTAAAAACAAAACTGTGGTGATAAAATTATCTGATTAGAAACGTCTTAATACTATTTCTGCTACTACAATGTCTTAGGAACTCAGTTTCCAAAATTAACTGTAGACGTTATTAATACACATATGTCATAAATAAGAAATAAGTCTTGATATATTAACTGCAAATAAACATGATGTCCGGGAATAACCGAGTTGTGATGTAATCGTGACCCACGCGCAGAAAATCCAAACATTCGCGGAAGTTAGGAGAACGTGCTTCATTCACAATGTTGTTTGTTGTACTTTTTGTAGTTTACAGACGGTAACTTGCGTTCTGACGGCATTGCGGTTTGAAATTATTTTCTTCCGTGGGCTTTGACTTTGCTTGGCTTCCGACTGGTATTAGTAAAGTTTATTGATCATCTTATACAATAATCACAATAAAACAAAATTATTCTTTTTATTGCATTTATTCTGTGACAATATTGTAGTCTGGCTTCCTAGATAAAGGATTCGCCTTGTAAGGAAACCGATGATATAATCATTATTTAATTCATCTATTTTTTTAATACATTTGGGGCCATGTTTAACAACATTGTACTTATCTTGATCGGATTGTTTGATCGGAGTATAATTAGCCTCTCATCTCATCAGAGTCATGTGCAGAAAGCACATGACTCATGATGTGCCTGGAAAAAAATTAGTGCATCCGTAGTACTGAGGAAGTTATCCCATAAATCCCGAGATTCCTCCTCATCATCAAGGAAAGTTAAAAAGTTTCAGCCGTTAGTAAAAATGCTTGGCAGTTTTATTCTGCCTGTGAACACCAATCTTGAAGTAGTAGGTAATCAGAATTATTTTGTACATTCTACACGCCAGTAAAGGAAACCACTATCGTGCCGTCGTCTCACGCAGAATGTCAATGAGTGACTCACGCGCATGCCACCGCAATCACCTGCTTAATTCATTATATTCCTCGCTATCAATGACGTCTGCTCCTAGTTTACATCGCCGGCTTTAAATAAACACATTTACAACCACGCTTGATGCTGGTGCTATGTAATTTTAATCTTTTCGCCAATAGATATTGAACAGATGAGTCCGATCGAGCTTTAAAATACGATGTAGACGTGATACAAAGGTGCGGCGCCTTTGGAACAGCACCGTGTATAGAACTCCAGTCGTTACAATCACTTCTTATTGGAATTTCAAATTTCGAAATGTTGGTATTTATGTAGATTCTGAAGGATTTGGATGGCTCGGTACTCAGAACTCAATAGGTCTATTTCTTTATGCTTACAAAATAAGCACTTCGACAAGTCAAATTGTAAATACAAAATATAGAATGTATTAAGTATCAAATCACTACATAGTATAAAACAAAGTCGCTTTCTCTGTCCCTACGTCCCTTTGAATGCTTAAATCTTTTTTTACGCAACGGATTTTGATGCGGTTTTTTTAATAGATAGAGTGATTCAAGACGAAGGTTTATACGTATAAAATAAAACCGTGCGAAGCCGGGGCGGGTAGCTAGTAAAAAATAAAGTGTTAATTGATTTTCTTTCTCTTCAGTACTATTTTTGTCCACTAGTTTAAGAGGTGAAAAGAAAACCTAGCACGTATATACCACTTGTAGTGTCTAATATGAGTTGCCTGCTATCTAAATCTAAACAAAATGTGATTGAAGAAACGTTTCAACATTTAAATAGCTTAGCACATCATTGAATTTCTTACATACTTTTGTCGGTGTGGAACTGAGCGACATCTGGGCCAAGCATTATGCAATCATCGATGGAGTAATATGCCTTCTTGATAGGATACTCTTATTTGTGTTTTTTAAATACTCCATTATCATGCAGAATATTTTTATCTATTTAAAAATTAATAGCTAGCGAAATTGTAATTTTTGACCTGTTAAATATCCACCACCAAACAATGCTGACAGTCTGGTCTATTTTAATATTAATTGGGCAATCATTCTCTTATATTATTGTTCTAAACATAATTTCTCAATTCCTGTAGTAGCGAAACCGTGGACAAGAAATATACCTTCCAAACTGAAACCTCTATACTTCCCAAGTTTGTTTTACATCGACTACGTGATTCTTCCTCACAAATAATAGTCCATTCCTCGTTAACGTTTGATAATTGATTCATATTGCTTGTCACACGATAGCAGAGACAGGTTATCTTCTAAACCTGATTCATTGTTTACATTGTGTCCGGGTTTATTTAGTACAACTATCTAGGAAATTAATAACTGGTTTTCATGTCACGTTGTGTCAAATATCAGTTGATCTCCGTGGCATGCCTTTTTGGGAAGATGTCGTGGTTGAGGATTAGGTACACTGATCACATGCTCAGTGTACAAACTATTGATGTTCTTTTAACATTTTCTACTCTAGGAAAAACGATGCGTCAGATAAAATTTACCTGTACCTGTACTTACCTGTCAACAGTTACTTTAAGACTATGAATCATCTAAATTGCCTTTTCTTTGAAAAGTAAACCATTTTAAACAGTCTTTTCCACAGGACTTCAAAAAGTCCTACAATCTTCATGTTGTACGTAACATAGCAATCATTCATGTTGTTGATGAGCCATAAGCGCCGGCGCATCCAATCATGTCACAGCCGTCACTGTCAACTCACACGCTCTCAGTATGGACATGGTTGAGGAAAAGATTGCTCTACCAAACAGGGCCGTGTTACACAACAGACTAGTTTTTTATTACTCATGCGTTAATGCTGTTTTCATGCACTTAAGTTTCTTCTGACCTTTACATGGATAGGGCTGAAAAATCTTTAAAGGATTATTCGGTATGCAAACTGAAACGTAACTCGCTTGCTTAATCAATTCATACTGTTGTGACGGGGGGCTACTTATTTTGAGTAACGCTTCTATATACAATGCATATGATTATGTACGACTTATGTCACTAGGTTACATAGATAAACACACCTAATAACCATCCTTATCAGTCATCATTAACATTGCAAATATCCTCTCGGTCAGTTTATGTAATCCATCGTCGATCCCCGATGATTCATCTCTTCGTACCTCATCATTACGATGTCATGACATCATACAATTGCAATTATTTCGGACGTGAGTTTAAATGCCGTTATTGAAGGCTTTTGTTATGATTGGCCATGACAAGTTTTTATTGAATTCTATTTTATGGTTACATGACTACTATATGGTGAATAAAAACGATTATAGTATAATACAGTTAAAAAAAGTACACCAGTAATCTTCTGAAATGTTGATGTAGTTGATCTAATAGGCACTGCGTGATGAAGATAGGGTTTAAGAATCAGCACAACATTATACGCTTTACTCAATCACTCATTAGGGTTGTTTACAAAACTATAGTATGTAACTATAGTATGTAACTATTAGTGTATATATATGTTTCAAAAAATTATGAATTAGCAAGCTGAAATGGCAGTGGGCCGGCCATATCTCGACAAGAACCTACAACCGTTGGGGTAAAGGTGTTCTTGGTAAATAAACCCCAGCAGTACTGCACTGGACCCCATCCTTTTTCCTTTCTATACATGGGCACATGAGGTCAGTCACTTTATCAAATCCTGGTGTCAAACACCTAATATTCCATTCATACATGCACAATGAGTAGCGAACTCGCGCCTTGCCCTCCGGAAATGAAGCAGGAAACCGCTGGGCTGTGACACCTCGGCCTGTCTCTGCGAATTATAACAATAGGTGCCTTTTCATGCGAGTTTATGTTTATGCGATCCCAAAAAATGGTGGTTGTATTGCAAAGTGTAGAAGAGTTGCCTAAAGATAGTTAGTTTCAAGAATTCGTAGGCCTCCAGTGATGCAGGAGTTTTCACGTTCGATTCCCGCCTCACGACAAATGAAAATGAATGAATTAATTATCAAGCCACAGTTCGTATAAACAACTGGTGTTTGTATTGCAAAGTGTGTAGTAGTGTTGCCAAAAGATTGTAAGATTCAAGAACTCGTAGGCCTCCAGTGATGCAGGAGGATTGCACGTTCGATTCCCGAATCGGGAAAAATATATAATTTAGAATCAAATTCTAAGTCTTTTCTAAAATCGTCAAATATTCCACTCTACCCACTCTACAAAGTGCGATACAGTACAAATTCTTCAATGATGCATGCACTTTTCTAAGTATACCAAGGCGTAATGTTTATAACTTCCATGTACAATAGCAACAATGTCACATCACAAAGGCAAATTAACCCTTCCACTTCCAGACATGTTAGAAGCTGTCCGGAAATTGGAAGTCTTAAAAGTTTCCCTTTCCCGACTCCATAATGGACTTTAGCGGTCCTCTTCACCCCTCGCGAACTTGCCTAATGTGTTGAAAGCTTTTGCACAGGGCCTACAGCTGTTTACATATTAGTTAGCAAGTTTAGAGCCCATGTTTCGCCCCTATCCCGACTCTCGCTAAAGTTCTCTGTTAATTTACCTACTGTCATTGTTTGTTTTGGGTTCTTGTTTTCAAGTTATGAATTATGTTGGTAATAGCTGGCGACTAGTGACTAGTATTTACGATTTAGCGGTTTTATTGCCTCGGTTCCTGGTCTAAAAAAAGCTAATAAAAATATAATAACTCAGCGTCTAGGTCTGGTCGAAGTGAAGCGTCGCATAGTTCGAGAGCAATGCAGCCAGCGTCTTGAGGACCAGGACCAAATCATATGGATAGGTTGCACTGCCTCTAAATTTTTTCCAAGAGTCTGCAGTGAGCTCAACTGTTTCAATCTTAAATACTAGTTTGAATTTTTTTTAAAATCTTTGGTTGTAATTTAATTTAAATAAACAAAATCTACTAAATCATCTGTCAGTAGCTTCGTCACTGAAAGATTAATGAGCGCTGAAACATTGATCTTTCACTCAATCTGAAGCGGGGTTATTATGACCCGACAGTTTATTTTCTTTTTGTCACTTGGCAACGAAAGCTTCGTCTGTTGTAATGGTGACATCATATAATGCCACTCGAGCGTAGTGTAGGCGAGCGTAATTGCAGTGTACTGTACTTACCTACCTACCTGCCTGTTGGCTTTATCTATGTCGACGCGCAGGATTGAAGAATCTGCATCTTTGTAGATTGGCTTGGCCGTTTTCAGCATTCGGCTAGATAGCTGAATGATGTTTAACCATGTTTTTGAACTTCCATTGTTTAAGACTTATTATAGTCAATTAATTGAATCCAATAAATAAATAATTCTGTAATAAAAAAATGTATATTGTATTCAGTATATAAATCATCTAGCCCATAACACGGACTGTGTTATGTGGCACTAGTTGACTGATATACTAGCCGAATGAAATTAATTAGTTATTAGTGTTGGTTCTGCAATCGGCCTAGCCATTCTACAAAGATACAGATTCTTGAATTCAGCACGGCGACTTGCTTAGCTTGAGGCTAAGTGATGCATGTAAATTGTCAATAATTATTTATTTACTAGCTGCGGCCAAGCTGCGGCATTACACGCGTGAAAAATGATGAAAACTAGCCTACGATGACCTATTTGAGGCATAAAATTTAAACCCGATTGTTTCAATAGGTAGTTTTGTGAAGAGTTAACAAACAGAACATCCCATTACTTAAAACTTTCGCATTCATAATATTACACTGACTTTTTTATTGTTTATGTATACCATTATTTACCTGGTCCCTAAAGATACTCCAATCCAAGGATAAATAAGCCGCATCATCGTCATAGACCTTTCTTAAATTGCATAAGCCTGAGCCTCACACTTCTTTTGAAATCTAAACTATTCTAAACCCCATATCTATTCGCTCTATAAACTTTCAATCGGAATGATAAAATCCTATCTGACTCTCGTCCGTTGATTTACCGTTGATTTACTCACAATGAACAAACAAATTATATTTCGGATTTTATGTAACGACCAGTTGGGTTTGACGCTCTAATTGACGCTAAATGCTCATTCAAATACACGGTTTCTGTATGTATATGAATGAACAATGGTGAGGTACAGCATCCACTCAATAATGGTATGTGAATGCAACATTCATTCTTTAGTAAGATACCACATCCTTACTTAAAAGTTATATAGTAGGTAAACATGTCACACAAGCTTTCCATGCCGAAACCTCAGGCCGAAACGAATAGATCCAGATTAAATTTGATAAGGATATACTTAATATGTATCTCGACCTGGCATCCGCTGGTAAACGTGTATTTGGATACCGCGACTCGGCAAACGTAGTGTAGGACAACCGGCCAAGTAGGATGACGATCTGCGAAGAACGGCAAACTGTAGACAGGGTGCTAAAGCTCTTATTTGGGGAGGCCTATGTCCAGAAGCCGAATTCTAGTAATATAGGTTGATGATGATGATACCTAGTGTTACTTTTTATTTCGGGAAAACAAGTGCAAAACCGCGGGTTGAGGCTTATCATCTGTCTTTTCTACCTTATGCTCAAATAGAGAACAGGTTTTACGTGTGTGTAGTGTTTATGGATCCTTAGCTAGAAGTAATTCATATTATATTTTTCCTTTTTCATCTTTCTGTTCATTCTCTTTATCAAATAATGTATCTGTAATGTCTGATATAGACGAGCGAAACCTTCTAACACAAGTTTTTTTACTTAAATGAAAGTTTCCACAACGGTCAAATTATTATTTTATACTGTTACAGAAATGAGGCTATGTGTTATTTCAGATTTTTCTATCTCTGTGCCAAAATTCATCCGATTTTGAGTGAAAGAGTAACAAACATCCATCCATCCATACTTAAAAACTTTATATATAATATTATCGTTTATAATATTAGTAGGACAAGATTTTTTTTTAATTTATTTATACTTTGGTTGGTGGTGGGTGGGGAAATATCCTAACTCCCACTTGGTGTATAGCGGTTCTGGCCAGTACAGAAAAAGGCCCCGTTTCCCCAAATCAGTTCGCTTTGTAATTTAAGTACCTACCTACGACCACATTGTTTTATGGGGCACTGATTTCAGTGTTTTGTAAAAATTTACATGATTAAATTTAACATGAGTAACACACGCCTAATTGACTCCAGCGTAACTCATTTACGCTGTGTATTAATTAAGCATCAAGTCACAACTAATTTGAATGCATAATTGTGTTGAACTAATTGAGTTTCTGATTTACTTTATGTAAATACATACAACGGCACGGCTCTGAAACCAAATTAGGTTCAATTTCGCGGAACTGTTTCAGTTTATTCACTATGCCAGCGTTTACTGTGTTTAATTTTATGCTCATTCATATTCAATCCTATTATCCAAAATAACATGTCTAAAGTATGCCGAGAATCCGGGCAAAATTTTGCAGCCTAAATATGATACAGTGCTTTTAAAACCTTCAAATTGTCAAAGTAGGGTTCAAAATTGCAAAGCACGACCGTTATCCTTTAGTGAATCTAAGCTCGTCTCGACTATAACGGTAGAACCGGTTCAATGCAGCTCAAAACTCGGTACAAGTTTAGTGTTTAGGGTCGGTTCATAACAACTTGCGTAGGCGTCTAGACTATAATGGATAATGAAGCTGATTTTTAAGACTTAACTTGGGTTTTTACAGTATACAGGTTGTATCTCTTACAACTATAAAGTATGCAAGTAAATAACAGAACTGTGAAATCTTGCAGATCACAGTCATTTTCTAATTCGGATCAGTACTTAGAAAGATAACGATTTACAAAAAAAAAACACAAATTGCCTTCAAAGATTTTTCGACATAAAGAATTAATATTGTTGATCGTCTTAAATACAGCGTTTCATTCAACTATGATTAATCTGGCAATACTGATTTTGATCAAATAAATCGGCCGTATTCTGTCGGAAGATCAGCTTTGGTTTAAAACCTAACCAACACCATGTCGTGCTGAGCCGGAGGACTCGTTTTGCGTCTTAAGATTGGGGTTTCTATTTTCCTCGCCTATTATTATTGGTCGAATAAATAATCCTTACTGATATCACTACATAGTATAAAACAAAGCCGCTTTTTCTGTCCCTATGTCCCTTTGACTTATTAAATCTTTAAAACTACACAACGGATTTTGATGCGGTTTTTTTAATAGAGAGAGTGATTCAAGAGGAAGGTTTATATGTATAATAAAACTGTGCGAAGCCGGGGCGGGTCGCTAGTAATATTATAAATGCGAAAGTTTGTATAGATGTTTATCTTTCACGCAAAAAACTACTGAACGGAACAAGTTGAAATTTTGAATAGACGTAGTTCTAGCCCTGGAATAACACATAGGCTACGGTAATCTGAGTTTTCATCCCATAAATCAGTTCCCATGGGATAAAATAGCATTGAGACGTTTCCATAGAAATAACGCGTGCGAACTGTGCGAAGCCGGGGGCAGATGCTAGTTTCGTGTATTATCCACAGTCCAATTCATTTTTGTAATCACGAAGCGATCAAAAATGAAACCTTTAAGTTCATGTCATTAGATCTCAATTCCATTACCATTCACGAACCGTTACACAAAAGGTCTAAGTACAGGTATTTGAATGCACTCTACTTTCACTATGACCCAAAATGCTCTTGATTGTCTTTGAATTATGATGTATGATAGAAAGTATCTCCGCTCTAAATGTACCTTTAAAAACAAGGTATTAACCAACACGAGTGGGTCTTGTTGGTAAATACCTTGTTTTTAAAGGCCTGGTTACATAATTAGGGCGCTTGTACACGCTAAGAAAATTTGCCGTTCCTGCGGCAGAAAAGACAAATTCTTCGTGTAGACGTCAAGAATTTTTTCTGTTCCACACACGTAAACTTTTCGTGTCTTCCGCAGACAAGACCAATCGAAACGTGTACACGACACGAATTTTTTCGTGCAGTCGTCAGTCGGGCGTAGGGCGCGCAAGTAATAACATGTGTGATAATCAGTGTGAGTTTCGTTTATTTTATTTATGTTAACTACAAAGCAAAAAAGAATGATAATGAATGAAGCAAGAATGAATTAATGAAATGAACTTAATTTTGTTTTTTTTGTTTTCTAATGCACACTAGCGACGTCCACAAAATACGACGAAATACGACGAACTGAAACTAGCGTCCTTGGCTGTCTGTGGTCCGATTCCTATCTGTACTAGTACTATATTATTAATCTGGGACTACCTGGCTGGGCTGGGCTGGCTCAACCCTACTACACCGCCCCCCGCCGCTCCGCAACAACGTTCGCCGCGTCGTGTCTAGCGCAGATAAGAATTTTTTCGTGCACCGCTGAGAGCAGTGTACACAGTTATTTTCTTGTTACGACACGAATTCTTGGGTAGGCCCGGCTTTTTTTCTTAGCGTGTACAAGCGCCCTTAGGGTTTCATCTTGTGCTGAGAAGCAAAGTTGAAGTTTTTTCTGATCTGGTGTTCATCAAAAGATAATCCGACAATTAGCCATCTTCGTTGCAAACTTTGACGTTCAATGATAATTGTTGTCAAAAACGCCTAAACAACCGTTTGAATTTAATCGTCTGTTGGTGAACTCTGGTCTAAGTGTATCGTTGGATAAGAACTTGTAGCTTCACTACATACAGCCACGAGCAAAAGTATTAGGCACCCTATTGTACAAGCTATTTTAAGGAGACTTGTAATAGGACATGTACAAAAACAACATAATATGATTAAATTACTTTATTTTACTTTATTAAATTAATATTTTGTAGGGCCCCCTTTTGCTTTAATGACAGCAGCCACTCTTTTGGGCATCGACTCTACCAGCCTTAAACAATCCTCTTGAGAAATGCGTTGCCACTCATGCTTTAACGCTGTCAATAACGATTGTTTATTGCTGATAGAGTGTCTCCGGATGTTTTTCTTTAAAATAGACCAAATGTGTTCAATTGGATTTAGGTCTGGTGATTGTGGTGGCCAGTCCAAAACATCAATTCCATTTTCAGCTATCCATGCCATGGTGTGAGCTGACTTGTGACAAGTGGCGTTGTCTTGCTGGAATTTGACGCCGTCGGTGTTCGTGTCTCCGAAAATGTGCGTAACCGACGGCAACAAAGCAATTTCCAGCACTTCAGTGTACTTAGTACTGTTCATTCGCCCCTCGCACAAGAGCATTTCGCCGACTCCACCGGCGGCCATGCAACCCCAGATCATAATGGAGCCTCCACCGTGTTTAACAGTGGGCACCACACACTCTGGGTTGTATTCTTCACCCACCCTCCGCCGGACATAGGTCACACCAGGTGTTCCAAACACCTGAAAAAAAAAGAAAAAAACATTTTATTTCGTATTTTGAATATTTTCATTGGAGAAGGTTATTTCAAAGATATTGACACATCATAATGAAAAACATAGAGCAATTAACAATACCTCAAAGTTAGATTCGTCTGACCACAGTATATTAGACCAGTCTTCCACTGACCAATCCTTATGTTGCAGGGCCCATTCCAGCCGATGTTTTTTGTTGCGCTCTGACAGCCATGGCTTCTTCCTCGCTTTGCAACCTTTCAATCCAGCTTGGCGGAGCCTTCTCCTCACTGTATGCACGCCTACCAGTTGGCCTTTTGCTTCAGATAAACTTGCAGCAAGGTCTATAGCAGTTTTTTTCCGGTCCTGTAGAGACTGCCTGATCAACAAACGGTCTTCACGAACTGTAGTAATTTTTTTTCTGCCTTTTCTCGGTCTGTTTTGATAGGAACCAGTCTCCTCGAAGCGTTTGAGTGCGTATTGAACTGCACATCGCGAGCACTTCACTTCTCGGGCTATGTTTACTTGAGACATGCCTTGTTCGCTTAAAAACTTAATTTTCAAGCGCTGGTCTGCGCTTAGTTCAGTCATTTTAGGCATAGCTGACGCGAAAAATGTTAGGCACTTCGAAAACGGGAGCAATAGTAGTGGACAATATGCGTATGTTCAATGCAAGCACTTACAACACACTAAAATCACAAAATAAAATTAGCAAATTCGGGACAACACCGTGTTGGCTTGCACCTGCATGTCGTATAGTCCTATCTTTGTTTTAATTTGATCAAAAGACGCCGCTTATTCAATAACGAAACCATAAAATATTTACCTGAGCACTATCTGTAGAGATAATGACAAACAATAGGGGTGCCTAATACTTTTGCTCGTGACTGTAGTATAAAACAAAGACGCTTTCTCTATCCCCATATCCCTATGTCCCTTTCTACGCTTAAATCTTTAAAACTACGCAACGGATTTTGATGCGGATTTTTTTAATAGATAGAGTGATTCAAGAGGAAGGTTTATACGTATAAAGAAAGAAAGAAAGAAAAATTATTTATTGTCTTAGAACTACTAACTACACAAAAACAAAACAGACTTAAGATACCAACATAAATAAAATAGTTTAATAATAAAATAAGTATATCTAATTTATGAGAGACTATCTCCCCGCGGCTTCACCCGCGTGAAAGTAGCAAAATACAAATACAAAAATCTTTATTGGGAACAGAACTTATGTAAATGGTACAGTTGAGGGCTGACTACCGAAATTCCTTGCCTAAAACTTCGTCTATTTAATATTTCAAACCGATCCATTCAGTACTTTTGGCATGAAGAGGAAACAGACATCTATCCAAACTTTCGCATTTATAATATACTAGCGACCCGCCCGGCTTCGCATATAAACCTTCCTCTTGAATCACTCTATCTATTAAAAAAACCGCATCAAAATCCGTTGCGTAGTTTTAAAGATTTAAGTAGTCAAAGGGACGTAGGGAAATATGAATAGGACAGAGAAAGCGACTTTGTTTTATACTATGTAGTTAAATGTGATTTCTTAGATCGATCGATTTATTCTACGGTCCTAATATTGTTGTAACCAGGCTTTAAATTACGTAAATCATATTCAAAGAACTCTTACGTGTGATTAACAATAAATCACTATTTTACACCTACAATATAAAACAATACACGGCTGAGTTCCCACGTTTGCTTTTACCGCTTTATATACTTGTAAGCTGGTGTTCACCAAAAAATAATCGATCAATTAACAGCATCGTCGGTTAATTAGTTATTGTATGAAAAATGTTATCAAAAACCTGTAAAATATAATAACCCGAATATCTTTAGTAGCATAAGATCTCAACGAAAAGAGACCTCGCTATTATTTTTTAAATCATTTATTATAAAAGAGAAGATTTATTGAAGTTTATTACATATGAAAAGCAAAAATAAAACAAACAATATTTTTAATTTATATTATCGAATACACTTTTCCTCCATAGATATCATCAACGATACTCAACCAATTAGCAAACCGATACTGTGCAATCTTTGAGACCTCACTCAGCTCGATCGATGACGATGAATATTTTACATTACCTTACCGGTAATTGTTTTAGCTGACCTACTGTCCTAGATTAGCTATGACAACGTCATCGTCACACCCATACTAGCATACTACATTGTAAACACTGGTACTCAGTTGTTTTAAACCCTAGTTTCTCTAGTTAAGAGGCCACTGATAGCCACAAGCTTTAAAATACTTCTCACTGATTATTTAAATGCTTAGAAGCCCTTTACACTTTGGCTATTAAAAAATACAAAAGCGCGTTTCCTTGTTTATTTATCAAATCTGCTGATAATGGCTTCTTTTTTAACTGCTATCCACTCGTAAACTGTTTAGAACTCCCAACTCAATAACTGAATTTTTAGCTCTAAAAAATAAGAAAAAAATTATTATCAAATAACGAACAAACTGAGTGTCTGGGCGATGCGCGTGACCCGAAAGCTGTTCAGTATCTGGCTCAGCGCATAAGCATTGCCATATAGCGTGGTAATGCAGCCTGTGTCTTGGGGACGCGACGACTGGTATGCCATGAATCAATTGAGCTACCTGACTGTTTGCAACCGTCTGCAGTGAGCTCAATGCTTTCAATTGAATATACCTACTAGTTTAATTTTTTCTATTCCTTGATTGTAATTTTCGTTGTTAATAAAGAGATTCTATCACTCATTAAAAACATATAAAGTTGTATAATTAACGTGTTTCCGTTTATTGTTACAGACAGTCCAACACGGCTTCCCACACAGAGCATCAGCCCTAGCATGGGATCCTCTCCTCAGACTGGCGGCGTTGGGCACAGCCACGGGCGCCCTGAAGGTCTACGGACGACCTGGAGTCGAGCTGTACGGACAGCACACGAATCCGGAGATCACTGTCACACAGATACGGTTTATTCCTGGTAGGTATCCCGACTTTAGAATAGAATCAACTAGCGACCCGCCCCGGCTTCGCACGGTTTTATTATACATATAAACCTTCCTCTTGTATTACTCTATCTATTAAAAAAAACCGCATCAAAATCCGTTGCGTATTTTTAAAGATTTAATCATTTAAAGGGACATAGGGACAGTAAAAGCGACTTTGTTTTATACTATGTAGTGATGATGAACACTTAATTGTACTAGAAAGTAGGTATCTTTATTATAAACTTTCATCATATTTAAATAAAAAATAAACAGTACAAAGTCCCCTGACTTTTACTGGAGATCTGCTTAGTAGATAAACTTTTTCAACTTTAAGGATTATGTAATTATAGTGCGTAAAATCTCAAAAAATTACGACTTCAGCGGCACATGAACTATTATAATAAAATCCTTAGAATGGAAGAAATACAACCTCTCGTCCCTCTCGTCAAACGAACAAACTGTAACTGTAGTCTTTGAACAGGATTGGGTAAACCTAAATATTTCTCCTATAGGTGGAGTTTAGGTACGACGCTAGAGTTCGTAGAAGGTTGCAAAGATTTTCGAGTTGGTGGCTAATTGACCTCGTGGCCCAGTTGGTTAGCGTCCTAGTAGACCCATATTGAGGGAAAGTCGCGGGTTGTCCTGCCGAAGTCGATTTTTTTGCGATATTATTTAATGTATCATCTTTACTTACTTAAAATAATAATGTCATTTCTTGAGGCCTACAAAATGAGCTAATAGTTACAGTTACTTTGGATCTAAATCATAGTCAGTGGATTTTCCAGCATTATTGATTTATTATTTTTTATGTTTTATTGAGGAAATATGACATTGACTACGCTGAAACATAAACTTGTCTCCTGCAACTTGTACAGACCGATCTAGATCTTTACCCGCCAATAAAAAGCCTTGATTTGTAGCTAAGCAGGTCCATCGGTAGCTTTGATACATTCCGCACTTTAATTACAGCTGGCCACCGCACATCTCTAAAGGGTATCAATAAAGAACGAACCATATATGTTTACCAATAGAATAGTGTATGAAGTCTTCATGTTTGACAAAGAAATTTTAGTTATTAGTCTCTAGCACATAACAAAAGTTGAGATAATTGCATCGCGTATAGTATATCTCAACCGTATACACTTCAGGCATAAAATTTAAAATCATCTGTCTTCACGACGAATACTGGTAAAACTTGGATCTCACAAAGCCCATTGATTTTGTTTCAAGACCGCCATTGTTCTAGAACAGAGGAAACTCGTTTTAAGTGTTTGTAAATAGGCAGTATATGAAAGATAACGTTTATCATAACATTCTCTTTCGTTTGAAACGGGGAGTGGCTGGTGATAACGCACCTTACAATTAAAACACGTCATTGCGTCAAGGTAGGGAACTTTTCATAGAAATGAGGAGTATAATTAAGTGTGAATAAAACTAATAATTAAGTGTCGCGACACATCTGCGGAACGTACGGCGCTGATCGTTCGCTTCAATACGCTCGCAGTGTTTTTCAAATCCCCTATCACATCAGACGAAATTACTTATGTCGCTTTCAGCGTAGCGCTGAACCTTCCGTTGCGAGATTATTTCATATTGAATGTATTTTCATAGCAAGCGAAACATCACGCATTTTTAGACGCTTTACGCCACCGAAAGTTCGGCGCGTGTAGTTGAACGTTCGGCAAATGCTTATAGGATGTGGTGCGGGTTTACCGTCGTCGTCGCGTAGCGTGATGAAGAAAAAGCCGTATTCTGAGCGATTGTTTTGTCATAGGTACCCTGTGGTTATACCAACGGAATACTACGACCAAAACTTCATCCGCTGAATTTTCGGCGCCGTACATTCTGCGTTTGATGTTTTGCTACACTAATGCCATGAGCTAAGAATGTTTTAATTCTTGTATTGAAATTTTGATTTAACTCTTGAGAGTATAACAAAACAACAGCGACTGATCTTTGCCGGCAAGTAATTGGAAGATGGCCGTACTCTGTCGGACTATAATATCCAGAAGGAATCAACGCTCATCTGGTGTTGCGTCTTCTTGGAGGTATGCAGATCTTTGTCAAGACTCACTAGCAAAACTATTACACTGTTGTTAGTATACAACAACAAACAACAACTATGTAGTTTGCAATAACTAAATTAACTGTAATATTCCTTTTCAGGTACCGGAAGACTAATATCGCTCTGTGACGACAACAGCCTCCACTTATGGGAGATCAATGAGAAATCCCTCGTCGAATTACGATCGCTCACATTCGAAGGCAAGAATAAGAAGGTTTCAGCCGTATGCGTGGAGTCTTCGGGCAAGCACCTCCTGTTGGGCACGGAAGGGGGCAACTTGTACAGCTTAGATTTAACCACCTTGACGGTCACGGAGGATGTTATTTACCAAGATGTTGTTATGCAGAAGTAAGTAAAAAGATTTTATTTTAATCATATATAAAACGCTAAAGATTCTAATGTGTAGTTTAACGTAAGCTCTTTAATGTAACGTTAGATGTTAGTTATTTGTTGTTAGTTACACAATTTGAATCTGAAATCGAATTGTTCTTAAACGATCTAAGAAATATTATAATAATTCCTGTGGTATCTCTTCAAAGAGATACCACATGTTCACAATCTTTCGACAGTTCACAATCTCGCGTGATAGATTAAAATCTAATGTTATTCACAATTTTACGGTGACATATACATTGAAACCATTGAGCTAACTGCAGACGGTTGCAAACAGTCAAAAATTTTCACCAATTTCCTTCTTCCTTAATTCCAGCTGTCCAGAAGACTTCAAAGTGAACCCTGGCGCAGTGGAAGCCGTCTGCGAGCACCCCAAGGTCCCCAGCCGGCTGCTCATCGGCTACAACCGGGGGCTGGTGGTGCTGTGGGACAGGGGGACCTCTGCACCCACGCACACCTTCGTCTCTAACCAGCAGTTGGAGAGTTTGTGCTGGAATGATGATGGTACGTCATTGTTATTGTTACTGATAGTATTTTAAGACCTACATTGTAACATATATTCCAGCAAATAAACATCTCTTATCAATGTCATGGCCAGTGAGTGACGCGTCCTAAGGTGACACGAAGACCAGCGCTGTAGTTGCTCCCCGAGCTCCTGCAGCACGCGCTGAGTGGCCACCCTTTTGATTCCATGTATTTACTGTTTTAGTTATAGCTTACACTGTATAAGTATATTTTGTGGAAACCAAATAAACATTTTCTTTTTCTATTTTCTTATCAATTTGTCAAGGAGATGAGACAACAGGAGAAGTAAGACGCTATCAGAATGTCTTCAAAGAACTGGTTATAAATTGTAATTTTAAAAATTCGCATCCTAAGTTTCGTTCTTGGTGGAAAGGATTGCTATTCAGCGTGGTAAAGCATTATGGGCACCTTTGCGCCGGGAATCGTCAGGGGCGGGTTATTTAAAGACTAATAAAAATTTAAGTGTGAGTGTTGAACAATTTCGAGGAATAAATAATTGTGTAATTCTATTTTGTCTTGTTCCCCAGGCGAACATTTCACGTCATCCCACAACGACGGCTCGTACGTGACGTGGGAGGTGGCGGGCGCGGCCAGCGACCGTCCGCTCAAGGAGCCCGTCACTCCGTACGGACCCTACCCTTGCAAGGCCATCACTAAGATACTCACGCGGACCAGCCTCGATGGAGAGGAGATCACTATATTCGCTGGTCAGTATTACATAGAAAACTTGTGACTAAAGATCTAAAGGACGTTGATATGGAGAAGGAACGAATTGTCAAAGGCAAAAATGCTGGCCCGCAGATGCAGAGTATTTACGAATGCGGTGAAGGTTATATTATTCTGAGCAGTGAGTCTGTGGGTCAGCTATTCCCAAAAATCTTACAATGCTCTGCCGTTCCGATATTATAACGCGTTTAGGTTAGTGTTGCGATACCGCGATTCTGCAGTGCCTTGTTTGCCTAGGCCCGCACTGACACTCCGATGATATCTTCCGAAAGTATAGAATAGAACTAAGCATTATTAGTGATAGCTAAGAAACTACTGGTCATTTATTGATCAAATTTATATAAGACCACATGAGAAACACCAACTTTCAAATAAAGAATCATCCAAATTGGTTCATTAGAAAACAAATCTGAGGTAACCCAAAAATTTTATTGAAAACCTCTATCGAACTTTTGTTAACAAGATAAAGCTAATCCTTTAATATATATTTGTTGTTTTATACATAGGTGGCATGCCCCGTTCATCGTACGCCGACAAGTACACAGTGACAGTGCAACAAGGCGAGAAGCATGTCGCATTCGACTTCACAAGTCGAGTGATAGACTTGTTCACGTCCACGCCGGTGCCGCCAGACGGCGTGCCTCTGCAGGAGGAGCGGCCGGAGACTCCTGCGCAGCTTCACATACATACTGTCAACCAAGTCGCCGCAGCTCTGGTGAGTTGTAGAGATATGTCGTGTGTTTCACTTCACAAGTCGAGTGATAGACTTGTTCACGTCCACGCCGGTGCCGCCAGATAGCGTGCCTCCTGCATGAGATCGAACTGATTTATACACAGGTAATCCACTAAGGGCGCTATGGCGCTCATTGGGGGAGGCCTATGTCCAGCTGTGGACTAATATAGGTTGATGATGATGATGATGAATCCACTAAGGTAGTTCAAAAGTCAGAGCTTCATTTTATATATGTGTGCGTGTAGTGTTATAATATTATCAAGCTTCATTTTATGCGTGTGTGTGTGTAGTGTTATATTATTATGTTTGTTTATTATTATTACCTTCGCTATACAAAGCACACTTGCATTAAAAAATGCAAGTGTCTATATTATGATTTGAAATACCTAATTTAAGTTAAATCCAAGTAATTTTTTCTGCATAATTTGACTTGTCTTAGTGCTTATTGATTTTTCAGTTCTGCAAAAGTATCGAATTTCAACAAATTACAACTGAAATCAAACCATGACTGCCTAATAACAAGGTCCACTTTCCAGGTGGTGCTAGCAGAAGAAGAGCTGGTGGTGATAGACCTGTGCGACGCAAAATGGCGGCCGTTGAGACTTCCCTACCTCGTGTCCATACACGCGTCGGCAGTCACCACGTCGCAGCTGGTGGACAACGTCGCTGATAATGTTTATGACAATATTGTTGCTGCAGGTACACAAACTGGTGTTATATATCACTAGCGGCACCCTGCGGTTTCCCCTGTGTATAATGATGTAAATTAGCCTGTTTGATTCTAGGCCTAGAACTACATTTATTCAACAGCACAATTCTTTCAGTAGTTTTGGCTTGAAAGGTAACAAAAAAACCATAAAACTTTCTTTTTTTAGTTAAAATATATAACTGTATCCTGTCATCATCACCATCACCAGCTTATATTCACTGCTGGACATAGACCTCCCCTAATGAGCTAATTGGACGTATAATCTTATTTTTGCTGTTACCAATAAATGAACCATTGAACTATTGATCCTGTATAACTCTGAACTCCCTGCTGAAGTTTTCCCCCAGTACTACGACATGGGGTTCTTCTAAAAAGGTCTATTAAGACATGTAAAGGGTCGGCAACGCGCGTTTATGTAAAAAAAATGTATCTGATGTTGCAGGCATAAATAACTAAATAATTAAATAACCTGTAAATTGATTAACCGTGTATCACTCACCAGGGCAACAGCAGACCGAGAACGTGTACTCAGACAGCGCGTGGCCGATATCAGGCGGTATAGTAGAGTCTCCGGAGTCTGCGGATCGTCAATTGTTACTGACGGGTCACGAGGACGGCTCGGTCCGCTTCTGGGACGTCACCGGCGTCACTATGACTCCGCTCTACAAATATACCACTGCTCAGCTTTTCAGGTAAAGATTCAAACTTGAAATATTTCTCAGTCTCAATTTCATTTGAAAGAATTTTAAATTAAATATATATTCCGGAGTTCTCGGATTTATGTAATTTGCATTATGTATATCAGTTCTCTATAACACAAGCTCTGCTTAGCTTGGGGCTAGATGATGGATGATGTAAATAGTCCATTGGCATTATTTATTTCTCAAAAGAACAAAATTTACTTTGAGAATGTATTACATTATGCTTAAGAATACTATCTTAACTAAATAATATTCAACTAAAAGATTGTAATGCATTCATAGTTAGCTAGTAGTTGAAGTTTTTATTGGTAAAGAAACCCGAGGCTTATCATTAACTAATTAACAAACTATAAAGCTATTGAAAGTTTTTTGTTATTATAGTGGGTAAGCCCTCACAAACACTGTAATTTCTTATTTCATACGTCCACCTTTCAATGTTTCCCCTGTAGGTGGAGCTAACTGCGCTAGAAACTGTAGGAAGTCCCAAAGATTTTCGAAAAATCGATTACTTGACCTCTTGGCGCAGTTGGTTAGCGCATTCCATTACTGAGGAACGGTTGCGGGTTAAATTCCCAGCGAAGTCGAAAAATGTCAGGGATATTATTTTATTTCTTTTCAAAGGTTTTCAGGGTTAAATAGTAAAATAGAACGGTCAAAATATTCCGGTATAATTCTCTACCCATGCCTTTTGCTTCTCTCCTTAATAAATAAATATAAAAACCTAAATATATATAAAAATAAATCAATTAAAAAAAAATATGGTTTTCTGTTACTTTGCCCCTTAATTAATTTGTCAAGTTTCTGTAAATACATACTCTTGTATTTTACGCCTTAAATCTCCTTGTTGTCAGTTATCGCAATTAATGCCTTAATTAGACGGCGCTAAAGTGTATTTTCTTTTACCTGCTACTTTATAAAATAACCAGCTATTGCCCTTCTGCTTATCGCTTTCGAAGTGGGCTGAAAAGATCATCTCCGAGGTAAAATAATAGATATTGTGTTAATCAAGCTTTATTTGTAGTTATCTTTACTATTTTTGTATTTTATTTCTTTATTAATTTGTCATGTTATTCTTATTTCGCAAAGATGTGTGCTTTTTGATCCGCTTCGAAAATGATTCTTGTTGTTTTTTGCACTTTTTGGTTAAAGATTTCTAGGTTATGTTGCATGATCGATGATTTGACTTATGCACCCTCTAACTGATACGTCCCTTGACTGATAATTCAAACTCATGATATTTAACAAATAAGCAACATGAGAATTACAAGATAGAATAACCAAACTTTACTCTGATGGTAATTCTTTTGGGCTTATAATTTACTAGCAGCGCCTGGCGGTTTCGCCCGCGGCAATTCCCGTTCCCGTGGGAAATCCGGGATAAAATGGCGGCGTTATTCCTAACTATAATCTATCTCTGTGCCAAATTTCATCCATATCCGTTCAGTAGCTTTTGCGTGAAAGAGTAACAAACATCCATCCATCCATACTTACAAACTTTCGCGTTTATAACATTAGTAGGATGGCACTTGTAATTGATATATTTTTGTTTTGATGCCTGAATCTGTAATTAAAACGTTATATTACAGCGGTGAAGAAATCGGCGAGAACAACGACAGTCAAACCACAGACGACGAAGAATGGCCTCCGTTCAGACGAGTCGGGACCTTCGATCCTTATAGTGACGATCCCAGACTTGCTGTTAAAAGGGTAAGTGCGAATTACTCGATAAGATACTAATTGGCTTATTTAAAAAAAAAAAGTATAATTTTTACAAAATAGGCTCACTAAAATGGTATATCCAGAAGATCTACATAAATATCAATACTTAAACTTAAATTAACTTAAATGATTCTGGACAGTCCACACAGCATCATCTAGCCCCAAGCTAAGCAGAGCTTGTGTTATGGGTACTAGATGACTGATATACTTAATACAATATACTACATAGATAGATATTTTTTATTATAGTACATATTAAACACCCAGACCTACGAAACAAATTTCTGCAGATCGTGCACAAATTTGTTCCGAGGCGGGAATCGAACCCGCAACCTCCTGCGTCGCAGGCGGACCTTCGCCCACCGCGCCACATCGGTCGTCGTAAAAAATAAAAACCAATGTTATGTCTAAATTTAAACATCGCATAACGTCACAAGCAAGTAAACAAGTCAATAACCATAATAAAACGACAGATAGAATCAGTTATGTTTCTTGCGTGTGATGTCAGCCAAATTGCAAACAATCAACACAGATTAATTTCAATGATACTTGTATTTTTTTCGTGTCATATGCAATAACTTAACACAAAAAAATTCTTAATTCAATTCAAAATTTATTTAGTCATTGCATACGTATGGAATGCACATATGTACCTATAACAATAATTAAAAATACATAATACTTTTCCAAACATTGTTATCCACTAGAAAGTCTTTAGTATCACAGTCACAGTAATACGCTTTGGCTTGTAGCGTCCTATTTATAACAGTTTTAAACATTTGTTCGTTGAGTTGTTACATTCTCAGGCAATGTATTATAAAATCTAACACAATTCACCACAAACGATTTGTTAACCTTCGAAAATCTGGTCTTAGGCTGATCAAGTTTATCTTTGAATCGAAGCGTAATTAACGTACGCCCTTACCCAAAATATAGGAATATTTACACTTTCCCAACGTCTATTACAACCAAACTTTATGCATATTAAATTAAGGTTCTATTTCGTTCAGGTTATCCTTTGCCCGTTATCCGGAATGTTGACGATCGGAGGCGCGGCGGGACACATCGTCATCGCCAGTTTGAAGAACACATCTAGCACGGCTGAAGTCAAGGTAAATTATATTCTAAGCATCACAATACAGAGATTATACTGTAAATAAATATATCAAAACGGTGGATCACCGGCCTCGAAGCTAGGCTCAATCAGCCGGTGACTAGGGTTGCAGACAGAGGAACTTCCTGACGATACGCGCCGAATCCAGGAGAACCGCTTTTTGGATCTGACCCTTGATCCAACTTCCTAGCGAGAGTCTCTTGAGATGTTTATCGAGGCTCTTTGCTACTACGCCGTTAACCGAAGCAACTATCGGGACGATAGTCGCTGAATCAACATCCCACATGTTGACAACCTTGTTAGCCTTGTTAGTTATGATTAAGTAATCCTTAAGAAATAAAGTTAACAAGACCATACCGATAAGGCCGCCAATTGTCACTTAGTCTGAGTAGTTTTATTGTATATTGTATTGTATATTGATATTTTTATTTAAGTTCAGTTTATTCAGTTTTAGTTTTTACGCAATTACTACTATTGTGTAACATAAATGTATAAAATTTACTTTTCCAAGTGTACAAATGTATCTAACTGGAATAAATGAATACAATACAAAAAGTGTGCAATAAAGTGTTTTCTATCTATCTAAAGTTATTGATTTTTTGATAACTGTAAGTGATTGTTTGTTTCAGTCAGTGTCAGTGAACATAGTGTCAGACCGGGATGGTTTCGTGTGGAAGGGACACGACCAACTCACGCTGAGAAGCGGAGCGCTCACCTTCCCGCAAGGATACCAGGTGAACATGATACATAAATAATATAAATGATGTATAATACACACAGGATGTCATCTAGCCCCAAGATAATCACATACATAACATAAAATGGTCTATGGTCTATGGATCGCACTACGCGCACATTCTTGGGGAACGCGTACCGCGCGAGCCGCCGTCATTCTGTTTTTGGTCGCGTGTCAAAGAGGACGCACACGACTACGCTATATTTGGACGGCAAAATGAATAGACACGCGTGTTCTTCGAGTTTCTCGGAGTCATGGCGAATGACTGGGGCTCGCGGAGCACTCTGGATCGATTGACCTCGCGTACAGGAGCTGTACGCGTCCAATCTACGCGTGGACAGTGTTTCCCAACAACGCGCTATCCGTACGCACCTTGAGATTAGCTTTAGATTTAAAGAGTGATACATAAGCAAAGAATAAGTATTCAATTGATTTCACTAAGTACTTCCTGCTTTTGCAACTAATCATAATTTGCTAATACAGATTAAAATAAAACAGATTAAACAACTTAAAACTAGAGAGTACTAGATACCTGATATAATTATTATATTATACCTACTACAGTGTTTCCGCTGGTAAATTTTCCGATTGAAACTTGCCTACTTTTGTGTTACTTTTACGTAAGATAAATAAACATCTGAATTGGAAGGTGTACTTAGTAAACTCAAGCCGTTTTAATGCGTTGTAAAATTGTATACCGGCTGCGCCAGTTATTTTCTTATCTGTCATTCGCGTTTCAAGCTAGACTTGTTTGTTGCAGGCGAGCAGCGTGGTCCAGCTGTCGCCTCCCGCGGCGGTGACGGCGCTGGGCGCGCAGTGGGAGTGGGGCGTGGTGTGCGCGGGCACGGCGCACGGGCTGGCGCTGCTGGACGCCGTGCGCGCCGCGCCCATCGCGCACAGGTGCACGCTCAACGCGCACGGTCAGTACCACGCACTCGGAGGCAGGGGTGTCAGCAGCTCTAGATACATGTCCCCCGGCCGCGGTGACGCAGTGGGAGTGGGGCGTGGTGTGCGCGGGCACCGCACGGTCAGTACCACGCACTCGGAGGCAGGGGTGTCAGCAGCTCTAGATACATGTCCCCCGGCCGCGGTGACGCAGTGGGAGTGGGGCGTGGTGTGCGCGGGCACCGCACGGTCAGTACCACGCACTCGGAGGCAGGGGTGTCAGCAGCTCTAGATACATGTCCCCCGGCCGCGGTGACGCAGTGGGAGTGGGGCGTGGTGTGCGCGGGCACCGCACGGTCAGTACCACGCACTCGGAGGCAGGGGTGTCAGCAGCTCTAGATACATGTCCCCCGGCCGCGGTGACGCAGTGGGAGTGGGGCGTGGTGTGCGCGGGCACCGCACGGTCAGTACCACGCACTCGGAGGCAGGGGTATCAGCAGCTCTAGATACATGTCCCCCGGCCGCGGTGACGCAGTGGGAGTGGGGCGTGGTGTGCGCGGGCACCGCACGGTCAGTACCACACACTCGGAGGCAGGGGTATCATTAGTTCTAGATACATGTCCCCCGGCCGCGGTGACGCAGTGGGAGTGGGGCGTGGTCAGTGGTCAGTACCACACACTCGGAGGCAGGGGTATCATCAGCTCTAGATGATGTCCGAACAATGGTAAAAGACACAGGAAGGTTAAAGGAATAATTCATTAAATGTTGCTGTGTCATTTAAGTCCTTCTGTGGCCGCACAGACTGATAATCTGTCTGACGCAGGTGCTATCATCATCACCTCTAAATACCGTACACACAATGATAAAGGACACGGGAAGGTTAAAGAAATTCCTGTAACCTTTCTGTGTCATTCTGTGGCCGAACAGACTAATATTAGGTTGATGATGATATTTATGTGACATGTAGAACGATGTCGATTGGTCGTGGGTAGAATGTCAAATTTTTCATTAATCGGGAAAAATTGGACTCTATTGGATTATTCTTCTACTATTCTACTCTATTCCAAGGCAACTTCTGCTTCTAGTGTTTTAACATAGTTTCAATCTCGTGGTCGTGGGTAGAATGTCGAATTTTCATCCATCGGGAAGAATTGGACTCTATTGGATTATTTTACTAATTAACTATTCCAAGGCAACTTCTGCTTCTAGTGTTTAACATAGTTATAATCTCGTTACAGACACGGCCGGTGCGGGAGACACACCAATTTCCAGGCGGAAATCCTTCAAGAAGTCCCTTAGGGAATCCTTCAGGCGGCTTAGGAAAGGAAGGTCACAGCGACGACAGACCACGGCCGCCAGTCCTACGTCACCAACACAAGTAAGCTAAAATTTACTCTACACTTTGGGGTTAAAGTCCATAAAGATGGTCTAGAAGTCTCTTCGGGAATCCTTCAGGCGGCTTCGGAAAGGAAGGTCACAGCGACGACAGACCACGGCCGCCAGTCCTACGTCACCGACACAAGTAAGCAAGCTAAACTGTACTCTACACTTTGGGGTTAAAGTCCATAAAGATGGTCTAGAAGTCTCTTTGGGAATCCTTCAGGCGGCTTTGGAAAGGAAGGTCACAGCGACGACAGACCACGGCCGCCAGTCCTACGTCACCAACACAAGTAAGCTAAAATGTACTTTGGGGTTAAAGTCCATAAAGATGGTCTAGAAGTATCTTCAGGAATCGGGAAGCAAGCTAAAAGGATTTAATAGTAAACAAGCGACCCGCCCCGGTTTCGCACGGTTTTATTATACGTATAAACCTTCCTCTTGAATCACTCTATCAATAAAAAAACCGCAATGAAATCCGTTGCGTAGTTTTAAAGATTTAAGCATACAAAGGGACAGGGCTATAGGGACATAGGGACAGAGAAAGCGACTTTGTTTTATACTATGTAGTGATTAGGTACTAATCGAGAAATGTTTTTTCTAGCCCCCCAAAAAGAACATAGACAAAACAGTATCGGAAAACGACGCAGAAGTGAAACCCATCGAGCGAGCGGTCGAAGCGAGGTCCACTGATGATGCGTTCGGTTCTATGGTTCGATGCCTCTACTTCGCCAGGACATTCCTTATTAACAGTATGTATTGGGTTTATTATTGCTTAACACAATGTGTGTAGGGTGTTTTCATTGCATTTTGAACTAAATTGATGCAAGTCACTTTTACTGCTGGATATAGGCCTAATAAGCTAAGTAGGTAAACCTATATCCAGTAGTGGACTAGTTTAGGATGATTTTGAAGTCACTCGATCTCTTTAAATAAATGTAAATCCTAATTTGTCATGCAGCAGTTAACTATAATGGTGTCAAAACATACCTTATTGCAATAAACACACACTTTCATCTTATAATCTGCGTACTATGCAATATATTTATTTAGCTTTATAAGAGCAGCACAGACATACATATTATAGGTAATCTGGCGCAGCGCATAAGCTGTAATTACAATGACTGTCAGGGGCCAAATTCTACTAATTTCAAAACAAAAGTCTCAATAGTGCCATTCTATCAAGATGATTAAAATGGCGTTTGTGCATTGGGTATTTCACTATTTTCTGCGCTTGAAGAGACTTCCATAATTGAATGTCAAACAGTTATAAAGGTAATTGTCACAGCAATGAATGAACCTCAAAAAGTTTGTGCTAGTAGAATACCAAAAAGAGTTTAACACTGTCAGTTTGACACGATTCTATTTAAAGCTATTTATTTAGTGGAATTCAGGTTCTGTCCGGTATAAATGACACGTTCAACGTAAAGATACAAATAAATACACGTGATGATAACTCACTTCAACCCCTTGTGATATTTCGTGATTCCACTCTCCTCTTCAAGCCTTACGTGATTAAAAGCCGCCACACACAGAAGCCGTGGTCGGGCCGGAGGCGAAGGCGTGCGAGTTGTATCCTATTGAATCATATGAAAGACTATACATACACGAGGCGGTGGCGGTGCGGTACGGACATCTAGGGTTGCCAGAAAGCCGGGATTTCCGGATTGTCCCGGAATATCGCGTCTTGTCCCGTGTCCAGTAATTCGTATTTTTTTCGGAGGTGCCGGCTCATAAATGGATATTATTAGACCAATCGCATTTGGCTGTCGACTTTTTTTTTAGCTCTATTGTCCCGGACGTGGTTACATCCGCACGTCTTCGGCTCGGCCACGGTTTCTGTGTGACGGCTTCAAAGTCTCACGCACTGAAGCCGGAGGCGAAGGCGTGCCGGTTTTTCCTATGGCACCGCGCCGCCACCGCCTGCGGTGTGTGTGTGTAGGCTTTCATATAATAATAATAATAGGGTATTTTACACTATGTAAGGAAAAATATAAAAATGTTTGTTCATAATAGATTTCGAAAAAAGTAAACAAGAAACGTCGATATCTATTCATAAAATTGCAATTTTAATTTTATAATTCCATTTTAAAAATCGTCTTTTCTAATCTGTTTTTCAAATGTCTAAAACGCCATTCGCCATATTGGATCCCGCCGTGACGTCATTCCGATAGCAAACAATCTACTGAAAATAAGTTGTGCGCTGTTATTTTGATAAATTTACGAGTTATTAACACGTCTGTAGACTTCTAGCCTTTATTTCACTATGGAAGACGGTTTTGTGAAAGCAGAAAGTACAAATCTGCCAATGGTTAATACTTTAATGGTGGCGAAATTTTTTGCGAATTTCTCATTTTTACATCACTTGGCACTTGAATCCATAATTTTTGTAGCGTTTTTACACTTGTATTTTTGCATTCAGGCACAAGACACCAATGATAACTCATTATTTTCACGAATCTTATTACTTGGTCTTTCGCAGTCGTATTGTTTACTAACCGAGTGACGTCACGAGATGAAAAAGCATGGCGGCTAGCGTTTCCGCGCGAAAATTCAAAATCATAAATAAAAAACAGATTTTAGGGCGATTTTCGGTTTTAAAAAAAATTAACAAATTTCTACTAGTTCATTACGATCTCAGGATTAATTTAAAACAGTTTTTAAAAAATGGTGTAATACCCTATTCCGGACAGTCCACACAACATCATCTAGCCCCAAGCTAAGCAGAGCTGCAGGCCAACTCTTGAGACTCGATTCCAATCGTAATTTGAAATTGGGATCGAAATCATGCCATTTGGTACTCTTGACCGCGCAACTAGCGCACGATTGGAATCGAAATTGGTGAAATTTTATGGAACTAAATGAAATCGACTCTTCTCGAAAATATCAACTTTTTTGGCACTCTCGACGCGATTTTGACGTTTCGTATCGAGAACGGAATCGAGTTTGCGATAGAAATTTCACAGTTGCCAAAAGTAAACTTTTTAGCGATTGTGCGAGGATATTAGTGATTTAAAGAGTGATTTTAAACGATGAAATGGTACATTTGACTCTAAAGAAATTTATTAAAGTAGTAAATTATCATTTTAATTCAATACTCGTACAGTAAAAAGACTATTTTATATAATTATTAACGGTAGGCTTGCGCCGCCATCTATTAGGCTGCCCATGTCAACTTTACTGGTAGTTTCTGCCGGTACGCATCGTCATAGAGTAACTAGACATAGAGTGATAATTTCACACAAAATTCCGCTTTAACTTGAAGCCATAAAATATTTTTGAAAATGTTTTATGGTAATGGCGTCTGTTTTGTTTACGATTTGTTTTTGTGCCTAAACTAATGTTTTACTCAAGAATAAAAGATTACAGGTTGTTATTACCCGTGAAATGGAATCTTCGACTGTTTTTGATGATTATGTGAAGAGTTATGACACCCTTTCACTGCACAATAATTACTTAAGTCATTTTTATTAGAGATTCAGCGAGCTCTTCCCCGTAGGACTTGACATAATGCACTGACGAGTCGAGCGATGTACGTAGCCTTCAAAGGCTAACTTGAAATGGCTTCACATCTCGTGAGCCTACTGCGGTTCTAACGCATCGTGATATTTCATTCTGACACTTTTATTTACAAAGTGAAGTCGATCTCATACTCGATTCTAATTTCAATCTCGATTTAGTTCCAGAGTGCCAATTTTACGTTTGGTGAGATTGAAACTGATTCGGATTAGAATTGGATTGAGATTGGGATTGGATTCAAGGGTAAGCCCGCTGATATGATTCAATAGAATACAACTCGCACGCCTTCGCCTCCGCTCCGCCTCCGGCTTCAGTGTGTGGAGACCTCTAAAGGGCGACCGCTTTCTCCAAATTGTAATTACTGTTTTCTATATTGTAAATAGCAATTTGGTCTTATCATGTGTTTCTTTAATTTGGCTCATCCGGCGAATCAGGCGAAGATCCAGGTAGGTGCAAAATCCACTAAAAATGTCCTATTTTACTTTTTTTCGTGCAAAATTTGCTTGACATTTTTTAATTAAATTTAAGCTTTAGTTACAATTAAACTTCTTTGATTATTGATTTAAATCGATGTTACTTTTTTCAAGTCTTTTCCAATCAGTAGAATACTATATTTTCTGAATGATTTATACTTTGCACTGAATGATACATATAACACACATTAGTTTTCTAGTAGATCAAGTTTGTTTTCTATATTTTAGACGAGAAACAAACTGGTGACGCCTCGGATCGTGAGTTCGCATTTGCTTGAAGCTACTTTAAAATAGAGTAGTAAAAACTACCGTAAATTTTATCATAGATACGTATGAAGTGCCTATGCGCATTCAATCTAGGTAAACGATTTATGCTTGTATTTATTCCATATGTTCCGTACGTTGTGTATTTCAGTAGTATAGAATAGTGAATAGTTAATTTCATTGTATTTTGCTATATTACTAGTACCCTCATTTTATTATTTTTAATTTTGACATCTTTTATGAACAAATGAAAAAAAATATTATGATAATATAACTAAGAAAGAGCAAAACTTAACTAAGAAAGAGCAAAACTTCCTTGTACTTTATGTACCGGAGTTACAATGTATTTTGTAAAACCTATCTATTTTGTGAACGAAATAAATATGAGTATATATTTAGATTTTTGAATAAAACATGGTAAAATCAATGAACACTATATTGGATCAAAATGTAAAGTGCATATTTTGTAAGCCATTAATAAATAAAGTTATTGAGTTCTATATTGTGCTTATCAATCTGGCTTGGCTTAGAGCTAGGTCATGTTGAAATGCTTTTCACTACAATCTATTTAGTTAAGGTACTCTTCATTCGTAGCTTAGCTCGTTGTTTGTTTTGAATAGACTGCTAAATCAATGACTTCAGAGACAAAAAGTAGCCTTTCCGGTATAAGTCGCGAGTATAGATGACGATTAAAAATTGTTGTCGTTTTCAGTCCCATTCTTTTTCTGCTCGAGTGGTCCAAATGGCATTATTTCTCAAAAATAACCTTTTGGCTCCGTCTTGAGTCATAAGTAATTTGAGTTATTTCAACATCTTTCTAACCACACATCCGAACATCGGTTGCTTAGTTAGATATATAATCATTTATTACGAAGCCTTATTATAAATTCAGTACTTAATCAAACTTATCCTATAGAACGGAAATGGAATTGGCGGCCGCTTGTAGTTCCTCGGTAAAAACCAAAGATGTCTGTTGGATTTTTTTAGCAATACTATGCCAGCTTCGATCACTCCAGCAGTTAACATGACATTAACCTGTATAATCTAATACTATAGATGCTATAATTCTGTGTCTGTTTTCGCCAGATGTTTCCATAAATTCATTAATACCACCAGTATTGTTATTAGTCATCTATGAAATGTTTTAAACCCATAAATTCCACCAGTATTGTTATAAGTCATCAGTGAAATGTTTTAAACCCATAAATTCCTCCAGTATTGTTATCAGTGACATGTTTATGTGTTTCCAGCACAAATAAGCGTCCCCACGCTGTGGGCGGGCACGAATAACGGGACGGTGTTCGCGTTCACCCTCAATGTACCAAACAGCAACAAGAGGAAAGACGAGCCTGTGAGTTGACGCATTGATATTTACTTAGAAATTTCATAATATCGCAAACAAAACAATACAGCAACCGTCCCTAAGTACGGGATGCGCTACCAACTGCGCCACGAAACCAAGTGATCACCTGGTTGCCATAAGGTTGCCTGGAAGAAATTGCTTTCAGTAGGTAATAAAGCCTCCTGTTGTACTATTTTATTATTTGATGATATTTAGATATAAGATAATTTAGGTACTTTTATATTTCAAAAGGTACAATAAAGTGTTAATTCATTCATTTATTCATTCAATTCATTCAATCATTCACCTAGTCGAAAATCTTAACGAGTCCGTAGGTCGTTCAGATTCTAGCGCCGTTAGTGGAGCTAACGTCCTACAGAGGAAACATTGAACTTTATGCTATCCTGTTCAAAGACTAAAGTAGAACCACCCACACAGAATCATCTAGCCTTAAGCTAAGGAGAGCTTGTGTTTTTGTTACTAAATAACTGATATACGTAATACAATACATTCTTCTTCTTCTTCCGGACCTTATCCCACGCTAAGTGGAGTCGGCACAACATGTATTCTTCTTCCATTCTGCTCTGCTATTCGTCATCTCCGTATTCACACCTTTCCTCTTTCACACAATCCATCCATCTTTTCTTCGGTCTTCCTCTCCCTTTAAATCCCTCCACATTCAAATCAATCACTCTTTTCGTAACATGGTATCTCTCCAATACAATACATTGCATAGATACATTTTTATACATCGAAAACAACTAGAAATTAAGATTAAATGTAACTTTACCGAGATAAAGTTAAATTAGATCCTAATATAAATTAGTCAAATATTGAAACGTATTGTAATTTGTTTGCAGGTAACATGTGCACTAGCGAAAGAGATTCAACTCAAACACAGAGCGCCTGTGATAGGCATCACCATTCTAGACGGAGCATCGGTACCACTACCCGACCCACTGGAGGTAAAACCAACTAACAATCGTATATAATGTAGATTATTACTATTTTTTGTATGGCTATTTTCATCATCATCAGCCCATATTAGTCCACTGCTATTTATTAGATAGAGAGATTCAAGAGGAGGTATAATAAAACCGTGCTTAGCCGGGGCGGGTCGCTAGTTTAAAATAATAAAACAAATAAATTAAACCTTTCTCTGTACCAGGTGGAACGCGGAGTATCCCCCCTCCCGGAACAAGGCACCCACCGCGTTCTCATCACGTCAGAGGAGCAGTTCAAAGTGTTCACATTACCGTCGCTCAAACCGCACAACAAGTACAAGTTGACGGCGCATGAGGGAGCCAGGGTCAGTATCCATACTTAGATAGCGCATGAGGGTGCTAGAGTCAGTATCCATACTTAGTTAGCAATTGAAGGCGTCAGTTTCAGTATCCATACTTAGTTAGCCTATGAGGGTGTCAGGGTCAGTATCCATACTTATTTGGCGCACTAGTTAGCGCATAAAGGTGTCAGCCTGTTTCCATACTTTGTTAGCGTATGAGTCAGGGTCAGTATCCAATCCATACTTATTTAGCACATTAGTTATCGCATAAAGGTGTCAGGGTCAGTATCCATACTTATTT
Source organism: Eupithecia centaureata (assembly GCA_944547425.1). NCBI lineage: Eukaryota > Metazoa > Arthropoda > Insecta > Lepidoptera > Geometridae > Eupithecia > Eupithecia centaureata. Next base: position 12,712,623 of record OX155684.1, on the reverse strand, counting down.
AGCGCACTAGTTAGCGCATGAGGGCGCCATTGTCAGTATCCAATCCATACTTTATTAGCACATTAGTTAGTGCATAAAGGTGACAGGTCAGTATCCATACTTATTTAGCCCACTAGCATGAGGGCGCCAAGGTCAGTATCCAAACGTTGTTAGCCTATGATGGCTCCAGGGTCAGTATCCATATTTATTTAGCGATAAATATAAAGGTGACAGGGTCAGTTTAAAAGTTGTTACACAGAAGCCGTGGCCGGGCCGGAGGCGAAGGCGTGCGAGTTGTATCCTATTGGTAACTCACCGCCACCGCCTCCGGTGTATGTGTAGTTTTTCGTATGATTCAATACGATACAACTCGCACGCCTACACCTCCGGCCCGACCACGGCTTCTGTGTGACGACTTTTTTTGTAAATATTTCAATTACTTTTGTATAACTTCTTTCTTTGTCTTTGTTTTATTGTTTTACGCGTGTCACAGCTCCTGCTGCTACGCCCTCTAGGTGTCGCATAAAACCAGCGCACAGTAGCGCCATCGTTGCTGTGCAAAATGCTGAGCGACGACCTTTTTTGTTGTTACGTTCACTTCATATATTTGTACCAACTGTTTTACTTGTAATTGTGTGACACAAAAGAAATACTTTCTACTTTTACTTTTAAAGGCGCAGCAGCATCTTTGAACATCTAAGAATTTCCACATTCCAGGTACGAAGAACAGCGTTCTCGTGGTTCGAATGCGGCGCGGGCGCAGAGAAGCACCGCGAGTGGTGCCTCCTGTGCCTCACCAACCTCGGGGACTGCCTCGTGCTGAGCCCCGAGCTGCGCCGGCAGATCAACGCGGCCGCCGTGAGGAAAGAGGATATCAAGTGTGTACATCACTACATAGTATAAAACAAAGTCGCTTTCTCTGTCCCTATATCCCTGTCCCTTTGTATGCTTAAATCTGTAAAACTATGCAACGGATTTTGATGCGGTTTTTTTAATAGATAGAGAGATTCAAGAGGAAGGTTTATACGTATTATAAAACCGTGCTAAGCTGGGGCGGGTCGCTAGTAAATAATTAAGTAAAAAATAAGTCTGGTTCTCTAAAAATAACAATAAGTTGGAAACACAGCAGTTAAGCACACAGACACAGCGGTGTCACCGTCTTGTTTTGCTGTCATACTACGTGAAACCCTACTTTTACACTGATGCGTCTGACAAAATAATTTGTGAATATTACAAGATTCATGTAAAAATGAGTGTTTTTTATGTTTTTATTTGTTTTCAGCGGCATATCAAGTTTATGTTTCTCGAAGCGAGGCGAGGCACTCTACTTGCACTCTTCGTCAGAACTGCAAAGGCTTTCCCTTGCGGCAAATAAGGTTAGTACTGCTATACTTATAATCCATTATATATGATTTTCTATTATTAGAATGAATGGCAGTTAATTGGTGGGGATTATGGACATTACCCCTAAATGATACAGTCAGTTGGCGCTCATTGGGGGAGGCATATGTCCAGCTGTGGACTAATATACGTACTCGTTTACACGGAAGTGCGTAGATGGGTTATTTTTAAGTTTTTATTAGCCCGAGGAATGTAACACTCGGGTCAGACCCCTACGGGTCTAAAGAGTGTTATGTATTTTGTTATTATTAAGATTCCATTATAAATAAATAAAAAAAAATAGGTTGATGATGATGATGATCATTAGAATAAGTTTGTAATTTTTTTGTGTTCATTTATTGAGTTCATTAAAGGAAGTTCATCATCAAGCTATATCCAGCTGTGGACATATGTTAATGATGATGATAATACAAATTTATATACAGTTAACATAAAGTAGTGGTTAGTTATTCCTAGAATCCGCTTTAAAAATAGGGCTGTCTTAATTACACCACTGCCTGTTTCGATACGCAACAGTTTAATGTGGTTTCAATCAATAGACAGAGTTCACGAGGAATCTTTATATGCATAATACTAGATTACTAAATATAAGCTTGAAATTTATAAAAGAAATTCGTATATCAATGCCATTCGAGTATACCTCTACAGTAAAATACCCAACTGATTCAACGATCTTATATTACTTATACAGGGTTATAGGTGTTTAATGATTAACCTCTATTTAAGAAAAAACTGACAAAATGGTTATTAGAAAACTGTTTTTATGACATTAAAGAATATATGAAATCAATAATAAAAATTAAATTTATTTAATGATTTTGACATTATAAGTAATATTTTTCTTTTTCCATTTTAATATCACAGACGATGTTAGAGATACAATCATACGCCGCTATGGTAAGATATAGTGAAACTACATATTATTTACTATAGGACCATAAATTGTACCTATCTATGTAGGTACCTACATTGCATGCGAAGCCGGAGTCAGTCGCTAGTATACAGGGTTACAGGAAAAGTCGTGCTAGATCCGTTAAGGGCGTGGAGTACCCATCATTCCTGACATATTTTACTATTAAACACCCTACCCTAAACTAAACCCTTTTCGAGATATTCGACTTTTAATTTTTTTATTGAAAATTGCCGATTTTTAGGCAATTAAATTTATTTTTGGTTGTTTTGTGTATCTTATTATTATTATTATTGCATTTTTACATGTGTAATTAGATGCTTTAGGACGTCAATCATTAAAATAGTGCATAAGTTAATTGAATAGACCGTAGTAGACAAGTGAAAGTTAAGAAATAAAAAAAAAATTAGAAAGTTTATTTTTCTCTAAGGGATATCTAAAAAAAATATTATGGCAATTCTTCGGCAGATGTTTTTAAAAATATCTACGTTTCATCAGCTATCTAACGAGGTATAATAATCTAGGGTTTTATTCAATTGCATTGAAAAAAAATTAGTTTTATAGGCGACAGTGGAGAAGAAAATTTATACTTAGCCCTAAAAAGTAAAAGTAAAACAATAGGTAAGCATGAAATGTCATTTATTAAAGGTTTTCACACAACTTTTTCTTATTCTACAGTTCATGTTCAACATGGCCGCCTCTATTTCTGATACATTGTCGCATCCTTCTACGGAGACCAGTCTTCACTACTCCAGTGGTCAACGTGGTCCTCATTTTATTTGCTGCATCCACAATCCTTTCTCTTAGGTCTTCCACAGACGAAACTGGATTCGGCTCGCTGTACACAAGACTTTTCATGCACCCCCACACATGAAAATCCATGGGGGTTAGGTCCGGACTTCTTGCTGGCCATGGCAACGGCCCACCTCGTCCTATCCATTTGTTTGGATAATTTGTGTCCAGCCAGTCTCTGCACTTCTCCTGAAATGGGCAGGGCAGCCATCGTGTTGGAACCACATGTCCCTGATCAGGTTGAGTGGCAGATCATCCAGCAAATCACTCAAGTCTGCTCTCAGGAAATTTTCGTAGCTTTCCCCATTTAAATTATCCGGTAGAAAGTAAGGTCCAATCAAATGATTGGAGATAATGCCCATCCACACATTCACGCTGAATCTTCGTTGGGACCCCTTCACTCTTTTCTTATTGGGATTCCTTAGTGCTTTTGGGGCCCAGTAATGGGCGTTGTGATAGTTAGTTATGCCATCTTTATCAAATTTGGACTCATCCGTCCACAAGATATTTCTTAGAAAATCTGGGTCTTCTACGTCAGCATTTAGCATAAATCTGCAAAAGTCCAATCTTCTCGCGGGGTCTCCTTCTTCAATAACGTGTACCGGCGTGTAATGGTATGGGTATAGGCCAGCAGTATGCACTGTAAACCACACTCTCCATTGCGAAAGTCCCAGATCACGGGCAACAATATTAGTGGAAGTAGTCGGATCCGCTCGAAAGCGTTGCACTATCTCATTGTCCTGTTCTTCGTCGTCAATTCGTGGTCTACCCATGTCTGTATTACGTCTCAAAACAGAGCCAGATTCTCGAAGTCTTCGATAAACTCTGTCAAAAACGGCCACATCCGGCACTCGACGACCGGGGTAGCGAGTTACGTATTCGTTGCGAGCTTGCGCAGATACACAATCGCAGTATCCGTAACAAATAAGCATATCAGCATATTCCTCAGGTGTGTAGGACGTCATCTTCAACACTTCCGTATCACAGGTACAAATCAGAGTCCGGTTAACAAGTATAGTAGTCACAAAACAGAAGAAATAGTCCAGAATCACAGCCAAGTCGAGAAAAAGAGCAAAACGATATCACATCTACTATGTACGAAGCACAAAAGCAGACTGACAACCAAAACAATACCCCCTGTTGTATTCCCAGCCCTAACCGGTCTCTACACATTTTTTCTTTCATTCATACCTACATAAATCGTCACTTGTCTCGCTCTCACGGTGTGTCTGAACTTGAAGGACAATAGGCGCGGGACCGTTAGAACTGCTACCTGGAGCGTCCCAACTACTTTTTTTCCACGAAATGTAATACAAACCCTAGATTGTTATACCTCGTTAGATAGCTGATGAAACGTAGATATTTTTAAAAACATTTGCCGAAGAATTGCCATAATATTTTTTTAGATATCCCTTAGAGAAAAATAAACTTTCTAATTTTTTTTTTATTTCCTAACTTTCACTTTTCTACTACGGTCTATTCAATTAACTTATGCACTATTTTAATCATTGACGTCCTAAAGCATCTTATTACACATGTAAAAATGCAATAATAATAATAATAAGATACACAAAATAAACAAAAATAAATTTAGTAGCCTAAAAATCGGCACTTTTCAATAAAAAAATTATAGTCGAATATCTCGAAATGGGTTAAGTTTAGGGTAGGGGGTTTCATAGTGAAATAAGTCAGGAATGGTGGTTACTCCACGCTCTTAACGGATCTAGCACGATTTTTCCTGTAACCCTGTATAATAAATGTGTTTTACGCAGGTAACGGTAGCGCAGTGCCACATACTGCTGTCGCCGTGGGCGGCCGAGCTCCGCGGCTCACCCGACGAGACGCCGCTTACCAATGGAGAACACAAGGTACCTATGCACTCTTCATTATTAATATTTCACGGGTATTTATCGTGTTTGTTCACGATTTACACATAAAACATAAAAGGTTAACACACGTCGTCCCGGGATAACATGACAGTGTGTAAATCTGTTGAAACGTCTGGAAAAAACGCGACTATCACATAGTATAAAACAAAGTCGCTTTCTCTGTCCCTATATCCCTATGTCCTTTTATACGCTTAAATCTTTAAAACTACGCAACGGATTTTGATGCGGTTTTTTTAATAGTTAGAGTGATTCAAGAGGAAGGTACACTGTATAATAAAACCGTGCGAAGCCGGGGCGGGTCACTAGTTTATTTATATTTAATACTAGCGACCCGCCCAGGCTTCGCACGTTTTTATTATACGTATAAACCTCTTGAATCACTATATCTATTAAAAAAAACCGCATCAAAATCCGTTGCGTAGTTTTTAAGATTTAAGCATTCAAAGGGACATAGGGATATAGGGACATAGGGACAGAAAAAGCGACTTTGTTTTATACTAGTAGTAAAGTGTACGTTCCCAGGAGGAGGCGACAGAGGCGCCGCACGACGTGACGGCGGCGTCCGCTGACATCACGGTGGATTCAGTGCGGGATCACACCAACGCGGCGCCCGAGGCCGCTCCCGAACTCAACATCAACTTGCAGGTACATACACACTGGACGCAGCTTACCTTATGTTCTTACTTATTTTTTAAATTAAAATTCATTTATTTCGGACAACACAAAAATTAAATTTAGGTTCATATTGAGTTAGTATTGTATTATCCTATGATAACCAGTCAAAAGCCCCAGTCACAATTGTTGCGAAAAAAAAATCCGGTTGAACGCCCCTGTCACATTTGTTGCAAATTTCTCCGCGCGAAGTAAAACTGATTTTGTGGCTAACTTCAGTCTAATGGAATGGCTCTCGGGTCATATGTTACTCGAATACCTGTTCCGTTGGTATAATGCAAAAAAAAATGAAGAGCCAATACAAAAGTTTATGAAGACGTGCGTTTTCAATGACTGTCACAATCACAAATATACTAAACAAGATATTAATATATCATTGTATGTGTAGAACTCGCAAGTAAACACAAGCTCCATGGTTGTAAAGACCACGACGCGCACGACTATGAACGAGAACGACGGTGGCGTCACCACTACTACCACCACCACCGCTAGCGCCACCGAAAACAGTGAGTATATTGATCAACTGATATAATGATTCACAGTTATACACTTATTATACTGCTTGATAATTATATCTCTGTCTTGGATCGTAGATTCAGCCCTTTTGTATCTAATGGTGGGACTAGATCAAGCGGACGAGTGAAAGCGAACGAGTGAGAGTGAAATCGAACGAATGGGATTCGACGATCGGTACCGCACGTTCACTCGCTTTCGCTGTTATGTCCACACTGAACGAACGCATGTGAATGTCAGCGAAAGCCGGGGAGCACGGCCGAAGGCGAACAAAGGTGCTCGCTTGGTTACGCCGTGACGTCCACACTGGTTCGTTCGCGTTCTTTTGTTAGCTTGGTCTGGACCCACCATTAGAATGGTGGTTTACAATACAGCTCCTTTCAATTAAATTCTTATCCTTATTGATGAATAAATCTGGAAAAAATATCAACATAATAATATGCCTAAATGTCACGTCACTTGGACATCTTTTGTAAAGAAATGAATAACTTGATTCCATCAAATTGGCATTCGTTTTGTTCGGCCTAGCCATTATACAAAGGGGTGAATCTATGATCCGTCGGCGATAGTTATATTTATTAAGAGTTCATGAAGAATCTGGAATTCTTATATGATATTTTATGTACTCAAATAAACATAAAACAATAAAAAACAACAAGTAAAAAAAAGAGCTTGAGATATCTTGAATGTGCCAAATGCCCATCAATTGCTATTTTACCCGAAGAGCATAATCTTAAATGTGCCAAAAACCAAACCACTTAAAATCCCTGTTGAATTTGCTGACACAGCTATGCCTGTGGCTTAATATTATTATATATTGTGGTAAAACATACCCAAATATTCCTCCAACTGCTTTCTTCTGAATAACCTTTGTACTCGCTTCATACACCCCATATATGTTTAATTGTTTGTAAGTTTGTTTGACGGGCGCTTTGTGTTTTGTTCGTAGTACTAGAGCACAGTCGCGAGGAAGGAGTCATCACGCGCATTGAGGTATAAACACTTTGCTTTTGATACAAACCTTAGGGTCAAGGTACACTGAAAGCGAATTCGAGCGCATTTGAAGGCTTTGATAGATTTTAAAGGAATTTGTGCTTTATTTTAGGGTGTCAGGGTGCTAGCATATCTCAGTGTGATATTGTAGCAGCGGGAACGCAGTTGTTTCCTGTCTCTTCTAACGCATGTATATGTTTATGATTCTATCTCTTACTTTCAAGTGGGATAGAGATGGCATCATTGTAAAATTTATATACAAAACGCATAATAAATTTGACTGTGATTCTATCTCTTTTACTTTCAAGTGGGAAATTGATAGAATCGTAGTTAAATCCATAAGCGTTAGAACAGACGGGAAAAACTCTGATCCGCTGCTACAATTCCGAGGTGCGGTACCAATAAATCAGTATCTTTATTTCTTTAGGCTTACAAAATAAGCACTTAGACAAGTCAAATTTAATACTATAGGTACATAATTATCAAAATAATATAAGAAAGAGATAATTGTATATACCACCCATAATATTCCAATACCATCCATAATACCCTATCAAAATCTTCAAATATCTATTTAATTCGCTTTATGTATGCCTCGACCCTTATTGATAAATCTCTCAATATTAAGCTATAGCTAAGCGTTTTTCTATTTCTTACTTATTCGGCCAATAGAAGAAAACGAAGTTTTTCCTTTTTAATTAATTTGCTTTTTGTAAAAATGTTGTATTTTTTATTTTTTTTTGCAAATAGCAATTTCTTAGTAGTATTATGCAATCCCAAGCTTACAAAATGTTACTAACCCTGATTAACTGTTTAAATGTACGTACTCGGCAATGTTGTGGCGTTCGCTCGTGTTGTTATCGTTATAAGGTTCATTATCCATCACACCCAATGAATAATTTTTAAAACGTTAAATTTTGTAATGAATCTGTTTTAGCTCTCTTGTTTGGATTAGTTTTCATCTTCTGATAGCCAAAATACGCCTCAAACTTGCGTTTGTTGATGATCAGAATTATTATGCTGACAAAAATAAATAAAAGAAATGCTCTTACTATTTATTTTATTTTTTAAAACCTATCTTAAACTAGCTGAATAGTGATCAGATGAGAACAGGGAATTTCTTTGAGGTCGTGATTATTATCTTATTTTCATTATTGCCGTGCTTTTGTTACACCCGTTTTTTTTAAACGAAGGGAAGGCATTTTCATGCGTGCGAGACAGAATAACAGGTAAAATACCGATCCAAAGAAGACTACTTTTAATACCATTGTTTTCACAAGCTACTATTCGGCTAGTTTCGGTACCTAAAATACTTTTTACAGTCATTAAATCTATTTTGGCTATCCGACTAAAACAAACAAGAGCATTAAATCAAAACATAACGCAAATAATTAAAACAGTAGACACACGAGCGCCGCCAGTTGCCTCTAAGAACGTGCGCTGGTACTCATGAGGCGACGTTGCAGACGGGGACGATCACCGTGCCGGCCGGGACAGACCCGAAACTGATCCTTGAGATGTTCGACCGGCAGCGGTCGCCTCTCGCCGTCCCCGTGCCTCCCGCCGGCGCCAACCACGACCAGGCCAACTAGACACCACACACTATACGACTACACAACACTCTACAATATACTGTTAGCAAAACGAAGCTGATCCTTGAGATGTTCGACCGGCAGCGGTCGCCTCTCGCCGTCCCCGTGCCTCCCGCCGGCGCCAACCACGACCAGGCCAACTAGACACCACACACTATACGACTACACAACACTCTACAATATACTGTTAGCAAAACGAAGCTGATCCTTGAGATGTTCGACCGGCAGCGGTCGCCTCTCGCCGTCCCCGTGCCTCCCGCCGGCGCCAACCACGACCAGGCCAACTAGACACCACACACTATACGACTACACAACACTCTACAATATACTGTTAGCAAAACGAAGCTGATCCTTGAGATGTTCGACCGGCAGCGGTCGCCTCTCGCCGTCCCCGTGCCTCCCGCGGGCGCGAACCACGACCAGGCCAACTAGACACCACACACTACACGACTACACAACACTCTACAATATACTGTTAGTAAAACAAAGCTGATCCTGGAGATGTTACGGCCATGACCAGGCCAACTAGACAACACTACACGCATGCAAAAAACTATTATACATACCAATTTTTTATAATAAACGTAAATTGATTCTTGAAATGTAATACCAACAAACGACCGTTGTCGAACATCTTAAGTAGCTTTGGCCGTCCCCGTGGCTCCTGCCGGGACGAACCACGACCAGACCGACTACACCTAATATATATTTAAACATACAGTATTTGTTAATGCAAATAATCAAACCAGAATAAACTCGAGTTAAAAATAGTGAGGAAATGTAAAGATCAAACAGCGAATGAAGGGTTATGTAAAGCCAAAGCCACGTGTCATGACGGCTTCTGTGGCGCAGCAGGCGAAGGTCCGCCTGTGATGCAGGGTTCGATTCCCGCCTCGGGACAATTTTTTGTATTTTCTAACTAGATTAAACAAAGATATATTTTAGCGCTGTCTGGAACTAGGTAATTGCTATCTTTCTTCATTTGCTATTTGAACTTAGTTACTACTTATAGCATTATAATATACCATATTTGATAACAGTTAATATTTCGCGTTTTCCGATTTTGGAATGATTGTAAATTATAACTGTATTTTTTTTATTCTTCGAATATTTCGTAAGTTTGATAACTTAGTTTGATGTAAGTATAGATACGATTCGATATTTGCACCACCGAATTAATTGAAATATCGAACTGAGTTTTATATAAGGAGAGACATTTTTTATTTTATTTTAAATAATAAATACTTAATTATTGTAGTATTTCAAAAATTTATTGGAAAACTTTTTGTATCTCCTACATCAAAACTGCCGTGTGACTTCTTTTTAATTCAATTTGACTAATTAATTCTACTTATTTTAAGTTTTTTTTAAATACAATATTACTCACCCAAATGCGTTTCTGAAATATTGTGAGCCATCTAAGCTTTTGATGTAAACATAATTATTAAACCATCGCTTATTATTTATGTACTTAACAGATTGTGCTTTTAATATTATTTGAGATTTGTTGTGTATTATTTTAGAAGAAATTAAGTGAAAATTATCATTTAGTACAAACCCAAGAAGCCATATAGTTTGCGCGGTAGGTACATGCTACAATTAAATTGTGAATTGTATTTCAATTTTACATAATTAAGAAGTTTAATTTGTTGAAATGTAGGTACTTTTATAGCAAAGTTAATTAGTTTGCAAAACATTCGCAACGAATGTGATGTTTGTGTCTATTTATTTCCATTTTTATACATAAGAGTAAATGTATGAAGGTTATTATTATTAGAATACTTGACAATTTAGATAAGACTACTTACATAGATTTTGTATTAGTTTTTCCATGTCAAAGTTCAATAGAGATAGTTTCATAGGTATTTTTGTTGTAAATCCATATTCTTATAAGTTTTAGTTAACAATGGCAATATGTTTAGATTAATAATTTTATTTTCGCTACACAATTTAACAATTTGCGACATTATGTTATACTAACTACATAGTTAAATATTTTCCATATATTAGTGATATTGTGTTGATGTCACTTGTCAACACAATATCACACAATTTTGGAAATAATATATAACCATGTCGAAATAGCGTGTAAGCATATCGTATCGCTTTATAATAATTAATAAAACCTTTTTGTAATGGCAGCTGTTGATCCATTCTAAAACGAGGTGACAAGAAGTCTATAATGAAAACCAAGTCTTAGACAAGTAATCAATTAAAACTATAAAAACCCCAACACGGTCTTCGCCATTTTTCGCTAAAAGGGGTATTACACTACACGGTTTTCAGGAGTGGTGTAATAAGATTTAGGGTCCCTAAGGGACGGACCAGGACCCGGACGATATTCAGGGTCCGGTAGTTAGGGCCCTCAATAACGTGTAGTGTAATACCGCTTTCAGTAAGAGAGTGAAGATTTCCAAAATGTAGATAAGAACCTCTGTAGTCCTTTTAATGCTATGAAAAACATAACTCACACCGGTAATAAACCTTGATCAAAGCTAGGCTTTGTTAGCACCATTGTCAAATCGTTTAGAAATGGCTTTATATAAAGCACTATGTATGTATCTACATCACAACTTGTGATATAAGGGATTGGTATGTTTTAGACATTTTAGTTTTAAATTAAATGTGCCTGCCTATTTTATTAAAAGAATAACATATGAAGACCATTATACCACCAAGGTAAATGCTTGTTTTTACTTGTACTTAGTGTTCTTAAGCAATGAACAGAAGGTATCTGTACTGGACCAATCCTGTTGCATCCTCAGACTAAACTATCTGAGGTTGCATCATATCAATCCTTTATTATTTTTCCAGCGATAAAAATAATTTAAGTTAGCTAAATTAGTTTAAGTTGCTGGCTCAGAAAGCATTGTAATGCTTCTCTTTTTAATAAATGTACAATTTGTTTTTTATGTATTGTCGCATTTTTTAATATTTGTAACGAAAGCTATTTGTATCACATTCAAGAATGAAGAATAAAGATTAAGTTATACCTTTATGTTTGTTGTTTTATTGTACCAAAGATTGAGCTGTAGTAACGTTAATCACTGAGGTTAGTGATTACCGTTTCTCTGAGGATTAATCACCCCAAAAATCCCAAAGTTCAATAAAATTATAGTGTTCATAGTTTTTCATAGCAGTCAAGAGAATGCTGGCAGATATTTTCTTGTGACGAAGACGTAAGTTTTAATCAATCATAGACCTAAACACACTGACCTCTATCTATACAAGTACGCGTACTTGTATAGATAGAGGTCAGTGCCTTAACAGAACAATTCAGTTGTTTTATGTCAATTATTTTCCTTAAAAATTAGGTATTGTACCTAGTATAATAGGTAGGTACTTTTCAAATTTTGTATAGGTAGGTACTTAAAGCTATTTACACATGGCGAAAAAACTAGGGAATGTAATTTGCCGCTAATGGTTGCACTTTGCTAGAAAAACCTAAGTCTTAATATTGCTTAAAATCTTTGTTTGTTTGACATGGGCAGGAATAATATTACTAAGTTATTTTTTGTAGACTCCAATTACAAATTATTGTAATACACAAATTCAAAGATCCTATGACTATGTTCTTGCATTTCATGAACCTGTAATGATTTTTTACAATAACCCTCAATAAAATTTAGAATCATGCAAAATTATTAAGGCGCAGCACCTAAAGTGGCGCCATAAAATTCCGATAAATTAACTAATTTCCAAAATTCACACGTAGGTATAGTTTGTTAAAGCTATCTTAAGCTTTTTTTATGCACCTGTGGTAGTTTTATTTTGTCTAGTTTAGGAAGAGATACGAAATTGCTGGAAAAATTGCGCCAAACCAGACGCAGAGCCATAATCAAGAAGTTGAAGTTGATACGAAAACAAGGAACTTATACCCAATCTGGAATGAGCATTGTCAATTTGACACCAATATAAAATAAACCTTATGTGTATGACCCTAAGTCTATTACTGACAATCACTAGGTCAGAGAGAAATCCGGTCCGAGGGAGAAACCGCTCGGAGAGCCCTGTGTCCCTTTCTAAAGTGTTGCCAGGTGGATTATTCCCGAATTTAGTAGAAGTGGTAGGAATACATAAATTTGACATGTCTTACTAAAAAGCATTAATTTTCGTTCTTTATATTTCCTAATATTTTCCAAGTATCTGTTAGAATGATAACATTTTTTAGCAATAATTTGGACACTATTGAAATGTCAATAAAAAAGAAAAGATTCTATGTAGAATATAATATAAGTTAGACTGGCAGCCCCTCAGCCATATTCATATTTTGTTGTGAACAAGGAACTTATACCCAATCTGGAATGTGCATTGTCAATTTGACACCAATATAAAATAAACCTTATGTCTATGACCCTAAGTCTATTAAGACAATCTCTAGGTCAGAGAGAAATCCGGTCCGAGGGAGAAACAGCTCGGAGAGCCCTGTGTCCCTTTCTAAAGTGTTGCCAGGCGGATTATTCCCGAATTTAGTTGAAGTGGTAGGAACAAATAAATTTGACATGTCTTACTAAAAAGCATTAATTGTCGTTCTTTATATTTCCTAATATTTTCCAAATATCTGTATAATACCTAACATTTTTTAGCAATAATTTGCACACTGTTGAAATGTCATTAAAAAAATAAAAGATTATAAGTAGAATATAATATAAGTTAGACTGGCAGCCCGTCAGCCATTTTCATATTTTGTTGTGAATGGTGATCCATTCACAACAAATGATGAAAGGGACAGAGGGCTCTCTAAGCGGTTTCTCCCTCGGACCGCGTATCGTCAGCTTGTGCACATTCCAGATTGGGTATAAGTTCCTTGGTTGTGAATGGTTATCCATTCACAACAAATGATGAAAGGGACAGATGGCTCTCCAAGCGGTTTCTCCCTCGGACCGCGTATCGGCAGCTTGTGCACATTCCAGATTGGGTATAAGTTCCTTGTACGAAAACCACCAAACTCGGTTTTCGTATCTCTTTCTTAAATAAAGAAATCCTTTATCTAACGGAATTATATCTTAAGATAAGTGGGGCGCCACTTTAGGTGCTGTTTGCACCTTAAGTATTTATGACTTCAATATGACATTTACATATATTTTACAAATGCACCCCTAAGATCAAGTACCTACATCCGTCTTCTGTCTGACAAGTAGAGTAAGGAAAATGTTAAGGTACCGTAAAACAGTGCAACTTTGCCCAATTTTCTTGGATTTAGTGGTTTAATTTTAAATAATTTAAAAAGTATGTATAGTTCAAATTATGTTTGCGCTACATTATTATAATTGATATTTCGTCACTTCATTCTTCAGATATAATTAACCAGGTAGTACTTTAAACCTACTAGGCAGTCGCACGATTTTAAAAGTAAATCGATTTACTCGATTTCATGTTTTTTTTTTTTTTGAGGGTCGCCATGCCTTAGCTGGCTCTGTCTGCAAGGCGATGTCTTCATTCTTTTTTCGTGCGAGGCAGCGTACGGACGTAACAGCTCCCTCTTGTAAAATAAATTTATTCCTCATGCCGAAGTGAAGTTTCGACATGATTTAATGTTATAATGATAAAATTAAGAGAAGGAGAATAAAAAACGCCGACGAATAATAGTGTATTCGTCAGATTTGGAGTTAAGTGAACAAGGTAAGCAAAGTGCTATTATCTTTTCAAGTATTGTTGCAAAATGTTCGTAAAGCAAGAAGGTAGATTTTACCTCTGGTAGGTAACCTACTTAAGCCTGTGGGATTGACCCTGGGGTCAAAACAATGGCTGTTCTATGCTGGAGGTTAACCGAGTGTTATCACGAAGCAAATAATAGAACTAAAACTTGCAAACTTTTACGAAATACAAACTTTTGCGAAACGTACATAAAGCAAGAAGGTAGATTTTACCTCTGGTAGGTAACTACCTACTTAAGCCTGTGGGATTGACCCTGGGGTCAAAACAATGGCTGTTCTATGCTGGAGGTTAACCGAGGGTTATCACAAAGCAAATAATAGAACTAAAACTTGCAAACTTTTACGAAATACAAACTTTTGCGAAACATACATAAAGCAAGAAGGTAGAATTTACCTCTGGTAGGTAACTACCTACTTAAGCCTGGGGGATTGACCCTGGGGTCAAAACGATGGCTGTTCTATGCTAGAGGTTAACCGAGGGTTATCACAAAGCAAACAATAGAACTAAAACTTGCAAACTTTTATGAAATGCTAACTTTTGCGAAATGTACGTAAAGCAAGAAGGTAGATTTTACCTCTGGTGGGTAACTACCTACTTAGGCCTGGAGATCCTGGAGATTGACTGTGGGTCAAAACGATGGCTGTTCTAAGGGTTATCACTACTTATCACAAAGCAAATAATAGAACTAAAACTTACAAACATTTATTTTCGCTAATTCGAACAACGATTACTGTTCTATGCTTAGAGGTTAACCGAGGGTTATCACAAAGCAAATAATAGAATAAAAACTTGCTAATATTTATTTTCGCTAATTCGAACAACGATGACTGTTCTATGCTTAGAGGTTAACCGTGGGTTTTCACAAAGCAAATATTGGAACTATTACATAACCAAGTATGCTTGCTTGCATTTATTTTCACAAATTAGAACCTCAATGGTTGTTAGAGGTTAACTGTGGGTTTCCTAAAGCACTTTATTAGAACAATTACATTACCACGTATGGTACTGACTTACATTTAGGTTCGCAAATTAGAACCACCACGGCTGCTATATGCTAGAAGTCAATCATAGATCTTCACAAAGCAAAATATTACAATAATTACACTATGTTAGGACCACGTTTGGTGCTTTACTTGCTGACATTTATACTCTCAAATTATAACCTGCTATGCTAAAGGTTATCCATCCGTGGGTTTTCGCAAAGCGAAATATTATAAAAATTACAACAAAGTCTGGTAGTTGCTTATTTTTGCAAATTAGAACCTTGATGTTAACGGAAAGTTAACACGTGGTCTTTTATTGAATAAATGGTAACCGTGGGTTATCACAGTACCTACCATTAAATTTAATATTTATATAATTAGATTCAATATAGATCACTCTTGTTAAGTAGGTCATTGGGTTCGCCTGGTGGTTGTCTGTCGAACAACACATGGCAATTCTATTAAGCATTAAGTGCACTTTTTAAGCTCATAGGAGGTAAAATTATAATTAATTCTTAAAGCTCTCGGTGGGTTTCAAAGAGACATTGCCAAGTATGATGGATAAGTATTGGTATATATTATATGTCTTGGTTTACTTTGCCCGTTTTTTGACTTACAATTCAGAAAACTGAGCTCTCTTACAAGCACTCAATTTAAAACGTAAAATTGCTGCTACAATATCTGATGCCACTAGGACAGACTCAGCTCAGCAGTAGTTAAGCTAAGGCACCACTGCTATTAATAGGGGCTTCTCGGTACTTATTGAAGTTATTATAAAATTCTTATACATAAGTTATAAAATTGTAAGGGGTAACTTAGTAACTCCCGGTCTGGATCGTGATGAAATCTTATCCAGAATTAAGACCACGATGTAATTATTTGGTCAGAAGCTCTCACTAAGACTAGTTTAAAGATTAAAAGGCTATACAAATTACTATATTTACTGATATTTAAAAAATAAATAACCGCATCCGCAAAGACACCAGTAGTGGCGTCAGTCCAACCGACGACCAGTCGCCCCCGGGTGGGGAACAGAACAGCCCTCCTTATACATATACCTCGTTATACATGAACTATGGGGGGGGAGGTAACCCCGCAGGTTGCAGGGGGCCTCAGGCAGGAGCGAGGCCGACAGCTCAGACTCTAAACTAGAGCAAGCCACGTGCTCCGGCACCGCTATTATAAAATTGGGTAAACCCTGAACATAACCAACATTTTTATAATTATCGGCTAACCATTATAAAACTGATTGGATTCAAGTTATTCTATGAAGTTAACTAGTAGAGTTAGAGTGAGTTAGTTGAAAAGTTAACTATCTATTTATACTGTACAACAGAAATGGGTACTTAGTCATCTTTCTTGCGATGATGAACCTGAAATGCTAGCAGCGATTAATAATTTAATCGAATTAGATACATAGGGGCTATTTTAGTTTGTGGTCGCTCTTGTTGATAAACCTTTTATGTTGAATTTAATAACTCTCATTAAATTCATTCATTTTAAGATGACCGATCATAGGATCGTGCCTAAACTGATTACTAAACACGGATCCCTAGCTGCAATAAACCTTCATTCATTCATTAATTCCTTAAAGAGGCTTATTTGCTTCTACCGGTAAATAAGGCTATTAGAAAATACTAACGCTTTATATTTATCTCAGTGACATTTTATGTATCGGAAACATACAATTATTACCACCAGAATGTAGTAAACATAGTTGAACTATTACCTATGTCTAGGTTACACAAGTAATAAAAAAAAAAAAAAAATTGCCATAGAAGTCTTTATAGAAGCTTCTTGATTTTTTATGAGCTCCTTACTACATTACAAATGGTTTTAAATTGTTATGCTAGTGCATCGTAGCTAGTGAGGAATCACGCTAAATTAATATCGACACATATCTACCTATACTTAATATCGAGTTAGGACTATTACATTGAGTTTTCCAATAGCTCAACCATTTTGCTTTCCGCACCCATACGAAATGTTCGACTATACAGTCTACAAACGAGATCCAGATACTTTGGCGATAGACGCGTTAACGATTAGATAGCAGAAAAACAACTTCTATGCATTCCCGACATATTCTGTTGTCCTAAAGTGCTTAAGAAATTTAATCAATGAAACAACTGGAATTGGACAGGTTTCTGGTTTCCTAAAGACGGTATTAGATTTTGAAATACTATATTAGAATAATTTACATTATAAAAAAAAAAAATCTTTTTCAATCCCACTAAATATCACAACAAAGAAGTCCTACCTTGGGAACCGCGAAGCTCAGGACAACTTTTAAACAGCAAACCATCCCACCTCTAGCAAGTCTAATCTAAAACTTAATGTTATCCAACGTCTTTAGTAGTATCAACGTACCACCCACAGTAGGTGGTAGCAAATTTGGGAGTTTATTGTTTCTAAACTGACGTAATCAGAACACATTATTGTAAATACCCATGAATATATAAAATATTATTGCTGGTGACTTATTGACTTCTCAACCAGTATGGATGTACCTACTCACTTTCCAAATATAACAGTTCAGCAGAGGTAGAGTGAGTGGGGGCAAGATCGAACGGTTTTTTGATGAGATGATCAGTGTTGTTTTTGAATCCTTGTAGAAGAATAGATATTGACTTTAGCTAAAAGTAAATTAGACATAATTAAAGGGTAAAGACTAGATTTTTATAATATGTCAATAACAGCCTGGAAAAGCTGTCCAAAAAGTAGAAAACTGTAATTAAAAATATATTTTTTACTTAATTGAAACAGGGGGAAGATGAAAAGGTGACGGGGTAAGATCGAATAAAAATCTAAAATCGTTAAAACGTGTCTTAGGCAAAGTTTATGGTCCTTAGTCTATAGTGTTAAGTAATTTAAAAAGCTGTAACTGACTGTAGTGCCAAAATACCTATTTTTAACAAAGATATAGCAAATTTAAAAAAATATATATTCCGAACTTACCCCACTGGGGGAAGATTGAAGCAGAGATTCTCAAACTTTGCAGCCAATTTGCATAAGATTTGACTGAAGAAAAAAATATTATCTTGTAATGAAAAATCAAATAAAACTGAAAACTTTTTTTATTTCACATGAAACCTTTATGAATATTCTTTTTCATCACCATAAAATAATTGTTTATTTTTTACTTTTGTAATTTTTAACCTAAATATTTTCTTTTTCTATTGGATTTCTATTTTTTTTTTCATATTTTTTAGCATACCTATTCTTGTTTTTTTTTTATTGTACTACTTTCAGCATTTTTTGCTTATTTCTTATTTTTCTTGCTGAAACCTACACAAAGATACAGTTTGAGGACCTCTGGCTTTTAGTATGAAACCTGAAAAAGGGTCAATAAGAAAACTTTGATATGTTCGTCTTACCCCGTTAAATCTAAATGGGGAAAGATAAAAAGTTGAAATAAATTCTAAAATACGAGAAATAGATAGATTTAGAAGTAATTACGTAAATGTCTACGAAAAATAATACGCAGATGTTTCAATTAAACACTCGTACCTGCCTTGTAATTCAATTTACAAGACACGGGGCAAGATGAAATCACTTTTGTGAATCCTAAAAAATACACTGTCTTATAAAATTGCACTTTACACACAACCAGGCGTTCTTATCGGCAACCGCTGACTGAGGTGTGTAACGTATTGAATTTGTGGCCCTAACGATGTAGCCAGCACTCCAATAAGTACTATAAATCTGGTGTTATGGAAGACTTTTTGTCTTACCCCTTTTTTCATCTTCCCCCCACTCACTCTACTCTAATCAATCTTTTATTTGCAACGGTCAGCACTATCATTGCTTTTGGGTGGTAACATTGGATCGGACATCGTGTTAGACGTATGCTAAACGGCATTTACATACAAACAAAACCCCTCTATTCCAAAACATTTTTTAACTTGGGGTTCTCGGTTAGTGCTTGACTTTGCTGCTCATTACATCGGTCATTACGACAGTAATACCTGCTTAAGGGGCTCAAGCACTTTAGCTCATTAAAGTGTCAAACAAAAATATACCTAAATGGTAACAAATCCAATTTTCTGATCTTTTAAAAAACTCCTACTGCTGGTGAACCAGGTCTTGCAATATATCAAAGAAAATTCAAAGCTTTATCCGGCTGCTGCGCTGGATTAATGACATCAAGCTTGAGTCCTGCTGATGTAAAATGGAGTTGACATGACCATATTTAGCACTTCTAGCGCTAGACACGCATTAGCCGCGGCTTCCGTTGAGGTCTCGTTTGACTTTTTCCAGAAAACGGTCGGATGGCATGGATCCTCACAAAACTTTGCTAGGATTTACAATTACCCTATAAGAAGGGATTTTTCCCTAAATCAAAATCTTTTATTAATGAAAAATAGCGAATTACTATTTGTACCTACTTATTTGATTATAAGTATTAGGTAACGATAAAAACAAATAGAAAATAACATAACTTACATTGTAAAATGTTTGAGGATGTCTTTCTGCAGTAGGTACCTATAGTTAGTAAAAATACTAACAAACTACCTACTAATTTTGGGTAAAGCTTGTATTATAATTCTAAATTTAAATTTTATTTTGATTTTATAAAAGCATATTTGATTGCAAATGATGCATACTCTAAACATCTACCTGGTTAATTATATCTGAAGAATGAAGTGACGAAATATCAATAGGTGATCAATTGAACTTGCAAAGTGAAGTTCGATCACTATTATATGAGTCACTTCATTCGAAGATATAAAATCACCCACCCATAGTAGGTATGATTCTACCCACCCAATAAATTTTAAATTTTCTCTGAAGAAATGAAGACATCGCCTTGCAGACAGAGCCAGCTAAGGCATGGCTACCCTCAAAAAAAAAAAAAAAACATGAAATCGAGTAAATCGATTTACTTTTAAAATCGTGCGACTGCCTAGTAGGTTTAAAGTACTACCTGGTTAATTATATCTTCGAATGAAGTGACTCATATAATAGTGGTCGAACTTCACTTTGCAAGTTCAATTGATCACCTATTATATACTGTTCTTTGCAAATAAAAGATTAAAAATCGAATAAAATGGGACGGTATGTGTAAAAAATCATAATTTAGAGAGCGGGCCAAATAAAATAAAAAATTACAAGTTTGCCCATTTTGCAAAAAAAATCGTAATTCCGGTATTTTTGACCGTATGATCTCAAGATTTAAGGAACAAGCAATAGGGACAATCAATGTTACTTTATATCTTAATATGAAACGTTCAAGCAAGCAAATTAATCGCCTAAATTGAGTGGGCAAAGACACAAATAATTTTTGGACAATTTTCATACAAATAAAAAAAATGTGCTAGGGTTGTCACATTGTTTTTTTTCGACCATTTCTACTGCTAATGCATAGCATATCCTCAGAATAGTCTCTATGTTCTCTCTCTATGCCCCTGGTACTCTTCTTTTTTTTAACTTTTTGTTGTTCATTCTGAAAATAACCATTACATTAATTATAGCTTTTTTGCTTTAACAAAACGTGGTAGAATTTTCACCTTAACGCTGGTTATTAGTATCTGACACAAAAAAAATATTAATAATAAGGTAAGTACCTCATTTAGCTTATAAAACAAATTAAGGCATTAATATACAAAAAAACTGTAGAAATGGTAAATTTTTCATTACATTATTTGATAAAGAGGAATTGAAATAAATAAATACTGAAAACTAAATACTTTCTCATAATAAAATAAATATATAAATAATTCCGGACAGTCCACACAGCATCATCTAGCCCCAAGCTAAGCAGAGCTTGTGTTATAGGTACTAGATGACTGATATACTTAATACAATTCATAGATAGATATTTTTTATTATACATAGAAAACACCCAGAATAACGGAACAAATTTCTGCAGATCGTACACAAATTTGTTCCGAGGCGGGAATCGAACCCGCTAACTAACTAACGTCGCAGGCGGACCTTCGCCCAACGCGCCACAACGGTCGTCTAATAGGTGGTTAGATAGATACCAACCGACCTACTAATAATAGGACATACATAAATCAATTTTCATTTAATGTCGTAGTGACAACCCTGACAACAATATTTTGGTGGGCAAAGTCGTAAACAGTACTCCAGAAAAAGTAATTTGACATTGCCCACCTGAATATTTTCGAGTTTAGAAAAGGTTTCGCGTCAGATATTCGACAGTTATTGTTTATTTGTTATAAACTTATAGTGGTAAAATAATTACTTGCCTGCTGCAACTGCAAGTACTGTTTTTAAATAAAGTTTTCCGCACGAAATTTGGCCCGCCAAAAACACCACTAACTTTGACATCAACTGACAGTCAATTGAAGTGAAATTAGCAACAGTCGGTTATTTAGTGTTGTCAGTGACATATTCAGAATTCTACCAATAAATAAGAAATAAAAGCTACTAGAACATTCTCGAAAATACTAAGACTTTTAAAAAAAGTACCCTGGTGGGCAAAGTCAAATTAGTTGGACAATCTTGTAACGTTTTACTGTATAGCATTTAGGCCGGTTTACATTATTCCAGTCCAGCGATCCAGTCCAGTGCTGGATTACTTACTGGAAAAATTTAAACCGGCACTGGAATGAACTGAATCCAGTAAGCATTCCAGTCCAGTGACTGGATTCGTGGTCTACTTTTGAATCCAGTGCAACTGGAATAATGTAGACGGCCTATCCAGCACGTTTGAAACAGTTTCGAAACTGATCTCTTTTTGAAATCATTGTCACAGTAGTGTTCTCGTTTCAACGGCTTCTAAATTACTGGAATAATGTAGACGATCACGAATCCAGTTGGGCACTGGCTGGCTGGATCACTGAACTGGAATAATGTAAACCGGCTTTAACATCTTTGGAAAAAGGTAATAATGCTCTAAGCAGAAACGATGTAATGAAAGGCTCTGCGTCTTAGCGAAACCAGCCTCTCATCTTTTCTACGAAAATCTCTCATTTTTATTCAACAAATGTCATGACAACAAACGTCAAAGTCATGAAAATTGAAAAAAGTTTGTTGTCGTGTCCGTCCCTATTGGTCGTATTTTTGTTTCCATTTGAGGAGATTTTAGCAAAATAATTATAATTCTAGAAAACTTCTGCCTATTTATCAGCTACTGCGATTTCTGAGACAACAGTTTTCCAATCAAAATGGCAAGGAACTAGCAATTTTAGTAAATATAAATATATTGTGTGAACCACAATTTAGAAGAAGTTACAGCAGCCCTAAAATGAGTATCTGTAGATTCTGTCTTGCTCAGAAACCGAGGAGAAACATCACTGAACTAAACTTGAAAAACGATGAGAGCAAAAACTATAAGGCTATTATACTGTTTTGCTTAGGAATACAGGTAAAACCATCTTTGCTCATGCAGGAATAACTTGTAAATAATATATCTTTATGGCTGTGCTGTAAGAATAAACACCTCCAACACAGCAGGTGGGGCCGTAAGAGGTGATTAAAAGGATATACCGAAGGAAGGGGAGGAACTTCATGTAATAACACTATTAAATTTAACATACTGCAACCACCAATCTGCCTGACAAACATTATGGCTTATGATTAAACCTCCCTGATGTAGGAGAGGCATATTTAGCAGTGGACTTAAGAGGGCTGATAGGAATGAATCTTGATAGGAATGAATCCCATATCAGTCCACATAGGCCTCCCTAACGAGCGCCCTGTCTTCAGCTTGACGCATCCAGCATCTGCCAGCACTCTTTCACAGATCGTCATCCCACCTGGCCGGAGGGCATCCTACACTACTTTTATTAAATCGCGGTCTCCACTCTCTCCACAACACATGTTTACCCCAACGGTTGTTGGTTCTTCGCAAGATTTGCTATGACGCTTAAATAAATTATAAATAAAGAATTGTGGACAATCCACACAACAAGCTATTTAAGCAGAGCTTGCATAATGGGTACTTGATGACTAATATACATAATACAATACATTACATAGATATTTTTTTTAATTATAGATAGACCTATTTTCATACAGTATCTTTAGATTTATTTATTTTAGATTAAGTAAATCAAATAGTTTTTAATTTGAAATTAAAATATCTGTTTTGCATTACAGGTGGATGAGGATTCCTATATAAATACAAAGTTGTGTGTAAAATGTTATAAAAGCACATTAGAATTTTACCAATTCAAGACTATAGCTTTAAAAAGTGAAGAATACTTGAAATCACTTGGTGATAATCTACCTCCTTTAAATTGTAGAGGTGAAGTACACAAAGAACTAGGAAGAAAGAACGAAGTTCTAAGTGATGCAGTAAGTAAAAGAGTGTTTGAAAGTGATGAAATAAAGACCGAGCCAAAAGAAGCCATTGAAATTGATGACGAGGTTGACAACAATGGCTTTGAAACTGAACTAAAAAGTGATCAAAATGAAGTTGAAATCAAACATGAACCTAAATTTGAAAATGGGTCTGATGATGAATTCCTTAGTGTAATAAAAAAGATTAAATATGAATTTATTGAAGAGAAAGATGAAAATGATGGTATGTATGTCAAAATCAAGCTACTGTATTTTCTATGTATAATGGAAAATACTTTGTTGGAATATATTAAGGACCTAGGTTCGCGCAAATCTTTATGAACTCTGTGAAGTTAGCTACAACGGCTGCGCACTGAACCGTAAAATAAGGCATTGAGGGGAATGCTACGACGAACGGGGTGAGAAGGGGCATACCAGGCTTGCCAGCAAGAAGTTCGGCGTATTTTTATTTTGTCTAGCACATTTTGTACTGCATTAATAAATTTCTCAATTCAATTTTTATGGAATATATAAAAACATTTTATTCTCAATGACAGATTGTATAACACCTAAAATGTTAGAAGTTTGAAAATAAAATAACTAATTGTACTTAGTTATTTTATAGCGGTAGCGAATTTATTTTATTCTTGTTGGCAATACTGTCGTTAATACTTTTGAGTACAATGACGCAGTAAAGGCTTTCAAAATGGTTTATGGTCAAGCGCGATATTTTAATATCTAAATTCTAAAATAATAATCGTTTTACATAAAATTGGTCGGTTGGCCATTCAAACACTGAAGTGGCGAATTGACGACCTCCGTGGCGCGGCGGGCGAGCGAAGCTCTGCCTGCAAAGCAGGAGGTTGCGGGTTCGATTTCCGCCTAAGGACAAATATTTGTATCAGTCAAAAAAAACGTAGGAACAAATTACACAAGCTCTGCTTAGCTTGGAGCTAGATAATGCTGTGTGGATTGCCCAGATTTATTTATTTATCTCTCATAATAACTACGCATTGTTTTACTCAAATATACCTAACCTACAAGAACACAGACTTGACATTGTGTAACTTCACCACTTTCAAGATTTATCTTTCCTATCACGGGTGCGAAGCCGGGTTGGGTCGCTAGTTGGTAAATATCGCTTTTCTATTTGATTGTACTTGCGCACTTTTGCTTCCGTGCCTATGTTCACAGAGCTCATAAAGTTTTGCGATCACTCTACTTATATCACTAAACACAAACTCCACTTAAGTGCTTTTGGGCTAGATGATACTGTAATATTTATTTACTCTACTACAGTAATAATATAAATAAATAATTCTGGATGACAACTAAGATTTAGGCCTTATTTGATTACTTAACTCATTGGTAAACCACTGACACCCTTTTAATCTCTCAAACTGGTTTAAAATTACAGCACCCATCCAAAAGAAAAAAGGCAGACCGAGAAAACCTAAACGAAGTAAAATAAGAATAAAAACCAAGCCAGAATTTAATGCAGGCACTATCTGCGAAACCTGTGGTAAGACTGTAAAGAACATAAAAGAGCATAGCATGACCCATTTACCGGCGGAGGAAAGAGCACGACACACTTGTGAAATATGTGAAAAAACGTTTGCAACAACCCATTCTAAGTGGCAACATAAGAGACGAAGACATTATGCTAAGAAGAAAGAGTGTCCCGACTGTCACAAAAGTAAGTAAGTCATCAGTAGTGGTCGTGGATGGAAGCGGGGTAGAACTGCTTTGAAGGGAGGGGAGGCTTGTTCAGTAGTAGATTATGCGCTGATGATCTTTTATTATCGTCTGATGGCTAATAAGTGGTATTTCAGGACGAAAACTCTTTGTGAGTTCTCGCTGTGGTACTCGCGTATCGTAATACCTACACGACGACGCATCGTCGTCGTGACACCCGTGCCTCGGCGATAAGTCGACAACCCTGCGACGCGGAAATCTTCGCCAGACAGGGACAGAGTTAAGCCGGCTCCGGCTCCGGCTTCTGTGTGTTTCGAACTTAAGGGAGGCCAGGGTGGTCTAATATAGGTCGTAATATAGGCTGATGATGATGAGCAATGGCGCCAGCCTGTAGCGAAACACCCTTGTAGTAAAAACATGCATTTGTCTATTCCAGTGGTGATGAATCTCACCGTGCACCAAAAGATGCACGACCCCGAAGCACTGAAGTTCGAGTGCGCGCCGTGCGGCCGCCGCTTCGTGTCAAAGGGCAGGCTGGAGCTTCACGTGTCAGTGCACACCAAGGACAGGCCCTTCGAGTGCCACATATGCCAGAAGAAGTTCAGGCTTAAAGTCTGCATGAATATGCATATGTAAGTACTTTATTGAGACTGCTTGAGATGGTTGTTGATAGTTGGCAGCGTTATTATTGCGACGCAGGAGGTTGCGGGTTAGATTCCCGCCTCGGAACAAATTTGTGTACGATCTGCAGAAATTTGTTCCGTTGGTCTGGGTGTTTTCTATGTATAATAAAAAATATCTATCTTTGTAATGTATTGTATTAAGTATATCAGTCATCTAGTACCCATAACACAAGCTCTGCTTAGCTTGGGGCTAGATGATGCTGTGTGGACTGTCTGGAAATATTTATTTATTTATCTCCTGTCCCCCGTCGGAAATTATTCCGTTTTTTTAGTTTCAAGTTTTTTAAATCTTTTAAATCATTTTATTGTAAGTAATACTCTATTGTTGTTACTCAATTTACCATCACCTAGAGAAAACAGGAATTCTTGTATATTTCTGTTATTTTACAAACATAGGTAAGTACCTAATGTATATTGTATTTTTTGCAGACGCCAAGTACATGAAAAGGAAAAATCACATATGTGCCAGTATTGTTCAAAGAGTTTCTTCAAAAAAGATCACTTACAAGTACATTTAAGGTAAGGTACTCAATATAAGTTATATAACATTTTGTAAGTTCCATAACTTTAATATCTCTTGGCCTTACTTAGAAGCCAAAACTAGCAAGCAAAGCATTCTCTCTGTTCTCCGGGAAAAGCCACAAAAAAAAATCGTTTTTTTTGCACAATTGCAATAATAGTTATTAGTTTAACAAGTATGCCAAAGCATTTCTGTTGAACATGCCAATATTCAATCCCTAGCAAGTTTTTGTGCAAAATTACTATTTTATTGCTGACTGTACATATTTTCCAAAACCTGTGAATGCTGTTCAAAATATCTCTAAAAGTTATGGATGGTCTCCTAAGAACGTTTTTCTGTAGGCACTTTATGCATTTACTGTCCTGTCTAAAAAATCCACTCTGTATAAAGATGATGAAAATGACAGAAACTAAATGATCATGAAATGGTTGGACATTTTGGTCTTACAATTAAAATATGTCCAGTTATATTCTACCTTATCCTAGGCATGCAAATCACCACATAGTATAAAGAAAGTCGCTTTCTCTGTCCCTATGTCCCTATATCCCTATGTCCCTTTGTATGCTTAAGGTGATTTCGCGTCCAGGACTAAGCATAGCTCCGCTACTAGATGGCGATGATTTTCAATTTTGATGTTTTTCACTATTTTCTAATTAAATTGTTCATAATTGTTTAATGGTAATGTATTTGCCGCAAATGGTATGTTGTTTTTTATGTACCAAGCAATTTTTCAAGTGTTGAAAGCATTTAGGGAGCTTGTATTTGGGAAGAGCAAAAAAGATCTTGCCTGTGTGAGTGATCGGCCGCTACGAGTCACTCACACAAAAAAAGGTCTTGCCTGTGTGAGTGATCGGCCGCTACGAGTCACTCACACAGGCAAACCCTATAAATTCAGTGGAACTAAAATAACTACTGTTCGAAAAATAACAGAGATAATTGGAGACGCCTTAGGACTAAATATTTTTCGGACCAATATTTCCGTTTTCGGGACATTACTAAATTACATCTAAAATTAATTCAATAAAACCACTAGATAACGAACTAATTTTCGACTCTTGTTTTTTTTAAGAATAAAAACAGGCTCTATTTACATTTAAAAAAAAAATTGGAGGTAATTTTCTTTTATCGTTTTGAACAATTTAAGTAAAAAGGCGCAGAGGGTAATGTTATTTACAAACTAGCTTATTAGCTAAAGAATATCTTTCAAATCATAGGTAAAAAAAAATACTTTTCATGCTATTTATTAATTTCGTTAAATCATTGGAATTGACAAATAAATTGAATAAGTTCACAATAACAATCATTAATTTTAAATGTGTAATTTTAAACTCACTGTGAAAGTTGTTCCAATTTTATAATAAAATTACATTAAAATTATTAGCGTAACGAAGTCTCCACTTTTTTTGACTCTGTTCTTTGTGTACTTAGGTATTTTAGCTCCGATTTTACGACCACTTATAAAAGATTAAAAGTAATACAAATTTTCACAGTATTTCAATAACTCACTTTGGACTAGCGGTTTGAACAGTCGGGTGGGTGCGACGATGTATAGTCGTACCTGGGTTCGAAACCACCGAAAATTTAATTTACTTTTTGCTTTTTGAAAATGAAATATCCACAAAATTTTGATACATCCCGTTAGTACGGGCTCGAATCCCTTCAACACTACCAAAATTTTTGATTTTTATCATTTTTATTCTTTATATTTTGAACAATGTCATAGACCTAGTACAAACAAAATCATATTTGTCATAAATTACTTATTGTAAGCCTTCCTAAGTCTATTTGATTGTTATATAAAACTTTGGTAGACTGTTCTGCGTAGGTACATCCCACAAAGGGTCCTGACCTCGTTTGTAACGGTATGACAAAAATAAAAAGAAACAATTATGTACTATCAACACCAACTGATTTTTATTTTATTTTAGCTCTTACGCCAGCTAAGTTCGGGCATTTTTACAAATCGCTCATTGAATGCAAAACGGCCACATTTCAAAAATTTAGAAAATGGTTTTATTTCTGATAAAGTATATTTTCTCTTGAGAAAATTTCATAAAGCTAGTTTAATTTAAATATTGATTTCTTTTTATTGGGATAATTATCTTAACTTTGCTTCAAAATTTTAATGCAAAATGGGCTTTTGTAGTTTTTATCAAGTTGGGTGATAGCTATAACAGCGACCATTATTTTAAAAAATAGAGCAAAAAATTACGAAAACAATGATGTTTTAATATTAAAAAAGAAAAACTTTAACTTTTCAAAAAAATCATGTTCAAAATTTTGTTTTGGCTCTCTGTAAAAAGTAACGATTAGTCCAATAAAAAAAATATATATATAATTCCGGACAGTCCACACAGCATCATCTAGCCCCAAGGTGAGCAAAGCTCGTATTATGGGTACTAGTTGACTGATAAACTTAATACAATACATTACATAGATAGATATTTTTTTTATAAATACATAGAAAACACCCAGACCAACGGAACAATTTCATGTTCAATTTCTGTAGATCGTACACAATTTTTTCCGACACGGGAATCGAACCCACAACCGGTCGCAGGCGGACCTTCGCCCACTGCGCCACATCGGTTGTCGCTGATGAATGATCGAAATGCTTTGCATACAATCTGACACGTCTGATGCTGGGGCCACACTACCGTGATATGCCGATAATTATTTTAATTATAACTTATACAACACCTAGGTGTAACCACGATTTATGGCCATAATTTTACAATGCCAATCAATATGGCAAATGGCGGTAGACAATAGCTCCGGCGGCGGTCTTTTTTCGCACATCAAAGAAGATTACCGCAGTAATTAATGCGTTTGTGGCCACTACCGTTTGTCCAGTGTGCAATATGAGCTCACCGGCGACGCACGTGATATTTTTACCGCCTTATTTATTGACATATCTAGGTAAACTCTAGTGTAACCACACCAGTGTGCTGAGTGTGAACGGTTTTACTTTTTACTACAAAGTTTGCGTAACTTTTTTTTGTATGGAAATCTGAACAGCGCCCCTAGCGGGAAGTTTACAAAACTTTTTTGCAAGTTTGAATCGATAACCATTACTTTTATAGTTTCTTAAAACGTGAATTTGATAGTTTACTCAATTTTTTGACAGATATGCGAGTGTGAACGGCAAATTACGTCAATTTTTGACAGCTAGCTACTATAATAAGTAAACTTTAAAAGTATTTCACTTGATAATTCTTCAGTGAGACCATAGTAACTATTGTATTAGGCTCGGCGCCCATTATCGGCATCGGCACGACTGAGGATTTTAGGTGGCAAATAGCAATATAAATTAACATAATGGCAATAAAGTAGAAATCGCCGTGTATATGGTCGTAATAACAAAAAATACCGCTTCGGTATGCTTGAGGCTGCTGTATCGGCAGCCTTGAGAATGCTTCGGGATGCTTCGGCATCCTTCGGTACGCCGCCGGCGCCGAGGCAACACTCGGGGGGATAGCTTGCCCTGCAGGGCGAGGGGAGGCATCCGCCATTTGAATCATTTGACTCACGTTGATATTGAGACGCATCGGCAAGCTACAGGACGGTGCGGCATGCTTAAGGACGCCTCGTCATCCATAAGAACGTTGCAGCATGCCAAAGCATAGTTCCCGATAGTGTGCGCTTGCGTGTAGGATGCCGAAGGATCCTTTTCATTGCCGATGCCGATAATGGGTGCCGGGCCTTATTCTCTTTGACCTCGAGTGAGACGAAAACGTCACTTCGGAAATACTGCATGTATTGAAGTGAAATAAAAATTAATGTAAGGACATGATATAGTACTCTCCGATTTTAGCTACATTTGATAGTAATATTTTGATCCTTTTGTGTTCTCCATTAAAACTCTTGAGCTGGCTGAAATAAAAACTTCCTTTATGGATCTTAATTTCGACAAAAACAGTAATCTCGTCCTAGATGAATGGTTTAAGGGGTAGGCTTGCGATCTAGGGTTGGATGTTCGAATCTTTATTTAAATGTTATTTTTGCTTTATCCTGACCTTTTAGCATAATAATTGTCTATAATCTGTTTTTTTTTTAATTAGAAATAGGATTGGAATATTATAAACACATCTTAGATTATATGTCATCTTATTTTATTTAGAGACTACAAAGAAAGACTAAAATAAACAACATTACAATGATATAACTAATATTAACTTATACTTAATAATTAAAACGTATTACATTTTCGGTTCCTTTTCATACAGCTATGTTGTTTTGAAATCCAAGTAAATAAAAGTCAACACACAAGTAGAAGAAACACGTTTTGTTATTATTAGAATACCTATACCACAGTCTATCTACTGTAAGGTCTACTTTATTTCATGCAGCGTCTAATAAATATTAACAATTGAGATCCCTCGTGTGTAACAGACTCAATACGCTAGATGATAAGCATGCTAGAACTAGTAAATTTAATTTATTGACAACAATAATTATTGAATTCGATAACTTTCGATTAGTAAAATTTGTTCTAGCCTGCTTTTCATTTGAGAAACCGTATTCCAGCCTGCATCACTTCCACGCCTTTTGTCCCATGATCTTAAAACTTCTCTGCGTAAATTGCATTTTGATTGAATTCTTCTGAATTTCAATTCAAAACTATTAAACCCCA
The DNA here is from genome assembly GCA_944547425.1 of Eupithecia centaureata. Classification (NCBI taxonomy): domain Eukaryota; kingdom Metazoa; phylum Arthropoda; class Insecta; order Lepidoptera; family Geometridae; genus Eupithecia; species Eupithecia centaureata. The sequence goes on along the minus strand of OX155684.1, from coordinate 12,681,457 downwards.
CATATTCCCCATTGAATTTAAATCCAGACTTTTAAGATGGCCAAGGAATTGCAGTCATATCATTCTGAGTAGATAGCAGCTATTCTGTTACAATTTTCGAGCGATGAACTGCATCTTGCACAAAATATACGTGCCCTACTGGACAAGCAACGCGCGCTGTTGGTTTATGATAACTTCTTTCAATACTTGTAAGTATTGTTCCCATTCATGCGGCTGTCAATTTCTATGAGTTCTCCTGGGCCCATGGATGACATTCAGCCCCAATAACCTGAAAATAACACTGACTTTTCAAGATTTGTAGGTAGGGGTGCACAGTTATTAAATTAATAATTGACTGGACAGGCAATTTAGTTTGTAGTAAAAGAAAGCTGTTGGATATTTACTAGGTAGGTCATTTAGTCTCAAGTAGGTATAAGAAACAGATTTTGCAACAGAATATGCAACTACTTATCACATCATACCTAGGGTAATTCTGCCACTTGGTCGAACAGTTAGTATATTTTGTGGAAGGAGTCGTTCGGTTGGTTTCCTCCAAAGTATTTTCCGACCGATCCGTGTCAGACCTAAATGTTTTTTCATCAGTGAAAATCACAATATTGTTCTGCCAGTCAAAGTTTTAATATTCTTCTGCGAACCGCAATCTTTCTCTCCGATGGGTTTCAGCTTATTATTGTGTATGTTGGTTGCACTTAGTTTATGATTGCTTGAAGTTCTCCTTTCTTCAAAATTATTTTTGGCGAATACGCGAATGGACGCCATTTTGTTTGTTTACTTTTTGCAAAACAAACGGTGTCTTTCTTCTCTTATTTGCGTAAGCATTAGAAAGAGAAAAAAACAAATGTAATAGACAATACAAACTAGAGATGGGCCGAATATTCACTTTATAATCGTTATTCGGCATATTCGGCAGCTTTACCGAATATTCATATTCGGCAGCTTTACCGAATATTCATATTCGGCCGAATATTCGGCGGAATCACCTAGTGTTCGGCAAAGTGATACTCAAAGTTTTTACTGTTAAGACCCGTGTATTATCATGATTTGAGTGTACAGTGTAATGAAATAAGTGTTTTAGAGTTTAGCTTTCTGATATTGTCGTCACTGAAGCTTCATTTTCAATTAAAGTAGGTTGGTAAATAGATAATAACTTCAATCAATATCTTCACGCCGGATGCAGGGTAGGCAAGGAATCCATAATAACTTAATGCAAAATATAGGTATCTAGCTGTTTTGGGATTAGGCTTCTGTGTTAACTCTTTATAATAATAGACTATTATACAGGCCAGAAAGAAAATAAACAAGATATTTATTTCGGTCAGTCTTTATTGTGTCAGAGAATAGTTGAATTATATCACAACACCTTAGTAGATTATGAACTTAGTTGATTATGACTTGCATTTGTGCGACGGAACGGAATCAATGGACCAAATATTAGGCCGCATATTCGGTACGGTAAAAGTTTTACCGAATATTCGGCCGAATGTTCGTATTCGGTGAAACCCATGTTCGGCCCATCTCTAATACAAACCATAACTTGAAAACGTGTCGAGTAATCGTTACTTTTTTTAGTAAAGTATGATGACGTTTACAATCTCACATTTTACGTTGACTTCGCGTTTGGCGTATTCTCGATGAACTCGATCGTCGAGTTAACGAAATTTTTGCAATGTTTCACACTCAGCATACTGGTCATGCAGTAATTTAAACGGTAATTTAATGTCATAATTATTGCGGTAACAGCCCGGTAGACGATAAGGTAGTGTGGCCCCAGCGTAAAACTCTCTAAACTGGTATCTATAAGCAAACATTTTATCTGTTTACATAGTGTCATTTATTGTTGTCATGGAAACGGAACGTAGGCTTCCTAGATCTTATTTGACATGCAGCAAAAATAGATAGGAATAAATACTTGGACGATGGAAAAACCCTTTGAGAACGGTAGACTATGGTATTATTAGATGATTCTTTAGATAGCACAGAGATGGCGATTCCGTCGCCGCCGTCACACTCACAAGTTCAAGTAAGCGGGCGTACAACATTATCCGTGTTCACTCACACATTGATAAAAATGGCCTAAAATTTTCACGTTATTTCTAATTATACCGAGTGTTTTCATGAATCAAACACAATTTGCCGCAAATAATGACGAATAACAAAGCCAAAAACAGTTATTTATTTGTTAAATTATGTCCACATCGCTCATATTTGGGAAAATACAAACGTATGACAATCGGATCACCTTAAATCTTTAAAACTAAACTACGCAACGGATTTTGATGCTGTTTTTTTTAATAGATAGAGTGGTCCAAGAGGAAGGTTTATGCATATAATAAAACCGTGCGAAGCCGGGGCGGGTCGCTAGTTTTAAGTTAACTTAAGAATTATATTCCATTAACTATTTAGAAATTTAACTTATCTTTCACTAGCGACCCGCCCCGGCTTCGCACGGTTTTATTATACGTATAAACCCTCCTCTTGAATCATTCTATCTATTAAAAAAAACGCATCAAAATCCGTTGCGTAGTTTTAAAGATTTAAGCATTCAAAGGGACATAAGGACATAGGGACATAAGGACAGAGAAAGCGACTTTGTTTTATAGTATGTAGTGTTTAACTATTTAGAATTTTAAGTTATCGTTCATGATCCTGCCTTTGTTAATAGAACGCACACAAAGGAGCGTCCCCACGGCTGCTCGATCTGTGGGAAGTTCTTCCGAGCGACCACCACTCTGAACAGTCACATGCTGATACACACCGACGACAAAAAGTTTGCCTGCACACTCTGTAACATGACCTTCGTCAAACACAAGTATGTAATAATAATAATAATATTTCATCCACCGTTTTGATATATTTTTTACTGTAGATTTATTTTATAATACTTTTGTATTTTCTATAGTAAAAAATGTATTTTATAACGAGTATTAAAATAAAAAAAGTGAAATAATAATATATTTATTCAAAAAACGGGTTAACAAGTAGGCATTAAGACTAAAGTACAATTAAATATTTAAAGTAAAGAAGTACTTGAACTTAACCTTTCAAAGTCAAGGTCCTCGCTCTAACTAAGTTTGCACTTGTGTTTAGAAGGGAGGGCTCATACTTGCGGCCTCTTCATATTAAGAACAGGTATTAATTGTGCTTCTATTTTAAACTATGAGTTTTGTATTTTTTTTAATTATGAGTTTAATAAATATCGTGAACAATTCACACAGCACCACCTAGCCCCAAAGTAAGCTACTCAAAGCTTTTGTTATGGGTACTAGATGACTGATATATTTAATACATTATATAGGTAGATAATTTTTATTATACATAGATAACTAACACCCAGACCAACGGAAAAAAATTCTGTAAATCCTACACAAATTTGTTCAAAGGCGGGAATCGAACCCGCAACCTCCTGCGTCGCAGGCGGACCTTCGCCGACCGCGCCACATCGGTCGTCGTGTATACTTCATTTACAATCCATGTACAAACTTGTTTTCTTCAATATGCCATGTTCTTATAAATAATGACGGTCAATCCATACAGCATCATCTAGCTCTAAGCTAAGCAGAGCATGTGTTAAGGGTAATTTTATTTTAAAAAAATATAGGGGTTGTTCAATAAATTTCTTACATTTACACGCAGGCGAAGCCGCAGGGCGCTGCTAGTTTATAATATAAGTTAGATTTAAAATACAACATTGAATGTTTGTACTGAAACCAGCCGTTAATTTGTTACATTTCATTTCAGCTACCTAAGCGCTCACATGGTCAGCCACATCAAAGACAAGCGCTATCCCTGCCAGTACTGCGGCGTGCGCTTCCACAGATCAGACCATAGAAAACGACACGAGTTCACCGCTCATCTGAAACACACCTCTGTCAGCCCGTCGCTGTTAAAATAACCAAAAAGTTTACAAAAAGAGTGCAAAAAGTTTTGACAAAAAGAGTGCAAAAAGTTTTGACAAAAAGAGTGCAAAAAGTTTTGACAAAAAGAGTGCAAAAAGTTTTGACAAAAAGAGTGCAAAAAGTTTTGACAAAAAGAGTGCAAAAAGTTTTGACAAAAAGAGTGCAAAAAATATACAGGAAACGACACGAGTTCACCGCTCATCTGAAACACCTCTGTCAGCCCATCCTTGTTAAATCGACCAAAAATTTTTTACAAAAAGAATGGCAACAGTTTTACAGGAAACAACACGAGTTCACCGCTCATCTGAAACACACCTCTGTCAGCCCATCACTGTTAAATTAACCAAAAAGTTTTAACAAAAAGAGTGCAAAAAGTTTTACAGGAAACGACACGAGTTGCAACGTTCATCTGAAACACCTCTATCAGCCCATTGCTGTTAAATTAACCAAAAAGTTTACAAAAAGAGTGCAAAAAGTTTTAAAGGAAACGACACGAGTTCACCGCTCATCTGAACAGCCCATCGCTGTTAAATTAACCAAAAAGTTTTAACAAAGAGAATGCAAAAAGTTTTACAGGAAATGACACAAGTTCACCGCACATCTGAAACACACCTCTGTCAGCCCATCGCTGTTAAATTAACCAAAAAGTTTTGACAAAAAGAGTGCAAAAAGTTGTACAGAAGATTTGAACCAGCTGCCTTATTGTCTAACTAGAAATCGATTACCTGTGGTCGACGCAGTCAGAATATATTCGGTATCGTCTAAGGCATAAGGTATTAAACTGGACTGTCAAAAATGAAGTCAATCTCGATTACCAGTTGACACAATAAGCTCCCAGCTTACTTCTAAGCGGAACATTTGCTATCGATGCTTCATTGGCGGAAATTGTTTGGAAACTGAGACTCATGATATTTCTTCCTTTTATCTTACTGATTATGGAAATGTGATGTGGTGATCAGAATTTAGGATTTGAATTCGCCAATATTTTACCTAATTTGGACCGAGGACCAATATTGTTTTAATTCGTAGAAATAATTATAATTGTATGTCTAAGTGTTATTTACTTTCAAATAAAAATTATTATTAATCTTATTTTAATTTTAAAAGAAGTTTATGTACTATGGTATGTAATGTTATTATTTTAAGGGTTTACAAAAAAATAAACACGAAATATTTTGTTATAATACCGTTGTAAATTTATTCATAACAATAGCTTTGGCACTATCTCATAAAACTGCATTATTTTTTAGTAGAGAGAGAAGAAGAGCTATCTTTCTCACAATAGCATTCACCATCCGGAGCTACGACCGGGCTAACCTGTTCTTGCATCACGCAAACTCCCCCTTCTAACAAAACCGGGCAAGTCCCTTCTTCCGTCAACCGCGGGGAATTACCCGGTGTGTAGATATTCAAGGTGTTAGCTATAGCGTCGAGTTTGTCTCCGTAATGCGGGTACTCCTTGGCGAGACACTCTACGATGTATCGCAGGCGACTGTTGAGCGCGCGCGCTTGGCAGTATTCGTCCACGACGCTTGCTTTCGGCTTCTTGACGCGAACGCTTCGACGTTTGACAGCTGTCACTAATTCGCTGCCTAGACGCTGGCTGCGAACCACTCTTTCTAAAAGCTGGAAATGAAAATAATTTAAATATTAAATAAATAAATTATACTTGACTATCCGCACAGCACCATTTAGCCCCAAAGTAAGCTACTCAAAGCTGGTTGGGTACTAGATTCAAAATGGGTACTAGATAACAATATATTTAATACATTATACAAATAATAGATATTATATATATATAAATAGATGATATTATTTATTAAATATACATATTAAACACCCAGACTAACGGAACAAATTTCTGCAGATCGTACACAAATTTGTTCCGAGGCGGAAATCGAACCCGCAACCTCCTGCGTCGAAGGCGGTCCTTCGCCCACCGCGCCACATCGGTCGTCATCGACCATCATCGAGTTATTTGGAAAATGCATTTAATTTTATTAACAACGAAAATTTCAATGAAGGAATAGAAAAAAATTAAACTATGAAGGTAGCCCTTGAATTGGTCTCATTAGCTTTCGTTCCACTTCCGATAATTTTATGAATCTCTGATTAAACGACATTATTAGTTTTATTTTATTAAATTCCAATTTTATGTTATTAAATTCCATAACTTCTGTTTAGAGGCTATATCGGTCTAAACCTGTGGTCTATATTATCTCTGACTAGTGGATCAACGTAGGGCCTTCTCAAGATGATGGTTCAGGGCTCTGTTTATCGCCAATTCGCGGTCCAACCTGGCTTGCTGCCCTACCACTGGCAGGTGAACGAATCCCGTGTGCAGATGCTAGCGGAACAACGATGATAACTCACCCACTGCTTCTGCTTGTCAGTCTCGATACACTCGCGGATTAGCGACGCCACCTGCTCCTCAAGCTGTCCGTTCAGGGCGCTGGTCTCCTCCACCTCGCGGTCCAACCTGGCTTGCTCCTCTTGCAGGTCTTTCAGTCTTTCCTCTGCTTCGGACAGGTCCTTTGATACCAGATTAATTTAAGTATTATTATGACATGCTGTTAATTATTTTGCACACCAATGAGCTGCTTAGTTCCCACTGTTCAGTTATTATGTTTCTGTTGCCTTAGTCTCTCCGTGTATTTTTAGTAGTTAGGTAGGCACATCACAACTTTTTATAGTGAATAATATTTATTCGATGATTATTTTTTATAAGTGTGATTCCATATAAATACGATAAAAATCTGTCCAGTAGTGTTTGAGTTATCAGTAGGTACCTATCACACTACTCGTAATATTATAAATGCCAATATTTGGATGGATGTAATATTATAAATGCGAAGTTTCCTCTTCACGTCAAAACTTCTGAACGGATCAGACTGAAATTTTGAATAGTCGTAGGTACGTAGTAGGTACCTAATTTCTAGCCTGGACTAAAACATGGGCAAAATTTTATCAATTTTCAATCGGGTGAAGCCGCGGCGCGCAGGTAGTCTCCAAGTCTTCTCAGTAAAATGAATGGAAAATCGCCGTAATCTCAACAGGCAATTTATTGTAATTGACATTCTATCGCCGATCGCATATTTCTGCCAAATTTTATAGTCAAAAAAGTTCCTGGACTCCGAAAGTTTCTAAAGGGAGAAAAAATTAAGTTCCTTTCTAAACCTTAGTAACCCTGGCAAGATCAGACTTGGCCAGCCGCAGCTTGTGGCGGTAGGAAGACTGCGAGGTAGAGATGTGTGCTCCATGCATTTTCTCAACGGCCGCGTTGGATCTGCTTTTCTCCATGGCAGTGCCGCGTCGCGTCACGTATTGTGCCAGGTCTTCTGACAGCTTCTCGCCGGTGCGCCGGAGTTGCTCGCTGCGAACCTGAATATTTATTTAAGGAAAACTTGAGGCCTAAACTAAATTCAATGATATAGGAAAGTATACATTATATAGTGCCTGGTTTACACTTTGTAAGAACCAAGTGCAAGTAACGTTTCCCGATAAACTGAAAATAATTGTTCATGGAACGTTTTGAACTAAAGCGCAGCGCGTCTTTAGTTTCACGATTTGAAGGCACGCGGCGGCGCTGCGTCTAGACATTGCGCTTACAAGACGCAGTCTAGTTGTCACTGGTACTTGATACTTAACAAAGTGTAAACCAGGTATAAGAAAGCCAATTCAATGTTTTTACAGATAGTAAAAGAAAGTAGTGAAGATAATAAATGGTGGACAAACAAAGTACATAGGTAGGTAGGTACCTACTTGTTAAGTCAAGAAAGATATGAAACATTTGTTATAACGCTTGAAGATACTTTGAGAAGTATTGAACAAATCAATTCCCTAGTTTGATAGGACTCTTTATTATACACCACAACAAGACAAAAATAGTACCTATAGAAGGGTATGGCTACTACTAATGCTATGGTACTTATTAACGGAGGCGTAGGTATGTCCAGTGGTGGATTAATGATGAGTAAGACAATGGTGACTATGATGATGATGAGACATAAGAATTCAGAGGCTCAGTAGAACTCTCAGTAGAGCACTGTCAAATATACCTACCTACTATTGTATTTCGAAACCCCGCAAAATTGGCCTAGCCAGTACGGGGGTCATTGTTTATCATTTCGTCATCACACAAGTCATACACATATTTTAAGGTAAGCATGTGTTTATATTCAAGGTATAATATTATTAATATAAGCTTACCAGACCTATCAATTAACAGGAATAACACACTGATGTGAGGATGACTAACAAGTCAAGTTTACCTCCATTCTGTGAATTTCAGTTCGCATTTGTCCGATTTCGCCTGCCGATGACTTCGCTTGTTTCATGTTCTTTTTTAATTCAACGGCTAATATACCCTGAAAAAACAAAGTAGATAGGTACATACTTATACTGTATGTACAAAACCCATAAATAACAGTTCTATTAGCGATAGTTCTGTCAAATATACCTTTCGCTGCCAAATGAGTGCTTCCCTTTGAATCCGATCGAGTTCTTGGGTTAAGTTAATCTTTTCCTTATCCAAATTTTCAATTTCCTCTTCAAGATCTAATATTTCTGTTTCGGCTCCCTGTAATTAACATGGTAAAGGTCAATCCATATTCTGCACATCAGTCACACAGTCCCAAACTCTGCTATTATCCGATTCCATCATGAATTCACCAACTAAAAAGTTTTATGAAAACTCAATTTCCTCTCAATTTTTTTAATAGGTACTTTTTAAAAAACTCACATCCTTTTTCATACTCTCATTATTATGGGGAACTTAAATACTACTCACTGGTCATCTCGACCGTCGAGGAGGTGATTTAAGTTGAGTTTGAAAGATGGCCTACACCGGTCAATAAAGGCTAGGAAGAAAGTTATGTAAACAACCTAGAAAGTTTAAAAACAGCATAACAATAAGTACCTCGTAGCAGGTACAGACACATATAGGTAAGTACATGTTTACATATGTCTATAGAGCTTAAAAACAAACCTTTAAGTTTGCAGAGAACATATGCGTCAGCGACATATTAGCTCTCTTCGAACTATCGTTCTTTTCCAGCGAATCCTTCCTAGTTCTCTCCAGTACTTCTAATTTCGCTCTCAACTCTCGCAATGACCGGTCTACGCAAATTTTCTCCTGTGCCACAGACTCACAGTCAGCTTGTATGCGCATCGTCTTCTGATCACAGATTTGAATCTCTGGAAAAATATAAGTTTACCTACTCTACAAAAGACACAGGCAGAAACTAAAGCTGAAGGAAGAAGATAAACCTCGTGACTGAGCGTTGAGATGATGCGTGAGTTATGTGGTCCAGACAAGCAGATATATCACAGCGAATAAACGAGGAATTTTGATTATTTATTTCCGCTGTTTTAATACCTCTTTCTTAACAGTTTGTTCCAACAGACGAATAAACGGTAGTGGATAATGGTTCGAGTACCTACTGTCTACCATGCGTGTTACACTAAGTATAGTTTTAGAGAACCCTTGTCTATAAACCTAACATAGTATTTAAGATACCTACTACTAACCAAAGTATTTTTCTTTTTATCAATAAATAATATCTATCTATATAGATATCTACTGACGCTTGTTACTAAGGGTGATATCCGACAGCATCTTATCTTCTTATATTTATAGACAGATATATCCTTACGTTTGTTACTCAGGTTGATATCCGACAGCATCTTCTGGTGGTCTCCAGCCATCTTCACCACATGACCTTGCAGCCTCAGCCACTCGTGCTGCATAGCCTCCGTCCGCTCGCGTAGCGTCTTTATCTGGTTCTCCAACTCTTCTATACGACGCTCTTGAGGGGATTTCATCTAGAATATACGTCAAATGATTAAATATAGTGTAGCGTCTTCTGCCTTCTCACTGATAAGATTTAGATTTAATTTAATAAAATATTAGTCATCTATTTTACATACAAGACAGACTAAAACTTGTACCTATTTTAAGAAAAAGGACGAATTTTATATTAGATCTTTATTAGGCAAGTCGTCACGGGCATTTTTTTTTCGTAACTAGGTATATGTGGCATAAAGAAATATAAATTATTATTTTATATATTATTAATTATTTTCATTTGTAATTAAAATTTAAAATAAATTAAAAATCGTAAGTCCATTATTTCAATGAAACTATTATTTCTAGCTAGTTCTAGTTAGTTTGATCTATTGTACGTTTTTAACAATAAACATAGGTATTTCATACCAATAAAACAATGATTGGTCGATGCCATTTGTTTCTATTGGAGTTTACCTACACATAATTATGCCTGATTTACAGTTTGTTAAGTATCAAGTGTGAGTGATATTATGATTTCCGATAGTTGTTCACGCATGTCATCTTTCACAAAGCGACGTGTTGAGTTTTGCGATTTAAAGGCATGCGGCGCCGCGTCTAGAAATCGAGCTTACAAGACGCAGGTGTCACTTGCACTTTTCACTCGTAGGTACTTGATATTGAACGAAATGTAAATCAGGTATAGGATAACTTACGTTAAAAATTTCCTTCAACACCGTGTGCTTTTTCATTATAATATCCAACTCCCTCTGCTTCCTCATAATTATCAGTACTTGATCGTCATATTCGTCTTGGAGCGCCTGAATTTCTTTCTCGCGTGCTCGAACTTTCTGTTCCGTATTGTCGATAATAATGGTGTTTTTCATTTGCCGACTTTTGTTCATTTCAATATCTAGCATCAATTTTGCGTGTGAGTTTTCCATCCCCATTAGAGTTATTTCCTATAACCGTAAAAGATTTGGTTACAAATGTGAAAATCAGACAAGAAATTAACAAGAAAATTAAAAAAAGCAGCATTAGCTGCAATTTGCTCGGTAGTTAAATACATTTAAAAAAAGAAAATGATTATTATTCTAAGATATTAATATTACAGCATCAAACCACGTGCGTTGGTGGCAATGACAGTGTTAAAGTAAGTACCTACCTATAATATTAACCTATGTAGAGTTGCAAACCTGTTTTCTGGATAACTCCCTCATTTTCTTGATGCCGTTGGCCATCGCCTGGACAGATTTGTCATTCAGCAAGCAGTCCTGTAGATTTTGCAGGATCTCGTTTTCCATTTTAATTTTCTTCTCCGTTTTCAGATCAATATCTTTTTCGGTGCTTTTGAGAAAGTTCCTCATAGCTTGGTTTTCCTGGGAATGGGAGACAATTTATTTTACCTAAAACTGGACTGGTTTAATCTTAAGGTAGGTACATGATGCAGGGTGTAAAAAGACTACTAAGTATCGAAAGATTAAGAAATTATTTAAAGCATGATTTTAAGTATGGTTCGAAAAAAAAACCTTTTTTCGCACTATGAAAAAATATCTACTCGAATAGGTAAATCATTTATAAAAGCAAAAGTAAATAAATTATAAAACACAGTATCAAAATGAATGACCGACCATATTGTCACACAACTGATTAAGGTCGCGCTAAAACCGTGTATGTAACTTACGTGTACAGTGTATTGTATATGCTACGAGTAGCAAACTAATTTAACATCTCTTAGCATTTTTATCTTCAGCTAGAATTTATTTTTGACCTCGGATAAATCGATAAATTTACTTCTAAGGGGTTTAAATAGGGTGGTAAAGTTTGTATCTAAAATTTCTTGGTTCGATTCACTCAAAACACGGTATAAATAAAGTATGAAATAAATAATTAACCACGTATTTTTTATTTTTACAAAATAACCCCTAGGGGATGTATAATAAGATTTCTAAAATTTGTATGGAAAAAAACACTGGTTCGCGGGTGAAGCCCCGGTGCGCATCTAATATAATTTAAAATTTGTTAAGTTAATTTGGTAAACCTAGGATCATACACTAGGTAACTTACCATTTGTGTCATCTGTATGTCCCTTTCAGTCATCTCTACAGACTCGGTGCACTGAACTATTTGACTTTCCAGTGCTATGCGCCTCGCGTCTTCATCATCGACTGTGTCAATTACATCATTATAAATTAATAATAATAATATATAAATAAAGCACTAAGCTAAGCAGAGCTTGTGTTATGTATTTATGCTATATGACTGATATACTTAATACATACATAGATAGTTTTTATTTTTTATACATAGAAAACACCCAGAACAAATATTTGCAGATCGTACAAATATTTTTCCAAGGCGGGAATCGAACCCGCAAACTCAAATTTAATTTTTTTGAAAAAAAACTACGTAGGAGCTTTGATAAATACTATTTAAATACAAATAACACAAAAATTTGGTGGAAATATGCTCGACTTACAAATAATTTTGATATTCAGTTTGTATGGGGAGTTCATCATACGCCGGCCCCTTAAGGATTACTCCAAAACTACTGGTTAGATCTTAAATAAAACCAAACGAGAAACACTGCTTTCAAATAAAAAAGTCATCCAAATCTAATAGAAAAAAAGTTATGGCATAACTGAAAGAGTCATCTTTAGTTTTTGAAATCGGACACATTAATATTATATTGTCGGTAATGCGAAAGTTTGCCAGGATGGATGTTTGATTCCCCTTCAAGCCAAAACTTTAGAACAGGATTGGGCTGAAATTTTGAATAGACGATTGGATAACTATGTCTTAGTTAGATTCAGAAAGTAGTAGAAAGCCTACTTTTCATAAAATTTCACGAGTGTGAAACCGCGAGTGCCATTCCTTATTATTGTGTGAAATTTGAAAGCAGTTGTTATTTTTTTTATTCGACTTACATAGTTTAGTGGCCGCTTCGATTTCCAAATTGATCTTGTCTTTATTCATCTCCAGTTCTTGCCCCTTCTTCATCTCCTCGGCTACTAGCTTCTTCGTGATGTCTAGGTTGATTATCAGAGTCCGGTAGTTTTCTTGAAGCGTTCTAGGGATATAATACTCATTAGCTAGGTACCTTATTCCTTCGTCTGTTAAACGGACACAAGGTGTCCGATTACAAAATGCATCTGTGAAGCGGACATTTCCAGTCCGATTTTGGACATGTATGTATTCTTTATTCACAGTTGTGTGTCTAAACCTATTCCTTTTCTGCTCTAACTTGCACAAAGCCTATGCTTGGTGCCCCTATGGGCAAGAAAAAAAATGGCAAACTACCACATGTTCACTCTTTAAACTCCAACACCGGTCAGTCCTCGAAAGCACAGTTTCATTTCGGAACTTTGTTCGGACTAGTAAGAGACATACACCAAACACATGCATACATACCTACTAAGTTATGATATTATATTTCAATTTATTATATCAATATACTACATAAGTATATCAATAAGAGAGGCCTATGTCCAGCTGTGAAATAGGCTGATGATGATGATAATAATGATGACTACATATATCTATACTTATCTACTAATATCAAGGAGGAATCATTTGAATTTTTGTATATATTGAACGACTAGATAACATTCCGATTACTAGAGTACATCCATAATCGAAACATTTATTTCTCTTTCTAGATACGATTTATAATCAAGACAGAATTCATAATCACGGCAGCATAATTTCATCATTTTGAATTTTTAATCAGCACAGCATTTCTCTTACTAATTTGGATTTTTAATCAAGACAGCATTAATCAGGAGTCGAACAAGAAGGTTGTACGTACTTGTAATCTTCCCTCATAGAATCGTAGACATTGTCTCGCTGCTTTATATTGACGATGACAGCGTTCCACAGGCTGACTAGACGTCGCTTGTCCAGGTCCAAATCTTCGAGCTCAGCCGCGTATGCAGTCACCTCAATCATGAAACACAATTAGATACAATCCCTAGCGATACATTAATCATAAAACACATTTAGAAACATTATTAGCGATACCTGAATCATAAAACACATTTAGATAAATTCCCTAGTGATACCTGAATCATAAAACACATTTAGATACATTCTCTAGTAATACCTGAATCATAAAATACATTTAGATACATTCCCGAGTGATACCTGAATCATAAAACACATTTAGATACATTCCCTAGTGATACTTGAATCATAAAACACATTTAGATACATTCCCTAGTGATACCTGAATCATAAAACACATTTAGATACATTCTCTAGCGATACCTGAATAATAAAACACATTTAGATACATTCCCTAGCGATATCTGAATCATAAAATACATTTTCATTACTCATACTCGGAAAGAAGGTCTGAACATGCCTGAAGAGCGGGTTGAAAGTGATACTTTTCCGCCCTAGGGAGAACCGTTTTCAACTGACAGCTATGACGTTACTATTGAACCATGATATCATCATCATCATCATCATCAACCTATATTAGTCCACTGCTGGACATAGGCCTCCCCCAATGAGCGCCATAGCGCCCTGTCTTCAGCTTGACGCAAGCAGTCTTTCGCAGATCGTCATCCCACCTGGCCGGAGGGCGTCCTACACTACGTTTACCGAGTCGCGGTCTCCACTCAAGAACACGTTTACCCCAACGGGTGTCGGTTCTTCGCGAGATATGGCCGGCCCATTGCCACTTCAGCTTGCTAATTCTTTGAGCTATGTCGATAACTTTGGTTCTCTGTCGGATGTATTCGTTACGAATTCTATCCTTCAGAGACTCCGAGCATAGCTCTTTCCATAGCTCGCTGGGCGACCATGATAGTGGCAGAATAAATGCTGAAGCTAAAAAAAATGCGCCTTAGCGACAATTCACTGAATTCAAAAAATACGAAAGACAAGGCAGTATGGATTTATGGCTTTCGTATGTCCTAGATGGACTAATATATAAAAAAAATTAGCGGCTATTTGATTAATTTGTATTCTCATGTTTTTAATTTATATTTCCTTGTATTCGTAATGAAAAGCACAGTGTTTACCTCGGGTGAAAGTAACTTATGTAGTCCCTCGAATTATAAACCCCGTCTCGGGACTAAATAAGTTACTTTCAACCCTTGGGTAACAATGTACTATAGATACATTCCCTCGTGATACCTGAATCATAAAACATATTTAGATATATTCCATAGCGATACCTGAGTCATAAAACACATTTGGATACATTTCCTAGCGATATCCCATAAAGTTCACAAGTTTTTAACATCTAAAGTTTCCTTGAGGTATTTTTTAAGTTTTATGGCATTGATATGGATCATTTGAGCTCATTAAGATTGTCCACTACAACCGTTTGCAGTTAGCTCAATTGTTTCAAGTGTAGGTCAAAACAAGTTTAAATTGTTTTCTTATTCTTGACTAGCGACCCGCCCCGGCTTCGCACGGTTTTATTTTATACGTATAAACCTTCCTCTTGAATCACTCTATCTATTAAAAAAAACCGCTTCAAAATCCGTTGCGTAGTTTTAAAGATTTAAGCGTACAAAGGGACATAGGGACAGAGAAAGCGACTTTCTTTTATGCTATGTAGTGATAATGTACTTACTCTATCATTGACGTTTTCCATCTCCACGTTTTTGATCTCCAATTGTTTCTTGAATAGCTCTATTTTGGATTCCAGCTTCCAAACTTCTTGGCCAACAGCGAACAGTATCATGTCCTGAAGGAGTTACGAAAAATAAGTTAATTTAACAAAAATAGAAAGTCTTAGGTACTATTTTTGTAGACATCCTACATAATTATTAAGTAACAAAGAAATTATTATTCACCCCAACGTAAACGGCCTTTGACAAAAACTAAAAATCGACTTCAAATTAAGGGTAACTGTAAAAAGACTGGTCCAGATTAAATTTATGAGACCATACGAGAAGCATCAGCTTTCAAATTAAAACTAGATCCATTAAAATCTGTTCACTCAGAAAAAGTGAACAACACAAATAACAGTAGACTTGAGAACCTCCTCCATTTTTCGAAGTCGGATGAAAAAGAAGATCAAAATCAAAAAACAAAAACGCAAAACAATAATACCCCCATTTACTCATAGGCAAGCTCCTATCCTAAACGCATAAAGGTACGTGAGGGCGGGGAGAGTCAACGACCGTCTACAAACGACTCGCGCCAGAAAGGCTAGAAGGTGGGTCCTTCAATTATTAAAAATGCGAAAGTTTGTACGAATGAATGAACGGATTGGGCTGAATTTTGGAATAGCTAGCCCTGGCATAACACATAGTATACTCCCATTTTTCATCCCATAAGTCAGTTCCCATGGGATAAAAATAGTCTTGAGACCAGTGTGACCAGATTATTTTTTGCGAAAATACCGAGGCACCTCCAGAAAATACGGAAATATACTGACCTATGCAGGGCAAATATACCTATAAAAATACTGATTTTCCTAACATATTTATTGTAATAATCGTCATCAATCTTCGCTATAAATGTTATTATTAGACAAATTTATTTGTTACTGAAAACATTTATCAATTTTAATGCCCAATGGTTTCAATTGTAAATACTAGTTGTAATTTTTCTATTCCTTTGCTTGTAATTTTCGTTGTTAATAATCAATTTTAATTCTTCGAAATGAATGCGATATTGTTATATCTATTAAAATTGATAAATGTTTTCAGTCACAAATAAATTTGTCTTTTTTTTCAATTCTTCGAAATGAATGCGATATAGTTATATCTATTAAAATTGATAAATGTTTTCAGTAACAAATAAATTTGTCTAATAATTTCATGAGATTGAAATGACAAAAGTTAACGAAAAAAATTACAAAATTCCCAGTATTTTTTTATGAAGCTGTAAAAAAATTTCTTTCACAGGTGTTTTCTCTTCCGTCTGTCCAAAATAATAAAACATCTTACTCCGACTACTGTGATCAGTGTCATCTAGTGAAAAATAGTTTTAAAAAAAATAGGTATCAATTTTAATTTTTATACAGTTTTAACATCCATAACGACCTCTGTGGCGCGACGGGCGAAGGTCCGCTTGCGAAGCAGGTGCTTGAGGGTTTGATTCCCACCTCGGGACTTAATGTGCCTACGATATACAGATATTTGTTCAGGTTGTTCTGGATGTTGTCTATGTATAATAAAAAATATCTATCCATGTAGTGTATTATATTAATTATATCAGTTATCTATTATCTAGTACCCATAACACAAGCTCTGCTTAGCTTGGGGCTAGATAATAATGTGTGAATAGTTCAATATTATTTATTTATGTATGTGTAGGAAATATCGAATTCAATGTTATCAATGTCAAAACATCGATGTTTTCTAACTACTAACATATCGATGTTAATTCACCATTGATGAATGTCGATCATCTCTAAGGTAGACTGAATCCGGGGTTTGTTTAGATAGTTGATGTTCACGGGATTCCCCGAACATTGATTCGCGAAGACCAACGTTCGCGAGGATCATTGCTTATGGTGCTACCAACTTCATTACCAAAATATACCCAAAAATACCGACTTCCGGCAATATACCTACAAAAATACTCATATTCAAAATAATCGACAAAATATACTGAAAAAGTATTAAAATACTGAATCTGGTCACACTGCTTGAGACGTTTCCATAGGAACAACGAATGCTAAGCCGCGTGCAGATCTAGTCCACTATAAGATTAGAATTTCTCATCGGCCCAGGGCCCGAATTCCACTAAATAAATCGCTTCACCATTTAAATAGTATCGTGTCAAAATGTCATTGTTAAACTCTTTTTGGTACCTATCTTACTATCACAAACTTTTTGAGGTTCATTCATAGCTGTGACGATTACCTATATAGCTACCAATTTGACATTATAATTATGAAAGTCTCTTCGGGGGCAAAAAATAATAGAATACCAAATGCAAAACCGTCATCTGAATCATCTTGATTGGATGGTATTATTGAGACCTTTGTTTAGAAATTAGTGGAATTCGGCCCCAGTTATATCGTACTGACCAGTTCCCGTTTCTCCTCCGCCAGCGCCCGTTTCTCCGCTCGCATCTTCTCGTTCATTCGCTGACTGACAGTGAGGTCAGACTCCGTCTCTTCCTGCCATTTCTCCAGCTGCCTGACCAGGGTGGACAGGGCTTCCACCTCTTCGGTTGCTTCGCGTTCTGTTGGATTTTATATTTTTGATGAACTAAATTAAATAAAGCTAGGTAATCATTTTCAATTTCATTTATTATCTTACTGCGAAATAAGGAGTGAGGACGCAAAGCTTGGAGAAGACTTTTACTGTTGTAAGATGTAAAAGCTTCCTCTATGTGTTTATCGACTCCAGCTTATCTCAGACCTTCCACATGTCAGTGACCTCTATGGTCCTGGACTCTACTACTACTCTCTCGAAAGTTGGCTGGGCGAGGGTTATGCTGTTGCATTCCTCTATCAACTACTTCTGAGAGGATTCCTCTGAGTCCGCATGTTCTTATCGCTGGCCTCTTTAGCCCTGGCCTATGCAGCTTGTGCTAGTGTTTTCCTACTCCTCTATCAGGACTCTCAGAGTGTTGTTGCAGTGGTGGCTTCTACATGATAATGTAGTGCTTACCGGCTTGTTGATCTGACTCCAGTTTCCCCTTGGTCCGCTTGCACTTTTCACTGGCCTCTTTAGCCCTAGCCTCTGCAGCTTCCCTCTCGGCAGTTCGCTCAGCGAGGGTGTTTTCGTACTCCTCTATCAGAACCCTCTGGGCGTTGGTATCGTGGTCGCTGTTGTAAATCGCTTCGAGGTCTTGATCGTAACCTTGTTTGCTGAGTTTGATTTCGTCGCGCTGAATTAAAAAAGATTATTTATTTTAATTGTTTCATTGCTTTTATGTTGGCTATTAGGTAGGTTCTATTATTTTAAGAGGGTTAAACTGTAACATCCTACGTTTTATCCAGATACTCTAGGTACAATTATTACAATGTTCAATCCGTGCGCGGAGCAAGACCGGTTATGATCTAGTAGTTGGTGAATATTATAAGTTATAACAATATTAATGGAAATCATTTAAATTATATTACCAGGTTTCGAATCTGCTCCTCTGCGATAGCGTTCTCTTTCTCCAGGAACTGCCTCAGGGTTTCCTGGAACTTCTGCATCAGAGGGTGAGTGGACTCCAGCACCGCCGGTAAGGTGCCGATTTCGCGATTGCTGCGCCATCTGGTTCAAGAGATGAGATTTAACTGTATCTAAATCAATAAATAAGCACGTACGACCATGTCAGCCATAAAGTAAGGTATCAGAGGCTCAGTGTTAAGGCTCAGCAAGCGTCCACAAGCTCAAGCAAGCCAAGTCAAACGCCCTCTGCACACGCTTGTACCTGTGGACGCTTCCCGAGGTTTGGCAAGCATGTAAATGTGGCTATGAACTTACTCATCAAACACTTCTCTCCCCGCCTTGTAACAGCGGCAAGGGGAACAGCCGCAGCAGTGGCGGACGCCGTCGTCTTCGCTCGTGCGGTCAGAGGTAGGCAGCTCGAAGCCCTCCAAGCAAGTACATAATGAAGCACCTCCAACAAGGTTATAAACTTACTCATCAAACACCTCTCACCCCGCCTTGTAACAGCGGCAAGGGGAACAGCCGCAGCAGTGGCGGACGCCGTCGTCTTCGCTCGTGCGGTCAGAGGTAGGCAGCTCGAAGCCCTCCAAGCAAGTACATAATGAAGCACCTCCAACAAGGTTATAAACTTACTCATCAAACACCTCTCTCCCCGCCTTGTAACAGCGGCAAGGGGAACAGCCGCAGCAGTGGCGGACGCCGTCGTCTTCGCTCGTGCGGTCAGTGGTCGGCAGATCGAGGCCCTCCAAGCAAACATAGCAACAGAATGAAGCACCTCCAACAAAGTTATACACTTACTCATCAAACACCTCTCTCCCCGCCTTGTTACAGCGGCAAGGAGAACAGCCGCAGCAGTGGCAGACGCCGTCGGCGTCGCCCGTGCGGTCAGTGGTCGGCAGATCGAGGCCCTCCAAGCAAGTACATAATGAAGCACCTCCAACAAGGTTATAAACTTACTCATCAAACACCTCTCTCCCCGCCTTGTTACAGCGGCAAGGGGAACAGCCGCAGCAGTGGCAGACGCCGTCGGCGTCGCCCGTGCGGTCAGTGGTCGGCAGATCGAGGCCCTCCAAGCAAACATAGCAACAGAATGTCGCACCTCCAACCAAGTTATAAACTTACTCATCAAACACCTCTCTCCCCGCCTTGTTACATCGGCAAGGAGAACAGCCGCAGCAGTGGCAGACGCCGTCGGCGTCGCCCGTGCGGTCGGAGGTCGGCAGCTCGAGGCCCTCCAAGCAAACGCATTCGCCTTCCTGACAAACACACAAACTTTATGATGATGAAGGCTTTCAAATCAAGATGATACCGATGTTGCTCAACAAAATGAAACTGTGCTGTGCACCCCAATGAAAAAAATTGACTGGTTTAAGTGCTTATTTTGTAAGCCTAAGGCTGCCTGTCCATTGACGCGGAGAGAGGCAGCGGAGCGGAGAAACGAGGAAATATTAACCAATAGGATTGCCATGAAATCTCCGCTCCGGTTTTTCATGCAATCCTATTGGTTAATATTTCCTCGTTTCTCCGCTCCGCCAGCTCACTCCGCTGCAATGGACAGCACCCTAAAGATATAAATTTATTGATTTCTGATGATTTTACCTCGGCCATGCCCAAAACTTTTTGTTTGAACTCGTGCAGAATTCTGATCATCATCATCATCAACTTATATTAGTCCACAGCTGGACATAGGCCTCCCCCAATGAGCGCCAGAATTCTGATACGACTGCCCAAAATAAACGCAATGTAACGAAAATTAAAACACAAGGCAGGTATACTTTAAAACCCGATAAATAGTCGTACCATGTTAACAAAACGCGAATGTATAAAATGTTATACATTTACTGCGGCTTCATCGTTCTCTTTAGACTATGAATAGGATACGCACCCTTGCAGGAACATACTGTGCGTTCTTCCACATGAGGCAGGTCTCATCATGGACCACGATGCCCAGCTCGTTCCTGGGGCACTGGCAATGATGGGATACCAGGGAGTCAGTGGTGGAAGCCGTGGTGGTACAAAGGCAGGAACGGTCGGTCATCTTGATGTCGAACCCAAGCTTGTTATATCGAAATAGGTTACCAAATCAGTCCAGTAAAAACACACAAATTATAAAAGACAAAAGCAACGAAAGGGATACTTCGGAGTTTGGGAGTGACGGGTGGAAAATGTTGGTACTGTGTGACATGTTATATCAATCGTGACGTTTTCTGTTAGAAACTGTGGTGGTTTGCTAAATAACGAGTTTATTTTCTCCTTGGTGATCTGTTCAAGCCGTTCGCTCCGAACTGAGATCTCTCGATAGGTGGGCTAGAGATGCGGTAATAGTACATTGTTACCCAAGGGTTGAAAGTAACTTATTTAGCCCCGAGACGGGGTTTAGCGCCCGAGTGTAGCGAGGGCGCCAATAGTTCGAGGGACTAATAGCCATACTGCCTTGTCTTTCGTATTTTTTGAATTCAGTGAATAGTCGCAAAGGTAATTTTTTTTTTAGCTTCAGCATTTGTTCTTCCACTATCATGGTTCAATAGTAACGTTCTAGCTGTCAGTTGAAAACGATTCTCCCTAGGGCTGAAAAGTATCACTTTCAACCCGCTCTTCAGGCATGTTTAGACCTACTTTCCGAGTATGAGTAATGAAAAAAAATATTATATTGGTTGACGACCTCTGTTGCACAGCGGGTAGCGTCCGCCTACGACGCTGAACGCTGCGCTGAGGAGGTTCCATTCCCACCTCGGGACAAATGTTTCTATGATCTGCAGATATTTTTTCAGAGTGTTCTGGTTGTTACCTAGGTATAAAAATATTTATCTGTAGGATATTGTATTAAGTATATCAGTTATTTAGTACCCATACATAACACAAGCTCTGCTTACAATACAATACTTACAATACGACAATGTTTTATACAATACAAAAAAATATAAAAATACCTAATTCACCAGAAACAGAAGATAATATAAAATGATATAGACATACGACAAGTACAATGAGCGGTCTTATCGCTTAGAAGCGAACTCTTCCAGGCAACCACATCAATTTATTATTATTCTTTTATTATTAATCTTTTTTTTTTATCTAAAAACATAGATACTTTATTAACAACGAAAATTACAAGCAAGGAATAGAATAATTACAACAAGTATTTACAATTGAAACCATTGAGCTAACTGCAGACGGTAATTAATTATAACGGTATTATTAATCTTATGCTGTAATTTGAAAATATAAGATCTAATTAATATTTAACAGGCATTTTATTGTACATATTATATTAAATTATTTTCATTATATTTTAGTTTAAAACTTACTTTTGCTCGCCCTGTCGGCGTCTTAAAAGATTTACTACAAAGAAGCACGTCTCTATATCTGATCCGAGATCTCACTCTGCTCGATAAACGCGGGTTTTCATAGCAACCTTCTTGATAAATCCATATTTTTTAAATGTACCGCGTTTGGCTAACAACCTCTTTGTTCAAATAGTTACCATGGTAACGTCACCTACGTTACCATGGTAACTATTTGAAAACGTCAACAAACGCGGGATCTCTCGCGTTTCGTAAAGAGATACATTTAAAATAAATATGGTAAGTTATGTAGATTAACATGGATTTAGGACATTCATAAATCCCATATAGGTTCATGCATAGGGTTCATGCTAGAGAGCTTAAGAGAGTAGATTAATTATGGTGCTTAATTGTCTTCTTTCAAGCATCTACCTACACAGAATACCTATAAAAAATGGTGGACAATGCACACAGCATTATTGACAAACAGAGTTTGTGTTATGGGTAACTACCTAAAGATGACTGATATACTTGTTTATTAAACCTAGAAAACACTCAAAACCCATACCCAACTATAATTGCATACTCACACCATGTTAATACTCATGTTTTATGCAAATAAATGATTCTTATTCGTAAACCAGAAGAATATGAATATAAATAATACTGTGTTGTTGGATTTGGACCCACGCATGAAAGGACTGATCAGAGATCATGATAATGAGAGCACATAAAATAAATCTTAATAGAATAGAATAAATAAATAATTCCGGACAGTCCACACAGCATCATCTAGCCCCAAGCTAAGTAGAGCTTGTGTTATGGGTACTAGATGACTGATATACTTAATACAATACATTACATAGATAGATATGTTTATAATGAATAAGATACATATTTAAGTAAATACCATACAAATCCTTAACCTTACTAATTACAAACGTGAAAGTTTGTATGGATGTATATATATTTATGGATGTTTGTTCCTCTTTCAAGAAAAAACTACCTACTGAACGGATTGGGATGAAATTTAGAATAGACGTAGTACTCTCTCTGGAATAACGTAGGCTACTTTTCATCCCATAGATCAGTTCTCATGTGATAGAAATAGCCTTGAAACGTTTCCAAAGAAACAACGTGTGCGAAGCCTCGGGCAGATACTAGTGCAAGATAATGATGATAGAGTTCTAGCAGCTCTCAAAATAAGTACGAAAGCTTGTCTTGAGGTACATGGAACTTTGTTGAAACAGAACTAGACAGTTTTGTATTACTTCCTAAAAGCGGTATTTCAATACACGTTATTCAGGGTCCGGTAGTTAGGGCAATTAGGGAGCAATGCTTGCCGGGTCCGTCCCTTAGGGACCCTAAATCTTGTTACACCACTCTTAGTTAGGGTCCCTGAATATCGTGTAGTGGCCTTTTAAATGGTAACATTCCAGATTCTATCCCGGGCTAAGCCGGCCACAGACAACCGCGGCGGCGCCACCTCCGGCTCAGCCAAGAAGAACTTCCCTGAACTGGCTGACTTCATCATGAAGAGGGACTATGTAGGCGCTCTTACACTACTTGAGGTCAGTGCACGAAACCACCCAAAACTAGCTGAACTAATGCCTGGTTTACACTTTGTTAAGGCGCAACAGCAGCAGCACCTAAAGTGGCGCCCCCATCTATTTAATCATATAATTCCGTTAAACAAAGGAATTTACGAAATTCACACGTACAGTTTGTTAAATCTATCATAAGCTTTTTTAAAATCAAGAATAACTAGGTACTTATTGCATTGTACACAGCAATACTTTTTTTACGTTGTGGAAGGTTTTTTTTTATGGTTCACATCAAAGCAGGCTTGCCAAGTTTTGGGGTTTATCCCCATAAATAGGGAATTTTACACCTGTTGTCGTTACATTTTGTTGCCTTTGGTGGCCACTAAACTCTGTTTTCGTATCTCTTCCTAAAATAGACAAAATGAAACTACTACACATGCATTAAAAAATAGCTTATGATAGGTTTAACCAACTGTACGTGTGAAATTTAAATTCGGAATTATATCATAAAATAAGTGGGGGCGCCACTTTAGGTGCTGTTTTCAATTGTACAAATACACTAGTGTTAATTTATTTCTATTCCTTGATTCGAATATTTTTTATCCCAGTTCATGAAACCCGATAATATATAATTCCCAGTTCATGAAACCCGATAATAACAATAACACAAAATACAAAACGATAATACAAAGGTTGCCTGGAAGAGATCGCTTCAAAGCGATAAGGCCGCCCATTGTACTTGTCTTATGAAATGTCTCTATGTAATGTTCTTGTTCTGGTGTACAATAAAGGATTTTTGTATTGTATTGTATAATTTCCAGTTCATGAAACACGATTAATTTCCAGTTCATGAAACAAGAATAATTTCCAGTTCATGAAACACGAGGGCAACACCGACGTGTGGGTGGACGCGTGGGCGGCTTGGTGCTGGTTCCACCTGGGCGAGTACACCACGTGCCTGGAGCAGTACCTCGCGATACGCGCCCGGCCCGACCTCGACGATAAAGTACAGGACACCATCGCGCTCGATATCGCCGTCTGCTACTTCTATCTAGGTTATTATAACCTATATATATTAATTAATGGTTCACCAACAGTATACATATTCATCCTAAATAATACAGGTGTTCAGAAAGAGTATCGGGTATTTGTTTTCGTGCCTTATTCGAGACGGGTCAACGGAAGGGAGTGGGGAGGGTTTCGTGGCGTCCGCCATTTTATGGAGTTTTAGTCACGATGGAACAGTACTCGGGGAACCATCGCGCATTTTGCGTACGAGAGTATTATCGTACCGATTCAATAGTGACTGCTCAACGTCTATATCGTACAAGCGGCACGAGCCAAGTGACGTTAGCATTAGGAAATGGATCAGGATGTTTGAGAATACAGGTGCGACGATTAAAATTAAAAACTCTGGTCGCCCTCCTTCAGTTCGTGATGAAGAAATAATTGCAGAAGTTGAGGCGTCGGTTCGTCAAAATCCGGCTTTCTTCCGAAGCCAAGCGTTGAACATCAAAAAATCGTCCTTAAGTTAGATTTTGAAGAAAGATTTGCATCTAAAACCCTATAAAATTCAAATGGTTCAAGAATTGAAGGATACGGACTATACTTATCGACTGTTTTTTTTTTTAATTATTATTATTCCCTAATAAAGTCATTTCGCGATTGATGTTACATCAACTGGCCTCCTAGAAGCCCCGAACTTATATACACAAACTTGACTATCATACAAAAAGCGTTGTTTTTCATTCCCTATTCCACTCTTACTAGGAAAATCATGCATTGTGTTTTAATTCAATAGCAGAAACTTTATCGAGCACTAATTAATAAGTTTGTTGGAAATATTATTTTGATCCAAATGGGAATTTGACGGCTAGTACGCACTTAGCGGCTGCCCGCAATCCGGCTGGCCGTCCGGTTGACCGCGGGTTGCGGTTGCACTTGCGGCCAACCGAACGGCCAGCGTGCCAGCGCGCGGCCAAAATCCGTTGCGTAGTTTTAAAGATTTAAGCAGTCAAAGGGACATAAGGATATAGGGACAGGGACAGAAAAAGCGACTTTGTATGTAGTGATACTATACTATGTAGTGATTAACAAATTGAGATCAGTATTACTTAAATCTTATTTAAACTTAAATTTTAATATAACTGACATGGTGTCTGATATTTCTATTACAAAAAACATAACGATCATCTAACAAAGGCTGCTGTTAATACTCCAGGAGCTTTTTTTAAAAAACCATTATCATGAAAAATGTCTAAATCTTTAATTTTAGTATTCATAAAATTATATTGATTAAGTACATAGTCTCACAGTAGGTGCCTTATTCTACCAAGGTAAATTATGCGGGTTAACTGATGGAAAGCGGTTCATAAATTGTAATTTTCTTTGTAAATAAAGTCCGAGTTACAATATTTCCCTCATTATTTCAGGAATGTACACCGAGTCTCAGGAGCTAGTAGAACAAGCACCGAAATGTGCTTTGAGGGTGAGTTCTATCATAATATTTATATTTAAGTTATTTACTATACTATGCTATAACTAGATCTTTGTTCTCATTTTATGTGTGGACGTCATCAAGTGAACCTAATGCTTTCAGAACAGGCTGCTGTTCCACCTGGCTCACAAGCTCGGAGACGAGGACGCTTTGATGGAAGCGCACGCGGAGCTTCGAGATGTCCACGAGGACCAGCTCAGCTTGGCTTCAGTGCATTACCTGAGGGCACATTATCAAGAGGCTATCGATGTCTACAAGAAACTACTTCTGGATCGACGGTGAGTTGGATTTTAAGTAAGTAAATCATTTATTGTCACAAAACAAAACACTCAAACATTGGTCACTGGTAGAGAAAAGTCATATTTAAAACATAGCTTAAATTAGGTGGCTATAAAGAAACGGATAACACATGTACAGACAGCTTCACTAATTGGTATCCCCATCACAGAATATGCAGTAGTGTGTATTCAGTAGCACGCAGGTTCAAATCCTTTAACATAAAAATAATTGATTATAGTTTACAAATTTCTCGATAATTTCGTATTTTGTTTTGTTATAAATTTTATTCAATTACTTAATCAGAAAACTAAGATTTTTTCAACACCTTTCTTAATTTCTATCGGTACGCACGAGTAACTATGCTAAATTTCGAGACATAATCATATGTAACGATGGTGTAGTGGTAGAAGTAGCCGAGTTAATCTGGCTTTTAATCGCAAGACCCGTGTTCGATCCCCTTTATCGATTAGATGTCATTTTTATATTTGCCATTTTTTATTTTTGTTTATTCTTGTGAATAGTGAAGTCATTGTTTATTAGTATCAATATAATGATTGAAAAATAAAACACAATTTTAGGTAGGTAAACACACTTTTTCTATTTCAAAATTTATGACTACATAACAAAACAAAATAAACATAATTAGTAGCATAGATTGTTTGTTTGTCTTAGACATTTTTTATTTTATAATCAAGCTTATTTATAAGTAGTTCCCTATCCTGATAAATAATGTTCCATTTGCGATTTAGTACTCGAGAATACACATGTTTTCATTAGATTTTTGTTTACTTTTCTAATCTAATGAATTAAACAATTTGAATCTCCTGTAAATCGTGGAACATAGTTTAATCAGGTAGGTTTGAAAATATATATGAGGTCAAAGGGTGTTTTTCTATTATTTATTTTTTGTAGGCTGTTTCTCATCTGTGTAACCTCTTGCTCTAAGTTATGCTTGGACCTCAATTCATTCGAATGCCAATTTAAAACCATTTGACCCCACATATTTTCTCAGACTTAGGTCCGGACTTTTAGCTAGCTAGGAATAACAGTAATGTCTTCTTAAAAATAAAATCATTCAGAAACCATTCGCGTACTCGCTGCACAATTATAATGGACAAAATAAATTTATCCCTCTGGATACACGATCAGAAAGTAACATGACTTCCTTCAACACTGTCAAATATTGTTCGCCATTCATATTCCCAGTCATTTCTTCTATTTTCCGGGAACCATAGAAGACCCCAATAACCTAAAAATAACAATTTAATCAATTGGTGTTTGTTTTTAGGTGTGTGGGATAAAATACAAATAATTTATTTGCATTGGTCAAATACTATGTTGTTTGTTTGTTTTGTTTTAAAAAGATAAGAATAAGATGAAATAATCTTTGATAAATGTAATTGGATTCGTTGAGAATTATCACTTACTTTTATAATTTATTCTGTTGTTACACTCCTGTTGTTTTTTCTGCCAATTCTTCTTACATTCACATCCCCCTCGGATTTAAATTTACGACCTCATAAGCGCAGGGTTTGAATATGTAAGATAACAAATCAACATTAAATTATGCAGTTAAAGATAACAAGGTTTTACTAAAAAGATATAAGTAGGAAATTTACCGTTATTCCAAGCTGACGAGCAATCTTCTTATTACTTATTTGCTGTTCGATAATAACCGGGATCTTAGTTCTCACAAAATTACTGATATGCAACATTTCCTTCAATATTCTTCAATTCCACCAAAAACATAAATAAAAACAACCAAGTAAACACTCGAATTGAGAATGGCAGTAACCTTTTCTTCGTTCACCAAGATTGTATTTAGATCTACCCTCATCTTTTTTCTTATCCAGATATCGTAAATAAAATCCGCTGCCGGACATAAATAACACAAAATTTCGACCGTCCGATAACTAGTTCATTAGCTTAGTTGTTTAGTGAAGTGGTTAAATGTCATGCGAGCGATTGGATGCCTGGTTCGAACCCCACTTGATGATACAATTTTTGTTTCTTAGAATTTGAGTAAAATATTAGTAAATCGGTCGGACGACAAATGTAAACTTTAGCTATTTGAGGGGTTACCAATTAGTGATTCTGTCTGTACATGCCAACATTAAAAAAACATTAGGTATTGATATTATGTATATTATATATCTACCCAAAAATGCGTGTGAGTAGCAGTGGCAAATGGGTGATAGCTCAGTAATAATATTGCTCTATGAGCAAACACTGGTTTTCAGCCATCACCTTCAGGGTGACGAGGCAAGACAAATTTTCATCCATCCTTTTGAAGTATTATTGTCAAGACCAAGCGAACGAGAGCGAGTAAAAGCGAAAGAGTGGGATTCGACGGTACGTTCACTCGCTTTCACTGTTGTGTCCACACTAAACGAACGCATGTAACCCCAGCGAAAGACGGCGACGGAGCACGGCCGAATGCGAACGAAGGCTCGCTTGCTTTGGCCATGACGTGACAGTGGATGTTCGCGTACATTTGTTAGCCTTCGCTCATGTTCGCTTGGTCTGGACAAATCATAAGGTACTAAAGACGAGGGTTGTTTAGATCTTCCATCTTTGATCATCAGTGCTTCTCCAACGCAATCCTTTTAAAACTAACTAAAGTTCTCGTTTATGAGCAAGAATAGGTAAGCAAACAATACATTTAACGAGCTTTGTGATATTTTATAATTTGATTGCATTATTTCATAACAACAAAAAACTATTGCGTAGCCTCCCCCATTTCTTACGAATCCCAGGGTCAAAGTGATAATGTTTTTATTACAGATACAAAAGATATGAAAAAGAAAATATGGACTGGATCAAAGTTCTGTCACATACGTCTGGGTACTATCTTACTAATATACGTATATGTGCTGCTCATGTAAATCAATTTTAAGATCAAAACAAGTAGGTAGTTAACTACTTAGTTACATAGAAGGGTCAAATAACTAGCTAGAACAAAAATATTTTACGGTAGAGTTCATTCATTTGTTATTAATAATTAGAAAAAAGCGGACTAATTATTATTCTGCTTGTGTATGTAATATGTTATAGCTGTCATAAGGATAGCCCAAAACCACGACCGGTATGGTGAAATTTGCCAAATAAAAAAAAGAAACATCAAAATCGGTTCACGGTGTCCACACAGTATCATCTAGTTTCATGTCGGTATATTGTTTCCAGGAGTTACATGGCATTAAACGTGTATGTAGCTCTATGCTACTACAAGCTGGATTACTACGACGTGGCGCAGGAGGTGTTGGGAGTCTATCTGACACAGCATCCCACTTCTGCCGTCGCCTGCAACCTCAAGGCTTGCAATCTATTCAAGTAAGTAATCATCATCGCTCTCTTTCGCTTGCTCTGGACAAATCATAAGGTTAAACGGACGAGCGTTGTTTAAACCTTCCATCTTTGATCATAAGGTAATAAGATTACATCACTACATAGTATAAAACAAAGTCGCTTTCTCTGTCCCTATGTCCCATTGTATGCTTAAATCTTTAAAACTACGCAACGGATTTTGATGCGGTTTTTTAATAGATAGAGTGATTCAAGAGGAAGGTATATACGCATAATAAAACCGTTCGAAGCCGGGGCGGTTCGCTAGCGCAACAATACATAAAAATAAAAAATAATTAATACTGCACACAATCCACCCAACATCATCATAAATTTAAAAATGTCTGCTTAGCTTGGACCTAGACGGTGCTGTGTGGATTGTCCAGCATTATTTATTTACTTATTATCATACGCCGCCTGAAAAGTATCACATTCAACCCGCTCTTCAAGCAACTTCAGACCTACTTTCTGAGTATGAGTAATGAAAAAGTGAATTGAAGTTTGTGTAGCTACTCTACATCTCGATTACTCATGATCGCAAATAAAGAACGTTGACTTTGTTGTGTAGGTTGTACAACGGCAAGGCAGCTGAAACTGAGCTGAAGCAGATATCCTCAGAGCAGCACACCTTCGGACAAGACCTCGTGAGACACAACCTGGTCGTCTTCAAGAACGGAGAAGGAGCACTCAAGGTCCGGAGCTGTAGACTTCACCATAAGCTAGCCTTGTTTACTATAAAAGCTAGCTTAAGAAGGCTAGGAACCTCTCTTAAATCTCAGCGGCCGATCCGTATGTATTTGTTGCTGTTTCAAGTCGAATGAATTGGAGCGCGTTATGAGTGAGAAAGGGCGCCTAAACGAGTCAAAGTGATCGTGTCACGAAATACTTTCGTCATTAACGTCAAAATAAAATAGTCTTTACTCTGGATTGGATGAATTCAGAAGTTCGTTTGACTAACGTCAAGCAATCTTGTCAGTAAATTAATGACGTAATCTTAATTTCAAACTACATCAATCCGTAAGGTACCTACTTGGTCTTACAGCCTGTCCAGATAGGGCGCTTTACGCGCGTAAAGCGCTGGACTCTCGACTCGCGCGTGCTACGCGCGAGTCGAAATACTCGGGCGAACAGTGGAGCGCGCGTAAAACGCCGCATCTGGACGCAATATAAATTGAAACGCGCGAGGGCACTCGCGCGTAAAGCGCGCGTAAAGCGCCCTATCTGGACAGGCTGTTAGACATCAATCATCATGTATTTTATTCAGTTACTATCATAACCACGTGGCTTCGTCCGCGTAGTTTTAGCCCCCATTTAACCCCCATTTTAAATATCAAAATCCTGAAATACGTATTCTTTCATTCTTAAAACTTCACTACTAATTGAACAACTCTCATACAAACTTTAACATAGGTATTATCTTATACCTCTTTTCAAGGTAGATCGAAAAATTATGAATTTTTCTACGTGTACCTACTTTTATTTTGTATTTGAAATAATCTAGGTTCATTAAAGTCAGAGTACGCATTAAAAAGTTTCATAACAATGTTTTCATTGCTTTTCACCCGCCTTAGTGCTTTTACTAGAAAAGGAAGCTTTTTTCCAAATTTCAACTTTTTATGTCGCTGCAGCGGTTTCGGCTCTTTTGATGATGAATCAGTCAGTCAGATGGTTTTTATATATAGATAGAATATGACGACCCGTAGAGCTTGGTCGGCTCGGCCCGTTCGGCTGCGTTCGCCCTCTTTCGCGAATTGAAATATTTCCACCAATCGTTCGATGCAATAATTGACTGGGTCTATCAGGTGTCAATCGGTGAACGCTATATTTGATTGAGCCTGTCAGCTGCATGTCGGTGAATGGCTGAGCGGACTGACGATGACGATTCGTCGTCGGTCGGCTCGGCCCGTTCGGGTGAGCTCGCCTTATTTCGGAAATCGTAACATTTTCCACCTCCTCTGCGTCTTACCGCCCCCCTCGCGTGAGCGAGCGGTGGCAAAAACGACAATGATTTTAAAAAAAATTAATATTTTTTCGTTGCTTTGGATTTATTTTGAATTATCGATTGTTTTCTCAAATATTATTGTTTATCCCTAAAGTTAAATATATTTACGATGGGTGCACCGTGACAGATTTTCGAATACAGGTGTTTATCATGCATAAAAAATCCCTTGAAAATGACTCGATTTAGTGTGAAAATATGGCAAATTAGTTTCGCTCTCATTTAATGCTAATTACGTATTTTGAAAATCTAAAACGGTGCACCCGTAGCTTTTTGTTATCCGATTATGTATGCAAAATTTCATTGAAATCGAGCCGGTACTTTCCAAATGAAACGAAAGCAACGTTTGTATGGGGGCTCGGGTGTTCACACCAACCTTAAGTATATGGTTTGACATTATCGTGGTTTGACGAATACATTATAAATGTAACTAAATAAACAATGCTCGTAGAAAACGCTTTTGTAAATAAATAAATAATACAAGAGAATTCACACAGCATTATCTAGCCCCAAGCTATTTTTTAATTTATCAGTTATCTACTGTCAGCTACCCATAATATAAGCTCGGATTAGCTTGGTGCTAGATAATTTTGTGTGGATTAATTATTATTTTTATTAATTATTCTTACATCCATATCACACATAAGACCCAGAATGAAGAGCTTTCATTCACGTAATGCTGGACAATTCACACATCATCATCTACCCCAGTTCTAGCCCCAAGCTGAACTTTAATTGTGGGTAGTTTAGTTTCACCTATCAACAGACTTTACCAGAACTGGTGGACGTGGTGCCAGAAGCGAGGCTGAACCTAGCGGTGTACCGGCTGCGGAACCAGGACCCGCTGGAGGCCAGGAACCTTCTGGAGCCTCTACAGCCGACCTCGCCGCTACACTACATACTGCGGGGCGTAGTCGCCGTGCGCCTTTATAATGAATCCAACGATGTGAGTGATAAGTAAATAAATAAAATAAAAATAAATTAATAAAATAAAAATAAATAAATAAGTTCCGGACAGTCCACACAGCATCGTCTAGCCCCAAGCTAAGCAGAGCTTGTGTTATGGGTACTAGATGACTGATATACTTAATACATTACATTACATAGATAGATATTTTTTATTTTACATAGAAAACACCCAGACCAACGGAACAAATTTCTGCAGATCGTACACAAATTTGTTCCGAGGCGGGAATCGAACCCGCAACTTCCTGCGTCGCAGGCGGACCTTCGCCCACCGCGCCACATCGGTCGTCAAGTATATCTCTATGCACGAACTAGAGTACTAATATACTATGTGTTAGGTCTGTCCTGCATAGCACCAATCATATACGGTGTATTGTGCGTGCATGGTACAATTATTTAATAAAATTCCTTTTTCTATACGAACTATAAATAATTTTATTTATTTAAAAGTAATTGCTTCAACGATGTTATTAATTGAAAATCTGAAAAATCATAAAATCAAAAATTCAAGTTAATTTCTTGCTTGTGTATGTCAAGCAGAAATGGTATGGTAGAAAGATCTTAAATTTTGGATTCATTTTAAAATTTGTAATATCTTGTAAATGAAATGTCCAAATCGAATATTTCAAAAAGTCAACAGTCAGATAATGAAAAATTCTCATAGATACTTAATTATTTGTCTGTAAAAATTAAATCAAAAGGTTGATTGATTGAATCGTAAGTTATTAAGAACTTATTATTTAGTGTGTAACCTTCTTTTAAAAAGGCTTTTTTAAATGTATTTGTTGCTGGCTTTCGCCCAGCTGTGGGATGATGATAAAATGTATACAAGCCCTTCTTTTTCGTTTTGCAACGTATGAATAAAATACTTTTTATTTATCTAGTTGTTATGGCCTTCTTCTAACTGTAAGATGATAAAATGTGTACAAGCTCTTCTTTTTAGTACTGCACCGACATTATTCACCATATTTTCCATCCTGCGTTGCACCACCATAAAATGAACCTCAATGTCTCCCAGGAAGAGCAGATGAAGATAGCCCAGCAGAGCTTCCAGCTGGTGGGCAGCTCTCGGTCAGAGTGCGACACGATCCCCGGCCGGCAGTGCATGGCCTCCTCCTACTTCCTCTCGGGCCACTTCGAGGAGGTGCTGGTCTATCTCAACTCCATCAAGAGCTTCTTCGTCAACGACGATACCTTCAACTTTAACTATGCTCAGGTATAAGGTTCTAGGGAGATAATGTTGATAGAACACGACGTAGAAAGACGATTTTATTTGCGATAGAATAGTGTCTGTTTTTTATATATTTATCAGGAAGGCATTCTAGAGTGAATAGTGTAGTCACAATGCTGCAATGCGGCGAGGGCGTGCTACAATATTGCCACATTAAGAGGTAGGCATGCTACGATCTATCATACAACAGCGGTGGCGTTCTACGGCGTATGCGGTCTACGGCATATGCGCTCTACGCCGTATGCGCTCTACAACGTATGCGCTGTAACGGCGTATGCGCTCTATGCCGTATGCGCTCTATGGCGTATGCGCTCTACGGCGTATGCGCTCTACGGCGTATGCGCTCTACGGCGTATGCGCTCTACGGCGTATGCGCTCTACGGCGTAGGCGCTCTACGGCGGCGTAGGCGCTCTGCATCGCGGAGTATGCGCAGTATGCGCTTACTTCGTGGAGTATGCGCTCTGTGGCGTATGTGTTCTAGCGCATAGGCATACTGCACACTTAGCCTTTAAAGTGTGCATCATGCCGGCTAAGGCGTTTAATCCAGATTCTAGATATACTATCCACGGTATATATATCTAGAATATTGATTAAAGCGTCACAGGATATCTCAGGATATATTTTTTTTCCTGTTCGATTCACTGTGATGTTAAATTCCAAAAAGGCTATAATGACTAGTCTTACTAATCTAGTCTTAAATAACAAGCATTTAAGCAAATTATGTTTCTAAAACTAAACGCAATCGCGCATAAATAATTTTTTCTACAACACAAAATCCAACTATATCTCTTAATTTTTTTTCCCAAAAATATCGTTACATACTTACATAGTTAATGAATGCCCCTGTTTACGACTCTTCCAGGCGAAAGTAGCCACTGGGTTGTACCGTGAGGCCGAAGAGACTCTGCTTAGCATTCAGGACGATAACATCCGCAGCTCATTCACGTACCTGGCTTGTCTGTGCCGGTGCCACATCATGAACAAGGACGCCAGTCTCGCCTGGGAGATATGCGTCAAGGTACACTTCTATCGTTAGAAACTATCGCTTGGACACTTCTATCGTTATAAACTATCGCTTGGACACTTTTTTTGTTATGAACTGACACTTGGATACTTCTTTTGTTTTACTCTCACAAAAGTGTGAGAAACAAAAGAATTGACATTAGACACTCGTTATAAACTCACATTTGGATAATTTAATAATAATTCAAGTGTGAGATAGAAAAGCAACCCACTAAAGAATTGACATTGGACACTTCTTTAGTTTTAAAATCACACTTAGACACTTCTTTCGTTATAAACTCACATTTGGATATAATATTTCTATAAGTGTCGTGCAGAGGCGGGAATCGAACCCGCAACCTTCCGCGTCCTAACCTGACCGGCCGGCTGCGCCACAGTGGTCTTCAAAAAAGTACTAATAGTGCTAATAGGTTGTTTCGCTGCAGAGTGCTGGAACGCCTGACTGCTACGCACTGCTACAGCTGGTAGCTAACGACAGCTACCGGATGGGTCAGTTCTTGGTGGCGGCGAAGGCCTTCCACATGCTGGACAGGTAAAGAAAACAACGTAGCTACAAGCGACAACCAAGCGAGTCGGTCCTATCGACCCCGGTTGCCCCGCCGTCAACCAAGCGAGTCAATCCTATCCACCCCGGTCACCTCGCCGTCAACCAAGCGAGTCAATCCTATCCACCCCGGTCGCTCCGTCGTCAACCAAGCGAGTCAATCCTATCCACCCCGGTCACCTCGCCGTCAACCAAGCGAGTCAATCCTATCCACCCCGGTCACCTCGCCGTCAACCAAGCGAGTCAATCCTATCCACCCCGGTCGCTCCGTCGTCAACCAAGCGAGTCAATCCTATCCACCCCGGTCACCTCGCCGTCAACCATGCGAGTCAATCCTATCCACCCCGGTCGCTCCGTCGTCAACCAAGCGAGTCAATCCTATCCACCCCGGTCGCTCCGTCGTCAACCAAGCGAGTCAATCCTATCCACCCCGGTCACCTCGCCGTCAACCAAGCGAGTCAATCCTATCCACCCCGGTCGCTCCGTCGTCAACCAAGCGAGTCAATCCTATCCACCCCGGTTGCTCCGTCGTCAACCAAGCGAGTCAATCCTATCCACCCCGGTCACCTCGCCGTCAACCAAGCGTGTCAATCCTATCTACCCCGGTCGCTCCGTCGTCAACCAAGCGAGTCAATCCTATCCACCCCGGTCGCTCCGTCGTCAACCAAGCGAGTCAATCCTATCCACCCCGGTCGCCCCATCGTCAACCAAGCGAGTCAATCCTATCCACCCCGGTCACCCCGCCGTCAACCAAGCGAGTGAATCCTATCCACCCCGGTCGCTCCGTCATCACGTCAACCAAGCGAGTCAATCCTATCCACCCCGGTCACCCCGCCGTCAACCAAGCGAGTGAATCCTATCCACCCCGGTCGCTCCGTCGTCACGTCAACCAAGCGAGTCAATCAGATGGCGATTCATGGTAAGAGAACGAGATTGGGGCCGCCTGGATGTCAGAGGAGGGATTATTCAGATATATTGAAGGAAAATATTCACCAAAAATTTTACATTATAGCATCCTTGATCAGAAGTCCGATTATTGAATTCCGATACGGAGGGGTATGAATTCAACTGAATTTTAGTTTTATCATTTTACTATAATTTTATTTAACTGAAAAGAATAACTCTTCAGGTTTTGGTAGTTTCGAAGCTACGAGGAATTTGAGTGTGTAGTAAGGAAAGTGGGGTCTCGTTGAAGTCTTTTATATGCTACGCAGTGCCATTGTAGCGCCGTAGCACGTGCTACGAAGGTCTACGTCAAAATATGTTTCTACTTATGGGGTAAGAATCAGCCAGTTCATTTAAAATAAAAGACAAAAGCTTCATAATTAATCATACGATTAAGCTTTTCAAGCTTAATCGTCAGGTTTTGGTAGTTTCAAAGCTACGAGGAAATATAGTGTGTAGTAAGAAAAGTGAGGTCTCGTTGAAATCTTTTGTATGCTACGCGGCGCCAGCGTAGCGCCGTAGCACGTGCTACGAAGGTCTACGTTAATATTATATATGTTTCTCGTAATGGGGTAAAAAGGGGAAGGGAAATATGGGCAAAGAAATATATATGTCAGATCAAAGAGAGCAAAGTTATCTGGTGAAATCCACAGATTTCGAGAGATATTAAGAGTTTTCTGATTTTCGCGAAAGTATCCACTCGCGCAATTGGAAACTCGCGCAAGCGTCTTTCACGAAAGTGTCATTCACTCAAGTTCCCACTTGCGCAAGTGTCCAGTCGCGTAAATGGTCACTTGCGCAAATGGTCACTAACCCAAGTGTCTTTCGGCTCATATGTCCTTCGCTCAAAGACACTTTCGTGAAAGACACTTGGACTTTCAAGAAAGTGTCTTTCGCGCAAGTGTACCGCGTGTATGTGTGAGCCCCGCGATCAATAGGCGAGGTCTATGTCCAGCAAGCAGTGGACTGATATAGGCTGATGATGATTTATTGATGACGACCCATGCGGGTTCGATTCCCGCCTCGGAACAAATTTGTGCATTGTATTAAGTATATCAGTCATCTAGTACCCATAACACAAGCTCTGCTTAGCTTGGGGCTAGATGATGCTGTGTGGAGTGTCCAGCATTATTTAGTTAGTTATAACTAGGTAGTATAAGGTTGCATAATATAACTTCTACTGACACTCGACACTAGTGGGTACGGACACTTCCCACTTCTTTTTCTGTGATGCTGTGTGGACTGTCCGGAATTATTAATTTGTTAGACTGGAGGGAGGCGCGGAGATGTGGGAAGGGCTGCGGGGCGCGGTGTGCGGGTGCGCACAGGCCGCGGCGGCCGGCAAAGGCGGAAGCGCCGCAGAGCTACGCGACGCGCTGGCTTTGCTGCGCGGCCCGCGCGCGCCGCCTCGCGCCGACCACATCGCCAAGCCCATCGCTAGGTGGGCGCAGCAGAATAAGATCAATATCTGATGGAATAGTGAAGTGTATTAAAGAATGTTGAATTTTATTTGGTGTTTTATTCAAATTTAATTAATGTGACAATGCAATAAGTTGCGTTCTTTATAAAGGTTCCAACTGGTTGCTGCATCTTTTTTTTTGCTGGAAAAGCTCTAGAAACATAAACATTGTATTACCAAGCGTCTTAACTAGGTAGGCGCAGCAGAATAAGATCAATATCTGATGGAATAGTGAAGTGTAGAATATTCAAGATTATTTGGTGTTTTATTGAAATTCGGAGAATTTATGTGACGGTGCAATAAGTTGAGTATTCTATACATAAATACCAAATTTTTGCCATTGATACAGATTAGTTTTATTGGAAAAGCTCTAGAACGATAGATACCGACCATGTTACCAAGCCTATGCTAGGTGAGCCCAGCAGAATAAGATCAATATCTGATGGAATATACTGATTGAAATTTGTTTGTGTTTTATTCAAATTGAATGAATGTGACAATGCAATAAGTTGCGTTCTTGTTTTAGGTACCTATTGGTTGCTATTGCTAAAGCTTGTCTTAGTGCTTATTTTGTCGCTAAGCCTTAAGCGCTTAAGCCCAAAGAAATAAAGATATTGATTTACTGCTTAGTTTTGTTGGAAAAACTCTAGAAATATATACACCGATCATATTACCGAGCCTATTGCTAGGTAGGCGCTGCAGAATAGTATTAATAAGTTTATAATTATGGTGTTTTATATAAATTCTGAAAATTAATTCGACTGTGTAATAAGTAGCGTTCTCCATTTAGGTAAGGTGGTTGCTATTGATACAGCTTATTTTAATTGAAACAGCTCTATAAAGATATACACCGATCATCTATAATTATAATAAAACTAACTAAAGGTCCAATTCTGTACATTGAAGATTTTTTTGATTTTTTTTTGGAGGGCACTCTTATAGATACTCAACCCAAAACTGTAATTTTTTTCATTCATGTCTGTCTGTCTGTCTGTTTCGTAAACGCGCATCACGCCGAAACTACTTGATGGATTGAAATGAAACTCGGCGTGATTATAGGTCATACTACGAGGAAGGACATATTATTAGGATAATTTATATCCCGGAATTCAGTAAGGTTCTCATGGGAGAGGGTATGAAAGTAAAATTCCTTTACCGCGCATGACGCCGAAACTGCTGAATGAGATGGAATGAAACTCGGGACGATTTGAGTTCATACTACAAGGAAGGACATGGGATACTTTTTATCCCGAAATTCGGTAAGGTTCCCCTGGGAGAGAGGGTGAAAGAAGAATTCTTTAACCACGCATCACGACGGAAGTGAATGAATTCGAATGGAACTCGGGACGATTGGACATGGGATACATTTTATCCCGGAATTCAGTTTGGTTCCCCTGGGCTATACGGGTTTTCAAAAACAGCCAGGGGAACCAAACTGAATTGAACTGATAAACGCGAAAGTTTGTAAGTATGAATGGATAGATGGATGGATAGATTGATAGATGGATGGATGTTTGTTACACTTTCACGCTAAAACTGCTGAACGGATCTAGATGAAATTTGGCACAGAGATAGATTATAAGCTGGAATAACACATAGGCTAATTATTTTATCCCGAAAATCCCACGGGAAAGGGAATTACGCAAGTAAAATCGCGAGTACTCGAAATACTAATCATGCGCAGACGAAGTCGCGGGCACCAGCTAGTGTTACATAATTATGCATTATGCATATTGCTAGGTGGGCGCAACAGAATAAGATTATTGGTATCTGATGGAATGTACCTACTGGTGTAGTCGATCTGAATAGTTGGTGAAGTTTTATTTGTAGTTTTATTCAAATTTGGAAAATTAATGTGACAATGCAATCAGTTGCGTTCTCTATATAGAACCAAATGTTTCCTTCAGCTTAGTTTTGTTGCTAAAACTTCAAGTTGATAGGTAGGTAATTATAGAGGTAAGTAAAGTATTAAAATGTGTAAACCTGTTAGGCGTATTCATAAGTGGAAGGCAGACCGAGGTTGTTATATTGAGGTGCTAAGGTCTTGTCTAGTTTAAGTAAATAAAAATTATTGAGTTGTTTATACTACTTTCGAGAATCTGTAACTAAGTACGTAAATTATCTGTCTTTTGATCGCAAATGATAGCAAGCAGCTTTACTGTACGTGCTATCTAAGTATTACTTAATAATTAATATTAGACTAAACATGCCTATGTCCAGCAGTGGACTAATATAGGTTGTCGACGATGATGATAGAGAACAAGCTAAGAAATGTTTTGGCCCAATCCAAGAACTCAAAGGCACTGAGATCGTTTTCATCGTCTCTGGTCTGACAACTAATTAGTTCCATGATCATAAATTCATCTA
This sequence comes from Eupithecia centaureata, assembly GCA_944547425.1. NCBI lineage: Eukaryota > Metazoa > Arthropoda > Insecta > Lepidoptera > Geometridae > Eupithecia > Eupithecia centaureata. Next base: position 12,641,215 of record OX155684.1, on the reverse strand, counting down.
ATCGGGTCATGAATTCCAACGTTACATTTGAAGTGAATGGACCAGAAAAACTCAATTTTTAATCATTTATAATTGAATTTATTATATCCTGCCTTTTAAGCGAGCATTGCTCAATATCTTTGGTACTTTGTATGTAGGTTACGAGTGCCTATCATAAGATTTTAATCGAAGATCTCATATCTAGTTCAAAACTTGTATCTTCCATTATCTTCGAAAGCTTTGTTTCTATGGAAACATTTCAAGGCTATTCATATCCCATGAGATCAAATTTAGAGAAGTAGCCTATTTATTATTCCAGGGCTTGTGCTCTCAGGCCGTCACACACACACACGCATGTCGTGTCAAGCCTTATTTAGAAAGTATGTACATAACAGGCTACGACACATCGACGCATACCAGCCCAATTAAACTCATATTTTTCGTATTAAAGATTTTTCGAAGAATATGCAATCCATTCTAATTGAAACAAAACGACTAATTACAGTTAGTATTTACCTACACTTTTAACGTACTCTGGATTGATTAATGGAGCTACCTTTAGACTATTTGCAACCGTCTGCAGTTAGCTCAATGGTTTAAAATTGTATATAATAGTTGTAATTTTTCTATTCTTTGATTGTACTCGTAATATCCGTTGTTAATAAAGATTTGTTACCTTAAGTTGGAAATAAAAATCTCATAAAAATTCGTACTTATTGCATTTTTTACGGCGGTCGGTAAAATTATTTCACACTACTAGAACCTATCCAGAAAGATAAGGTATTATTGACAAGTGGAAAAAACTGTGGTTGGAAACAAAATTTGTGGTAAATTCTTCTCTTTGATTGCGCTATCGTTGCGTTGCATGTTAGAATGGGGTTATCTCCTCTCCCTAAAGTGCCCTTTACCTTTGCTTCATAGTCAGGACTAATACATTCTGACTGGGCAGCGTATATTATATCCTTCTTATGTAGTTACCTGTGACTGTAAAAATTAAATACTTTACTTTTTAATATTTTGTTTATTTGTGTGATCAAAGAGCAAAATATAAAATATTAGCAAACAGATAGAAGCATACTATGATATATTGTGAGGTAGAGGAGGGTAGGTTGTCGAACGAGAAGCCTCGATGACCCAAATAACAAATCCCGTAAGCAAGCAATTTAGTGGTTTTATTCTCTTTGTAACAAGCCTCTAGGTTTGAGTAATCAATGGGCTTGGGTTACTACGATGGATGTGCAAAATAATAGCTAAACTTGGGTTAGAACACCCTCGCTTTGTTCATAGTTGTACCCTGCTAACGTGCTCATTGTCCATGATTGTTGATAAAGAAGAAATATTACGATTAGCTACATTAGTCTATTACAGTTAAAAATTTTAGACACTACATAAGTTAAGGTACCTTATAACTGTTAGTCACTTAAAGTGACCCAAATAGGTATCTTGAATCTAACCTACATTCTAATCTAAAGAAAAATCTAACTCAAGAGCGATTACGAAACACTTCCTTTCGTATCGGGGAAAAAATGCAGAAACATGGTCAGCTTAGGTCGGTATGTAGGAACTTATATTGGTTATTTGAAAGGACTAGTTTGATCGGAATTTTACCTTTAGATATACATATATAGGTGTAGACTTGCCAACTCATTCGTGGCCCTTTTATGGATTACGTCCGCTGTTTGTCCCAAATCGTGTTCAGTAAATTTTGCATTTGCGCAATGATGTAATGTAATGTTATATAGTAACTTATAATTATTATTTTCAGTTATGTTTGAGTAAATAAAATACAGATTAATCTGCAAAATTGCATTTATTTAAAAACTAAACTATATTTACATAACGTAAATAGGTAAAATCGTCAAGATCGAGTCCGCAGGCAACAGTCAAAGCAGTATAATAAATAACAATTCGATCACATTCCGTTAGCGAGGCCAACACTGCTGAAAAGAAACAGTCTTTATAACTACGACCAGATTGCAAAGAAATATTATAATAGAGAACAAATACTAGCTTTTCTTTGCGACGTAGCCGCAGTTTTATCCATCTTCATCCCAAACCTAACTTCCAACGAAAACTAAGCAAAAGCACTTCTTCATCTGGCAATACCATCGGGTCTCTTCAGCAATGCGTCGGGTCAGAGTGGAGGGTTACCCCCAGGGGTTGGCGACGACGCCGCCGTAGCCGACGTGTCCGTGAAGAGCCACCGGCGCCGCCGCCACCACGCGCGCTGGAGCCGCCACAACTGGCGCTACCTGATGGGCAAATAAATGGATAAAATAAATAAATAATCTAAGGCAGAACAATCCACACAGCATCTTACTCTAAGCTACGCATAGTTTGCATTATGGGTACTAGATGACTGATACACACAAATACATACATACGTAGATATTTTTTTTATTTTACGTAAAAAACACTTAGAACTAATATTTGCAGATCGTACAAACATGTGTCCCAAGGCGGGATTGAACCTGTAACCTCTTGTATCGCAGGTAGACTTTCACCCACCACGCCACATCGGTCGTCAAATATAACAAGTTCAGTTAGATGATGATGGTACAAACACTACTTTCTATACGTACGAGTACTACTTACGCACCGGCATATAACATTTGTTATCAATAAAGAACTATGATGGTGTCCTAAAAGCCGATTTATGATTAGGCGACTATGTTCTTGTCACTAGAGCACTGGTTTTGATTGACTGGGAACCATAATATTAACATACACACGTGCCCTGCCTTAAATTTGAAATACCTCTGTACTAGTATCTGCCCGCAGTTTCGCACGCGCTGTTTCTATGAAAGCGTCCAAGGCTATTTCTATCCCCTAAATTCATATTTTAATACTATTCAAATTTCAGCTCGATCCGTTCAGTAGTATTTGCCTGAAAGAGTTGTTACTCTTTCATACATCCATCCTTTACATCAGTTACCTACACAGCCTGGCACAACTCCAATTGGGTGTATGAAGTTCATACTATGAACACCACATCCTTACAAATATCATAAACGCGAAAGTTTGTATATGTATACATACATGTATGGATGGATAGATGTTTGTTCCTCTTTCACGCAAAAAATATTAAACGGGTTGGGATGAAATTTTGAGTAGATTGAAGTGGTTCTAGCCCTGGAATAACAGATAAGCTACTTTTTATCCCATAAATCAGTTCCCACGTGATAAAAATATCCTTGAATAGTTTCCATAGAAATAACTGATAAATTTATAAATTGAAAAATGTTTATGTTAGTATGGAATTATTGGACATTGTATATTGATTGACTTTTAATTACTATTTTTAATATTTACTTTATGTTTAAATGCAACAAATATTTAGGCTGTGATTGCTTTTACTGATTTTTTTACACTATTGCATTAAAATAGGCGCAAACAACACCTAAAGTGGCGCCTCCACCAATATTCACACGTACACTGTCCAGTTTGTTATCTTAAGCTTTTGTTAATGCATCTAGAGTAGTTTCACCAAACACTATTTTCGTATCTCTTCCTAAAGTAAGTATAAATAAATAACTGTAGCAAGCCGCGTTCTGTTGCCAGTTTGAGCAGAACTCACCCCATGAGCGCCGCCCGTCCGCTCGACCACGGCGTTGAACCCGTTGACGTTGTCCGCGGTGTAGGTGACCCGACGCAGATGCCCGTCGGGTTCCACCAGGCTGTAGGAGCCGTGCACCACCCCGTTCTGCAGGGTCTCGGCGGCGTCCTTGCGGTCGCCGGTGCTCGGGTCCGCCACTCCGTATGAGAAGCTGTACGCCGGGTTCGGGTCTACGGGTTCAGCTCGCACCACCTGCAATATATGCTTCAGATATCCTGCGTAGATAATAATAATAATGCCGGACAATCCAATGTCTAATCTGCGGATAGTCGTTCCAGAACTGAGTATTTTCTCTGATTAAAATATCCAGTTTTTTAAATAAGCATATACCTAATATAGGCTTGTCTTATACCAAAACTTCTTCTTGCTTACCTTGACTATATACCGTACATATCTATATTATATATGTATGGTTATGACACAATTTAGAAACATTCGAGTTAGGTACCAAAATTGCTAATTAGTGTTACGTACGTCCTAATCAAGTCTACAAATCTAGTCCAAAACTAAATACAAATAAACACACATAAACGCGTCATCCGAGTAGTACCTAATTCTGGTTAAAAATAAAATAAAAATAAAATAAATATATTGGACAATCCACACAGCACCATCTAGCCCCTTAAGTTATGGATACTAAATAACTGATAGGTATATTTAATACATAGATAAATTCTCATTGTTATTTTCTTTGTATTTATGTGTTAAATTATTTATAAATAAAGTAGCCCAACTATAACACAGCTGTTATGTAGCCTTAGATAATAGGCTCAGAAAATTGTCTGGAAGAAATCCTTGCAAAGCATGAGATCACCAATTGCTGTACTAGTTAGTTTTAAGAACTTATTTCTTAGTAGTCTTTACAAAAACTTATTCATTTAGTTTTAAAAAGATGAAGTTGATTTCTGAGATGAACATACACAAGGAACATTTGAAGGAGCAATACTCTATAATAAATTACCAAAATATATGAGAGGATCCACCAGCTTACTTGGTTTTAAGAAAAGACTTATTAGATAATATCCCTGTAGAATAACTTAACAACTAGATGGTAATTATCAACCACAATAAATCAGCATTAGAAGAACATTACTCTATAAGTAAATGTTTATTATCTTACTAGCGCCCCGGCTTCGCACGATTTTATAATACATATAAACCTTCCTCTTGAATGACTATATCTATATAAAAAAAACCGCATCAAAATCCGTTGCGTAGTTTTAAAGATTTAAGCAGTCAAAGGGACATAGGGACAGAAAAAGCGACTTTGTTTTATACTATGTTAAATCAATATTTTGTTATTTGAGAAAAAAATGACTTAAACCACAAGGAAACAAGGAAAGGAAAAACAACTCCTACGAGAAAGTGCTACGAGAAGCGCGTTGAAATCTTTTCAAAGCGCATCCCGTAGCATTGTCTACGTCCGTAGCACAATGAGCGCATCCAACTCTACTTCCGTGTGTACATTACAGACTTATTAGATTTAAGCTGTATGTGGTGACGTGTATCAAATAATATAAAGTTAGAGCTTGTCCAGAAAGGGCGAATTCACCGTGAAATCTCTCGCGCGTCGTCTAGCAGACGCCCAAACATCACGTCCACAAGCTTCGCACGAATTCAAAATACGCGCGTAAATCGTGTGCGCTACGCCATACTCTTAGATACTAGGGACGCCTTGTTGCGTCCAGTTAACGCGCGAACTAAGAGCGAGTGCTCGTATTGATTCGCGAGTTTTTCGCGCGTTGGTAATACGCGCGACCGAGAGAATCGCGGTGAATTCGTCCTTTCTGGACAAGCTCGACGCCGAGGCCTAGGCCGCCGTAGATGCTAGTATATAATAATATACAGTTAGATAAGCATACGTTGTACTGACCGAGGCGACCGGCGCGTGGTACACGGGCGCGGCGACGGCGGCGTGCGCGTACGGCGCCACGCCGAGGCCTAGGCCGTCGTAGATGCCGGGCGCGGCCCTAGCCGTCGCCAGCGCGCACACTGCTACTAACAACTACAACATAAAGTTTACATCTGGTTAATCATTAATGCAGGGCCCGAATTCCATTAAATTCAAAACAAAGGTCTCAATAGTGCCATTCAATCAAGATGATTAAAATGACGTTGGTGCATTCGGTATTCTACTATTTTTTGCGCTTGAAGAGACTTTCATAACTAGAATGTCAAATCTATACTTGTAATAAAACTGTAACGGGTCCAATTCTGTACATTGAAGATATTTTGAAAATTTTTTTTGGAGGGCACTCTATTATCTATACTGAAGCCAAAACTGTAATTTTTTTCATTCATGTCTGTCTGTCTGTCTGTCTGTCTGTCTGTCTGTCTGTCTGTCTACTTGATGGATTGAAATGAAACTCGGCATGATTATAGGTCATACTACGAGGAAGGACATAGGATACTTTTTATCCCGGAATTCAGTAAGGTTCTCATGGGAGAGGGTATGAAAGTAAAATTCCTTTACCGCGCATCACGGCGAAACTACTGAATGAGTTGGAATGAAACTCGGGACGATTTGAGTTCATAGTACAAGAAAGGACATGGGATACTTTTTATCCCGGAATTCGGTAAGGTTCCCCTGGGAGAGAGGGTGAAAGAAAAATTCTTTAACCACGCATCACGATGGAATTGAAATTGGAATTGGAAAATGAATTCGAATGGAACTCGGGACGATTGGACATGGGATACATTTTATCCCGGAATTCAGTTTGGTTCCCCTGGGCTATACGGGTTTTCAAAAATTTCTGACAGCATCTGAACGACGCATACACACACGTCGTTCAGTGATGCTGTGAGAAATTTTTGAAAACCCGTATAGCCCAGGGGAACCAAACTGAATTGAACTGATAAACGCGAAAGTTTGTAAGTATGAATGGTCAGATAGATGAATAGATTGATAGATGGATGGACGTTTGTTACTCTTTCACGCAAAAACTGCTGCACGAATCTGGATGAAATTTGGCACAGAGATAGATTATAAGCTGGAATAAGAAGTGGGCTTTATTTTATCCCGAAAATCCCACGGGAAAGGGAATTACGCAAGTAAAATCGCGAGTACTCCAAATACTAATCATGCGCAGACGAAGTCGCGGGCACCAGCTAGTTGGTAATAATAACGTAATCGTCATAACTATGAATGAACCTCAAAAAGTTTGTGGACGGAACGTAGTAATGCTAGATCTTAGGTTTGTGGTAGTAGAATACCAAAAAGAGTTTAACACTGACATTTTGGCACGATACTATTTAAATTTTGAAGCGATTTATTTAGTGGAATTCGGGCCCAGATTTCGACAGAGCCTACGCATATGCTCTGACTCGACGAGACCCTAGGTCCGTGGGGTACCGAGTCTCTCCGGGCTTAAAAAAATATCTGGAGGGTTATTCATAAATTCTATTTCCGAGTCACGGACGGTGAATTTGACACAGTATCGCTCGAAATTTAAATATTTCAGCGGTTTATTTTATGACTTCTACAGGGAATAGCTCAGGCTTCAGGGAAAGCTGAAAAGTAATTTCCCATAATTAGTGAAATATTTTTTATGAACCCATGTTTTAACTAATTTCAATTTATTTCTTGTCAGTGAACTTTCAGAGAAGTTAATAATCATCATCATCATCATCATCAATCAACCTATATTAGTCCACTGCTGGACATAGGCCTCCCCCAATGAGCGCCATTGCGCCCTGTCTTCAGCTTGACGCATCCAGCATCTGCCAGCAGTCTTTCGCAGATCGTCATCCCACCTGGCCGGAGGGCGTCCTACGCTACGTTTACCGAGTCGCGGTCTCCACTCAAGAACACGTTTACCCCAACGGTTGTCGGTTCTTCGCGAGATATGGCCGGCCCATTGCCACTTCAGCTTGCTAATTCTTTGAGCTATGTCGATAACTTTGGTTCTCTGTCGGATGTATTCGTTACGAATTCTATCCTTCAGAGAGACTCCGAGCATAGCTCTTTCCATAGCTCGCTGCGCGACTTTGAACTGGTGGACCAGCCCTACCGTGAGTGTCCACGTCTCTGCTCCGTAGGTCATTACGGGTAGGACGCACTGATTGAAAACTTTCGTTTTCAAACGAGAAGACTTGACGTAGTTTCCCAAATGCTGCCCAGCCTAGCTGGATCCTCCTCTTGGCCTCCTTCTCAAAATTGTTTTTACCTAGCTGTACAATCTGCCCAAGGTAAGTATACTCGGAAACAATTTCAAGAAGGTGACCATCAACGACTATCGGTCCCGGAGCAATGTGGCCATTGATCATGACTTTGGTTTTATCCAAATTCATGCCAAGACCGATACATCGCGAGGCTGAAGCTAGGCCGTCCAGCATGTGGGTCAGCTCCTCTAGCGACTCCGCCATTACGACTATGTCATCAGCGAATCGAAGGTGTGAGATGTAATCGCCGTTTATGTTAATGCCCTTACCTTTCCAGTCCAGCGTCTTAAACATATCTTCCAATGCGCTCGTGAACAGTTTCGGGGATATGACATCCCCCTGTCTCACTCCTCTGCGCAATTGGATAGGTTTAGACTGCTGGTCCTGTACTTGGACACTCATAGTGGCAGCTTCATAGAGACACCTCAGCACTTCGATGTAACGATAGTCTACTTGGCATCGCTGTAAGGATTCCAGAACAGCCCAGGTTTCAACGGAGTCAAAGGCTTTCTCATAGTCCACAAAAGCGAGACACAGGGGCTGATTATACTCTTCGGACTTCTGTATAATCTGCCTCACTGTGTGTATGTGGTCTATGGTGCCATATCCTCCGCGGAACCCGGCCTGTTCCGGTGGCTGGAACTCGTCAAGTCTCCTGGCGAGACGATTCGTGATCACTCGTGAGAACAGCTTATAGATGTGGCTCAGGAGTGTGATGGGTCTGTAATTTTTAAGGAGAGTTTTATCACCCTTCTTAAAAAAGAGCACCACCAAACTCCTGCTCCACATCTTAGGAGTTCTCCCACTGTGAAGGACGGTATTGAAGAGGTGTTGTAGCTCCTGTATAACGGAGGCTCCTCCTGCCTTCAGAAGCTCTGAAGTTATACCGTCCTCACCGGGGGCTTTTCCATTTTTAAGCTGCCTCAAAGCTAACACGATTTCGTCTTGACTGATGTCTGGCAGTTCGTCGGTGTAGTGGCGTGTCAGGGTGGCTCTAGAATCAAGGTCATCTCGTCGGGAACGAGGGGCATGTGCAGTGTACAGACGGCCATAAAAATCCTCTATCTCGGCTGAAATCTCCGGTTTCGACAGTACGGTCCTCCCATCGTGCGTTTTAAGCTTCATCAGGTGGCTCCTGCCAAGCTGCTGAGTGAATACTTTGGACCCTCGGTTTCGCTCTATCGCCTCTTCAATGAGGCGTGTGTTGGAGCTCCGAAGGTCGCGCCGTACCATCTTCGCAATTCGCTTGTTCAGGTCTGACCTCTCCGCCGAAGACACTTGGGTGGTTTCCCGTCTTCTTGTCATCAGATCCAGAGTCTCATCCGAGAGTTTGGACTTCTTGCCAGTTCGCTGTTTTTTGCAGAACTTGATGCCCTCATCCCTCAACGTTTCGACCAGATTGTGTAGGCTCTCGTCAGCGTCATCAGTGGGTTCCAAGGCAACAAATCTGTTTCCGAGTAGCTGCTCGAACTTCTCGGTGCCCGCCATGATTTGGATTGGATTTGGTCGGAGCGTGGACTTCATCAGACGGTGTCTTTCAAGCTTCAAGTTGATATTCAGAGTGCCTCGGAGCATTCGGTGATCAGATCCGGTATTGAACCTGTTGATCACTGAGACATCTCTGAATATGTGCTTGCTATCCGTCATGATGAAGTCGATCTCATTTTTAGTCACAGTGTCGGGGCTTTGCCACGTCCACTTCCTTTGAGGCTGTTTCTTAAAGAAGGAGTTCATTAAGAACAGTCCCTCTTTCTCAAGGAAGTTGACAAGCATTTGCCCCCTGTGATTCCTGATTCCATAACCATGCGGGCCTATTCGGGATTCATTGCCAGTCTGGATTCCCACCTTGCCGTTAAAGTCCCCCATAACAACGTTGAAGTGAGCCTTAGTGGTGTTGTGTAAGGCTTTGGATATGTCTTCGTACATATCCTCCACTTCATCATCCGAGTGTGCCGAGGTCGGTGCGTAGACCTGAATTACCTTCATGCTATACCGCTTGGAAAGCCGAAGGATCAGGTACGCTACCCTGGTCGACACACTGGAGATTTCTTGAACGTTGCTAGAGAGGGCCTTATTGACGAGGAAACCTACTCCACCCTGGGATGTTTTATCACCCTCACGAAAGTAGAGAAGATGGCCTGAGTCTAGGGTTACGGTGTCCTCCCCCTCTCTACGGACTTCACATAACCCGAGAACATGCCATTTAATGTTCTCTAACTCCACTTCCAACTGCGCTAGATGATGGTCAAGCCTCAGAGTGCGTCCGTTAAACGTAGCCAGGGTCATTTTAGTAAGCGTGTGGTAGCCTGAATACCGGTGATTCTTAGCACCCCCTGCCCCGCCGTTACCATGACCGCTACCATGGCCAGGAATAGCGAGGCGGCCGGGTACTGGGGGCCGGTTTTTGGCTTTGCTTATCATTAAGGGGTAATGCCCATAATCCCCACGCTGGGCATGCGGGTTGGGGATCGCAGTTTGATGGTGGGGTTGTTCTAGAGGGGTGCTGCTGCCCACCCCCCCGTATATCCCTTAGTCGCCTCTTACGACACCCACGGGAAGAGTTGGGGTAGTGCTATTCTAAGCCGGCACTACACGGCTAGTTAATAATAAAAGAGATTTATTACTAAAAATCAACAAACTATCAAAAGGTCCACAAGGTATATGAAATATTTTTTGAAACATGGGATGATAGAAAATGGTCTACGTTTTGGCGATAACTACTTTCTTGCCTGGTACTTTTATTTCTTGCAAAATGCAGATATAATAAAAACCTCTAAAGTATTTGCATTTCGTGCGAATCTGTGTCAGAACGGAAATGGAATTTCTGAATATCACACCTGAGCGTCTGTGAGTATCTGGCGCAGCGCATGAGCATTGCCTTACAGCGTGGTAATGCAGCCAGTGTCTTGGGGACGCGACGTCTGGTATTGATATGGATCAGTTGAGCTACCTTTGAACTGTTCTACAACCGTCTATAGTTAGCTCAATTGTTTCAATTGTAAATACTAGTTTTAATCTATACCTATCATCTGCGAAAATTTCAACTGTCTAACTATCACGCTACATGAGCTACAGCCGGGAGACGGATAGTCTTAGTCATAAGGTTCGGTCCCTTTGGGTAAGGAACCCTAAAAATATACTTGATACTTGATTATACAGATTGGGTAGGACATTTAACATTAAATAAAACTCGCTAATCGGTTTCTATCTGCTATACTTACTTTCTAACTATGTTGTAGGTACTTAGGTACTCTAACTACAAACTTAGAGTATTAATAGATTTCTAGTAGGTTTTCTTGAATCTTTTCAAATCACATTTTTTATTACTTATATAAGTAGTTATAACACTTAAATATGTGTCAAGTATAGAAATTTTGCATTAGGTACTTAGTACTTTTACAAACGTTCCCAGAGTACCTACTTTTAGCATGGGTTATTATTTATTTATTTATTTAAGGAAAACCAACAGCACATACAAGAAATCAGAAATAAGCAAAGTAAATAAAATAAAAATAGTATAGTATAATAATACACAGGTAATGCTTTAGGAAACTAGAAATATAAGCAGTGATCGGAATTACCTAGAGTTCGAGTGTGGAATAACGCAGAATTGATAATACCTCCTCTATAATCCCGAGATAGTTGGGATTTCAAATATGAAGTGGACTTTTGTAAAAGAAATATTAGAAACTTTTTATAAAAATTATCCATTTTAAGGGTTCCGACGAGAATACCAATGAAAATGCATGGGATATGCACGTCAGAACTCAAAATAATTAAAATATATTTCCGAGCACTGAATATAAGATAACAGATAAGTTAACAAGACACTGGCTGCATTACCACGCACTACAAAGATGTACGATGCTAGAATCTTTGACGATGGCAAAGCTGATGCGCTGCGTCAGATACTAACCAGCTGTTGTTTTCGTTGTTAGTAAGTAGAGCTAGACTTTAAGTAAGTAAACTAGACTTAGGTAATTGCCTACCTTAGCGATCATGTTGGCGCGTTCACACGACTGGATTGGAAGCACGTGTGTCGAATGTGGAAGTTTCTCCCTTATAAGTACCCGCTCGACTGCGTGCGGTGCAGCGCACACACCAGGCGATATGCAAGACGACAAAAATAATAAATAATGCTGGACAATCCACACAGCATCATCTAGCTCCAAGCTGAGCAGAGCTTGTGTTGTGGGTACTATGACTGATATATAATAGTAACAACTTTTGTACATACATTCATGCAAATAAAGATTTATGATCAGGATTATTTAAATAAAGATTTATTATATAATAATAATAAATTACAAAGATAGATACATAGAAAACACCCAGAATAATTAGGTTAGGTACACAATGATCTGGACCAGATATTTTGTATTTGTAACCGCTTACGAAGGTTTTATCCAATCCATCAATTAGTGCG